>CM031240.1:181362582-181969423 GCA_018340775.1 Taxus wallichiana var. yunnanensis | reverse complement strand
GGGTCATGGTTAGGTGAATGTGATGAAGGTGTTTATTTATCGAGGAACCAAAGGGGAGTGTAACCTAATTTTAGTGTCTACACCTAGCTTTGTGCTTATATATTCGTTTATAGACTTAGGGCAATGTTAATGAAAATCAACAAAGCACCCTCTGGATGTTCTATCAGATTTCTAGTTTGACATTTTAACATCCAGTGTGATTGCACAACATTGGATCTTTTCACACAAGTGTGGGAATTACAGAGTTGGAAAAGATCCTCCAGGTTAGAGGCTAGTTCCTCAACTCCTCTATTCAAGTGTGCATAACATTCTGCAGAGGGTTTATCTATAACTTAATCAAACTTTGCCAAGGAGACAGGGTTGAGAAAATGCAAAAATAAACCTAATCTAATTAAGGTGATGCACCAAAAGAGTAATAGACATTTGCTACTACTAAATATAGACAACATAAGAAAATACAACACGAACATGCACAGATTGCCAAAAGTGTAATGAGAGATCATGAGACAATGATAAAAACATGAAAGGACTTTGAGAAAATTCAATCATAGAGCATACATTATCATTCCAGTCCAATACAATGCATTATAACGACCAGAGGAAAAAGGGGATGCTATAGTTGCATGAAGAGGTAAAAATCCACAAATCTACCTAATGAGGAAGAAAAGAGAAGTTGTAGAATAAGAAAAATGTCTAAAATCCCCCAAAAATGAGCTCATTCTAGCTTTTACAATGCAAATTCGAGCTCGGGAGAGAAACGTGGGAAAACATGAGAGGAGCTTTCAACCACTGACCAAATTCATAAAAACAACATGGGCTTCCTTACAAATCCACTTCCCAATGTTTTAGACCATGCTGGGAGAGAATGCGAGCCATTCCTTATTAAAAATGGTGGTTGAAATGTCATTTATGTCTATTTCCACGTGCCAGAGGTGTTTTCCAATTTTCTCTCTCAAAACCCACCAAAACACAAAATTGAGCCCGGAATCATGTAGAGAATTTCACCAGATTTCCAATGATATAAAGAACGTGAAAACCGAGCTCTGGATTGAAATTTATGCCCCTCTGAACATTTAGGGAAAAATAGGGCTGAAAACGGGTTGGTGGGACAAAAATTTGAAATTTTCCCACCTTTTTGCATTTGGGAAAATTTCCCCAAAATCTCCACGCCCCACCTTCCTAGTGTCACGTGACATGTTATGATTAGTTTTAGGCTCTCCCCGCTTCATTTTCCATCGTTTTGGCCTTTGGAAAATTTTCCAAAAATTCTCCACCGGCCGAAGCTCGAGGCCACGTGGCATGATGTGATTCGTCGCGGGCCTCTGCTCTCAAATTTTTCACCGCTTTGACCACCCTTATTGAACTAGAAAAGTGGCATGATTTTACCGGCTCGGGATTTAGGGTCGGGCTTTCCTTTTAGTATTTTCCTCTGATTTTTCCTTGGGAAAAATTCCCAACTTTCCCCGCGCTCCACCGAACCAAGGACATGTGACTTCTTTCAATTGGTTGGCGGGATTTGGGGCCAAGAATTTTCTTTGCGCTAACCTTTGAGAAATTTTCCCAACTTCTTCCTACCGGTTCGACCCTTGATGCCCCGTGGGAGACGTGGCCTCCTTGTATTGGCTCGGGTTTTGGGGCGGGCCTTCCTTTTGAAATTTTCTAAACTTGGGTGAAAAGGAAAATTATTTTCGCACGTCTAAACTCCAATGCCAATGGACACGTGGCTCAATCTTATTGGTTGGTAGGATTTTGGGAAAAATTTCTTCTTAGCGCCCTCGCCAAACACTTTGGAAATTTTCCAAGTCTCCCTCCGTGCCCCACCGTTCCTTTGCCGGCATGGCATGTTGTGATTCGCCGCGGGCCCTTAGGGTAAAATTTCCTCTTTGAACCCTGCCAAACACTTGTTAAAATATTTCTAAGTTGAATCTTCCCTGCCACTTTTTGTTGATGTGTCACTCTTTGATTTGTTAGCGGGCTTGTCCAGGGAAAATTTCCCACAAAAACTCCGTCAAGCCATAACTTCAAAAATACATGGAGTTAGGAGGAAAACTTTACCTTTCTGGAAAGTTGAGAAGGAGCTCTATCTAATGGTGCCATTTCCAGAAGGTTTTGAGTGCCTGAAAAATAAAAATTCTGACTGAGACACAAGGGAGGAGGGAATGAAGGGAGTTAGCCAAAAAATAAGCAAGGGGCTTATTTTGGATAACAATTTTGGCGACTTAGAGGGTCATCTCGCTCGCTGGATGAAGTTACCATTTGCCTGAAGAAATCCATTGGGAATGGAGTCATCAAATTCTCTACTTGGTATCCCAAATAATTAGAAAATGCAAGGAGGAAGATGGAGGGCGAACACCATCTGATTTGGAGCAAGGCCTACAAAAATACATCCTTGGGATAACAAGCTTGTGCCAAAGCACTTAGGAAAGCAAAGCTAAACTAAAACAAAATAATGTGCATAAGCACTTGGAGGAATGAAAACCTAAGCTAATATGTACAAGGTGGATAATTTATTTCAATAGTAATGCTTTAGATGGATTCTATTGACTAGAATATGCAATTCTTCACCATCCAATGTAGACAATTGGAAGGCATTGATGTCCTTACACTTTGTGACCATGTAGGGGCCACTACAAGTGGCATCAAATTTTGAATGGCTCCCGGTTTTTCTCTATTTGCATCCCATTTTAACACTAGATCCCCAACTTGGAAAGATCTATCCTTGGCCTTTCTATCAAAAGTTTTCTTGATCAAAGCTTGATCTTTCTCCATTGCACGGATTCATGGTTTTGATTTCTTAGAGCTCCATCAATTCTACATATCTAACTTCCATGGGTCAAAACTCCAACAACTCCAATCGCTTCATGAGTTCCAATGTTGGCAACTCAAGTGACATGGGAAAAATTACCTCTCTCCCATAAACAAGATTAAATGGGAGTTACCTATAGATCTCTTGGGGTTATCCTATCAACCCACAAGGCTGATTTCAATTTATTATGACAAGACCTCTGATTTTCATCAAGAGTCCTCTTGATGATCCTTAACAAGTTATTGTTTATAGACTCACTTGGCCATTACCCTGAGGATAATAATTTGATGAAGTGCTTAGGTAGATCCCATTCTTGACAACCCATTCAGTTACCTTAGACCCAATGAATGCCAATGCATTATCTGATATTATTGTAGCAGGTATGCCAAATCTGGTTGCTATCCCTTCATAGAAGTCTAGGATGCTAGATTCATTTGCTTCCTTGAGTGCCACTACCTCAGTCCACTTGGTGAAGTAATCTGTTGCTATTAGAATCCACTTGTGTCCTTGGCTTGAATTTGGATTAATGACTCCAATGAAGTCCAAACCCCATTGCATGAATGGCTGGTCAACTAAAATTGGATGCAATGGAAGGGCGGCTAGTCTCTCCTTACCTGTGAAGAATGCACAATTCTTGCACCTCTTGATCCATGCATAACAATCACTAAAAATCTTGGGCCAATAATAGCCATCCTTCATGGTCTTAAGAGCTGTCACTCTTGGTGTAAAATGACCCCAACTGATCCACCATGGAACTCTTCCAACACTCTGTGGATCTCGCTTTGTACCAATGCATCTCAAAGAACACTCCATTCACATCCCTTTTGAACAAAACATCATCAACAAGGGCATATGGGACAACCTGCAATCTGAAGTGTCTCCTTTTGGTTTTGTTCATCTCTGGAGGGCATAGGCCTATGTGTAGAAAGTGCATTATGTCTTGGGTCCAAAGGGAGTGAGGACACCATCATTTTCTTCTCGAGTGCTTCCTTGTTCATGGCCGTCTTGTAATGCCAAAACAACTTCTTTCTCATTGTATGCTTTTGTTTGCTTGCTCAAGACCAACTGCTCATGCAATCCTTTTCCTCTAACTAGCTTGGTGACTTTGATCTCAATGTCATATTCCATGACACGAGTAATCCACTCTGCTCTTTTTTCATTTAGATATTTATTGAGGAGGAAGTCTTTAACTCCCACATGAGAAACCAAAGTAGTTGAACCTTGTTGTTTGAAAGTAGATGCTTAAATTTTTTCAAGCTTCTAATCACTACATGAACATGTTTCTCAATGAAGGAATATCTCACTTCATAGTCCTCCGTGATTTGGTCAAGAAAGCAATTGGCTGCTCATCATTGTCTTTGTTCTACTTGTACCAAAATTGCAGAAATAGTATCATCACCTCCAAATGCATAGAGGATGAAATCCTTGGAGAAATCTGGGTTAATGAGGGTTGGAGCTTGTGAGATAGCTTCTTTGATTGCTTCAAAACTTGCCTTGCCCTCTTCGTCCATTTGAAAGCTATGCTTTTCTTTAACATCTTGGTGATAGGCTTGACTAGGGCTGCAAAATTTGGGACAAACCTCTAAACAAAATTTATCCTTCCCAAGAAACTTTGGAGGGATTTCTTGTGGCTTGGAAATGGTAGTGCTCTTATGGCTTCAACCCTTTCTAGATCAATTACTAACCCTTCTTTGGAGACAATGTGGCCAAGGAGCTTTCCTTCATGAGCTAGAAAAATACACTTTTTGGGATTCAACGATACCCCAAATCTTCTGCACCTTTGGAACACTTGTCTCAAATGTAAGATATGGTCTACTGCATTTTTTGAAAAAATAGTGATATCATCTAGATATATCAGCACCATTTTGTTAATCAAATCCTTGAATGCCATGTCCATTTCCCTTTGAATGTAGCTCCAAGTATTGACAACCCAAATGGAATTTTTCTATATGCGTAGGTCCCCCATTTGGTTTTGAAGGCTGTCTTGAACTAATCCTCTTCCTTCACCATAATCTGATTGTACCCTGAATAGACATCAAGCAATGAAAACCTTTCGAGCCAGCAATAACTTGTAAAATCTGCTTAATAGAAGGAAGTGGGTAATGATCCTTAAGAGATGCTCTATTCAAATCTCTGAAGTCAACACACAATCTAATTTCTCCACTCTTCTTTCTAACTGGAACCAAGTTGGCTACCCAACTAGAATGCTTGATAGGGAATATGATACTTGACTCTATCAACTTATTCAATTCTTTTCTCATGAGAGGCTCCATGTGTGGATTGACTGGCCTTTGTTTTTTCCTGATGGGTTTAGCACTTGGGTCTAATTCAATAGTGTGTTGAGCTAACTTGGGATTGAAGCCTTTCAAATATTCATAGCTCTAAGCAAACACATTAGGGAATTATTGACAAAGTTGTATGAACTCATACCTTTCTTACTCAGTTGTCACTTTACCAATTTGGAGTGACTTGCCTTCTTCCACCAAGATGGGCACTGAATCTTCTCCCTTGACTTGGATGTTTGCTTTCTCCTTCCTAAACTGATCATTAGGATTAAAAATGGACTCCAAAGTGACAAGTCCCTTTAGTAGTTTGTTGGTTCTCAGCTGTACCACTTGATCACCATACTTGTTCTAACTTTTCCTGATTTTTAGCTGAGAACTTAGCCTCTTCTTGCAAGAAATGGATGATTTGTTGATCATTTTCAAAACTTTCCAACTTACATTGTTGTCTGGCACTGAAGGCCTTACAATCACATGAATGTTTGGCTATACTTTGTCTTTCTTGATGCTTTCAACAACATCAAAGGCTGCTCCAACTACCGTAAGCCCTGTCAAAGCCAGCTTGGTTCTCTTTTGAGGGATGGACTTGATGCTAAAGCCCTCAAAATATTCAATGAGGTCCCACACCCTATTTTTGTAGCACTTGAGTAGATCATTCTTGGTAGCATGTTGCCCCTTAACTTGGTTGACAATCAGCTCACTGTCACCAAAGACTTGCAAGTTCTTTATTCCTCTCTTGATTGACCAATGCAATCCTTGTATCAAAGCTTCATATTCAACAATGTTATTAGAACATGCAAACTGAAATCTAAAAGCTGAATAGTACTTAACTCCTTGAGGTGAAACAAGCATATATCCCCTCCTACACCTTGTCTACTTCTTGATCCATCAAAGAACAACTGCCATAGCTCATTGTCATCCTTGTGGTTTGGCTTGGCGATGCTAGGAATAGGCTGATTTTCTTCATGCATGTAATAGACTCCTAGGTCGATTCTTCTATTTCTTGATAAGGATCAAAAGCATGCACCTTGCTTGCCCATTCATCAAGAGTCAAATCTAGAATGCTTCCAACATTGGTGTCACTTCATCAAGTTGCTTGGATAATCTTCTTGATCAAACACTTTGAATAGTTGGTATTGATTTGGCTTGGAGTGTGAGGCTCAATGTGAAAGTTTGCAATAGGCTCAGATCTGATTGTGGCTTTGGTTCCATATCTTGTTCTGAACAATATGTGTGACTAATCAATAGATAAGTAACCTCTAATCTTAGCTGTGAAATCCCTTGACAAACATAGGGAAAAGAGTGGTGGAAGATCTATTACCGAGACATCTTGAAAAATAACAACATTGGGGCATGCATGTAAAAGTAAGACTCAAGTTTTTAATCACTCCTACTCACTGTCACCGCTGTCCCATCCAATTGCACTACCCCTTTAGATATGACTTCATATTAGAGCCCTAACTGATTAGCTATTTTCTTAGGCATTACTGAACTACTTGCCCCCAAATCAATCATGCAATTGTGCACTAATTGGTCCCCAATGATCAATGAAACATAGAATGGAGGGGGCTTCAACATTTTACCTTGCTATCCTCCATGATTCCCTTCAGGCTGGGTAGCATTTGTGAGTACCTTCTCTTGCATTTGGACCTGCTGATTTGAAGTTGACCAATCCTTCATGGCAGCTTGTAGCAAATCTCTTTGGCCTGGGATGGATAGTGTTTCCCACATTGATATGTTTACATTTGTCTTCTTCATCTGATCAATGATGTTGAATGGAGATGAGGCATCTCTCTACTATCCTTTGGCCTGCACATTCATTCCTTGCACATGGGCAGCAACAACTGGCATCTGAGTTGGTCTAGGAGCTGGTTTGGGTGGTCCTTGCATGTTTGAAATTGCATTTTGTTTGCCAACAGTTTGTGGAGTGATAGAAGGTTGTGGATTACTTAGAGCCAATGGCTGTCCTTCACCCAAATTTCTCCTTTTTGACCTTGTGTTGGCTGCAACACTTTGAGAGATTGGTTGATTCATGCCACAAAAGTCTTCTACCTACCAATTTACCAGTGTGGTATCATTTGGAGCTGATTGTTGTTGGGATGTTTCTTGTTGTTGGTTATTTCCTTGACTCCCTTCACCCTCCACACCAGTTGTTGTTACCATTAAGGCTTGATTTAGAGCACTATTGAAGCACATAGACTGGTTGTGAGGTTCATTACATGGGAAACACTAGTCATACTCTTGAGCTATGATGTTTTGTACTGACACTAGTGCTTTAGAGGTAGATGTATCATTAGGATTATAGGGCTGAAATGGTCTGTTGGTAGGAGGCCTTGCTTGATTTTGATTTGCAGCTAGATTGGGTGGTCTTTGAGGCTGATATGGTTGCCTGTTAGGCTGAGCCTAAGGTTGATAAGAAGGCCTAAAACTTTGGGCTTGCTACCTCTTGAGTGTAACTAGATCATTACCTAAATTTTGCAATTGCTTCATGACTTCTTGAAGTTCATTTGGGGAACAAGAAGATGAAGTAGAAGTTTCACTTGAACTCTGATTTCTAGGAGTGGGAATAGGAGCTAAATTAGGCGTTTGAATAGTTCTTGGACTCTCTAAATTTGGATATAATGGCATTGGAGGCCTAAGAGCTAGCTTACCAGCTTGAATCAAACAAATTTCAGCCCTAATGGCAATGCTAAAAGTAGCAGGGATAGTTGTGCCTCCCATGGATTGAATCAACATAGAAATATCAAAATTTAAAGCTTTAAGGTAATATAGAAAAGCACCTTCTGCTATTGGCCTTACTGCCATTGGAATTCTCTCCCAAGTTCTTTGAAATCTAAAGTTGAAGTCACCAACCGCTCATGGGAGCTCTCTTGATAGTTGTCAATTGTTCCAAAAGGGACATGTTATCTCCCTTTTCTCCAAATTCCTCATGGAGGGATATACATAAATGGTTCCACTTTCGGATAGAGCTCAAGCAAAGCTCCCAACCATTTCAAGGCTTTCCCTTTGAATTAAGATGCCAAAGAGTTTGACAACAATTTACATCTCATCAATCTCATGGATTGCACAAATATTAGCAATATCCTTGACATGATCACCAGGAGTGGTCTGATTCTCTCCAGTAAAGTATGGAATGTTCTTCAATGCTACAACTGGGATTGGATTTTGTGCATTGAGAGAAAGTGGGCTGCTACTAGTGAAGTTGACATATGGGTTGTGTTGTGCCATTCTGATTGGCCTTAGAACCCTTGTTGATTGGATGAAAGGTCTACCAGGTGGAGGAGTTGATAGAGTTCTGTTTAGTGGAAATGGAGACCTTTGAATTCTCCTCCATCTTTGTCTTCTTATTGGAGATAATTGCAGATACTCAAACAACACTTCTTCTCCAACTCTTGACCTTGTGGAGATTCTTCTCATGAGTTTTTCAGTGTCCTGACCGCTAAAACCAGCTTGATTCTTCTTCTTTGAGTCACCAGGATGTGCAATTGTGGCTCTTTCAACAAGAAACTTGCCAAAAATACACATCAATTTTATTGTAATGAAGATGAAGACCTCAAAGGTCCCACTGAGTGTGCCAAATTTGCTAGTGCAAATTAGAAACACCTCTCTGGATGTTATATTAGATTTCTAGTTTGACATTTTAACATCCAATGTGATTGCACAACATTGGATCTTTTCACACAAGTGTGGGAATTGTAGAGCTGGAAAAGATCCTCCAGGTTAGAGGCTGGTTCCTCAACTCCTTTGTTCAAGTGTGCATAACATTCTGCAGAGGGTTTATCTATAACTTAATCAAACTTTTCCAAGGAGACAAGGTTGAGAAAATGCAAAAATAAACCTAATCTAATTAAGGTGATGCACCAAAAGAGTAATAGACATCTGACTACTACAAAATATAACAGTTCACAAGAAAATACGACACAGAACATGTATATATTTCCAAAAATGTAATGAGAGATCAGAGAGATAATGATAAACACATGAAAGGACTAGAGAAAATTCAATCACAGAGCATACATTATCATTCCAGGTCCAATACAGTGCATTACAATGACCAGGAGGCAAAAGGGGATGTTGTAGTTGCATGAAGAGGTAAAAACTCCACAAATCTACCTAATGAGGAAGAAAAGAGAAGTTGCAGAGCAAGAAAAATGTCTAAAATCCCCCAAAAATGAGCTCATTCTGTCTTTTATAATGCAAATTCGAGCTCAGGAGAGAGAAACACGGGAAAAAATGAAAGGATCTTTCAACCATCGACTAAATTCATAAAAAAAGCATGGGTTTCCTTACAAATCCACTTCCCAATGTTTTAGACCATGCTGGGAGAGAATACGAGCCATTCCTTATTAAAAATGGTGGTTGAAATGTCATTTCTGTCTATTTCCACGTGCCAGAGGTGTTTTCCAATTTTCTCTCCCAAAACCCCACCAAAACACAAAATTGAGCCCGGAATCATGTTGAGAATTTCACCAGATTTCTAATGATATAAAGAACGTGAAAAACCAAGATCTGGATCGAAATTTATGCCCCTCTAAACATTTAGGGAAAAACAGGGCCAAAAACAGGTTGGTAGGACAAAAATTTAAAATTTTTCCACCTTTTTGCATTTGGGAAAATTTCCCTAAAAATATCCATGCCCCACCATCCTGGTGCCATGTGGCACATTCTGATTAGTTGTGGGCTCTCCCCGCTTCATTTCCCATCATTTTGGCCTTTGGAAAATTTTCCAAAAATTCTCCACGGCCGAAGCTCCGAGGCCACGTGGCATGATGTGATTCATCGCGGGCCTCTACTCTCAAATTTTTCACCGCTTCAACCACCCTTATTGAACTAGACAAGTGGCATGATTTTACCGCTCAGCTTTGGGGTCGGGCTTTCCTTTCAAAAGATTTTCCTCTAATTTTGCCTTGGGAAAAATTCCCAACATTTCCCCGCGCTCCACCGAACCGAGGACATGTGGCTTCTTTCAATTGGTTGGCGGGCTTTGGGGCCAAGAATTTTCTTTGCGCTAACCTTTGAGAAGTTTTCCCAACTTCTTCCCGTTGGTTCGACCCCGACGCCCCGTGGGACACGTGGCCTCCTTGTATTGGCTCGGGTTTTGGGGGCGGGCCTTCCTTTTCAAAATTTTCTAAACTTGGGCAAAAGGAAAAATTCTTTTCGCACTTCCAAACTCCAACACCTCTGTACACGTGGCTTGATCTTACTGGTTGGCGGGCTTTCGGGGAAAAATTTCTTCTTAGCGCCCTCACCAAACACTTTGGCAATTTTCCAAGTCTCCCTCTGCGCCCCGCCGGTCCTTTGCTGACGTGGTATGCTGTGATTCACCGCGGGCCCTCGGGGCAAAAATTTCCTCTTTGAACCCCGCCAAACACTTGTTAAAAATTTCTAAGTTGACTCCACCCCCTGCCACGTTTTGCTGACGTGGCACTCTCTCTCGATTGGTTGCCGGGCCTGTCAAGGGAAAATTTCCCACAAAAACTCCGTCAAGCCTTAACTTCAAAAATACATGGAGTTAGGAGGAAAACGTTACCTTTCTAGAAAGTTGAGAAGGAGCTCTATCCAATGGTGCCATTTCCAGAAGGTATTGAGTGCCTAAAAAATAAAAATTCTAATTGAGACACAAGGGAGGAGGGAATGAAAGGAGTTAGCCAAAAACAAGCAAGCAAGGGCTTATTTTGGATAACATGGACTTAGTCATGCAATTACAATCAATAAATCTATTTTAATGCTAAAAAAGATATAATTCCCTAGAGTTAATTAAAAATTCATTACACAGTAATGGATGCCGCTTTTCCTAACCATTGCCATTCCTACTTGCCCTTGACCGATGCCGGTCTTCTCTCGACCGATGTCGGTCTGCCTCCGATGTCGGTCTTCCCGTATTTTCCAATAAGTTCCAATTACATACTAAAATGAAGTAATTGAGTTCCAAAACTCAAAAATCTCCCACTTGGAGATTAATTACTACACTATACCTATATAACTTCATTCTTGGATCCTTCCTTAGTTTTGTTTCTTCCTCTTCAAGTCTCAAACTTGAAGACCAACATAAGTGGAGTGTAGCTCCAACTTCTCCTTTGCTAATGGCTTCGTTAGCATATCCGCAGGGTTCTTTCTTGTTTGAATCTTTTCCAGATTCAATTTTCCATCCTCCAATACCGCTATATGAAGTGATACCTCAATTGAATGTGTTTCATTCTTGAATGAAACACTGAGTTCTTTGTTAAATGAATTACACTTTGACTGTCATTGAACAATTTACAATCACTTTACTCCTTTCCGAACTCTTCCATTAACCTAATCCATCTATATCATCTCCTTGTTAGCCTCTCGTAGCCGCAACATACTCTTCCTCTCAGTAGACAAAAGGCACAACCTTCTATAATCTCAAAATCCAGCTTAACTATTGTTCCACCCACTATGAAAATATATCCAGAGTGCTCCTCCTACCATCAAGATCTCCACCATATCCAAATCAACATAGCCACGTAATGAAATATCCGAACCTCCATAGAATAATTACATGCTAGATGTCCCTTTCAAATACCCGAGTATCAATTGGATTGCATTCCAATGCTCTTTACCTAGATTAGCCATATATCTACTCACAACTCCCACTACCTGTAATGTCCGGTTTGGTACAAACCATATTGTACATAATAATTCCACTTGCTGAAGCATATGGCACTCGTGTCATGTATTTGACCTCATGTGATGAAGGACATTGATCTTTGCTTAATTTGAAGTTTCCACCATAGGTGTGCTAATGATTTTGCATTCTACATGTTGAACCTTTCTAACTCATTATAGATATAATCCTCCCGAGACAAATACAATTTATTATTTTTCCTATCTCTATGTATTTGTGTGATGCCCAATAAAACAACCCACTTGAGACCCAAGAAACAACCTAGGGTTAGAAAATTATGGAATAATTTTTTTGATTAGAAGTGTCAACAACCAAGTTGCAAGACAACAATTGACCCTATTATGTTTCATAACAAATATAAATTAAAAGAATATATTTTTCCTTCATTAACAAATATCAAGTTCACATGGTTCAAATTTTAGGGTTAGAAGTTTCAGTTAGGTTTAGGGAGTAATTTACCCCCATGCCCACTCTCTAACAGGCTCATAGTTTCAACTTGATTTTTCTCATACTTAACATATTAAAAATTTCCTAAATCATTCCCATTAGATAGGAAATTTTCTCACCTTTCCGTGATATAAAGAAGTCCTCCTAACTCCTTCAGAAACTCAAGATATGGGCAAGCAGACTTTAGAGGTCAAATTTTCCCCAAGGGGACACGTGTCAAGCAGGGGTGAAAAGAAAATTTTGGGTCGGCGGGTCGCAGGGCAGCGTTTGGAATTTTTCCTTGTGTGGGAGAAAATTCCCATTTGTGTTCATGCCTCCACACGTCCTCCAAGGACACGTATCGGGTCCTGATCCAAGCAGAGAAGGTGAGGGAAGGGCGGAGCGATGAGGGTTTATTGGACATTTCACCAAAGGGGAAGAAAAGCCAATTTGGTCTCCACGTGCCCACAGGTCCGTAAGGGACACATGGCACTCCATCATTCACCATGGTAAGAAGAGAGACAGGTGGAGCGGCGGGGAGATTCGGTGAATTTTTCAAAAGGTAAGAAGAAGGAAGAAGATTGATGCATGGGTCCGCGTGTTCAAGAAATGATCTTCTCCGAGGCAGGCGAGAGCGCAGGGCCGTAGAAGGTTTAAGGGAAATTTTCTGAAAAATTTCAAAATCAAAAAGATCACTCGGGTTACGCCCCCTCCTCGCTAACGCGCCATGCCGCCACGTGGTAACTTGTGATAGGTCAAGCTGCGGGCCGACGGATGAAATGGAAAATTTTCCAATTTTTTAAAAAGTATAAGGACAAAATGGTGCCGCACCTCTACCGCTGCCCCATGAGGACATGTGGTAGCCTCTGATTCATTGCGGGTAGGCGGAGGAAAATTCAAAAAATTTCCCAAGCCAAAAATTTTTCAAATTTTTTTAAAGGATTTTTAATGGGATTTTTTTACCACGGGCTCTCTAGGGAAAATTTTCCCAAATTCTCCTCGCTAAGTCAGAAAACTTCAAAGTGCCATAAATTTTTCTAGGTAAGCTAAGATTTTATCAAACAAGGACTTTTGGAAATCTCTCGATGCCCTCTTTGCACAGAAAACATAAATTTTACATTTTGATAATGCTTAAGGGTTCAATTTTGCAAAAGTATCTGTAGGATTTTAAAAAGCCAACTGGTAAATTCCAACTTCTAAATTTGATTAAATTGGATCTCCTCCTTCCCTCAACATGCCAAAAAGACATGGAGGATTGCTCTAGGAAGGGTTTAAAGTGTTTTAGGAAGGTAAATTTGTTCAATTGATTTCAATTTGTAATTTTCCAACAGTTGACAAAAAAAGACTGTGAGAAGGATTTGGCTCGAATTTGCAATGTTTAAAATTGTTTTCTTAAGTGTTCTTTGTCAATTGAGTTCCTTAATGTCTTAGCATGCTAAATTATATCAAATCCAAGTTGATTATTAAGTGTAGGTCTGAATTGTACATTTTATTAACTTTAATTGCCAGTTTTGAATATTTACAAGAGATCAAATCAAAAGAGGTCCATCTAACTTTTCATCATGCAAGTAAGGCACTTCATTTCCAATTTAATCTAATACAATCAGTTTTTTTTAAACAAACCATTCTGAATCCAAAGCAAATACTAAATTTCATTTATACACATTCCCAAAATACAAGAAATACAACATTGTTTCCACGTACATTTCCTCTTTTCAAATAGAGATCTAACTATCTCTTTTTTCATACAATGAAACATTGAATTCAATCCAACAATGCATATGAAAAAGGTCTTTCAACTCTTTATTGAATTCAATTATAAATCTTTACATATTTCCATGTTGAATGCAATAACAAAATTTTGTTTCTTTCCAATAAACAGAACAGAATATAAATGCCTTTCACAATTCAAATATACAACTTCATAATCAAATTACATACATCAATTCTTCACAAGTATACATTACAATTTCATCCACAACAAGTGGGAAAGGATTACAAATGAATATGTTTTCACAAGTACTGTCAAACTATAGTTTTCCTTTGCTCTAGGACAACAACATGCACATTTTCTCTTTCTCCAAGTTGATCACAACAAAAGAGGGGGAAAGGCAATGCTCTCCACCCAACCAAGACATCCAATGAAAGGAGAAGCCTTCCTTCATCATTGGCCCTCGAGCCCCAACCAAGATACAATAAAAAGTGTGATTCAACCCATGGAAACAAATGGCTCCCACAACACATAGAATTCTTTCAAACATGCACATTTCAATATAAAACCTAGTTCAACACAAAACAGTAGTTTAAAATTGTAATTGAAAACATTCAAATAAAAATCAATCTTGATCATGCAAGCCAAAGGAGCAAGGTCTATGGGGAAGATACTTATGCCTCCCAATTGGGAATTGGGCATCCACCAGAACAACTTACCAAAATTATTCATCCCACACACATCCTTATGCCCCCACAAAGTCATAAATGCAAGCTATTTCTTTTCCATGGTGGATCCCAAACCCAAACTCCTCCACAAAACTCTGATGCCAATGGAATTCCTTATGCACCCCCACATGGATTCCCCATAGAATTCTCCTACACCTTCCCTAAGGCAATCTACCCAACCAGCCAACAAATAAATCAAAGCATGCACCATTCACATATCACAACAAGAAAATGACAACATAAAAGGAGAGTTAAATTCCTACCTCTCCATGGTAACTTTTGTTTCCAAACAACAAGCTTCAAATGCCAAAAACATAGTCTAAAACAACAATCTCCCAAGCATGCAAATCTTTCTCCAAACTTCCTCCAAAAGCCGTAGCTCCATCACAAGAAAATGTGGCCCCAAAGAAGTTACAAAATGATTCAAAACCACCAAACAAGAAGATATTTTGAATTATATAGAAGAGAGAAGAAGAGAGGATGATGTGGATCCATGTAGGATGCCACATCACACATCCTCCAATTCAAACACAAAAGAAAAAATCCATTCTCTCAAGCACAATAAAGAGGTGGGTGAAAATATGACAAGTTACTTGCACACTCCAAAAAGGCCACACCTTAAGGGACAACAAAATAAATAAAATTTTAGAGAGTGCAATCAAAACAAAGCAACATGATTAATAAAATGCATTATAAAAATCACAAATCACTTCTCCAACCATAAGTATGGTTGGTAAAATAAATTTAGAGGCATGGGACAAGTTTTACTTGTCCCACAAGCCTCCAAAAACAGCCCCCAAGGACAAATTCGAATTTTTCATGGAGGTGGAGTATTTCATACTCCAAAACTGACTTACACAAACTCTTACACAACCTTACATATTTAATATAATCAGCCAACAACTTCCATTATTACTTTCCCATATCCCAATTTAATTTATTTAAATTTTAACCATAATATTTCCCACATTTAATTAAATAAAGAAACACATCACTAATAAAATACATACAACAATAATAAAAATTAACCACATTAATAAAATACACAACACCATGGTCACATATAAAGGAAATCCCCCCATGGGAATCCCTAACAAAAATACAACACACACACACAAAACAAGTTGCCATGGTGACCTTGTCGAATTCACCTAGAATTTCATTGTGGTTGGTCTCTGATCCCTCGATGTTTTGTTGTGATATTTTTAACCTGTAAAATACAAATACCTCCTTCGGCCTTGTGGCCATATCAGAACATCCAACATGATATAAATGAAATCACAAAACCAACTATATAAATGAATCACAACAACATCAAAGTAGCAATTACATCATTTGAATTTTTAATTAGTAGTTATACCATCATCATACAATATACATTTTCTAGATCTACTCATAATATCTCAAATCATACGTCCGAACAACATCCATAAAAATCCATGTCAAATAGTATATCATCATCCACATATGATTGTCTCTAATAATAATCATGTATCATATCCAAATCAAGATCAACAATAATCCATGATCAAATGTTTAACAACATACAAAATCAAAACATAATAATGTCTATAATGTAAATCAATCATATAAAAATGAGCATCAAAGGTGTTAAAGGGAAGTGGGCACTACAATTTTCATTCCAAGGATTTTTTTCAGCTCCTAAATCCTTCATAGAAAATGTGTGAGATAACTTTCTCTTAAGCTCACCAATGTCCTGTATATTAGATCCTACAATAAGCATATCATCCACATACAATAATAAAATAATATAGCTCCCATTTTCAAGCTTCTTGAAATAAACACAATGGTTAGATTCACATCTCAAGTAACCATGCTCATGCATAAAACTATCAAACCTCATGTACCATTTCCTTGGAGCTTACTTGAGCCCATATAGGATCTTTTTCAACCTGCACACTAATTTATCCTTACCCTTGACTTCATACCCAAGCGGTTTCTGCATATAAATCTCTTCATTCAAATCACCATGAAGGAAAGTCGTCTTCACATCTAGTTTCTCTAAATGCAAATCTTCTACTGTAACGAAACTCAATATAGTACAAATAGAAGTCATTTTAACAATAGGAGAAAATATTTCACTAAAGTCAATACTTGCTTTCTGTGTAAATCCCTTTACTACAAACCTTGCCTTGTACCTTTCTCGTCCACCCTATTCTTCCTTAATCTTGTAAACCCACTTGTTCTCGCAATGACCTCTTACCTACTGACAACTTAACCAAATCCCAAGTTTGGTTCTATTCCAAGGAGGCCATCTCCTCATCCATACCATGCTCCCACTGAACATGAGTCTTATCTTGCATTACTTCTTAAAAGCTCTCTGGTTCACCACTATCACTCAATAATAAATAAAATAGAGAAGGTGTAAATATTTTTGGAAGTTTACTTACCCTGTGACCTTCTCACAGGAGTTTGGGGTATCATAGGCTCAACTGGGCCTCGTGAACATTAGTATCAAATTCTCGATAGTGGCTAACACTTGGTCACCTCTAACCGACATCGGCCTCGCTAACCGATGCCTGCTTCGATCCTATGTAACCATTGGTAGTTCATCTGACCAATGTCGGTCAAGGCCTAATCGACCACGGTTATTGTGTATTTCTGTAGGTGTTTCTTTAAAACCTAAGAGTTCATTTTCATCAATAAACTTCTCAATTTTCTCATCCTTGGGTACCAAAATTTGATCCTCAGTACATTCTCTTTTCATTCCATTCAATATCACGACTCCTAATAATTTTAGAATTCTCTAAATCCCAAAAACAAAAACTGAAATCACCAGATCCATAACCAATGAAAGTGTACCTCTTGGATTTTGTATCCATCTTTTTTCTATTTTCCTTATCAACATGCACAAAAGCTTCTAAACTAAAAACTTTAAGAAAAGAAAGATCTACCTCTTTTTTGGTCCAAGCTTCCTCTGGTATTCCTCCATCTAGTGAACTTGAAGGCCCACGGTTAATCAAATAAAGCAGTATATTAACTACTTCTGCCCAAAACTGCAAGGGCAATCTAGAATGTATCCTCATACTTCTAGCACGTTCCATGATTGTCCTGTTCATTCTTTCTACAACACCATTCTCCTATGGTGTTCTTGGAACCATTCTTTCTCTATGTATTCCATTCATTGAACAACAATCATTAAAAGCCTTGCTACAATATTCACCATCATTTTCAGATCTAAGGCACTTTAACTTAGAATTTGATTCATTCTCAACAAGGGATTTCCATCTTGTAAAATTCTCAAAATCAAATTTAGGTTTAATATAATAAAACCATACCTTTTTTGTAGAATCATCAATGAAAGTAACATAATACTGGGATCCTCTATGAGAAGCTACCTGAGCTGGTCCCCACACATCTTAGTGTACAAGCTCCAATTTTGCTCCTTAGTTGCCCCAACTTTGAGAAATCTCACTCTCTTTTGTTTTCCAAAGATACAATGCTCACAAAAATCAAGATCTAAATCTTTCAAATCTGATAAATTACCCTTAGCCTTTAAGATCTACATTCCTTTTTGACTCATATGACCCAAATGATTATGCCACATGCATGCATATGAATCAAGTAGATACTACTGTAAAAATGAATTAGTAATACAGGTAGATAAATATAGCGTTCCTACCTTCTTACCTCTTGCCACAACAACATCACCCTTGGTGACTTTCCAAGAGTCTCCTGTAAAAGTAACCATGAAACTAGATTCACCTACTTGCCATACAGAAATAAGATTCCTCCTATGGATTGGCACATGCTTCACATCTTTTAATACCCATGTATTTCCATTCTATAATTTTAAATGAACTTCCCTTTACCAAAGAATACCGCAAGGTTCATCATCACCTAAATAAACATGCCCAAAATTACCTTGGACATAATTTCTAAAATAACCCTTATTAGGGGTTGCATGGAAGAAGCTCCTAAATCTAAAACCCATGATTCACTTCTACTATCTAAAGAAAGAATAAGAGCATCTTGCATTACATTTGATGCAGCAAGATTTACTTCTTTACCTTTATTTGGTTTTTGGTTCTCTTTGTCTTTTTACCAACAATAATTCTTTGCATGTCCTTTCTTTCCACATTTCCAACAAGTAATTCCCTTACTTCGGATTTAGATCTGCTATCCCTTGAATTTGATTTCCCATTACTCTTACTCTTGGATCTCTCCTTCTACATGCCCCTACTTTCTACATTCACAAAATTTCCAGATGATGTTTCCTCTCGTACTCTTCCCGTGAATTTCTTCATTCAAGATTATACTTTGACCACATCATCAAATTCAAAATATTATTAGAGATGTTGTATTAATAACAACCATTACCAAGTTTTCCCAACTATCGTGCAAAGAAAATAAGAATAAAAGTGTTTTTACTTCATCATCAAACGATATAACAACCAATTTTAACTGATTTACAATAGATCAAAAATCATTCAAATGACTAGAGGCAGATTCACCTTCATGCATCTTAAAACTAAATAGTTTCTTCATCAAATAAAATTTATTTGAAGCACTAGGTTTTTCATATATATTAGCAAGATATTTTATTAAGTCTATTGTAGAAGTTGCTTCTATAATATTGGAAGCCACGGATGCTTTCGCTGCACTCAATCTTATAGATTCCAAAGCCTTTCACAAGAATCTTCCATTCTTCATCAGTCATTTTTGTAGGTCTATACTTCTCATCCAATGGTAAATACAAATATCTTTGATACAGATAATCCTCAATCTGCATCTTCCATAATTGATAATTTCAGCCGTCAAATTTCTCTACCTTGTATTTATTATCTTCTCGCCATTGCTTTGTAGCTTCCAATCAATTAGAAAACCCTCTCGTGAGTAAATATGTCAACCCTCAAACAAATCTCTAATACCGCTTGTCGGGTTAGCACACCGGTTGTATATAGACAATATATCAGATCTAAGCATACATGCAAATAAAAGTGGATATTCTACCAGAAGAAATATACAAAACAAGAGACATAAATCAACTCCAGATTTAACATGGTTCACCCAAGATGGGTTACGTCCACCAAGAAACAATCTAATATATTATCTAAAGCTTTGACAAGATATACAATGAAGATTTACAATGTTCCACACCTCTCATATGTTCGTACTTTCTTTCTTCAAGTTTTTTCTCTACCACCAATAATTCTCTCTCACCAACCTTTTCCAAGTTCTTTCTAATTCTTGTTGATCATATACTTCTAAATCCTAGCTTTTGTGCTTATATAGTCATTTATAGACTCAGGGCACTTAGTCATGCAATTATAATCAACAAATCTATTTTAATGCTAAAAATAGATATAATTCCCGAGTTAATTAAAACTTTGTCGCATAGGTAACCAAATCGGTTCTACCTAACCTTCACCATTCCTACTTGCCCTTGACTTATGCCGATCTACTCGACCGATGTCGGTCCCGCTTTTTGACCAATGCCGGTCTACCCGTATTTTCCAAAGCAAGTTCTAATTACATGCTAAAATGAAGTAATTGAGCTTCACAACTCAACATGAACATCTTAGTCCAAAACTCATATGATCTTTTACAAATAAAATGATGGATGTTTCCTTATAGGCCAATTTCACTTACAATTACCAATTTTAGTGGTAGTTTCTCCATCAAATCCATAGTGACTATTAGTGTAGAATCACAACACCACCGAATGGCCTAGATGTGAAGTGGGGAATTTGGTGTGATTGCACAACAGGGGACCATCTCTCAAGTCAGTGCGACTTAAGAAAATTGAGATGGACCTCCAGAGAAAGCTGGTTCTTACTTCCTAATCTACTTGCCACAAGCTACTCCAGTGTAGGTATAACCTATTCTATCCTAATCTAACCATTCCAAGGGGAAAGAGAGAGAGAGAGGATGAAAGAGCCTCGTGGTCACTGAGGTTGAATTTTCAACAGAGGAGGAGGACCATATAGTTTCAGAGGCCCCAAGCGTGGAGTAGGCTACAGAAGAACCTTCAGTTCTTCCTCCCACTTCATCCCCTTTGAGCTCTAATGTTGAAGAATATTTTTATCTTTCAAACTTCATATTTAAGGAAGAGGGAAACCATGGTGAGCAAGTTTCAGATTAGGAGGACACCATGGAGGAGGTTGAGCACATGCAATAGGACAACAACGAGGTAGATTATCTGTTTGACTTGGAGGATTGCTTTGATGGAGAAAATCCCATGGAGATCACATCATTTTCTCTTCCATCATCCATCTTCCAAGCATATGAGCTTGCTGCCATGAAGGAGGGAATTCAAGAGTAGTAACCTATGTCTCACAACGTATCTTTGGAACCAAGGTTGGAAGATATGAGTCTTCCATGTTCTTCACAAGAGAAGGAAGAAGAACAGCCAACTCTAAGCCCAGTTAAAAAGGAGCATATGGAGGTGACCAAGACAAATTTAGAGGCACTGAATCATGAGCCAGTTACACAAGAAAATACAGCCCCCTCTCCCATTCAACCTCTCTAAAATTCTGATCTTTTGGAGGAGCTTGAACTCATTAGCTTCATGTTTGAAGATGAAGCTTCATATGGTGAAGATAACGAAGATTTTAAGATCACCATGCAAAAGGGAGAGACCTTGTTATAATAGGATAGTAAAGAGTTTGATTTCCTACCAGACTCAAAAGAATGTTTTGATAAGAGGGAGCCAGTTGAAATTGTAATATTTTCTCCCCCATCATTCATTCTTCAATCACAAGAGCTTGCTGCCATGGAAGAGAGTGTGCAAGCACAACCTGTAGTTTGCAACATGCCTCCTGAATCAAAGTTGGAAGATTTTGATCTTCCAAAAGTCACACCTGTTGCAGAGGAAGAGAAAGAGTATGAGGCTATCATTCCTCCCACACCATCCATCCATGAGGGTCAACAAGAAGGCTCCATTCTTGGAGTTAGAGTTTAGAACCATGGGTAGATTCAAAGGACCATACCTTTCCCAATCAGATATTTGGCTTCATTGGAGCCAAGGGAGAAGCCAAAACTAGTCATGCCTACTTTAAGGCATGAGGATGAGTATCAAAGCACCAAGGGTCACCATCAACACCTCTAGGAGTCCAATGTAAATAAGCTTGAGAAGGTATTTTCCATTAATGTTGATACCTTGTTGATATGGGTGGAGGATCGGATTAAAGTCAGTTTTTCACTCATATAGGCAGCCATATTTAGTGTCAAATCATTTGCATGGCTACCTCTCTTGAGAAAGGGAAGCTAATTCTCCCTACCTATAACAAGATTTGTTTAGCCCCTTTTCTCTTTGGTTAGTTTAGGAGTAGGAGTAGACTTTGTTTCAGCAGAAGAAGTTCTTATGCACACTCTGCATGTCTCATTTGAGGCATGTATGATTTTTTTTGTACATAAGTTTTGTTCGTATTGCTCCAGAGCTACTGAGGCCAGGCCCTTCACTATTCATGGTAGAAGACTCATAGTTGCCTATAACAGTTTCAAATTTTAAAATAAAACAAATGTAGAGCAACTAAATAATGTTTTCAAGATAGCCCATTCAGGGACAGAAGAAATCCCTAGGTCAAAACAATTTTCTACTCTCAGAAGCCTTGTTTTCAGATCTCTTATGAAAATTGAGAGTGTGGACGCGTGAGCGTGCTTTGGGTCAGGAAAAAGTGAAAAGTGGGTAATCGGAGAGTCCATTTTGAAAGAAGGGTCAGTACCAGGCCATTAATTTTGGCTCCATGCCCAATGGATGCTTCAAGGCAATTGGTCCTCTCATTTAGAAGGTAGATACCCCTGTGAGTCACCAAATTGTTATCCAAATTTTACACCTGGAAAAATTGATCACCCATGACCCCACATAAGAAGAAGCCGAGAATTCATGTTAAAATCCTATAATCAGAAATAAAGGAACTCTACAATGGATGACAAGGTCTGTGAAATATCAAATGACCCCGTGTAAAAGAAATTCAATAAATGGCTCTGTCAATCGAACTCGTGCTTCAAATCTAGCAAACAGACACAAAGTGGCTCGTAAATGGAATAAGGGGTTAAGGTTGAATAGTCAAAGAATTGAGATAGGCCAGTAAAGGGTGCCAAGTGTCAACATGGCACTAATTCAAGAGAAAAATTGGGGAAAGGTTTCCAAACAAGCGCCAAAGCCGTTGAGTGTCCCCTTGGTCGGATATATATTGCCGAGCAAAAGATATAGCAAAAAACATGAAGAAAATGAGCAAGTCGTGGAGGAAACCACGTGTTAGCCCCACACCACTCCAAAAGAAAAATATAAAGGCCACCCTTAGACATGTGCTAGCACTCCACATGTCTATGAAATATCAAATAAAGGAACTCTACAATGGATGACAAGGTTCTGTGAATTATCAAATGACCATGTGCAAGAAGAAATTCAAGAAACTGCTCACAAGCAAACTGTGCTTCAAATATAGCAAACAGACATACAGTGAGCTCTTAAAATGGAATAGAAGGGTTAAGGTTGAATAATCAAAGAATTGAGATAGGCCGGTAAAGGGTGCAAGTGTCGCATGGCACTAATTCAAGAGAAAATTGGGAAAGGTTTCAAACAGCGCCAAAGCCGTCGAGTGTCCCTGGTCAGATATATGACCCCACTGAGCAAAAGACATAGCTAAAAACATGAAGAAAATGAGCAAGTCATGGAGGAAACCACGTGTTAGCCCCACACCACTCCAAAAGAAAAATATAAAGGCCACCCTTAGACATGTGCCGGCACTCCACGTGTCCAGTTTCAAAATGGGGCCCATTTTCGAACTAGTTTTCCCGCTATTTTGTACGGACCCAATTTAAATTTCAAATGAGCATATCTTTTGACCCAAAGGCTCAAATATGACACATATAGTACGGTTGGAAATATTTTGGCCTCATCTACACCATATATATCTTAAAATTAATTTTAGATAGGTTAGGTGGGGATAAAATGAAGAAAAGTCTTTGGGCCATTAATACAAGATCCATTTACCCCAATAACCGGATCGGATCTGATCGATCCACCATTCCTCCTCCTTTGAGGTGAAGAACCAATGAATTGATGCAATCAAGATAGATTTGGGGTGGATTTTTGGTAGGAGGCATTGATGATAGTGGTTGAGCTTTGAACTAGTTTTCCGCTTCTCTCTCCTTCTTCCTCTATGTTGAATCTATAAAAGTAGGTCGGGACTCATTGTAAAAGGTTGGACATTTTCACTTTTGTCCTCCTTCTTCTTTTGTTCACGAAGGATTTGTGGAGCTTTCTAACCTCTCTTTTGAGTTGTAATCCAAGTTTTTCTTCAGCTACTGCAATATCTGTATCGACTCCTGAGCAATAATATATATGTTTGTGGATGTTTCTCGACCCTCTCATGTATTTGTTATTGTCTCTCTGATCTCTTATTATAGTTTCGTCATCTGTGCATGTTGTTTATATTGCCTTCCTATGGTTCGTGTTAAACTACGAGAATGAGTGTCTAACATTCCTTCGGTGTATCACCTCGTTAGCTTAGGTTTATTTTCTTACATCTCTCTAACCATATCTCCTTGTAGATATAATAGACTTAAAATAGATCCTCTACAATTTCTTTGTATACACCTGAACAAAGGGATAGGAACCGCCTCAATTGGGAGATCTCTCTCAAATCACAAGATCCACACCTTGAGAGATGATCCATGTTATGCAATCACATTGAGAGTCTCAAACCATTTGGTTGTAGACATTCGGGTACCGTGATTCACTGTTAGTGCGTAATCACAAAGTGAATCAAGGATTCTCAACCAAAAGTGAATCACAACACCCCTAAATGTATGCAACTGATGGGTTGAGAATCTCAAAGTAATTTCACAACATGGAACATCTCTCAAGGTGTGGGACCTTGTGAGTTGAGAGAGCTCTCCAGATTGAGGTTGTTTCCTATCCCTTTGTTTAGGTCTATACAAACAAATTGCAATAGATATATTCTAAGTCTATTCTATCTACCAAGGAGACAGGTTAGAGAGATGCAAAAATAAACCTAAGCTAACGAGGTGATACACCAAAGGAATGTTAGACACTCATGCAGCAGCTTTACACAGACTACATAGGAAGGTAATACAAACAACATGCACAGATGACTAAATTGTAATAAGAGATCGTAGAGACAATAACAAATACATGAGAGGGTCAATAAACATCCACAAACATATATATTTTTCTCAGAGTCGATATAGTATATTGCAAAGAGCTAGCTAAGAGGAAAAACTTGCATTAAAACTTGAAAGAGAGGTTAGAAAACCTCCACAAATCCTTCGTGAACAAAAGAAGAAGGGAGGGCACAAAACAAAATGTCCAACCTTTATAATGAGTCCCAACCCTACTTTTATAGATTCAACACAGAGGAAGAAGGAGAGAGGAGCACGAAAACCAGTTGAAGCTCAACCACTATCATCAATGCCTCCTACCAAAAAATTGTTTCAAATGTGTCTTGATTGCATCAATTACTTGGTTTGCACCTCGAAGGAGGAGGAATGGTGGATTAGATCAAATCTGATCTAGTTATTGGGGCAAATAGATCCTATATTAATGGCCCAAAGATGTTTCTTCATTTCCTCTCCACCTAACCTCTCCAAAATTAAATTTTAAGATCTCCATGGCATAAATGAGGTGAGATATTTCCAACAAAGCGTATTTGTCGATTTTGAGCACTTTGAGTCAAAAGATATGCTCATTTTAAATTTGAATCAGTCCATACAAAATAGCGGAAAACTAGTTTGAAAATGACCCCCTTTTGAAACCGTGACACGTGGAGGGTCAGGCGCATGTTTGAGGGCAGCCATTGTATTTTTCTTTTGGAGTGGTGTAGGGATGACACATGGTTTCCTCTCGTGACTTGCTCATTTTATTCATGTTTTTGGCAAAGTTTGTTCAAGTGGGGTCATATATTTGACCGGGACAAGCGGCACTGATGCTTGTTTGGAAACCTTTCCCCAAATTTTCTCTTGAATTAGCATCTGCCGACACTCTGGTACCCTCTACCGACTTGCCTTAATGCTTTAACTATTCAAACCCGACCCCCGATATTCCATTTCCAAGCTCGCCTATAATTAGTTTGCTATATTTAAAGCACAAGTTTACTTGACATAGCCGTTTCTTGAATTTATTCTTGCACGGGGTCGTTTGATCTTTCGCAGGCCTTACCACTCCATTATAGAGTTCCTCTGTTGCCTAATTGTAGGATTTGAACATGAAGTATATGTCTTCTTCTTGTGTGGGGTCATGGCTGATCAATTTTTCTCGAGGGGAAAATATGGATAATAATTTGGTGACTCGCAGGGGTATCTACCTGCTAGATGAGAGGACCAGTTGCCTTGAAGCATCCATTGGGCATGGAGTCACAATTAATTCCTTAGTGACGACCCTTCTTTCAAAATGGACTCTTTGATTACCTGCTTTTCACTTTTACTCCTGACCTTGAGCCTGCCCATGTCCACACTCTCAATTTTCATAAGAGATCTTGAAACAAGGCTTCTGAGAGTAGAAAATTGTTTTGACCTGGGGATTTTGTCTGTCCCTAAATGGGCTGTCTTGAAAATGTTCTTTAGTTGCTTTGCATTTGTTTTATTTTAAAATTTACAACTGTTACAAGTAACTACGAGTCTTCTCCATGAGTACTTGAAGGGCCTGGCCTTAGTAGCTCTAGAGCAATACGAACAAAACTTATGTACAAAGAAAAAATCATACATGCCTCAAATGAGACATGCAGAGTGTGCACAAGCACTTCTTCTGCTGGAAACAAAGTCTACTCCTACTCCTAAACTAACTAGAGAGAAAAGGGGCTAAACAAATCCTGCTATAGGCAGGGAGAAGTAGCTTCCCTTTCTCAAGAGAGGAAGCCATGCAAATGATTTGACACTAAATATGGCTGCCTGTATGAGTGAAAACTAACTTTAAGCTGATCCTCCACCCATATCAGCAAGGTATCAACATTAATGGAAAATACCTCCTCAAGCTGATTTACATTGGACTCTTGGAGGTGTTGATGGTGACCCTTGGTGCTTTGTGTAGTGCCCACTTCCCTTTGACACTTTTAGATACTGATGTTGAAATTGTTGATCATATTATGGACACTATTATGTTTTGTTTTAGTATGATGGTTAGATGTTAGATCAGGGATTATTATTGATCTAGATTCAGTTATTATGCATGATGGTTATTAGAGACATTTTTATATGTGGATGATGATATATTGTTTGACATGGACATATTATAGATGTTGATTTGGACATGTGACATTGGATATTTTGAGTAGACCTAGTATGGAAGATTATTGATGATGATATAGTTGATTAATTAATTGAAAATGATAATGTTGAATTCTTGATGTTGTTGTGATTCATGTGTTTAGATGATCTTGAGATTTTTTTATATCATTTTGGATGTTCTGATATGGCCACAAGGCTGAAGGAGGTATTTGTATTTTTGCAGTTAAAATATCACAACAATGTCGGGGACTAGAGACTAACCATATTGAAATTCTAGGTGAATTCAACAAGGTCACCATGGCAACTGTTGTTGTGTGTGTGTGTGTTGTATGTTGTTAGGGATTCCCATGGGGGATTTCCATTATATGTGACCATGGGTTTGTGTATTTTATTAATGTGGCATGTGTTTATTTTGTGATGTGTTGCCCCTTTTCATTAGTTATTATATATGTTGTATTAATGTTGTGAATAATCATGTGTTAAAATAAATAAATCAATATGTCATAAGAATGTAATTAATGAAGTTGTTGATCTTAAATGTAATGTTGTAAGAGTGTGTAAGAAATGTTGTAAGAAATGTGTAAGAAGGTGTAAGAGATATGTAAGATAGATTTTTGGAGTGTAAAACACTTCATCCTTTTGGGAAATTCGAATTTGTCCTTGGAGGATTTATTTGGAGGCTTGTGGGACAAGTTAAACTTGTTCCACACCTCTTAAAATTATTCACCAACCATACCTATGGTTTGGAGGTTAAATTTAGGCCTTTTAATGCATTTTGAAATGACTATTTGTAAGTTTTTATTGCACTTCTCTTACATGTTTTTAATTCAGTCCTTTTGGAGTATGGGTTATTTTGGAGTGTGTAAGTAAATTTGTCATTTTTATTTATTGTGTTTAGGTGAATGATGTTGACTTTACTCTTGGGGTTGAGGAAGAATGATGTGGCATCCCACATGGATCCACATCATCCTCTTCTCTTCCCTCTCCTTTAAAAATTTGAATTCCTTTCTTGTTTGTGGTTGTTGAAACTTTGTTTATTCCTCTTGGGGGTGAATTTTGCTTGCTATTTTGGGAGCTTGTTGTGGAAGGAGTTTGGAGTCATTTTGCATGCTTGAGAATTTCTGATTTTGGACTACATTTGGCATTTGGAAAGCTTGTGGATCTTGGAACAAATTCCATTATGGAGAGGTAGGAACTTGTGCCTTTTGAAAATGTTTCTTTCTCTTGCATGCTTGCATGAAATGGTGAATGATGTTATGTGTGTATTGGCTGGTTGGGTAGACTGCTTAGGATATGGTGTAGGAGAAGGCTATGGGGATTTCATATGGGGGTAGAAGGGAATGCCAATGGCATTATTTTTATTGTGGAGGGAGTTTGGGATTGGGATCCACCTTGGAAAAGAAATAGCTTGCATTTCTTACTCTTGGGGGGGGCATAAGGGAGAAACTTTGGGGGGCATAAGGAGGGGTTGGGAGGCATAAGGTTTATGGGATATGATATGTTATATTGGCGGTATGATTATTGGTGGATGCCCAATTTCCAAATTGGGAGGCATAAGTAGTTTCCCCATAGTTCCTTGCTCTTCTTGGCTTGCTTGATCAAGCCTAAGTTTTGTGTGAATGTTTTCAAATGCAGTTGTGAACTGTTGTTTTGTTGGACTGTGTTTCTTATTGTATTATGCATGTGAAAGAATATTACATGTTTGTTGTGGAAGCCTTGTTGCCATGAGTTGATTATCATCTCCTATTTCAATATGGTTGGGGCTCGGGGGCCAATGAGGAAGGATGGATTCTCCCTTCTCATTGGATGTCTTGGTTGGGTGGAGAGTGTTGCCTTTCCCCCTTCCTTGTTGTGATCAAGATGAAAAGATGGAGAAACTAGCATGCTGCTGTTTTGGAGCAAGAGGAATACAGTTTGACAGTCCCTTCTTTTGTGCAAGTTCATTGTAACCCTTCCCACTTGAAGTGGATGAATTGTATAGCATTTTGTAATGTGAAACCATTTGCATTGATAATGGAAGATTGAAATTGGAATTGTGAAATGTAAAGGAGATTCATTTTACTCTCTGTTTTGGAAAAGAAATGTAAAAGATATAATATGCATTGTATTTTGTATCTTAGGAATCAAATGGAGAAGAGAAGATTGTAAAGTTGTATTGGAAAGGAATAAAGGATTGCATTAGTTTTCAAAATTACACTGTGTATTGAATGTGTTTTATTATTATTGAAGATTGAAATTGTTGTTTGAAAAAGGAAGAATGCGTAGGAAGGAAGTATATTATTTTTGCATACTTGGAACTATATTAAAATTGAAATTAGGAATTGTAATTTTAACTTGGAATTGAATGGTTAATTAAATCCAGTAGATGTATTAGACTAGTTTAGAAACTATTCACACATTTAAATGATAAAATTGACATGCAGATTTAGAAGAAAAAGATCACTGTTATAAACTTCATTCTGGCAATTCATTTTAATAAAAATGTACAGTTCAGACCTGCACTCAATAATCAACTTAAAAATGTTATGGAATAGCATGCTAAGACACTAAGGAATTCAAATTGACCCTAACATTTAAGAAAGAACCTTCAAAACTTTCTAAAATCCAATTTGAAACTTGCACAATCGTTTTTCTGTCTATTGTTGGAAAAATACAACCTTGAATAAATTGAACAAATTTACTCTCTAAAAACACTCTAATTCCTCCCTAGACCAACCCTCCATGTCTGTTTGACATGTTGAGTGAAGGAGGAGATCTAATTTAACCAAATTGAGAAGTTGAAAACTGCCAGTTCACAAATTAAAAGCCTGCAGATTGGTTTCTCAAAATTGACCCTTTAAATTTCATCAAAAAGTAAATTTTATGGTTCTTGTGCAAAGAGGGCATCGAGAGATTTCCAAAAAGTCCTTGTTTTCCCAAACCCAGCTTTCTAGCTCAAGTTATGGCCATTTGAAGTTTTACTTCAAATTGGCATTCAAAAAAATAAAACAAATAAATCTAACTGATTAGAAAAATTTAAATTTTAACTTTGGAAAATTTTCCCAAAATTCTACAGCCCCTACCATCCCGCAACCAATCGGACCTACCATGTGGCACCTCGAAGGGGTGGACTAAATTTAAACTTATCCTTTTTGAAAATTTTGCCTTGGGAAAATTTTCCCATTTTTCCCCACAACCCCGACCATCCCGCAGCCCAATCACATGCTGACACATGGCTCGATGGATGCGTGGGAGAATTTTGGAAGTTAACTTTTAATTCTTCTTTTGGCTAAATTATCCTTTTTTTCTCCACCAAATTTCCCTACCAATCGGGGGCTGCCATGTGTCCTCATGGGGCAGCAGTGGAGGCATGGCTTTTCCTTGTCCTTTTTCCCTTTTGAAACTCTTGGGAAAAATTTCCATTTTGGCCCCGCGGCCCGCAACCAATGAGAAGGTGCCACGTGGCACTTTGGGGGTGGCAGCGGGTAGGGCGGAACCCCTTTGTTATTTTGGTTTTTGGCCTTTGGGAAAATTTTAAAAATTCTCCCCATGGCCCGCAACTCTACTTTCCTCTTGATTTCCTTCTTCCATGGGCACGTGGACCCGTGCATCCCCTTTTCCCATTTTTCCTCCTTTTGGCGTAATTTTCCAATCTCCTCACCACTCCACCAATCTCTTACCGTTTTCTGCCTTGCGCTAGGACTTGACACGTGTCCTCCAGGGACCCGTAAAGGCACAAAAGAATGTTTTCTTTTGAGCCCGCGCAATGGAAAAATTCCCTAAGCCACCCCGTGACCCACCAACCCATTCAAGGCGCTTTCCCCACCTCTTGACACGTGCCCCCTAGGGGAAAATTTGACCCTAGAACTCCACCCGGCCATATCTTGAGTTCTATAAGGAGTTAGGAGGACTTCTTTATATCACCAGAAAGGTGAGAAAAATTTCTATCCATTGGGAATGGTTTAGGTAAATTTTTGGAAGTGTTAAGTATGAGAAAAATATAGTTGAATATCTGAGCCTGTTAGAGAGCAGACATGGGGGTAAATTACTCCCTGAACCTAACTAAAACATATAACCCTAAAATTTTGAACCTTGTGAACTGAAATTGTTAATGAAGGAAAACATAGGTTGGAGTAGTTTGGTCTTGTTCTGGAACCTGTTAGTGAAAACTAATTTCTTGTAACCTAGTTGTAGGCACTTCAAGGCAAAAAAATTATCCCCTAATTTTTCTAGCTAACCCTAGGTTGTTTATTGGGTCTCAAGTGGTTGTTTAAATAGGCACTACACTTTGATACTCATCCTCATGCCCCAAGTAGGCATGACTGGTTTTGCTTCTCCTTGGCTCCGATGAAGCCAAATATCTGATTGGGCAAGGTATGGTCCTTTGAATCTACCCATGGTTCTGAACTCTAACTTCAAGAATGGAGCCTTTTTCTCGAACCTCATGGATGGATGGTGTGGGAGGAATGATAGCCTCATACTCTTTCTCTTCCTCTATGGAAAGTGTGACTTTTGGAAGATCAAAATCTTCCAACTTTGATTCAGGAGGCATGTTACAAACTACAGGTTGTGCTTGCACACTCTCTTCCATGACAATAGGCTCTTGTGATTGAAGAATGAATGATGGGGGATAAAATATTGCAATTTCAATTGGCTCCTTGTTATCAAAACATTCTTTTGAGTCTGTTAGGAAATCAAACTCTTTAGTGTCCTGTTATAACAAGGTCTCTCCCTTTTGCATGGTGATATTAAAATCTTCGTTATCTTCACCATATGAAGCTTCATCTTGAAACATAAAGCTAATGAGTTCAGCTACTCCAAAAGATCATACTTTCGAGAGGTTGAGTGGGAGAGAGGGCTGTGTTTTCTTGTGTAAGTGGCTCATGATTCAAAGGCCTCTCAATTTGTCTTGTTCACCTCCATATGCTCATCTTTAATTGGGCTTAGAGCTGGCTATTCTTCTTCCTTCTCTTGTGAAGAACATGGAAGACTCATATCTTCCAACCTTGGATCCAAAGATACGTTGTGATATATAGGTTACTACTCTTGAATTCCTCCTTCATGGCAGCAAGCTCATATGCTTGGAAGATGGATGATGGAAGAGAAAATGATGTGATCTCCATGGGATTTTCTCCATCAAAACAATCCTCCAAGTTAGACAAATAATCTACCTCGTTGTTGTCCTGTTGCATGTGCTCAACCTCCTCCATGGTGTCCTCCTGATCTAAAACTTGCTCACCATGGTTTCCCTCTTCCTCAAACATGAAGTTTGAAAGATAAAACTCTTCTTCAACATCAGAGCTCGAAGGGGATGAAGTGGGAGGAAGAACTGAAGGTTCTTTTGTAGCCTACTCCACACTTGGGGCCTCTGAAACTATATGGTCCTCCTCCTCTGCTGCAAATTCAACCTCAACCACCACTAGCTCTTCAACCTTGACCTCCTCTATTGGCTTGACCATCAAGGGGATCTTTGTAAACCCAAATTTAGTATCCCAAATCATCAGATTTTCTGTTATTTCTTTCTGTTGATCCTCTTCTTGTTGTCCTTGACTGGATTCTTGAGTATCTTCCCAACATGGACTTGGGAAAGCAAGAGGAGTGGCAGGTTGGGGTTCAACCAGCTTTGCAATTGTTTGTGGTGGGGAGGGAGGTGGAACTTCTTATTTGTTTGGAGGGGATGACTATTTGGAAGGGAAAAGGGTAGAAGAATTGAGATGAGGTGGAAGATCAGGGGATGGAGAAGAGAAACTAACACTTGGGGCAGCAACTGAGGGGCTTGACTCTTGATCATGCTGAAATGATAAAGACTGAGGAAGAGAAAATGAAGAGCTAAGAGGTGGTGGACTTACCCATTGACAAGGTTGTCTCGCACTTTTCTCATAAGCCTCAATGTCCTCAATCCACTGTGTAAGTTGAGGAAACACTTCAACCATGAAGCCAAGCTTCTCCTGAGGGTCAGTAATGTCTTGGAAAAGGGCCTTCCCATGGACAAGGTGCCTTGCAACCAATCTTGAATGCCTTCATTTGTGCTATGCCCCTTGAATGAACCATTTCAACCTCCATTTTTTGAATTCTCGAATAAACCAGCATTCTCCACATAGTTGTCACCATTGTATGCGTCCCCTTGTTCTTGATAAGCTCCATAGCCAAACTGACTTTGACCCTACTCATATGGGTGAGCATAATAGTCCTGGATATGATTATAATTCTTATTTGGAGGAGTTGGGAAATGCATTGGAGGTGGATTGTATTGCTGTAAGTGTGAGTTCCATGAAGGGAATGAAGTCATGATTGCACAACCTCATGGAATGGGAGAAAATGAAAGAGGGGGAAGAAGAAAATGGATGAAAATGAGTGGAAATGGATGGAAAAGGTCTGCAACTCAAAGAATGGGTTTTTTACTAAATGGAGTCTCCATATGTGCTTGCATGTGCCTCAAAAGGTTGAATCCCACCTAGAACACATCTTCTTAATGAAATGAAGTGATAAGGCACTCTCGCACTGTCCCCACCAAAGTGCAAAAATCAAGTAGTGCGGTCGCACGGTGGCTCATGATTTGCTATTTGTAATGAAACACCTTGGAAAGATGGAAGATATAACGCCGTTGTCCCACCTTGCATGCCAAAACTATTAGTGTGGTCACACAATGGCTTATGATTTGCTATTTGTAATGAGAAACCTTGGAAAGATGGAAGATCTAACCTTAGTGTCCCATTCAAGCGTGCTAAAACTCAGTTTGGTTGCACGGTGGCTTATGATTTGTTGTTTGTAATGAGACACCTTGGAAAGATGGAATATCTAACCTCAGTGTCTCACCTGGCATTCCAAAATTGTTAGTGCATTCACATGGTGGCTTATGATTTGTTGTTTGTAATGAGATACTCTGGAAAGATGGAAGATCTAACCTCGGTGTCCCATCGGGCGTTCCAAAACTTTTAGTGCGGTTGCACGGTGGCTTATGATTTACTTGTTTGAATGTCTATAACCGATGGGTTGAGAATCTCAGTGTGATTGCACAACATGGAGCATCTCTTAAGGTGTGGGACCTTGTGAGTTGAGAGAGCTCTCCAGATTGAGGCTAGTTCCTATCCCTTTGTTCAGGTGTATACAAACAAATTACAGAGGATCTATTCTAAGTCTATTCTATCTACCAAGGAGACAGGGTTAGAGAGATGCAAGAAAATAAACCTAAGCTAATGAGGTGATACACCAAAGGAATGTTAGACACTCATTCTACAATTTAACACAGACCACATGAATGTAATACAAATAACATGCATAGATGACCAAATCGCAATAAGAGATCAGAGAGACAATAACAAATACATGAGAGGGTTGAGAAACATCCATAGACATATTTAGTATTTCTCAGGAGTCGATACAGTATATTGTAGTAGCCAAGAGGAAAAATTTCATTAAAACCCGAAAGAGAGGTTAGAAAAGCTCCATAAATCCTTCTATGAATAAAAGAAGAAGGGATGGCACAAAACAGAAATGTCCAACCTTTTACAATGAGTCCCGACCCTACTTTTATAGATTCAACACAAAGGGAAGAAGGAGAGAGAAGCAGGAAAACTAGTTCAAAGCTCAAACACTATCATCAATTCCTCCTACCAAAAATCTACCCCAAATCTATCTTGACTGCATCAATTACTGGTTCAGACTCAAGGAGGAGGAATGACGGATCGGATCGATCCGATCTGGTTTTTGGGGTAAATAGATCCTATATTAATGGCTCAAGGATGTTTCTTAATTTTCTCCCCACTTAAACTCTCCAAAATTAAATTTTCAGATCTCCATGGCATAGATGAGGCTGAGATCTTTCCAACGGTGCCAGATTTGTCGATTTCGAGCACTGAGTCAAAAGATATGCTCATTTGAAATTTGAATCGAGTCCGTACAAAATAGTGGGAAAACTAGTTCAAAACGGGCCCCCTTTTGAAACCAAACACATGGAGGGCTGGCACATGTCTAAGGGTGGCCTTTGTATTTTGATTTTGGAGTGGCGTGGGGCTGAAACGTGGTTTCCTCCATGACTTGCTCATTTTCTTCATGTTTTTGGCTAAGTCTTTTGCTCATCGGGGTCATATATCTGACCGGGGACACGTGGCAGCCTGACGCTTGTTTGGAAACCTTTCCCCAATTTTTCTCTTGAATTAGCACCATGCTGACACTTGGCACCCTCTGCTGGCCTATCTTAATGCTTTGACTATTCAACCCTAACCCTGCTATTCCATTTTTGAGCCCACCTATAACTGCTTTCTGGATTTGAAGCACGGGTTCGCTCGATAGATCCATTTCTTGAATTTCTTCTTGCACGGGTCATTTGATCTTTCACAAGCCTTGCCACTCCATTGTAGAGTTCCTCTATTGCCTAATTGTAGGATTTGAACGTGAATTCTCTAGATTCTTCTTGTGCGGGGTCGTGGCTGATCAATTTTTCCGGGGAAAATATCGATAAGCAGTGACCTCTTCTCTATAATCATCATTATTATCACAGATTGTGCACATAAGATATTGTGTACATAAGACACAAAATTTTGAATATTTCATTGCTATCATAGAGTCCATAGCATCCATCCAAAATTGATACTCTAATGTCTTTAACCTTTTCGATGTATCTTTGTACTATGTCACTTAACATTTTTGAATAACCAGTGGTATTAGAACAATAATAATATAATCTAGCACACTAGTTTCGATAATTGTTAGAAGCTCCATTATGACATTAGAATAAATATCACTAGACAAATTGGAAAAATTAGTGATCACACATTCAACATTGAAAGGATTAGTCAAAGGAATAGGCCGATAACAACCAAAAATCGACGTGGTATTTTTAGGGAATTAAGTTCCACAAACCATTCCTCATCTCTTTTCTTCCAACAAATACCGCCTGCGATGAATGGAATTTTTTTGAATGGAGCACGAACAATGGAAGACATTTTACCTATATTTAGAGTAAAATACATTAATAATTAGGTCATTTCCGAACTTTAAAGTGTTTTTCTCACATTGTCTGATTAAGGAATTTAAATACTACCTAGCGGACACCAACTTCTAGAGTTCTTTACTATGTATCATAATAGAGTAATTAACTTAATGGTTAGCGACCACTAGGTTTGATAGGACATCTTATGTATCATTCAACCGGTTACAGTAATTCATATTTTGTGGATCAAATCAATAATAACAATTTTTTTCTAAAATTCTAAAATCGAATTATGATGCATTGAAATATATGAAACCATTTGCACCTTTTGAAAGTATTACATATGAGCCAGACAAGCCATAACATTATATAGATGGCATGATAGGAACGTTAAAAAATACACACTTTAGTGGTAGATAGACTTCTAGTCAACATATAAAAGAATAGCCTAAAACAATTTTTAAGCCATTTACACCTTTTTAATGATAAACCGTAGAGGACATTAAGATGTAATATTTGGTATTTCGAAGAGAGTTTTTTGTAGCTTGGGATTATGTTTTTTACAAGACTATGTGATTTATGTGTATATTGGTCATAGTGTAGTAGTAAGGATTAGATTCCTGTAACAAGACTAATGAACATATTTGAATGATAACAGTCACAAGATCTAATGTTTTTTATTTTGAGGAGAGTATTTGAGCAACAAATTGAATTAACGGAGTTAGTGATAGCTCATCATTTTTTGCTATATAAGACGATGTGAAATATATGTATATTAGACATACTTTATTCATTATGTATAAATGTCTGTAAATACTCTAAGTATGATATTTTAAGCGTAGAACTTGGTGGGAAATTCCACAACAAGCTATCAAAAACAAACAGAAGGATTACACTTTTCCTAAATGTAATTATGGTCCTCTTCACAACGTTTCGTATCGAAAAATTGTTTACCTAACGCTTAGTTTCATTACTTATCGAAAGTAACGACACATTGGATGCTACTTTCAATAATTTCTTTTATTGAAAATTGTGATAAAATAATAAATCACAACCTAGTTGAGTGACCGCATGCTCCTACCATTATGGTCATTGTAAACACTATCTGTACACTTTGGATTGCTAATGTTTTTCATTGATTATAATTATATCATGTTGGCTGGAATGTACTTGGTGAAGACAATAATGCGGCACTACATACCATATATAGGGATCATGGCTTACATAGTTCCCATAAGGTATATTGTTTGAAACACATAATTTACATTGGATCTTATGGGAGAAAATGCTTACCAAATGCTAAGAACTTTTTCATTATCAAAAGTAAGGGCATAGTGGATGCTAGGTTCAACAGTTTAATAATTTGAAAACAATGATAAAATAAAAGATCATGCTCTAGTTTAGTGGTCATTAGGCTCCCATCATACTTTCTTTGGTACTGAAAACCCATCATTGATATTGTGTTTATAGTTCATCTAATTGTAGTGAAATCTCACTGGAATGGAATTGTATATGGTCTTACATCAACCTTAAACCTCAAAACTACATAATCCAAGTTGACTCCTTTGCATCAAATTCTAGCAGAACCCCCTTTCCCTCAACATAGCCATCACAGATTCGGGTATTTTCCAACTTGCCAAACCCCAACCTTGTTGCATCCTTTGCACCACCACTTATGAGAATGTTTGTCAATGAGTTAAGCCTCATGCCCCAAATTCATAGGAAATGATATTTGTCTTGTAAAGTGAAAATAAATTATTACAAACCTTAGCCAATAAATATCTTACTAGATGTTACTTCTTATTTTGGTTTAATGCTTCCAAATGATATTTACAGTCTAACATTACCAAAATAACTCAGTTTTATTAAGGAAATTAGGCCTATAAATACAAAGTACATTAAACAAGAAAATACACAAACATTAAATAAGCAACGAAACCCACTATAACCAAATTTGGCATGCTCCTTTTTATTCAATGAAAGACCCATAAATATTTAAGCCATTGTTCCCCAATCAAACCTTAAAAACAAACAAATACCCAATACACTAAAACTCAATAAAACATACCCAAAACAAAATTGCTTCCTTTTGATCAATCCTCTGAATCTCAACCTCTCCTTCATTGATCTCTAATTGTAAATCCTTGGGATCATTACAATCAACAAGACACCTAAAAAAAGAAACACACATACCAAAAATATCCTTCAAATTTCCCAAGATGTTTTTCCATGGATCGGGGCTTCATGACCTTCACAATTTCAATAACATCATCCAATGAGATGTTCTGGTATGTTTAATTTTTTTCATCTTTTTCCTATCACATTTAGGTTCCTTTAGGGCTTTAATCACCAAGACAACTACACTGGGAACAACTGTAACTTTTTCCTAATGATTTTGTATAGTGAGATTTACGGTAACCCTCAAACCCATCCAATCTCTTGCAGTCTCCTTTGTAATGTCTTCTCTGATTTTCTTCGGTGAAATACCTAAAGGACCAATTTTAGGGGGAAATGAAGGGGATGCTCCAAATTCTCCTCCTATCACACGGACTAACACCTCCACAACCTGAGATGGGTCCAACTTTGGTGGCATTTTTCCTCAACCCTTCGAATCGTGCCTCTTCCGCAAATCCTCTACAACTCCGCGGCCTCTTACTAAAAGGGAAGACTAGGAAAAACCCTACGTCTTTATTTGTACTTGGACTTAGGTTTGTTCTCTTTTTTTTTTTTTTTAAGTAATATATGTTGTTATTTCTTAGAGTGATTAAGGTACAATATTAAAGGTAGGTAAAAAAATTCCTATTTTTGGGTCCTACAATATTAAAGGTAGGTAATTTTTTTCCTATGTTGTTATTTCTTAGAGTGATTAAGGTACATGAGGGATCAAGCCTTACATAGTTCCCATAAGGTATATTGTTTGAAACACATAATTCACATCGGATATTTTGGGAGAAAATGCTAAGCATTTTTTCCTTATCGAAAGTAAGGGCATAGTGGACGCTAGGTTCAACAGTTTAATAATTTGAAAAAAATAATAAAATAAAATATCATGCTCTATTTTAGTGGTCGTAAGGTGCCCACCATTACTACTAGTCATTATAAATACCACATGTATATAGCTTTGGGTCGTTACTATGTTTTCATTTATTTTGATTTAGATATTTAAACACTTTTTAAAGGAGCTCGGAACCTAGGGATTGGAGGGATCCCACCCAAGTACAACATAGACCATATCATAAACTAGCCAACCCAAACCAAAGAACAAAACATCTGCAAGCATGCAGGGAGACTAGAATCCCAAACGCCACACCAAAGACCACTAGAACAAAAACCTAAGACCAAAACTAGACATAGTAGAAAAATTAAACTAGAGAAGTAGATAAGAGAGGACCAACCACCTTACTACCTCCTAAATCCCCCTTCATGAGTCATTTGAAGGAGGAATTTGTAGGATAAATCGAGCTTGCAATGAAGCCCCGTGATGCCCGCAGACTCCATGAAGACTGGCACCGAGAGACCTGGGAGATCAAATTTCTCAAGAATTTTCCCTTCATAGATCCCTTTTACACAGGAAGCATGCACCTCTTCAATGAATTTCATCAAGACCACAATCCTAGCTAACACTCTCCGCTATCACTACTTCGCCTCCTCCAAAGCTTGTCCATCCCGAACCGAGTTAGGAAAAGTCTATGCTCTACTAAATTCCTCTAGCACTTCCACCAAGTTAGCTCAATGCATAGGTTTGATGAAATGAATTTCTATCACCCCGACTTCCTTAATATTTTTCCTCGCAATAATAGTTGAAACATGAACCAGAAGCCACCTCGTAGTTAAAACGAGAATGAGCCGACTCCGCTAGATATTCCCCCTGCATGCGAGTAATAGCTTCCCTGACAAAATCAGACTCGGCCCAAAAAATAATCCACATGTGAGCCTATGAAACCTCCCCATGAATACCATCTCCCTCTTCTCTCCATGTAAGAACAATAATGACAGAGGCTGAACTATCATGGCAAACTAGACTAAAACATCCACCATCACGGGCCACCAAACATAGATGAGATGGAAACAACCCGCACCACCTCAAATTAAAGAGCCTCGGGGCTCCCTTCCCGAGAAATAATTTCTTCCAAATCCTCCCAATCGCTCACATGCTCAAAAATGACCAATCCGTCTCTATTAATAATGCCCCAATTAGCTAGAAGATTGGAAAAACCATTCATCTCCCTATAAACATGCTTAATGTTCCAAATTGGAATTTTATTTAACCAAAACAAAATATTGCTAATGAAATAATCCAAATGCCAAGACATAGCCTTTCCTTTTCTCACAACATTGATCACCACTTGGGATTCCCCTTCGATTTCTAACGCTTCGCAACCAGTTTGGACCACCAACTTAAGTCCCTTGAGAAGGGCTTGTGCCTCCACAACATTACATGAACCAACTTCAAGAGGGAAAGACCCTGCTATTACCAACTTACCTTCAACATCTCTAATCAAGCACCCCGCTCCCAATATACCCGGATTTCCCTTAGATGCTCCATTTGTGTTTTCATCTATTATGTAGTACTCATAAGACTTATTATTTGTAACATATAATTCACATCTATTTTTATGAGAGAAAATGCTTAGCAACCGCTAAGATTTTGTAATTATTAAGTGGAATGTCATAATGTATTGAATTGAATGGTATGGCTCAAAGGTGGTTGCTAGGATCCTACCTTTACCTCTTATCAATATAAACACTACCTTTACCTCTTATCAATATAAACATTATCTTTACAATTTTGGATCGCTAGCCTAAATATGTAGTTCCCATAAGATACATAGTTTTCAAATCATATTTTATATCATTTACAATAAAAGAAAATGCTTAGTGACCGCTAAGATCCTTTACTTATTGACAAAAATGGCATATCAGACCCTAGTCTCAAAATTTTCTTATTTTGAAAATAGCCATAAAATAACAACAAATCATGGTATAGCTTAGTAGCCGCTAGGCTCATACCTTTACCTCTTCTCATTTTAAACACTATCTTTATAATTTTAGATCCCTAGCCTTGGTATGTAGTTCTAATGAGGTACATGGTTTTCAACTCATACTTCACATCATTTCCTATCAAAGAAAATGCTTGACACACGCTAAGCTCTTTTACTTATTGATAGAAATGACATTTAAGACCCTAAGCTCAATTTTTTTATTTTGAAAGTAGACATAAAATAATAAATCACGGTTTAGCTTAGTAGAAATGGCATATCAGACCCTAGTCTCAAAAGTTTCTTATTTTGAAAATAGCCATAAAATAACAAAAATCATGGTATAGCTTAGCGGCCACTAGGCTCATACCTTTACCTCTTCTCAATTTAAACATTATCTTTACAGTTTTGGATCCCTAGCCTTGGTATGTAGTTCTAATGAGATACATGGTTTTCAACTCATACTTCACATCATTTCCTATCAAATAAAATGCTTAGCACCCGCTAAGCTCCTTTACTTATTCACGAAATGACATTTCAGACCCTAAGCTCAAAATTTTCTTATTTTGAAAGAAGACATAAAATAATAAATCACGAGCTTTATCTTAGCCATCGCTAGGCTTCTACCTTTACCTCTTCTCATTTTAAACACTCTCTGTGAAGTTGAGGATTGTTAGGCTTAGTTTGTAGTTGTCATAAGATACATGATTTTCAAGATATATTTCACATCGTTTCTTAACAAATAAAATGCTTAGCGCTACTAAGATCCTTTACTTATTGACAAAAATGGCATATCAGACCCTAGGCTCAAACATTTCTTATTTTGAAAATAGTCATATAGTAACACTAACTGTAAGTCTTGGATCGCTAGCCTTATTATGTATCCGAAATAGCTTGTTCAAACTTGCCACATGGCACATTTTCATTGGATAATTAATTTAAATTAGCGCACACTATATCTAACAATGTAGAAATTGATTTTGATAAAGAATGGAACGTAAATGTCTATATATTATTATAATAATATTCAAAACTATGTTTAGGATTTATTTCTTCTGTTTTTTTTGTTATGCTTGGTTCAATTATATGTTGTATAATATATTTTTTATTATGTTTATATTATCATAGGCTATAGACAATGAAAAATGTTTAGTTTTAATTTTTAAACCATGAAAAATAAAAATAGGGAAATTCAAATTCCCTCACATTTTCAAATATTTGAAATTTCAATAGCCCACCCTTTTGATTTTAGAGGGGGAAAGTGAAAATTTCAAATTTTTGTATCCCACTCTTTTTCTATTTTTGAAATTTCTTTTATGGAATGTGCTAAAAAATTATTAAATACCTCGAGAAATATTGAGTAGGGTTTCATATTTTTTTAGTCAATTAGAAAAGCATGTCTTCAAAATAAAAACAATACGCGCGGGTTTGTAGATTACAGGGGTTGAGTGTTCCAATCCCAATTTTTGCATGCTATTATAGTATTGTTCACGAGAGAAAGCCACACAAAATAATTTGAAAAAAGGATGCACATGAAGGAGGATAACAACAAAGGTTGCAAAAAGAATCATGATGATTGTTTGAATGAGATAGCAAATGGAGGTTTCACAGATAACATAAAGCACAAAATAATCCCTTGATATTACTAAACCAAGTATTTATAGTAAAGGTGTACCTTTTTTATCACGGGATATATTAATTTCTCTGTAGTTGACTGGTTCATGTGTTTTGCACAACAATCAATCATGATCCACACAAGCCCTGCTTTGTCCTACTGAATCGTGCTCCACAGTCAAGCCTTGTTTTCTAGTTACTTTTGATCTTCATGCCAAACTACCTTGTTCTTCATGAAAAATCACTTTTTTCATTAACAAAAGAAATTTTAATCACTTTTCTGCTCTAGTATTTATCTTTGTTTAATGCTTTCCCATTTCCACCATTCTATGTCTCTCTTTGGCTATTTTTGTTTTGAATTTTTCATTCTTGTTCCTGCGATTGTTTTTAGGATAATGATAGCTTTTGGAACAATCACCTTATTTTTAATATTATTTTGGTTGGGAGAACCAAAAATAGTTTAATGTTGTTCATCAAGATGATGCAAAGAAACCTTGCTAATTAATTCATATTACATTTTTTACATGGTTTTCGCTTAGATATTTTAGGAAAATATACGAGGTTAAAAAATTAATTCAAAACTATATAACTATATTAAGAATTCAATTGTATGATAATTATTTCCAATTATATATGTGTTTCCATGTAGAATTAACCAAATGTAATGTCTTCATCATTTTTATGGTATGTACATTGGAAGTTAAACACATTATATATGCAATAATATTATTAAATATAATTTTAATAAATATGCATTTAATAATTAATATATTCTTCCTTTTGATCCCTCTAATCTATGCCAAAAATTAACATAGCTTTGAGGCTTCCATGATATAATTGGTTGTTTCGGATTTATATAAATTCTGGATTTATTTTTTATCGTTTCTATCTTTTCAATATGATTTTTTTCTATGAATAAACTCTACCATAGGAAAAATTCTACCCTAGCGTCCGCTAGGCTATAATTCTAATTTGGAAAAAGCATTCGTATTCCTTGGCCCCTCACGGATTAGTTGTTTTTATATAGGAAACACAATGTTTTTGGTCCTAGTGATTGCTTTTGTTCTTTTTCAGCTGTTATATTCGCAAAGATTAACAATTTAGATTTATAAAACAACTTCATTATGAACATGATATATTTACCTTTAAGAATAGATTAGTAGCCACTAGGATGCAATGAGTAGATGGCGTCATATGTAAAATCTTGTTTTATAGATTCTCATACTCAATTCCGAGTTTCCATATTTTTTCATAATCAGTAAAATAATTCTGCCAAAATCTTGTAAGAACTAGATAAAACTATACGTTTACCTGTATAACATATTAAAGATACGATTTTACATGTATATTTATGTATCCATTATATAAACGCCATATTTATTTGTTATCTTTTATAGCTTTTCAATATGATTTCTAGAAAACATTAAGAATTTAGATGTATAACATTTATGAACATGATATATTTACCTTTAGGAATAACTTAGCAGACCACTAGGGTGCAACGAGTAGATCACGTTGTATTTAAAAACTTGTAGTATAACTTCTTGGTCGCTAGTCTAGGTTTCTTTTCTTGTCCTAAATGTAAAAATATTATGCCTTTAAGTATAGCTTAGCGGCCATTAGGGTACAATGAGTCCAATTCTATATGTATACTATTATATAAATTCCAGATTTATTTTTTACTATTTATATAAACTCCTTTTTGAATACGATCTAAATGAAAAATATTGCCTACTCTAGCGACCGCTAGGCTATAATTCTTATTTGGATGAAGTCTTTGTTTACCTTTTTGGACTCAAGGATAGGTGGATTTTTTATAGGCAACACATGTTTTTGGGTCAAGCGATCGATTTGTTATTTCTCTTGTGTTAAATATGCTTTGTTATTTTTAGGAAACACACTTTTTTGGGTCAAGCGATCACTTTCTTTACGACTAAGAATATCTTAGCGGCCATTAGGATTCATTGAGTATATCGTGTTGTATAGCATTAAGACCTTACGGTGGGTTAGATTAAACAAATTAAATTAAAATAGTTTCAAATAAATAGCGCTAGGTACTTCCACAAAGATACTATATTGATCTTAGTGGGTGATATAATCTATCCAGTTACCCAATTATATTTTGAGCTTAGCGTTTGCTAGCTTATGACACAACATAATATTTGGATCTTAGTAGTCTCTAGGTTTTAGTAAAATAAAGTAAGATATTATAAGCATAGCGGCGGGTAGGTTATGCAACATAATATCTTAGTGAATACTGGTATTAAGAGCTTAGCAGCCACTAGGTTATTCCACAACATATTATTTGGGTATTCAATTCACTAGGTTATGTATCAAAAACATGATATGCTATTTTAAATTAAGATATTTCAAGCTTAGCACTCGCTAGGTTATGCTACCGTATAATTGTTGGAACCTAGTGGTAGTTAGGATTTAAAAACTAAATTGAGGTATTAAGAGCTTAACAAATTACCACTGGTTATGCCACAATATAACCTAATTATATTTTAAGCTTAGTGTCTGCTAGCTTATGACACAACATAATATTTGGATCTTAGAAGTCTCTAGGTTTCAGTAAAAGAAAGTAAGATATTATAAGCATAGCGGCGGGTAGGTTATGCAACATAATAATATGATCTTAGTGAATACTAGTATTAAGAGCTTAGCAGCATTTACTAGGTTATTCCACAACATATTATTTGGGTATTTAATTCGCTAGGTTATGTATCAAAACATGATATGTTATTTTAAATTAAGATATTTTGAGATTAGCGCCCGCTAGGTTATGTTACCCTATAATCGTTGGAACCTAGCAGTATTTAGGATTTAAAAACTGAATTGAGGTATTAAGAGCTTAGTAGCTATTGGGTTATGCCACAATATAACTCAATTATATTTTGAACTTAGCATCCAAAAATTTATGACATGACATAATATTTGAATATTATAAGTCTCTAGGTTTCAGTAAAAGAAAGTAAGATATTATAAGCATAACGGCAGGTAGGTTATGCAACATAATAATATGATCTTAGTGAATACTGGTATTAAGAGCTTAGTAGCCACTAGGTTATTCCACAACATATTATTTGGGTATTCAATTCGCTAGGTTATGTATTGCAAACATGATATGTTATTTTAAATTAAGATATTTTGAGCTTAGCACCCGCTAGGTTATGCTACCATATAATCATTGGAACCTAGCGGTAGTTAGGATTTAAAAACTAAATTGAGGTATTAAGACCTTAGCGGATGCATAGGTTATGCCACAATATAACCCAATTATATTTTGAGCTTAGCATCTACTAGCTTATGACACAACATAATATTTGGATCTTAGAAGTCTCTAGGTTTCAGTAAAAGAAAGTAATATTTTTTTAAAACATTTTTTACTGGAGCTTTGAACTAGAGGGTTATGGGACCCCACCTTTACAATAATAAAATGAACATATCTAAGTAAAACAAAAAACCCAAAACCCCACAAAATGGAGTGCACCAAGAAAAGAGACATGCCAAAAGAACTAACGGAAGATCCAAAACGAACACGAAAACACATGACCATAACCAAAATGAGCCAAAAGAGAGATTCAAACATTGATGCAAGGAGCCAACCTTCCTTATGATGGTTTGTGAGTGGATCTATCTAAGTCTTCGAGATGTTCCACCACCCCTACTCCCCTTATATCCACCTCACCACAAACTACGCCACCAATAGATTTGTTAACCAACAGGTAGCCTTACCAAGTAAGAGTTGAAATGCTACCCTGACATGATCCCGAAGTGCATTAAGATGATCAATGGTGAATCAATTGGAAAACGAGATTTGGAAATATCTAGAGGGGATAATTGATTGGGGTTTGGTCTGCCATACTAGAAAAGGGCATGCACTTTCTCACCATAAAGGATTAGTTTCTCGTATTTCTTGCCAAGCCAATTAACCCCACACCCGAAGTCAATTGCCTATGCATCCACCTCTTCCACCCAAAGAAAAGGGTCAGGGATATGACACCTGACCAATTCCTCACTCAATCTGACTCTGTGGACTAGATAAATAAAGTATTCTACAATAGCCTCGATGTCTTCCATGACCGGATGAAGTAAGAGACAATTTGAGATAAATACGACTATTTTAATCGTCAAGACTCGTGTGTGATTCTGTGAGAGAGGAATCACCTAACACACACTCAATAGCTTCAGCTTGTATAATTAATCATATCAAAAAAATTATTAGAGGCACTCATGGAAATGGTCAAAGAGAAATCCATTTCCCACCGCTCACTATGTAAAGTGATGAATGGAAAACCCAAGAAACCCATATTACGCCAGCCCAAGAATGAAAAGAAGGAAGAGTGAGGAGAGGAAATCCAATGGCCATCTAAAATACAAAGTTGGCGCCGGCCATTATTAATGTTGCAAGATAAAGTTGTGTCACCCTTCATTAGAAATTAAGTTTACTAAGTTGTTCCAATCTTCTAAGTTATTAAAAATCAATACAAGGTCTAGACCATCGATTTCCACATTAACAAGAAGATCGGCGATGCGATTTGCTTCCCTATAGACATGATTAATTCTCCAACTTTCAATTTTACCTAGCCAAAACATAATAATGCGATCTTAGTGAATACTAGTATTAAGAGCTTAGCGGCCGCTAGGTTATTCCACAACATATTATTTGGGTATTCAATTTTCTAGGTTATGTATCACAAACATGATATGTTATTTTAAATTAAGATATTTTGAGCTTAGCACTGCTAGGTTATTCTACCCTATAATCATTGGGACCTAGCGATAGTTAGGATTTAAAAACTAAATTGAGGTATTAAGAGCTTAACATCCGCTAGGTTATGCCACAATATAGTATTTGGGTATTCAATTTGCTAGCTTATGTATCAAAAACATTATATGTATCACAAAGAAGATATATATAAATTAGATGAATTCATTCTATGATTTTAAGATTTTAAACTAGGATATTTCGATGATAAGTCTTGAAAAAAGTACATGAGGAACCAGTCCATGATAAGTCTTCCAAAGAATGGACTCCCATGATGATTACAAGCAACTTATCTTACTAAATATATGCCAAAATATGGGGAAGAGTTGTAATCATCTTCACTTCACCCACAAATACTTCCTATATCTATACACTTCACTATACAGATAACCATTCTAGCCTTAATAAAAAACTAAAGACAAATTCATCCAGGAAAGATTAGGTCGTTCATCCTCTTAGATCTACCTTGTCGATGATCTCAACATTCACATCCCCTTTACTCTGATAAGAGGAGGATGAATCGACACAACATTCTAAAATTTTCACTTTAGCGCAAAGCAGGAGTTCTATACCTTTATTTTCTCGTAAATTCCTCCATACCATACATAATCATATGCATCCCCTGTGTCAAGGCATGGACATGATATTGAAGGATAACTAGATTCTCTTCCAACTTCTCATTCTCCTTATGCAAGATAAACTTCCCTAAAGATTTGGACAATATGTTTTTCATGCTCAACCCTTGAGCCATGTCAAAACATTCCTCCACCCTTTGGACTAGTTCAGGTCAAGCATTAGCTTGTGCATGCTCTCAAAAATATCACCATCATCTTCTTCTTCAAATCACTCTATGAGCGACAAATCCTTCTCAAGCCAATTCAGCCTATAGCATGTGTTCGAATTTTCCCATCCATCCAAGAAGTAAATGATTCCCCAACGTCCTTTCCTATCATATCTCTTCACCTCTTCCTACTAGGACCACACTCCATGCTACCCAAGAAACCACCAACACCCCGTCACCATCACGAGAGAGACATGAAGCACAATGACCAAAGATGAAAAGTGGAAAGGGGTAGTGAAATTTCCATCCGACCCGAGATATAAATCCACCAATGCACAACATATGAAATGAGGTAAGTGTGATAGTACCGAAGATCATCAATTAGATATCCTTATCATAAATATCATGCTTCCCATTAAGACTCTTAAATGCCCAACACCATCTTACATGTCACGTGCATATAACCCTTAATCAATTTCTTCTATCGCACGAATGTAAACTATCGATGTCATAAATGACCATTAAATCCATAGATGCCATATCTTCTTTTCACCGCCAAAAAAGGTTACCCCTCAGAATAATCTAACAATTTTTTTAAAAATATTATAAGTAGCTATGTTTTGAAAAATTAAAGTAAGTTATTTTGAGCTTATTGACCTCTAAGTTAATCAACCACATTAACTTTGGAGAAATGTATAGAAATCAAGATCTGTATAAATTAGTTGACTTTATTGTATGATTTTAAGATTTCAAATTAAGATATTTCGAGCATAGTGCTCACTAGTTTATGCCACCACACAATCTTTGCAGCCTATCGGTGGTTAGGATTTGATAAATTAAATTAAGATATTTTCAACATAGTGGCCACTAGGTTATGCCACAACATAATATTAGGATCTTAGCAGTCTCTAGGTTTCAACAAAAGAAAGTAAGAACTTAAGAATAAAATATTTTGAGCTAAAAAAACAATAGTATTTAACAAACAAAAGAAATACATTGACTTTGGAGATCCTTATAAAGAATACGACCAATATAAATTAGTTGAATTTTTGTATGCATTTAAGATTTGGAATTAATATATTTCGAGCTTAGCACCCGCTAGGTTATGCTACCACATAATATTTGGATACTACCGGTGGTTTCAGATACTTTGAGCTTAGCAGTCAGTAGCCTTTGCCACAACATATTATTTGGAGATTGAATTCACTAGGGTTCAATAATTCATAGTTATGATATTTTACAACAGTTAACAAATTACAAGAAGATATTTATAACTTAACGATGATATTTTAAATAACGACATAATATATGGAGGTTACGGTTGATACGATTAAACAAATTAAATTAACATATTTTGAACTAAGCGGAGACTAGGTACTTCCACAATATATTTTTTCATGTATAGTGGTTGTTATCATTTAACATGTTACTGAATGATATTTTGAGCTTAGCATTTGCTAGATTATGAAACAACATAATATTTGGTGCTTAGCGCTCACTAGGTTTAAACAAAATGAATAAGATATTATTAGCTTATATGTTTGTGGGTTACGCCAAAACATAATATTTGGATTTTAATGGTGACTAGGATTTAGCACATTTGAAACAACATAGTTTGAGCTTAGAAATCGTTAAGTACTTAAACAATATATTATTTTAATCTTTGCGGATGCTAGGTATTGCCACAACATATTATTTGGTGATTTCATCACTCACATTTAATAATTAATATTTAATATATTGTACAACATCTAGCAAATTAGAGGCAAATATTCATAACTTTTCTAGTTTTAAATCCACAATATAATATTTTGAGTTTAGTTTTTGCTAGCACCTAACTAGTAAGATAATTATATTTTGATATTAGACAATAGTACATTATGCCACACCATAAATTTTTGGAGCTTGGTGGTTGCTAGGTTTTATCAAAATTATATAGGATAGTATCATCTAAGAAGTGGCTAGGTTATACCAAGACATTAAATTTAGAGCATATGTAAGAAAACTCATTAAGATATTAGGATCTTAGCCGTGACTGACTACGATATGTAAAAACATAAAACTATTTGGAATTAGAGTAAAAGGGGTTTTCCCAAATGACCCGCATACTTGCAAAAAAAACCCCTCATGTCCAAGTATTATAGTGAAACAAGAAGAGAACAATCTTGTATGCAAAAAAACCAAAAACAAAAAAGTCCCAAACTGGAAAAATCCAAATTACATTTTATGGATATTCATGAGAGTAGTTACTTCATCCTTAGCATCGGTAGTAGGGATCCCTTGAACCAACCCGTCCACTAACTTAATGTGTTCCAGGAAGTCTTCGTTTATTTTCATCCCAGTCATTTCCATGTGACTTTTCCATTCCTTGATTGCATATACTGAGTGTAACATAATATTTTATGGCCTCATGCGGATCAGCAGAGATCTTCTCTAAATGATCCTTGTGTTTTGAAGCTGTAATGGGGGATCCCGCTTTCTCTAACAGAGGAGAATCAGGGTAAACCAATGAGAGATCCCGTAACACATTTGCAATTTCCAATTCCATGGTAACTTCCATGCAAAAATGTGGGAGGGCAGTTGCACATGCTTTTGTGATCATGTGAGTTGAGTCGGTTGTAGCCATTACAATGTCATTGGAGATGAGAGGGGAATCCACATAATCATTGGCAAGAGGTGGAGAGGAAGTATATGCTAGTTATAAAATTGGTTTAGAGACCTTAGGAGAGTGATATGAGGTGTCCTGAGGGTTACAATCCACCGAGAATACGATGGATACCCAAGAACGAAAGAATGGGGGCTAATGATCATGATGTATGAATCGGAGTCAAAAGGGAGATGAAGGTGGAGGCAATAGTGATGGAAATAGGGAGCTGGTTATGGAAGAGGAGGGGGGACATGACACTACTCACCTGGCTTAGAGGGGAAGCACGAGATTTATTTTTGGGAATCTTCCATTTTAAAGAGCAAATACAAAAGGCATTGGTGTAGGAAAGAACCTTCATCTTCTCTATCCATTTTAAGGGACCTCTCAAGTGATTGCAACAGAAAATATGCATAGTTTACCTTCTAATCATGTTGAAGATGCGCAAGAAGAAAAATATAAGATTCATATATCACTTTGTAGCTTCACCGTAACGTGAAGTACCTCCTCAATTTCTCGAAACCCTATCCCACGGGTGTAGAAGCGAGTCTCATTCATTTCCCAAGTGATACATTATAGGATTTTCACTAGAGAATAGGAAATTATCCATCTCCTCCTGAAGTGAGTGTTTAAAATAAATGTCTCCCTCCATGGGAGCCCCATCACAGCCACAATGGACTCTTTCAAAATAATAAATTTAGTCTTTCCCACTTTTACTCTTCCTTTCTTCCAAGTTGCCAACACGTTGTAGGTTACTCGGATAGAGTGGCTAGGCAATCTTTCCATAATCAACATAACACCACCACCATGCAAAATATTTCATACTACTGGGTCAGCCTTGACCTCTTCACAAGAAGAAGGCTTAATACATTTTTGGTGTTATCTATAGTGAATAGGGCTATTGTTATAGTGATTGTCAAAGGCTCGATATAGATGATGCTTAAAAAGAGATGTCAAGCACCTTCATTCCAATCTTTAGCTCATGTCTCTACGATTTCTCGTTGAATTCTATCCTAATTAGTAATATTTATTAATTGATCATGTCCATCACACGAACACAATCTATGAATGTCATAAATTCACAAAAAATCTACAAAATGCCTTATCCTGTTGCTGCCGCCAAAAGAGGTTATGCCTCAACATAACCTAACAAATTTTAATCTTAGTTAATGTCCAGCTAACCCCAACATTAATTAGTTAATGTTCTTGCAATTACTGCATTTTGTGGAGATTGAAGGTTTGAATGTTAGTGATATTAGATGTATTTAGTTAATGTATATTATAAAGGAAGAATCTGCAAAAAAAATTAAGAAAGGTGAAATAAATAACATTGCTAGACATGATTTCATACTGTATTGATTATCAGACAACAAATCATAAAGTAATATCTTATTACAATTTCTTTATTGACACTTCTATTTGTTACATTTAGGTTCTCCAAGGTTGTTCATTCTACACATGGAAATGAAGTGGGTAAGCATAAAGATGTTACAAGGAGCACAAGCATCACTTATGATGGGCATTTGTTTGCGAGATTTGGTGAGGTGATTTCAAAAACACTATTTGACTGGAATAAGATGGGGACGGTTTTGTCTAAAAAAATGCATCCCCACGAGTCCTCCCCATCCCGGGGTCTGATTTTTTCAATGGAGAGTAGCGTGTTTAGTTCAAACCAAGATAAAATTAAATGTAGATATAATTACATGTACGTGGTAAGAATAATATCCTTATTGGGTTTGTGTTCTCTTACAAGTATAATTACATTCACAATTACAGTATAATTATAGGTACATGACAAGAATAATATAATTTTTCATCTTTTAACTAACCTCATGAATGTTAAAATTTCTTCTTATATTGAACCCTTACGTGACTTTAGACTAGTGTGGGTATATATATTAACTTGAATCAAGATTGTTTTGTTATAGGTATAGTTGGAAGTTGGTTGTTTATATTACTTCAAGTGTAGTGGTCACTTTCATTTAACAAGTTATTGAATGATATTTTGAACTTAGTGTCCGCTAGCTTAGCTTATGACACAACATAATATTTGGATCTTCACGGTCTTAGGGTTTTGACAAAAGAAAGTGATATATTATTATGATTTTAGTGGTCACTGGGATTTAAAAATTAAATCAACCTAGTTTGAGCTTAGTGGGTGAATGTATTTGAAGAATATAATATTTTGAGCTAAAGATTCACTATCATTTAACAAGCTAAAGAAAGAAATATTGAGTTTAGTTTCTGCTAGTATCTCCAGTGTTAATCTCGTAATGAACTTCCACCTGGTTGGAGGATTGAATTGATATAACAAAAAAAGGTATAGTAGTTTGGGATTGAAGTGAAATTTGTAACCTTTTTTTTTTTTTAATTTGTTATTGCTCGAATATAAGTGCGAATAGCGTTGTGGATGTTAGAAGTTCTTATTATTGAAAGGATTGAAATATTTTTAATTACTACAAAATTCCTTTTATGTTGTACTTATAATATGTTGTTGTTTGAATGAAAAAATATTGAACATGTTTCTAAAATAGTTTGGTGTGTTTTAAACATCCTAGATCAATTGTTTTCACAAAAACACTTTGCTTACATGCATTGATGGAGATCAATGACTACAATGCTTAAGTATAACATGTGACATATCAGTTATTGGACCAAACATATTCATTTTCAAAACATATGTTGTCTTGCAAAGGATTTTTGGAGGAAAAATTGGACTAAGGATTTACTCCCCAAGGTCAACAACATGAATACTATTTGCCTTAACTGGGATTGAATTATAAAGATTGGAGGACAAAAATGTATTTATTTGAAATATTTGTTACTTACTACAAAATACATTTTATGTTGTACTTATAATATGTTGTTGTTTGAATGAAAAATATTGAATGTGTTTCTAAAATAATTTGATGTCTTTTAAACGTCCTAGATCAATTGTTTTCACATAAATGCTTTTCCTACATATGTTTATGGAGATCAATTACTATAATTCTCAAGTATAACACCTGACATATAAATTCTTGGACCAAATATATTCATTTTTGAACATATGTTGTCTTGTAAAGGATTTGTAGAGGAAAATATTGATTAAGGATTTACTCACCAATGTCAACATGTTTTTCTGGTTAGTTGTTCAAAACAATATTTTAACACTAGACAATGTGAGAAAGGATACAATTAATAATTGGACCATAAGAAATATCCTTAAAGATACTAAATAAAATTTTCTGAAAGATTTTGATAAATGTAATTAATTATTCATACCCCTAGAAAGGGTAATAAATGTGTGGATTATCTTTCCAAATTGGGGTTAAAGGTAGTAATTTTAAAGTGTGTGAGAGGGAGATGATATCACCAATGTTATTAATATCATTAAGAATGTTAAATAGTAATTTTCTAGTGGTTTTTTTCCTCATTGGGATGTCATCCTTGTACTAATGGTTAATAAGACTATTATCCAATTTTTCCCCTTAGGTAAAATTAGATGAATAGGACCTCGCACAGAGTGAAAATGGAAGGATCAATTTGGCCATGGGAGCTCGCATTGGCAAGTCGAGGCTTAGATCAATGGGAGAATGACATGAAATGATCACAAGGGGTTGGGATTGAGTTGATAATGACTCATTAATCAAAAGGCATGAGGATTTGGTAGTGTAGAAATGGTGAGTAATTTAAAGAGTAGAAAAGGCCCGATGTCCAAAATTTTTGGACTTCACGGATTGAGCGATTTGGATTTTCAATGTGCAAAATGCAAAAACTAGCCAAAAGGCCCAAAATCTTGAAACCCCGAAGTCCAAAAGGGTTTGGGGATTTTAGAGGTCAACACCTTTTCTAGGTCAACCATTTCAGGATCATCTTTGGAGGTGGATTTTGGGGACTCGGTAGAACGGAGTCTAAAAACAAGAAATGTCAGGGTCCAAAACCCAAACTTTGACTTTTGGAATTTAGGATTTCAAAGGTTTTGTTGAGTGCGGGTAGGTGAACAGTGCAACAACCCCTGAAAACACAAAGTTCCAAAACCTGAAGTATAAATTTTGAACTTTGGGGTTTCATAATATTGGACCATTTTGTTCGAGGGATGAACAATGCCACGCAATATGATTTCGTAGTCTAAAATTTAAAGTGTGAAATTTGGAATTCGTGAGGTTTGGCATTTCGAACTCTCGAGTGACCCACCAAGTGAACAATAACTGCAACCTCTAAAGTCAAAATACTTGAAGCTATGAATCCCAAAAGTATGATATTTTAGATTATGGAGGGTGCGATGTAGGGTTGGAGTTCGAAAAGGGAGATTAACCACCAACATTTATTATAGAATGGCACCCTCATCTTCAGATGGCCATAACTTTTGACTGAGAGCTCAAATTTACACAAAATCAAACTTTTTGGAAAGATCTCTATGTCCTCTACACAATAATGACTAGTTTTCATAATTTTAGTGAGATAAAGTATTTCAAAATGAAGAAAAATTCCTCCATTTTAGAGGAATGTTTCTAAAATTCTCACCTACCCAAATGATAAAGGTATGGGCTTCCTTTCTTCTCCAACAAGGAAAAGTACATGGAGGCATGGGTTTCGTAGTGGCCACCATCATTTCTACAGGTGATTTTAATGTATTTTTAGGTGGTTAAAGAAAGATTTTGAATTCCTTATCTCTCCCTTCTCTCATTCTTCCTATATATTAAAAGGAGGTGCTCATTTCAAAGAGTTCTATAATCTTGCTTTGCCCCCACCCTTCTTCTCTTGTCTCATAAGTGACCCTATGGAGTTTCAAACCTCCCATTAAACCCGTAAATGTAATTTTTACCTCTTATCCATTGTAATGTACTTTGTGTCAAATCATAAGCAATAATATAAGTCTATGGATTAATTTTAACCCTCTCTTGTATTCATCAGATCTTTTTGATCTCTCATTACAACTTTGGTTAACTGTGTAATTTAGGTTTGCGTTACATGTTTTGGTGTTTTATGTTTAATGGTGAATAAATTTGTGACAAGAAATTGATCCGTGTTGATGCTCACCCTCTTAAATATGGTTCAATTTTATCCCTATGCAAGGCAAGTTATTCAACATTCCTCTTAGTGCATCACCTTCAATAGATTAAATTATTTTTCTTGCACCTTTTAAACCATGTCTCCATGGCAAGTTAGAGTATATTTTAGGATAGATCCTCTACAATTTGATGTGTCTATTAAAATAGAGGAATTGGAACCAGCCTTCATCTAGAGAGATTTCCCGATTGCAAAGTCCCACACTTTGGGAAAAGCTCCATGTTATGCAATCACACTGACTATTTCAATCTATCAAGTTGCAAACAATCAGGGTCCTACAATTGTGCATCAATAGTTTTGGCACACCCAGTGGGACAAGGAAGTCATTCCATGAGCTTTGAAGGCATTTTTAAGAAATTTAGACTTAGAAAACTATAAATTTCCAATTTCGGACCTTTCACCTCTTAGGATGAACTCTAAAATCAATTTTCAAGGGCTTAACTTGGTCAAAACAAGTCCAAATTTCACCAGTAGATAGATCGAGGCTAATATTCAAAAGGTATTTTTAGTTTTTGAAATTTTGATTTTCAAAATTTTGGAGTTTTTTAGATTTCGACATCTCAGGATTTCGAGATTTCGGACATCTCGGATTTCAATTTCGGGTTTTGGGATTTTGGGGTTCTCCAAACTTTGGATTTTGAGGTTTCAGATATTTGGAAGTCTTGCATTTTCAGGTTTTTGGGAATGTCATTTCAAAACAATTTTCAACCTCTAGAAAGCCAAATAATAGGTCATTCAAATTTTTCATTCTAATTTTTTGAGTTTGGTATGTGACTTGGCAAAACCCTGGCCTTTTGAGGCTAATTCCCCAACACATCTGGTGACTCCAAAGGGATAGAATTCAATAGTGTAGTAGAACAAAGTTGACCTAGTACATGAGAAGAATCCAAAAAGTTTGATACTAGAGAAGAGGGATTATTTTCTACCCGCAATTATCACCAGGAAAAGGAAGGAGAGGAAGAAGACCACAAATATCACCATCTCCACCTAACAAGACTTTATCTACACCTCCACCCGGTAGACCTTTCCTCCAATCAACCAGTGGTCCTCGATTAATCATAATGGCACATCAACAACCACCTTAGCAACCACCTAATCCCTTTGTAAACTTCATGGGTAGTAGTCCACTTTCCCTAAATGCTCAAAATCCAATTCCAGTTGTAGCACTAAAGAACATTCCCTATTTCACAAGAGAAAATCATACTACCCTATTGACCACATCCAAGACATTGCAAATGTCTTTGTGATTCACAAAATTAATGAAATGGATGTTACGGTCAAATTTTTGGCTTCATCTTTCAAAGGCAAGGCCTTACAATGGTTTAGGATCCTAACAGCATTGTCTATTTAGAATTAGAATCACTTGTGTTCGGATCTTTGCAATCAATTAGGAGAGAGGTCAAATAATCCATGTTTATTAGAATAATTTACAACAATCAAAAGGGATCCTAACGAGCAAATGAAACATTTTAATTTCCATTTCTAACGGACATGTGACATGATTCCGATAGCTATTAGACCAATTGCCAAAGGAGCATTCCTTTACTTCTTAAAGGGTATGAATTCTGACATTGCTATGATGATACAATCAATGGGAGGGACAACATTTCCAGGGGCCTATGACATAGCTATCGTAAGGTAAAAAATGTTTGATTCAAGTTAGTAAGCTTGCACCAAGGCCACCTATGACATAGCTATCAGTAGTAATAATGACTAGTTTTCATAATTTTAGTGAGATAAAGTATTTCAAAATGAAGAAAAAATTCCTCCATTTTAGAGGAATGTTTCTAAAATTCTCACCTACCCAAATGATAAAGGTATGGGCTTCCTTTCTTCTCCAACAAGGAAAAGTACATGGAGGCATGGGTTTCGTAGTGGCCACCATCATTTCTACAGTGATTTTAATGTATTTTTAGGTGGTTAAAGAAAGATTTTGAATTCCTTATCTCTCCCTTCTCTCATTCTTCCTATATATTAAAAGGAGGTGCTCATTTCAAAGAGTTCTATAATCTTGCTTTGCCCCCACCCTTCTTCTCTTGTCTGTAAGTGACCCTATGGAGTTTCAAACCTCCCATTAAACCTGTAAATGTAATTTTTACCTCTTATCCATTGTAATGTACTTGTGTCAAATCATAAGCAATAATATAAGTCTATGGATTAATTTTAACCCTCTCTTGTATTCATTGCATCTTTTTGATCTCTCATTACAACTTTGGTTAACTGTGTAATTTAGGTTGCGTTACATGTTTTGGTGTTTTATGTTTAATGGTGAATAAATTTGTGACAAGAAATTGATCTCGTGTTGATGCTCACCCTCTTAAATATGGTTCAATTTTATTCCCATGCAAGGCAAGTTATTCAACATTCCTCTTAGTGCATCACCTTCAATAGATTAAATTATTTTTCTCAGCACTTTTAAACCATGTCTCCATGGCAAGTTAGAGTATATTTTAGGATAGATCCTCTACAATTTGATGTGTGTATTAAAATAGAGGAATAGGAACCGACCTTCATCTAGAGAGATTTCCCGATTGCAAAGTCCCACACTTTGGGAAAAGCTCCATGTTATGCAATCACACTGACAGTTTTAATCTATCAAGTTGTAAACAATCGTGGTCCTACAATTGTGCATCAATAGTTTTGCACACCCAAGTGGGACAAGGAAGTCATTCCATGAGCTTTGAAGGTATTTTCAAGAAATTAAGACTTAGAAAACTGTAAATTTCCAATTTCGCACCTTTCACCTCTTAGGATGAACTCCAAAATCAATTTTCAAGGGCTTAACTTGGTCAAAACAAGTCCAAATTTCACCAAAGAGATAGATCGAGGCTAATATTCAAAAGGGTATTTTTAGTTTTTGAAATTTTGATTTTCAAAATTTTGGAGTTTTTTAGATTTCGGACATCTCAGGATTTCGAGATTTCGACATCTCAGATTTCGTAATTTCGGGTTTTGGGATTTTGAGGTTCTCCAAACTTTGGATTTTGAGGTTTCGATATTTGGAAGTCTTGCATTTTTGGGTTTTTGGGAATTTCATTTCAAAACAATTTTCAACCTCTAGAAATCCAAATATACAGGTCCTTCAAATTTTTCATTCTAATTTTTGAGTTTGGTGTGTGACTTGGAAAAACCCTGCCTTTTGAGGTTAATTCCCAACACATTTGGTGACTCCAAAGGGATAGAATTCAATAGTGTAGTAGCACAAAGTTGCCCTAGTACATGAGAAGAATTCAAACTAGGTCTGATACTAGAGAAGAGGGACTATTTTTCTACCTGCAATTATCACTAGGCAGAGGAAGGAGAGGAAGAAGACCACAAAGATCACCATCTCCACCTAACAAGACTTTGTCTACACCTCCACCTGGTAGACCTTTTCTCCAATCAACCAGGGTCCTCGACATGAATCATAATGGCACATCAACAACCACCTCAAGGACCACCTAATCCCTTTGTCAACTTCATGGGTAGTAGTCCACTTTCCCTAAATGCTCAAAATCCAATTCCAGTTGTAGCACTAAAGAACATTCCCTATTTCACAAGAGAAAATCATACTACCCCTATTGACCACATCCAAGACATTGCAAATGTCTTTGTGATTCAGAAAATTAATGAAATGCATGTTATGTTTAAATTTTTGGCTTCATCTTTCAAAGGTAAGGCCTTACAATGGTTTAGGATCCTAACAGTAATTGTCTATTTAGAATTAGAATCACTTGTGTTCGGATCTTTGCAATCAATTAGGAGAGAGGTCAAATAATCCATGTTTATTAGAATAATTTACAACAATCAAAAGGGATCCTAACGAGCAAATGAAACATTTTAATTTCCATTTCTAACGGACATGTGACATGATTCTCGATAGCTATTAGACCAACTACCAAAGGAACATTCCTTTACTTATTAAAGGGTATGAATTCGACATTACTATGATGATACAATCAATGGGAGGGACAACATTTCCGGGGCCTATGACATAGCTATCGTGGCAGAAAAATGTTTGATTCAAGTTAGTAAGCTTGCACTAAGGCCACCTATGACATAGCTATCGGGCATCAAATAATGACTAGTTTTCATAATTTTAGTGAGATAAAGTATTTCAAAATGAAGAAAAATTCCTCCATTTTAGAGGAATGTTTCTAAAATTCTCACCTACCCAAATGATAAAGGTATGGGCTTCCTTTCTTCTCCAACAAGGAAAAGTACATGGAGGCATGGGTTTCGTAGTGGCCACCATCATTTCTACAGTGATTTTAATGTATTTTTAGGTGGTTAAAGAAAGATTTTGAATTCCTTATCTCTCCCTTCTCTCATTCTTCCTATATATTAAAAGGAGGTGCTCATTTCAAAGAGTTCTATAATCTTGCTTTGCCCCCACCCTTCTTCTCTTGTCTCGTAAGTGACCCTATGGAGTTTCAAACCTCCCATTAAACCCGTAAATGTAATTTTTACCTCTTATCCATTGTAATGTACTGTGTCAAATCATTAAGCAATAATATAAGTCTATGGATTAATTTTAACCCTCTCTTGTATTCATTGCATCTTTTTGATCTCTCATTACAACTTTGGTTAATCTGTGTAATTTAGGTTGCACATGTTTTGGTGTTTTATGTTTAATGGTGAATAAATTTGTGACAAGAAATTGATCTGTGTTGATGCTCATCCTCTTCAATATTGTTCAATTTTATCCCTATGCAAGGCAAGTTATTCAACATTCCTCTTGGTGCATCACCTTCAATAGATTAAATTATTTTTCTTGCACCTTTTAAACCATGTCTCCATGGCAAGTTAGAGTATATTTTAGGATAGATCCTCTACAATTTGATGTGTCTATTAAAATAGAGGAATAGGAACCAGCCTTCATCTAGAGAGATTTCCCGATTGCAAAGTCCCACACTTTGGGAAAAGCTCCATGTTATGCAATCACACTGACAATTTCAATCTATCAAGTTGCAAACAATCGTGGTCCTACAATTGTGCATCAATAGTTTTGGCACACCTGGGACAAGGAAGTCATTCCATGAGCTTTGAAGGAATTTTTAAGAAATTTAGACTTAGAAAACTATAAATTTCCAATTTCGACCTTTCACCTCTTAGGATGAACTCTAAAATCAATTTTCAAGGGCTTAACTTGGTCAAAACAAGTCCAAATTTCACCAATTGATAGATCGAGGCTAATATTCAAAAGGGTATTTTTAGTTTTTTGAAATTTTGATTTTCAAAATTTTGGAGTTTTTTAAATTTCGGATTTCGAGATTTCGGACATCTCGGGATTTCAAATTTTGGGTTTTGGGATTTTGAGGTTCTCCAAACTTTGGATTTTGAGGTTTCAGACATTTGGAAGTCTTGCATTTTTGGGTTTTTGGGACTTTCATTTCAAAACAATTTTCAACCTCTAGAAAGCCAAATATATAGGTCCTTCAAATTTTTCATTCTAATTTTTTGAGTTCGGTGTGTGACTTGGCAAAACCCTGGCCTTTTGAGGTTAATTCCCAACACATTTGGTGACTCCAAAGGGATAGAATTCAGTAGTGTAGTAGAACAAATTGTGGTTGACCTAGTACATGAGAAGAATCCAAAAAAATTTTGATACTAGAGAAGAGGGATTATTTTTCTACCTGCAATTATCACTAGGAAGAGGAAGGAGAGGAAGAAGACCACAAATATCACCATCTCCACCTAACAAGACTTTATCTACACCTCCACCTGGTAGACCTTTTCTCCAATCAACCAGTGGTCCTCGATTAATCATAATGGCACATCAACAACCACCTTAAAGAACCACCTAATCCCTTTGTAAACTTCATGGGAAGTAGTCCACTTTCCCTAAATGCTCAAAATCCAATTCCATATTGTAGCACTAAAGAACATTCCCTATTTCACAGGAGAAAATCATACAACCCCTATTGACCACATCCAAGACATTGCAAATGTCTATGTGATTCAAAATTAATGAAATGCATGTTATGTTTAAATTTTTGGCTTCATCTTTCAAAGGCAAGGCCTTACAATGGTTTAGGATCCTAACATGAATTGTCTATTTAGAATTAGAATCACTTGTGTTCGGATCTTTGCAATCAATTAGGAGAGAGGTCAAATAATCCATGTTTATTAGAATAATTTACAACAATCAAAAGGGATCCTAACGAGCAAATGAAACATTTTAATTTCCATTTCTAACGGACATGTGACATGATTCTGATAGCTATTAGACCAACTACCAAAGGAACATTCCTTTACTTCTTAAAGGGTATTAATTCTGACATTACTATGATGATACAATCAATGGGAGGGACAACATTTCCAGGGGCCTATGACATAGCTATCAGGGCAGAAAAATGTTTGATTCAAGTTAGTAAGCTTGCACCAAGGCCACCTATGACATAGCTATCAAGGCGCAAATAATGACTAGTTTTCATAATTTTAGTGAGATAAAGTATTTCAAAATGAAGAAAAAATTCCTCCATTTTAGAGGAATGTTTCTAAAATTCTCACCTACCCAAATGATAAAGGTATGGGCTTCCTTTCTTCTCCAACAAGGAAAAGTACATGGAGGCATGGGTTTCAGTAGTGGCCACCATCATTTCTACAGGTGATTTTAATGTATTTTTAGGTGGTTAAAGAAAGATTTTGAATTCCTTATCTCTCCCTTCTCTCATTCTTCCTATATATTAAAAGGAGGTGCTCATTTCAAAGAGTTCTATAATCTTGCTTTGCCCCCACCCTTCTTCTCTCTGTCTGTAAGTGACCCTATGGAGTTTCAAACCTCCCATTAAACCCGTAAATGTAATTTTTACCTCTTATCCATTGTAATGTACTGTGTCAAATCTGTTAAGCAATAATATAAGTCTATGGATTAATTTTAACCCTCTCTTGTATTCATTGCATCTTTTTGATCTCTCATTACAACTTTGGTTAACTGTGTAATTTAGGTTGTGTTACATGTTTTGGTGTTTTGTGTTTAATGGTGAATAAATTTGTGACAAGAAATTGATCTGTGTTGATGCTCATCCTCTTCAATATTGTTCAATTTTATCCCCATGCAAGGCAAGTTATTCAACATTCCTCTTAGTGCATCACCTTCATTAGCTTAAGTTATTTTTCTTGCACCTTTTAAACCATGTCTCCTTGGCAAGTTAGAGTATATTTTAGGATAGATCCTCTACAATTTGAGTGTGTCTATTAAAATAGAGGAATAGGAACCAGCCTTCATCTAGAGAGATTTCCCGATTGCAAAGTCCCACACTTTGGGAAAAGCTCCATGTTATGCAATCACACCGACTATTTCAATCTATCAAGTTCAGCAAACAATCAGGGTCCTACATTGTGCATCAATAGTTTTGCACACCCAGGTGGGACAAGGAAGTCATTCCATGAGCTTTGAAGGAATTTTAAAGAAATTTAGACTTAGAAAACTATAGATTTCCAATTTCAGACCTTTCACCTCTTAGGATGAACTCTAAAATCAATTTTCAAGGGCTTAACTTGGTCAAAACAAGTCCAAATTTCACCAATAGATAGATCGAGAGGCTAATATTCAAAAGGGTATTTTTAGTTTTTGAAATTTTGATTTTCAAAATTTTGGAGTTTTTTAGATTTCGGACATCTCGGATTTCGAGATTTCAGACATCTCAGGATTTCAGAATTTCGGGTTTTGGGATTTTGAGGTTCTCCAAACTTTGGATTTTGAGGTTTCAGATATTTGGAAGTCTTGCATTTTGGGGTTTTTGGGAATTTCATTTCAAAACAATTTTCAACCTCTAGAAAGCCAAATATATAGGTCATTCAAATTTTTCATTCTAATTTTTTGAGTTAGGTATGTGACTTGGAAAAACCCTGGCCTTTTGAGGTTAGTTCCCCAACACATTTGGTGACTCCAAAGGGATAGAATTCAATAGTGTAGTAGAACAGGTTGACCTAAGTACATGAGAAGAATCCAAAAAAAGTTTGATACTAGAGAAGAGGGATTATTTTTCTACCTACAATTATCACTAGGCAAAGGAAGGAGAGGAAGAAGACCACAAATATCACCATCTCCACCTAACAAGACTTTGTCTACACCTCCACCCGGTAGACCTTTTCTCCAATCAACCAGGGTCCTCAGGCCAATCATAATGGCACATCAACAACCACCTCAGGGACCACCTAATCCCTTTGTCAACTTCATGGGTAGTAGTCCACTTTCCCTAAATGCTCAAAATCCAATTCCGGTTGTAGCACTAAAGAACATTCCCTATTTCACAAGAGAAAATCATACTACTCCTATTGACCACATCCAAGACATTGCAAATGTCTGTGTGATTCATGAAATTAATGAAATGGATGTTATGGTCAAATTTTTGGCTTCATCTTTCAAAGGTAAGGCCTTACAATGGTTTAGGAGCCTAACAGAAGGGTCTATTTAGAATTAGAATCACTTGTGTTCGGATCTTTGCAATCAATTAGGAGAGAGGTCAAATAATCCATGTTTATTAGAATAATTTACAACAATCAAAAGGGATCCTAACGAGCAAATGAAATATTTTAATTTCCATTTCTAACGGACATGGGACAAGATTCTGATAGCTATTTAGACCAACTACCAAAGGAACATTCCTTTACTTCTTAAAGGGTATTAATTCCACATTACTATGATGATCAATCAATGGGAGGACAACATTTCCAGGGGCCTATGACATAGCTATCAGAGTGGAAAACTGTTTGATTCAAGTTAGTAAGCTTACACCAAGGCCACCAATGCCTCTCTATCTAGAAATGGGAACTCTTACAAAAATTCAAACACATGAGTTAAATCCCATTCTAACTTCAAGAATTCAAAGCAAAAATGAGGCATCAACTTCTTCAAGTATCTTCAAGGAGCTATATGAGGTTATGAAACAACTAAAAACCTAGGGAATGAGCTAGTAACTCTTAAGAGACAACAAGATTAGAGTTCTAGACCATATCAACCTCAACCTCAGTATCAAGCCAGACCCCATATAAACAAAATAGACCACCAACTCAAGCTGCGAATCAAAACCCAAACCAAGGACAACCTCAAGTTGTCAGGCCATTCCGACCATATGATCCAAATGTAGTTTCAACATCAAGAGCCTTGGTTCTAACTCAAAACAACATGACACAGGAGTATGAGTGGTGTTACCCCTGCAATATACCTCACAATCAATCAATATGTTTCAATGGTGCATTGAATTAGGCTTTAATGGTGCAGACCGTCGGTGTGTCCCAAGAACCAAGTCAAGAAGGAAATCAAGCAAGTAAACCCAACAAGAGGCACCTCTAACAGAAACCACATTGGTCAATTGGAAAATAGAAGACTTCTATGGAGTTAATCAACCTCCTTTCCAAGATTTGGATGCTAATACATGGTTAAAAAGAGAACATAGAGGAATGAAAACCATCTAATCTAGTTGTTTCTCAGTCCACTCTACACAACAAGGAGTTAGTAGACCAAATGCAGCTTCAAATGTATCAAATCAACCTAAGAAACCTATTGTAGCAACACATGTGCCTATTCAAGCTTCAGAAAAGGTTATGTTCACAAAGGACAACAAAAGGATAATCCATCTCCTTTTAACATCATATATCATATGAAGAAAACACATGTGAACATTTCCATGTGGGAGTCACTTGCAATCCCAGGACAATGAGATTTGTTGCAAGCTGCAATGGCCAATTGGTCTACCTCAAATGGATCAACAAAAGACTAGATAAAGTTTTCACTAATGTCAAAGTGCATAACAAGATGGGGTCAACCAAGCAAGAATTTGAAGCCTCCACCATTCTATTTGTCATTGATTATCGAGAACCACTTAGTACACAACTACATGATCGATTCAAGGGAAAGTATCTCATTCATGCCTAATAAGATAGTTGATCACTGGGAATAAAGTATGAACTATTCCTGAAAGGTTGTGTAGCTAGATGGGACAATAGTTGGAATAGTTGGGGTCATCAAAGGGTTAAGCCTAACACTGCATGCATGTCCCAATGTCACTGTCTTGTAGGATGTTTTTGTGATTGACTTGCCACCACTTTTTTCCCTATGTTTATCAAGAGATTTCACATCCAAAATTGGCGGGTACTTATCTACAGACTGGTCGCACATGCTATTTAGGACAAGGTATGGAGCTAAGGACACAATTAGGTTGAATCCTATTGCCAATTTCCAAATTGAGTTACATGTGCCTAGCCCAATCAATGCAAATTGATCATCCTTTGATCAGAAGAATGTTTGAATGATCAGAGACAGGTACCAAGGTCGAAGGCATTCCATATTTAACACTCGATGATTGGGCTAAAAAAAGACATGCATTTGATCCATATAAAGAGGTGGAGGAAGCTTAATTAGGAGTGTATTGTAGACGTGAAGAAAATTCACCCATTCCCAACCTCACCAAGCCAGAAGATAAAGATGAAAACGAGGTATGGAAATTGTTTTTTGATGGTTTGAGAAGCAAAAAGGAGTAGGTGGGGGTGCCATGTTAGTTTCCCCATAGAACATCAAGTACGATTTAGCTTTCATATTTCATTTGTATGTTCAAACAACACAACAGAATATGAGGCTCTAATTCATGGAATTCATTGGGCTAGGAAAAGAGGCATAAAGAATTTACAAGTATTTTGGTATAGCGAGCTGATTGTTAATCAAGCCAAAGGAAAACATGCTGCAAAAAAATGACCTAATAAAGAGCTACAAAATTAGGGTATGGGATATCATAGAAAACTTTGAAGCTTTTAACATCGAGTCCATACCCGTGAAGAAAAATGAAGTTGTAGACATGCTCAAGCAGTTGGAGAAAATTTTTATGTAGTTGATAGTATTAAAAGAGATGAATTACATCCATATATCTAGGTGATTGTAAGGCAAGTAGTTTCAAATAACAATAAAATTTGGTGTTTGAAAATGATCAACATATCATTAATTTCTTACAGAAGAGGTTGAATTCTCAACTAGGAACCAAGAGAGATTGGTTTAGTAGTATGGGGATCAAGTAGTGCAATTGTGAACCAACAAGCTTCCCAAAGGGCTTGGTTATGTTGGATTCCATCTTCAAACCGAATGATCAATTTTGTAAAGAGAAAGCCAACATACATGTCAAAGGAAGGATTCATAACCAATTTCGGTAGGAGAAGGTAAAACACTCCAAATTGGAAAAGTAAGCACTAAGTAGGAGAGATATGATTTCATATAACTTTTCCAAGAGTTTCCAGATGTCTTCACTTAGAGCTATGAGGACCTAAAAGGATTCAATCCAAAGTTGTCTCAACATACAATAGAACTAGATCCGTAGCTAAGCCCATCAGGCAGAAGCAAAGACCAGTTAACCCACACATTAAGCATCTAATGAAGAAAGAGCTAAACAAGATGATAGAGGAAAGTATTATATTTCCAATCAAGCACTTCATTCGGGTTGCAAACTTTATGCCGATCGTAAAAAAAGAATGGGGAAATCTGGTTGTGCGTAGAATTTCAGGACCTGAATAGGGCATCTCTCAAGGACCACTACCCACTCCCTTTAATGGAGAAAATCTTACAAGTGGTAGCCACTCAGAAATATTCTCTCTCCTAGATGGCTACTCAGGGTATAATCAGATAATGGTGAAAGAAGATGATCAGTTCAAAATGGCTTTCACCACTAAGTGGGGCACCTATGCCTACAAGAATATTCCATTTGGACTATCAAATGCTGGAGCCACTTTCCAAAGGGAAATGGATATGGCATTCAAGGGGTTGATCAACAAAATAGTGCTAGTGTATCTTGATGATATCACTGTGTTCTCTAAAAATGCAGTAGATCACCTCTTTCATTTGAGACAAGTATTTCAAAGGTGTCAGATTCATAGTTTCTTTAAACCCGAAAAAATGTGTATTCTTGGCCCATGAAGGAAAGCTTCTAGGCCACATTGTGTTAAAGGAGGGATTGACAATTGATCCAGAAAGAGTTAAAGAAATTCAAGCATTTCCCTTGCCAAGTCATAAGAAGGCTCTTCAAATCTTCTTAGGAAGGATCAATTTTGTCTCATAGATTTGTACCAAACTTTACCACTCTTGTGAAGCCAATAACACTGATGTTAAATAAGAGCATGGAATTTAAGTGGATAGTTGAGGGTAAAGTAAGTTTTGAGGCTATCAAAGAGGCTATATCTCAAGCCCTAACTCTCATCAATCCAGAATTTTCTAAAGATTTCATGTTTTATACCTTCGAGGTTCAAACATGATTTTTTCAATCCTATTACAAATAAAAAAGGATCCAAGAAGCTAGTTGCCTTCTTCATTCAAGGTTTGGAGGATTATGAAGTTAGGTATTCCTTCATTGAGAAACATGTCCTTGTAGTAGTAATCAAGATCTTAAAGAAATTCAAGCACCTAATCTCAAACAACAAGATCCAACTGCTAGTTTCCCATGCGGGAGTCAAGGACTTCCTTTTGAACAAGGATTTAAATGAGAAATGTGCAAGATGGATCACTCATGTCATGGAATATGACATTGAAATTAAATTCACTAAGTTGGTTTATGGAAAAGGATTATGTGAAAAACTAGCCTTAAGTCAACAAGATGAAGAAAGTAATGAAAAGGAGGTTGTTTTGACACTACAGATAGTCAAGAGCAAGAAAATGATAATGTGCCTATTCCTTGTTGGACTCAAGACATGATACATTTCCTACAAATAGGACTATGCCCTCTAAAAATGAGAAAATCTAAGAGAAGGTACTTCAAACTTCAAGTCATTCCATATGTGTTTGTTGATGGTGTTTTGTTTAAGAAAGACATCAATGGCGTTCTATTGAGATGCATTGAACAGGTCAAATTGAGAAGATGTTACAAGAGTTTCACAATGGAGAGGTTGGAGGTCATTTTTCTCCATGGGTACAACTCTCAAAATAATGAAAGTAGGTTATTATTGGCCCACAAAGTTCAAAAGGATCGCTACACCTAGATCAAAAATTGTAAAAAAATGTGTGTTATTCACTGGCAAGGAAAGATTAACAACACTTCCATTGCACTCAATTTAAGTTGGCTAGTCATTCGTGTAATGGGGATTGGACTTTAACGTGGTAATTAATCCAAATTTGATCCAAGGTCACAAGTAGATTCTAACAACAACAAACTATTTCATCAAATGGGTTGAAGTGCTAGCACTCAAGGAAGCAAACGAGACTAGCATACTAGACTTCTATGAAGGAACAGTGACAAGGTTTGGTGTATTGACCACGATCATTTCAGAAAATGCATTAGTGTTCCTAGGTTATAAGATCATAGAATGGGCCGTTAGGAATGGGATCTACTTGAGCACCTCTTCTAACTATTACCCCCAAGGTAACAGATGCAAGCGAGTTCACGAATAAGAATTTACTAAAATCATCAAGGACTCTAGATGTAAACCAGAGGACATGGCATACCAAGTTCAAATCAGACTTGTGGGCTGATAGAATCACATCAAAGGTGTCAATAGGTAATTCCCCTTACAAGATAGTATATGGGAAAGAGACATTGTTGCCTATATCACTTGAGTTTCCAGCATTGAAACTCATGAAACAACTAAAATTATCTGAGTTCGAACTTATGGAAGCTAGGTATGCAAAATTGATGGAATTGGAAGAAATAAGAAGACATGTCATGCAAACAATGGAAAATGATCAAGCCATGATCAAGAGGTCATTTGATAAGAAATCAATAGAAAGAACCTTCTAGGAAGGGGAATTAGTTCTAAAATGGGTTGCAGATTGGGCAAAACTAGGAAGCCATTCCAAATTTGATGCCATTTGGAGTGGCCCTACATGGTCATAGGATGTAAAAATAACAATTCCTTCCAACTATCTACTTTGGATGGAGAAAAATTTCTGATTCTAGTAAACAAAATCTATCTTAAACATTGCTACTTGAAAAGGAAAGGTTTCACCCTTGTAAATATTAGCTTAGGATTTTAATTCCTCTAAGTGCATATGTACATTGTCTTGTTGTAGGTTAGGTTTCAATTTCCTAAGTGCCTTCAACACATGTTTTTTTCTCCAAGTTGTATCATTGTGCATTTAGTGTGCCTCTAAATCATGAATGTTGTAATAGGAAAGAAGTTTGTACTTTTATGGAACAATTGTTAATTTTAAAGGAAAACAAATGAAGAGTAACTAAAATTAGGTTTCGAGATAGTCCATTTCAGGAATAGGTGAAAACTCTAGGTCAAGACAATTTTCCACTCTCACAAAATCTTAACTTCAAGATTTCCTTATGAAAATTGAGAGTGCGGGTAGTGGAGAAGGTTCAAGATCAATAGGATTTAGTAGTCGAGAGCAAGTTTCAAGTACAAGATCAATATCAGACTATTATTTATAACTCCATGCCTAATGGATACTTCGAGGAAACTAATATTTCACCTAGCAAGAAGGTAACCCCACGAGTCACCAAATTGTTATCCAATTTTTCCCCTTAGGTAAAATTGGACAAATAGGACTTTGCACAAAGAGAAAATGGAAGGATAAATTTGGACATGGGAGCTTGCACTGAAACTTGAGGCTCGATCAATGGGAGAATGACATGAAATGATCATAAGGGGTCAGGCTCGAGTCGATAATGACTCGTTGAGCCAAAGGCATGAGGATTTGGCAATGTAGAAATGGTCGAGTAATTCCCGGAGAAAAAAGGCCCAAAGTCTGAAATTTTTAGACTTCTTGGATTGAGCAATTCAGATTTTTCGCCATGTAAAATGCAAAAAATAGCCAAAAGGCCCAAAACCCCTAAGTTTGAAAGGGTTTGGGGTTTTGGAGGTCAACGCCTTTTCGTGGTCAACCATTTTAGGGGTCATATTCAAAGGAGGATTCTGGGTAATCAAAATGGAATGGAGTCCATAAATAGGAAAGGTCAAAGTTTGAAACTCAAACTCCAAATTTTAGAGTTTGGGATTTTGGAGGTTCGGAGGTTTCGGTGAGCACGCAGAGGTGAAAAGTGCAAAAACCCCTTCGAAAACATAAAGGTCTCAAACCTAAAGTACAAATTTTGGAATTCGAGGTTTCAGAATTTTAGAACATTTTTTAGTCAAGGGATGAACAATGCCATGCAATATGATTTCAGAGTCCGAACTCCAAAGTTAGAAATTCAGACTTTAGAGGTTTGGCATTTCGGAACTCTCAAGCTGACTCGCCAAGTGAATAAACTACAACCTCTAAAGTCAAAATTCCTAAAGCTTTGAATCCCAAAACTCTGAAATTTTATATTTTGGAGGGTGCGATGCAGGGTCGAGTTTGAAAAGGAAGATCAACCACCCATATTTATTGTAGAATGGCACCCTCATCTTCATATGGCCATAACTTTTTATTGAGAGCTTGGATTTTCACAAAATTAGACTTTTGGAAATCTCTCAGTGTCCTCTACACAATGAAACTATTTTCCTTAATTTTAGTGATATTAAATATTTCAAAATGAAGAAATATAGTCCACCATTTTAGAGGATTGTTTCCAAATTTCTCACCTACCCAAATGATGAAGGTATGGGCTTCCTTTCTTCTCCAACAAGGAAAATTACATGGAGGTATGGGTTTTGTAGTGGCACCCATCATTGTTGCAAGTGATTTTAATGCATTTTTAGGTGGTTAAAGCAATATTTTGAATTCCTTATCTCTCCCTTCTCTCATTCTTCCTATATATTGTAAGGAGGGGCTCATTTCAATGAGTGGATAATATTTCTTTGCCCCCTCCCTTATTCTCTTGTCTGTAAGTGATCCTGTGGACTTTCAAACCTCCCATTCAAACTGTAAATGTAATTTTTTCCTATTGGCCATTGTAATACATTGTATCAAATATGTGGAGTAATAATATAAGTCTATGGATGAATTTCAACCCTCTCTTATGTTTATTTTATCTTTATGATATCTCATTACAACTTTGGTTAACTGTGCAATTTAGTTTGTGTTACATGTTTTGGTGTTTTGCGTTTAATGGTGAATAAATTTATGAAAGAAAATAATCTGTGTTGATGCTTGCCCTCTTCAATCTTGTTCAATTTTATCCTCATGTAAGGTAAGTTATTCAACATTCCTATTAGTGCATCACCTCCAGTAGATTAGTTTATTTTTCTTGCACCTTTTTAACCCTATATCCTTGGAAAGTTAGAGTAGATTTTAGGATATATCCTCTACAATTTGAGTGTGTGTATCATAATAGATGAATAGGAACTGCCTTCATCCAGAGAGATTTCTCAATTGCAAATTCCCACACTTTGGGAAAATCTCCATGTTATGAAATCACACTAACACTTTCAATCTATTGAGTTGCAAACAATTAGGGGTGTTGTGATTACGCATCAATAAAGACCCTTCCCACGCGGTGATATATGACAAGATTTGTATTAATGTTTCTCTTACAATTCATTGTTGTCATTGTTTCTTCCATTTTCAATCTCATTCAACTAAAACCACTTTGGAGGTGGTTTTTTAATAACCGAGCCCATGAGCTATGGTGCCCTGAAGGAAAACTCCTCCTTATGGCGCATTCTAAAAATTGGGGGTTTAGGAATTTCATCTCAAAAATCACGAGGTTTGATCCTTATCTTGAGTTGGAGTTTGGTCAGGCATTGAACAATGGAAGTATGGTGATTCGTGGCATGGAAACTTAGGTTTCAAAGGATTTGATAGTTTAGGCAATCGGAATGGAGATGGAGGGCTTAAATATATTCAAATACCACACCGCATACATGCACAAAATTGATACTTTCTTCTGCTTTTGTAAAGAAATGGTTTATCTGTTGGTAGATGGTATAGCTAGATTCTGCATCCCCGATATTTAGAATACGATCTGCCTCCAACTTATGAGGTACATTACTCTTGAAGGGAATTATAGAAATATATTTACTCACCATCTCATTATGCTTAATATGTTTAGGCATAAGATTGTTATGAGCCTTCCATTTTTCTTATTTATGTCACTCTCTACGTTGGTGAATGATTTTCAATAGGGAAATATTGATACCCCAATACACCATGGACTAATTATTTTGCTTTTTAAGAATAGTAAATTGGTGGTGGCAAGAGAATTAGAGCCCAAATCCATGGATTCAAATGAAAAGTTTACTCTTACGAAACATATGAACAAACTAAGGAGAAATAAGAGTAAGGAACCTCGGGGAATGGAAATATTGTTCTTTGGGGTTGCAGGGTTCTTTGATTGATATGAAAGGGAGTCTTCTAAAGGGAAAGAGAGAGCAGAGTGGGTCGAATGTGGCTTTTTATAAAATTTCTCTCGAGGTTGAGTCGGTGGAAATGGATATAGAGGCCTTAGGTGAACTTGGAACGGATATGGTAAATAGTGTCATGCATTGCATCGATGCCTCTAAGAAAATTTTCATCACCCAAAACTCTATCAGGGACAATATGGTAGAGATCAAAAGTTTGGTTTTGGAGTTAGTAGGGGCATGTGGTCAAGTTGGAGCAGGGACAAAAAGTTTGTAGGTATAATCTCCACCTCAATAGTTCTAATGAGGAAGAGTAGGTTGAAGACCACATCCCTATCATGAGTGAGTAGGATGATAATATGAAAGGACAAGAGGAGTGTCAAGTGGAGGAGTACAAATGTTTTAATACTAACTAGTTTGTTGGCTCTTAGAGATTTTCTTTGAATGTTTGTGGACTATATCATTGGGATGTTTTCCCCTCCATGTTTTGCGATTTTTCCTTGTATTGATTTGTTGGACTGTAGTTTGGGATAAGTTGTTTTAGCCATTTTTGTCTTGTTTCTTTTTTGTTCACTCTTGGTGATGCTCACGATGCATTCTATTGTAAGGTTTCTGGGTGCCTTAATCCCTGTATAAAGTATCCAATCATTATGTTCACGTATATTTAATAAACCTTATTAATAGTAATTTTGTTAACAACATTTTAAATTAAACAAGATAGAGCATTAAGTTCATGCCTCACATATGGGAGATGTGCTAGTTGTGTGATCATGCTAGATGTGCTAGTTGTGCGATTGTTTTCTTAGAATTATGATTTTTATTAAATAGAATAAATCAATGTTGTAACAAGGCCTCATATTTGTCAAATCAATACAAACTAGCAAATAAAGAAAAATATAAATAAGTTTTGTAGTTTAAAAAATTATTTAAGTACATTAATAACATTATAAAGTTGAAAATTTATAGAATTTTTTTATTTTGACTGGTGGATTGAGCAGAAATTTTAAGTAAGATTTTTTTATATTTGTGCCCACTAAGGTAACCTAATACTTCCACAATATAAAATTTTGAGCTTATGGATCACTAGCATTTAACAAGTCAAAGAATATTATTTTTAGCTTAGTGTTTGCTAGCTTATGCGACATAATAGTAATTGGATATTATCGATCAATAGGAATTAACAAAATAAAGTAAGATATTTTCATCCTAGAGTCTGCTAGGTTATGCCACAACAACACATTTCGATGTATAAAAACTATGTCCATTTTTTGTATAAGGCTTAATTTGGAGGTTTTGAAAGGACCCACATCCATTTACAAAAAGGTCCTTAAGGAAAAATATGGCATTGAAGCATAGAAGATAGAAATCTTGTAGGCAGTAAAAGACAAAAAGCCACATATCCACGATGCAAATAGAGAAAAATTACATTTTGTGAAAAGTTTTGAGGATAGTTGTTGCTTCCATAGTAGCAGCATCTTAGAGTTTCCTTGTTCCTTGAATTCTCCTTTCACAAATCTGTATTCATTCTTTTGTTCTCCAAAATATGTTTGGTTCTCCTACTCTTGCATTACCATATTTTTTCGCAAATAGGTCACTGTAATCCAACACCAACACATTCAATGGAAACTCATTCTTAACATGAATATCTTCTAAAATATTGTCATTGAAAATGTCAACAATGTCGTAGCCATTGAATTTTGTTGAGTATGTGCAGCGAAAGGACTATTTGCAGACAACAATAAGGCCAACAAAATAATATCAATTTTATAAAATACATTTTCTCTTCTATTCCTATGCACCACCATGTCCATAAATTGATTTTGATATTCACTTTTTTATTGTGCAAATTGAGCCACCATCCATACCACTAGACTTCTTTTTCAAGACTCAATAAAACAAGTTCTTGGCAGGTGTTTTTGGTTTTTAAAAATTTTGTAAATCTTCCTCTCATGTTATTATGTATTAAGTTGTGTCATTTCTCTGTCAAGATGTGCTCCATTCCGTCCTCTTTCACTGCTCTAACAAATGTTTACTATATTACGAAATTATTTATTTGATAAAAAAACTACCTTCTACAAAATATTGAATAACAAACTTGCTTCATTTAATTATCTACAAAATCCCTACATGGATATAATCCCTAATCAGCTATGGAAAATTTTACATTAATAGAATTTTGTAATTTTTGAGGGACTGAAGGTGAGAATGCATACCAATTTTTGGCACGAAGAGGAAATCAAAAATTTCTAGAACTTGAGCACAAAATTTTTGACGCTTGCGATGATGAGATTTTTCTATTGATGAATAAGCTTACGCAATGACGAAGAGAATAGAAAGGAAAATGTTAAAAATATAAACTCAAAAACTATCTACTTATAGTGATATGTAAACAAATCCAACCGCCAATTTCATTGGTGTGCAAATTTAAGAGGGCACATGTATGATTTTACATTGCTTTTCATTAAATGGTTGATTAATGGATGACAACAGTTACATGCTCCAAAAGGCACACATATTTTGAATGGCACATGTACTTTTAAATGGTGAATTTTACATAGCTCGAATTAATGGCTAATTAATGTTGAGGCAAATGCAACATTAATTAGAATTTTGCCTTACAAAATGGTTATCATTAATACTACAAATACTTGTAAATCTTTGTAATAAAATACTTACAAATATTTGTAATAAATGTCACATGCGAATTGCATATTTAATATTTAATTGTCAATTATTAATATAGATTTATATATAAATTACAAAAATTATCAAAATTTACATCAATATATATTAAAAATAATGAAATTTATATAGAATAATTGGTATAAATAAACATTGTTTTGTATTTTTAAAGGGCAAAGTGTTGACAAATTACCGTTACCCAAAAAATGTTTGACAGGTGATTTATCGCACTTAGTTGTGCGAATCAAGAGTTGCACTTAGAAGTGCAAGTCGATACTCATACTTAGCAGTGTCAATCGATACTCACACTTAAAGTGTGATTCAAGATATGTGTGACTTGAGGATCACACTTAGACGTGTGACTAATTGCACTTGTAAGTGTGATCACTCACACTTATACACTACTTCCAAAATTTATAAATGATAATTCCGATTTTTAACTATGCTAAATATATACAAATAAATTATTTATATAAATGTATATAAATATTGACGATTACCTTTTAAACATGTGAGTCACACATGTCAGTTCTATAAAATATTTTAAAGTATGTTACATCTAAAATCACGAAAATGTCTAAACAATCGTCAAATTTAACACCATTCAAGGAAGTTCATGGAAGGGATTTTCAACATCAATGTTTATTGATTTGAATAAGGTATGCATGAATATTCATATATGTATGATGATATTAAGATTTATATGTGGCATAAATGACAATAATCACTTACACACTATCTTGAAGTTAGCACCACTTGACATATGTAAGTTAGCGGTTGCTTGGCTTATGTAAGTTTACAACTGCTTGGGTTATGTAAGTTAGCAACCGCTTGGGTTATATAAGATAGAAACCGCTAGGCTTATGTAAGTGGGTAGCCATCAGGCTTATGTGGTGAAAGTGGAATCTAATAATAGCGTTATTAGAATCCAGTAATAGTGAAATTGGAGTCCAATAATAGGGAAATTGGAATCCAATATTAGCAAAATTGGAATCCAATAATAGAGAAATTGGAACTCGAATAAGTCCAATAATGACAATATTGGAATCCGATATTGCTACTAATGGAATCCAATATTGCTACTAATGGAATCCAATATAGCCAAAAATGGAATCCAATATACACAAAAATGGAGATGGATTTCTTCCAATACTTGAAATACTGGAGTCTCAATTCACTGGAATATGTCCCAATTTAGTGAAATAAGTGTTACATAATTTTTAGGATAAGATACAACAACTTAATCATATTCTCACCATGTTACAAAAATATCTCCCACAACAAAGTGTACAACCCTCAAATGCACCATCTAAGGGATCTATTTCCCCTTTAGGTTCCATTAATCAAGTGTTTAATCAATCTTTACCAATGAGATAATATTCCAAATATTGGGAAAGTGTACATGATCGCCCAAAGTACCACACGTACACATTATATGTCTTAGAAACCAATACCTTATACATTTTATAAGGCCCATTTTCCTATTCTTTATCTCTAAAAAAATCCAAGAAATGCAAGAACAAATAGATCCCCTATTTCAAAACCAATCACAGATCACTACAAGCTCCATTGGATTACTTGATAACCCATTAACACCGAAGTGCTCAACTATCCACTACTATTATAGATTTACTCCACCAAAGTTTTATTTTAAAATGGTAATGTTGATCTACAACAACACCTTCAAACCTTTGTGGCCTTCTCTAGGGAATATATGCATGATAATACCTTACTTGCCAAGTTGTTCTCATGTATCCTCAATGATTATGTACTTTTGGTTTTATACACTCTCCCGAGGTTGATAAAAACATTCCAAGCTCTAGGTGATAGTGTCCTTGAACATTTCTTAATCAATATTTGGCAATGAAAATCCTTTGCACAAGTTGTTCATGTCAAGAAATAATCCCATGAAAGAGTGGCAATTATGTATCGTGTAATTAGAATTTTCTTTCATGATGACATAATCACATCCCCGAAAACATGTTGATTGAAATTTTCACTTCTAGTATTATCTTGAAGCTTTGTAAATAAGTAATATTTCTTTATTACACTTCCATTAATGACCTTTTTCAAATATTCAAAGTATATGAGATTAAGAAAATGGAATCCTACGTGTTGACTTATGAGACCATATAGTCATCTAGTAGTAAAATAATTCAAGAAAATCCCTCATACAAAAGGTAATTGGAATGATACTAAGAAATTTAAAACCATTAATGTTGTACATAATGCTTCTACAAAAATTATTACAATGCTCCTACATAATAATAAAAATATTTAATACAACCTCATCGGGTTATCTTACAAAAAACTCCTTGAGTGTAATTTAATGCAACTACCATCACCTACTATCATTGATATAACAAAGTAAAAAGAACCTAAGAGTATGAATGTTAATCTTTCAATTATTACCAATCCTATAGACATGGAAAAAATGATGTTTTGGACTAAACAAGAAAATCCAAGAGCTTATTGATAACAACATTGTTTCTCTCTAAGATCTTGAACCACCCTCGAAAATGATAATTTCTCAAATTAATACATGTGTATGATTATGGATGAAGTATTTAGACTTGTATTCATTCATGCATATGTGGTTTTGCATCTTATTCAAAGTTTTATGGTATAAAATGGATATATGGTTAAAATAATTTCTTAATGGCACATTTTATCAAGTATTTTATGGAAATGACAAAACCCACTTTGGGGCATAGTTTTATCAATAGATGTTGGACCTAAGAGGATAACCACCTGGCCCTTTATTGTATTTTTAACAAAATAGTCAACATTGTACTCAGATTCCTTAGATTCATCATATGTGATCCATTCCATCAACATCACAAAGATTATTGAAGTTTATACACAATAAAGTTGTGGTGATTATTCCTAGTACACCATATGAGTACCTTATACTCTCTAATTTTACACCTACTTTAACGCATACTACATAGATAATACCCTATATAGAAAAAAAAAAAAGTTACATCATCCAATACCAATTTTTGAACATCTTCCTAGACACATCCCAAAACACTCCATTATAAATCATATGTACCAACACACTATGAATCCTACTCATCCTTGCATATGTATTATATTATATGAACATGCATGAAATGTTGTAGTTTGGAATAATTCATGTGTGTGTGACTCTCGTAATAATCCATTACAATCGCATTCACATTGAGAACCTAAGGTTACTACTACTAATAGTTACCTAGGCATAAATTTGCATTCACCATTGAGGATGATGGTAGTCAACATCACATTGTGTATTATTTAGTCATAGATTTATGGGAGCATTATCCATTACAAACACTAATTATTTACACTTACCATGTCATGGTATAAAATAACACATCAACATGATCTTTGGTTAGCTTCTTAGCATTATAAAAACGTGTACGTACACACTTCAACATTACTCTAAATTTATTGACATTTTCTTTCCTGGTTATTATCTTGGTGTTTACCTAATAATGCAACACATTTCACATGTTTGATGTGATTTATGAGGGAACTATACTTTCCCAAGAATCCATATTTCCTTTTTCATTATTTCTAAGCCACCACCCTAGGGTCATTAGTATCACATTTGCCTTTCAAATTTCATATTCTAAAAAAACAAAATCAAGACCTATATATGACATGTTTTCTCCTTTCTTAACTTTGAGCCTTACAATAATTTGTATTTAGTACTCTACTCTACCTTTACACTCAAAATTCATTAATCTAATCGATCAATTAAGACCCACAGACATTATACACATTACGGCTTTTACAACCTCACACCTAGGAACATAACTACATCGAAGGTACCTTAATTACTAAGCCTACTTTGATCACATATTTAACACATTACAAATTCATATAGCGTTCTATCCCAAAGGATGCTTGTTATATTAGAGGCATACCTACACCATGATAATATTTACAACTAAGTTTATTTTGATCACATCTTCCTACACTTGTCCATTGTGGTTACTACATTATTGTTAGTGTAGGATATTCATTTTCCTTGTATTTATTTTTTTTTTTTTTTTGGAAATTTTGCTAGTTGATTTGAGTTATTTTCTTATATTGCAATTATCTCATTGTTCTCCATAACTTGTAGTTTTGTGTGTGTATTCCTATTCTTTCCTTTATACAATTAATGTATCACATTTCTCATCAGTGCACTCTTCAAATTTAGTGGATATTTAACGTTCCCAAAATGGTATCGATTGATCTTGTCTGTTGTTATTCTACTATTTTTATATGAGATTATTATTTACAATAGTTTTGGTGATCTGGGTGTTTGTATGTGATAGTTTTAGTCTGGTTCAGGGTGATACCATCATTTTCATGCCTTATAAAGGTCTTAAATGACCCTTGTAGCCCAGCTTATGGTCTTAGAAGGTGTACACATTCCTTTATAGACCTTTGAGCTAGATTTGGACGACTCATATTCTCATTATAGACTTTTAGAAGGTGTTTGAATGTCCCATAAAATCACCTAGGTTATTTTCTAGTTGTATTCAAATATGTAGATCCTTGGTTTTTTTCTTTACACTCATGTGCTCCAACATGTTTCAAACCTCTAAAGGGTTTATACACCCCTTGTAATGCCCTTTGCAAAATTAGATCAGGTATGAATGGTCTTTAACCGATGTCAAATGGTATGGAATGGCTCATTCACTACGTGCAAGGCCTATTTGGGAGATAGACGACCCTAAAATCCATTTTAGACCTCTATAGAGGTGATCGGGCCTTCTATCACCTATATAACTAACTCAAACTCCTCTCTTAGAATGCCTCCACCTATAATATCCTCTCACGAACCTATACTCAACCTTCTAAGATCCTTGTTTCTCCATTGAAGTCTAAAACAACTTCCTTTGGAGAATTTTTTAGTCATTGGAGCACTATTCAACTTAAGACATGGAAGAGATAAAAGAAATATATGGTTTGATAACCCTAAAGTCAACTCGATTCCTATGTATAGACCCCACCGCCCACAAGGTGAATAATTTTCCTTATTTTTTCAATTTTAACTCTCTGTTGCTTCAAATTTGGCATTTTATGTTTTTTGAAGACAATTCAATTGGAGAAATTAAATTGAAATGGAATTATATGGTTAGTTAAGTTTGTATCTTCACCGATGAAGATGAAGGGTGAGGCTTGGTTAGCAGGAGGCCAATTCACCATCACAGACTCAACTATTGAAATCTACATTATGTGTTGATTCCAACAAGTGGTTAGAAGACTGTTTCATCCTCATTTATTGTATTTTTTAATACTTTAGTGTAATTTTATTTTAAATAGGCCTTATTTATGGGAAATAATTATTGTAATAACTTTTGATCGATAGCTCAAAACTGAGTGACGTCTTTTGAAAAAGTTAAAAAAAATAATTTCCTATGCATTAATCCCATTTATATTGTAAAATGCACTAATGTATAAAGTTCCAAATTTGAGGGGGGCTATTTGATTGAGTTTCAGGGTGTGTGTAAAGTGTGTATTCTCATTTATTCAACACTTCCTTAGTTTCTCACATTTCCTTAAAAAATTCCACTACTTTACTCTCTGTAAAATGGATTTAATCTTGGTTAATGCACTTACACATTTTAACTACCATTAATGGAAATAAAAAAATACCATTTTGTTTAGGAATAAATGGTTATATTGTATCACTATGGGGTTATAAATTGAGCCTAGTGTAAACACATTAAAAGTCAAGTGGTTCAACAAGTGTGATGAATATTTTGGTATCTTATGTCTTTTAGTGTCACTTGAACTCCTCTTCCATGTAGAATTAGCCACATCACCAAATCAAGTGTGGACAATCTTAGCTTCATTGTTTAAACAGTTGATACAATGAGGGGGCATAAGCTATAAATCAAACTTATAAGCCTAATTCCTAGAAACTTTAACACTTTGGAATATTTATTTGCCAAACTATTGGCTATATTTTATGCACACAAACCTAGGCAGTCATGGGATAAATCCCCTTCATTTAATGGTGAATCTCCTATGCAAGGTATTTATTTATTCTAATTATTTTTAGGGTATTAATTTAATTACAAAGCTCATGAACCATAACTTGGAAATTTTGCAGCAAGTAAACAATTGTGTTTTGGGAATAGTGCGTGAAAGAAGAGAAAGGAAAATACATAATTATAACAGAAGCAAGGAAAGGGAAAAGTACTTCACAATAAGTATATTACATAGCTTATTATAACCGTACAAAATAAATAAACACTTGATAAATGAAATAGTTTTAGCAAATGAAAAGAAATTAATCCAGATTTAGATTTTAAGTAACACAAAGTTTACCATAAAATCCTCATGAGATGCACAACGAGACTTCTCAGACACAAAGTTCTCCAAAATTCACCTTCTTCTTATTCAATTTTTAGCCAGTTATACAAATAACATTCCAGAATCTCAACACAAAGTTTGAGATCTTTAAATTCTTACATAAAATTACAATAACTGGTTGCCAAAAGTTCCATCCTTTGGCTTGTAGGCCTCTCTCTCTATTTATAGCATCTAGAAAGAAGATACAAATATGAGAAATTAATTGTGCCTTCGCACGTGTTGGCTATAAATATGCAAGTAGTTGAGAATTTTTCTCCTTGAATCTCTCTTTTCTTGGCACGCATGATATTCAAATGTTTTGATGTGCCACGTAGTCATAAGTAATTGATTTTTTCAAACAATTTGAAGTAGTGGATTTTAACTTGATTACTTAATTTTTACAATTAAGCTTGACTACTTTATCACATCATCGGAAAGAATAAGAAATAGAAGAAGAAGAATAATAAAAAAATCCCAGGTGAAGAACTTCATTCTTTCTTTTCCCCTTTTGTTGTCCCATACTTGCATTAAATTTGGTGGCACTACTTCATGGAACTTTAATTTCCGATGGAAGTGTTTTTTCCATTTTCTCCTATATACCCTTTCCAAAATTATATCTTTTAGATTCTATGATGTAAAGGAGGCTGATATCTTTCTAGAAAGTCTAATATCTCAAAAAATAGAGCACCTGGTCAAAATTTATGGCCAATCGGGTTTTAAATTAGCACTACTAATTTCTAGTGTATTGGGGTTTCAAAGAACTACATTATTGTTTCCCATTGAATTGCAGGTTTCAACAATTGCATTATTGTTTCCCACCGAACTTTGGATTTCAGCAACTACATTATTGTTTCCCACTTAATTACGGGTTTCAGCAATTACATTATTATTACCCACTAAACCGTGGGTTTTCACAACTATTTTACTTATTTTACTTCTAGAAGTAATGAGTTGTTGAAATTCCTTCTTATATGGATTATCATTTTGCTTCTCATTAACGTTACGGAGAATTTTTATCCATTTTTCTCTAACTTACTCCCACCAAAAACTAATATTCATGATTCCATGGTGTAAAGGAGGTCGATATCTTTCCGAAAATTCCAACATCTCAAATAATGGAGCACCTGAGAAACAATTATGGCCAAATGAATTATCCACCAAAAATAATTTTCATGATTCCATAGTGTAGAGGAGGTTAATAACTTTCTATAAATTCTAAGATCTGAAAAAAATGGAGCAATCGAACAAAATTTATGTCCAAATGAGTTGTTGAAATTTCCTTCTTTGTGGGATTTCGACGCCCCATTACTCGCTTTACTCCCCATTAATGTGATAGAGATGCTTTTTCCATTTTTCTCCAACTAACTCCCACCAAAAACTGATTTTCATGATTCTATTATGTATAGGAGGTTGAGATATTTCCATAAAGTCCATGTTGAGCCTATGAAATATTGACTAAGTGTGAAGGCGCATGGGCGTGTGGGACCCAGATTATAGAAGGGCGCACAAGGAAAAAGGCGTAAGAGAACAGCTTAAGGAAGCAAAAGAGCGCACGCAGCGCACGAAAGGAGATTTGAGACTTAGCTGATTTAAGCAACATAGGAAGAATACGTAAAAATCATGATGGGTTATGTGTGGATAAGTCATCAACCTGTAACAGTGGCCCAGGAAAGAGCATGCCAACGAAAGGAATCTTCTAGAAGACCATCATGAGATGGAGTGGAGAGCTCAGGCCTGAGGAAACATGCTCACTGAAGGACCACATTGGACACTTGGTGACGGATTTGAGGGTGCGAAAAGGTGAGTTAGTAGTGTGGGAAGGTGATAAATACAAGTGCTGCAGTGAGAAAAGAGAGACAAAGATAAGGAGACTGGGATAATATACACACACAGAGAGATAACATGGGTGAAGCTCTGTAGGATTACTACGAGTGGAACTTTGGTGCAGAAAGGAATGTACTAAGCTTAGCATTGTAATTTCTTTTTCTTTTTGGCTTAGTTATACAAGCCTAGGGATGTGCATGACTCTGCCCTCTATGGCTCTTTGTAATGAAATGATGAATACAATAAGGTTACCTATTGCAATTAGATATGAATATTAATGGGTTTTATGTATATTTTGTTCATAGAAGTTCTCTTTCCTTTCATAATGTGAATGAATGATTGTATCTTTCCTTCTGTACAATATATGTTATGGAGTCTATTAAAACACTTGGTCTGAAGGAACTACAAGGATATGGAGGCCGTTTTGAGCCCCATGATTCTTGTATGTCTAAAATTCTTTCCTAAATACTCTTATACTACTCATAGATGAATGCTTCCCACTAAAACTCACATAAAAGAGAGACTCGACACCCATGCATGCCTTGGGTTAGCACTCAGCTTCTATTGGGTGATAGGTCGGCATGCATGGGATACCTTCCTTTTATAGTGGGAGTAAAATTGAATACATCTTGGTTCCATTGCTGGGACCTCTTTTCGAAGTTGTAGTGGGATATAGCATGCATCATGATCTGTGTAAAGAGTAATGACAGATTAGTTAACATTGGAAAATGTTGAATCATGGTTTAAGAGCACAGAAGATGAATTTTCCTAGAGATTTAGCATTGGACCTAAGTTTGATACACATAGATGGGTAGAGGAGAATCTCTACCATGATCTGTATGAGACTTTTTTTTGCTACTTCCCAATAGAGTTATTTGGGTGGCTTTCAGCCTATGCATCTAGATCAAGTTGGCATTATGGATCGTGGATATGGACCAAAGAAGACTACCAAAGGTTGCAGGATGCAGATCTGACATGGACCCGTGTTGTAGATCACTGGTGGGGAGGAGTACTAGCTAGCTACACTCTAGAATACGCCATTTCCACGTATTCTTTCTCAGAGATTACTGAGTTTGAGTTTCTATGAGATCTTAGAGGATCATTTCTATGTGCTATTCCTCTAGTTATGAAGATATTGATGGTTACCATGAGTTTAGAAGCACTCCCCATGGCCGACTAAACTATTCTGAGCACTGGGTAAGGAAGCTCGGGTGGAGGAAGATGACAGATGAGACAACAAAAAAGGAGAGGGAGGAAATATGGCTCAAGTATGGCAAAGCGCGTGAAAGGGAGATTACCAGACAATGCAAAGCTGCTAGTGTGATGGATCTATGGAGACAAACGTTGTGGGAAGGAGTTAAGGTTCACGCGGAGGACGTGGAACCTGAGCAGTCTGTGCTACCCCATCTTGGAAAGCGCATGAGGGAGACCCCTTCGATTCTAGTGAGAGTTCATCGCATGGAGAAAGGAGAGTCGTTGGTGCATATATGAACCCACCCAGTGACTAAGCCCTGGTGCTTGGTTTTCCCGATCCAAGAAGAAGTATTGATCCAATTAAAACCAGTGTAAGAGATAGATCTGTGCCTAGGTGGTATAATTTTTTAGTTCCTTCTTCTATGGCTGCATGTATTCTAGTATTTGGCAGATTTTTTGGACAAGGAGCAAGTGTACAAGCTTTTGGTCTCACATCAGGGAGTGGCACGAGACAAAGTAGCGGTAGTAGGGGTGATGTCACGACCATCGGCACATAGTTTAGTAAGACCATGGGGGTGCTTGGCACAGCTCCTACAGGCCCTATTGGACCCAATGGTTCTAGTGGATCTGGTGGCTCTAGAGGTACAGGACCCGGTGGACCTAGTGGATCAAGTGGTGGAGGAAACACTAGAGGGAACCAAGGCTCTGGTTCAGGAAAAGGACCCTAGCCACCACCTCAATTTTTCTTTGAAATGTCTCTACACTTACCAGATTACAGGGGCATTAAGGATGTTGTGGAACATGTTCACAAGTGTGAACTGCTATGGCATGCAAAAGGTATCACAACCCTAGAACGAAAGGCTAGTCAATTTGTAACCACGTTGCAAGGCGTGCACATAGCTGGTATAGAAAGTATGATCCTCATCAAATAGTGGTGGATTACACTACCTTAAAGAATGCATTCTGGTAGAGTTCCACATTCCTGAGTTCGAACAAAAATCATTAGCACTTTAAAGGAGATACAACAAGGAATGGCAGAGAGTGTGCGGGAGTATGATGTGCACTTTAAAACTCTCTTGTCCAAGTTTTCATATGATATACATCCTTCTCATCATGCAAAGTGGTTTTTGGAGGATTGATCACCCCTTTTAGTAGGGCCTTGTCTCATAAGACTTTTATAGATACACGCGAAGCATTGGAGGATGCCTTATGTGCCAAAGCTATTGGTAGTATTGATACTGGTGTTAGCCCATTCTTGAAGGCTCAAATTACTGCTATGGCTAAGCAGTTGGAAAATCTACCTACGAAATCAGTCCATGAGAATCACAAGGTTTATGGTGCACAAATTGTGAGATAGAGGGGCACGTCCAAAGAAAATTGCCCCAGAGAACGTGACGCACTATGACGTTAGATTGTGAAATCTGTCATGGGGACCATGATGCTAGTAGATGTCCCTTACTTTAGTGCACGATTAGGAAGAATGTATCATGTTATTACAATATTTTTACCTCCACAACCCATGATACTAAGATTGTAGGCTCATTGATAAGATACATGAGGCCATTGATCATGGGGTGTGCCAAACCAACATTGCCAGTGGTTCTAAAAATGATGATCACCGTTATGAGGAGCACGCAAATGGAGGCGCGCGTGGAAGAGGTTTTTGAGGAGGATTCCATGGATAAGGTAATCGCGGAGGAAGGAGTTAGTTCCCATGAGGAACATTTTTCAACTGTGGATGTACAGAACATTACAAGCGTGAGTGCCTAGACTTGTTATAGTGCTCATGGTGCGGAAAGAAGCATAAGTATGAGGAGTGCCCAGAGTTATATGAGCATATGAATCAACAGCACCAAAAGGACAAAGGTGTTGCGATGGTCAACATCAAGAAGGAAGACATACAATGGATGCCTCAAGTAACACAGGATGAAGGTTTGGAGCCTGTCTTGGTAACAACAAGGAAAAATCCATGTGTACAAGGGAGGTACCAAGACAGAAGAGCCTAGTTTCAAGGGAAGAGGTCATTCATGGAAAGTATCCAGACCCTGCGCATTAGAAGGAGATATATCAGGACACCATGGATGTTATTCAAACCTTGCAAGGGGAGATCCAGTTTCTTAAGGAGAAATCCAGGAGGGAGGAACAAGGAAGGAGGATTAAGGCATAGAAAGATGACCTGGATGAGGTCAAGGAGGTATGTAAAATGCTAAGGCAAGAGAACATCATTTCATTGCTAGGATCCTGGTTGAGAGAGAAGGTACCACGCGCTAGAGAAGAGCACGAGAGATAGGTCTTGCATGTGAACCTTTCCCCTCACCGCCTCGATTATGACAAAGATATTACATTGAATGTAGTTGTGGATGGATGGCTCCTCAAAGAATATACTCATTGACACTAGCGTGAAGATTAATGTGTTGACTTTGAATGCATGGCATCAGATGGGGAGACCTGCATTACAGCCATCTTCAAATGTGTTGTATATGGTAAACAAGACTAAGGCAATGCCCATCGTGTCTTGAAGGATGCACTATTACTATCCAGGAGCCAATTTTACCGGGACTTCAAATTCTTGGTGCTCACCGAGGAAGAAAATTTCCCACCCTACTTGGGTGCCCTTGGTGTTACGAGAACAATGTAGACCTTCGGTTCAACAAAGGGTACATCAGTTTTGATAACAAAGAGGAGCAGGTCATTATACCCCTAGTTAATGGGAAGTCGGTGCCCTACATTGAACCATTAGGAGAAGAGGTTTTGGACAATATTTATGTGTGCTCAATCGAGACCCCGAGATGGTACACCCTATTAATCAAGTTATCCAAATTGAAGATGCTTAGTCACTGAGTGATACCACCAGTTTGACATGTGACAATTGGGTACATAGAACATATGAATTAATGGGACGGTAGTTGAGAGGATCGGTGACCAAGGTAACAAAGGTGCGCATGGTTCGGCACCTTAGAGGAAAAGAATTGCCCAAGTACTTAGGAGGAGCCTTCCCTGAGATATTTCTATAGGAGATAGAAGCTCAGTGGAAGAACGAGAAGGAATGGAGGGAGATGTTGAGTTACATCTTGCTCGGCACAATAGCTCGTTGGTGGGCCATGCATCAGAGAGAGCCTTTTAGAATGGCACAAGGTAAGAATTTCTCTCTCTATCATATTTTCTAGAAGTAATATACCCACCATCATTAAGGAGTACCATGGGAAGGAGCCCACCTCTTTACCTATCCAGGAGTGTGAACGGGTCTAGAGAGAAGGTGTGGAGGCCTTGCCACCATCCCTTAGGGTGCAAAAGTTTTATTCTACATTGTAGGGTTGTGCACACGCATGGTACATCCATTCAAAGACATGCTGCAAGACAAGGAACTGGCAAGAGCTTGTGGTTGATCTTATTCAAACCTCTAAGTATCGGAGTACCAAACCATCGGTTGATAAGGCCTTACAAGGTATCAAACACCTTACCATGGGGGATAGTGCCAGAATGGAAGATAGGCTATTGGAATTACTAGGTGAACTAGGAATGGAGGTGTACTTCAAGGATATTGAAGAAACAAAAGAGTTATAGCTTGAGTGCACGTGTTTGGAGAAGGAGAAGGGAAAGTTAGTATATGTGATTGATGGAGAGGAATCGAGAGAGTTTAGATGTTAGCCATTCTGTAGGAATGCGTGAGGTAGTGGACAGTGTAGATGCTCATGCACGTGCCTACCATGAGCCTTTAAAGACGAAGAAAGTTAACATCGGTTCAGAAGAAGAACCTAAGGAAGCTATTATTGGAGATTATTGGACGAGAGAAGGAAGTGTCAAAGATCATTGATCTGTTGCGCGAATTCGAGGATTTATTCCTATGCGGGTACCATGAGCTAAAAGGAATCCATCATTCCTTGGGGGAGATGAGGATAAAATTGAAGGAAGGTGTGCGCCCGGTTAGAAAAAGACCCTACAGGATGAATCTCAACTTATGCATGAAGGTTAAGGAGGAGATAGAAAATATGATAGCTTCTGGGATCATTGAGGTAGTAGAAGAATCAGAATGGATAAGTCCAATGGTAATTAGCATCAAGAAAGATGGGTGGATTAGAATTTGTGTGGATTATAGGGAATTGAATGTAGTTTGTGTCATGGATCCATTTCTGACCCCCTTCACTGAAGAAATTTTGGAAGGAGTTGTTGGGCGTGAAATCTATTCCTTTACGGATGGATTTTCAGGATACCACCAAGTCCAGATTGCAAAGGAGGACCAAGAGAAGATAACTTTCACCACCGAGTGGGGAAGTTTTACATATATGATCATGCCCTTTGGGTTGAAAAATGCGCCTGCTGTCTTTTCGTGCATAGTGGTGCAAGCATTCCAGGACTTCATTCATAAGTTTCTTCAGTTTACTTGGATGATTGGACAGTATATGGTTTGGTTAAGGACCATTGTGACAACTTGAGATTAATGTTTGAAAGGTGTAGGTAGTTGAGGATATCCCTTAGCATTAAGAAGTGTGTGTTTCCTACACCCTTTGGGATTTTATTAAGGCATATCATATGTAAGGAGGGCTTACTGGTAGATCCCGTTAAGGTTGCAGTTATTATGGGGTTAAAGGAAGCTACTAGCTAGAGCGCAGTGCGTGGATTCCTTGGGCATAAGGGATATTACAAAAAATTCATTAAGGGGTATGCCAAGATCGTCATGCCTTTAGAGGAGCTACTTAGACACAAAAGTACTTTCCATTGGGGAAAGGAACAATAGATGGCATTTGATACATTAAAAGATAGGCTTATTACCATGCCTATTTTGTGATTTCCCTCTTGGGACAAGTCCTTCTATGTCCATGTAGATGCCTCAGGAACCGCTATTGGAGTAGTACTTGCACAACCAGGTGAGGGGATTATTGATCATCCTCTTTGTTTTACGAGTAGGAAGTTGACACCAGCAGAGCATAATTATACCATAACTGAGTGCGAGACATTGTCAATGATCTATGAGATTTTCAAATTTTGATAATATCTCGTGGCAAAACCCTTTGTATTCTACACCGACCACATGGCATTAAAGTATTTAGTGAACAAGCCCATTCTTCAAGGGTGCATATGTTGATGGGTGTTGTTGTTTCAATAGTTTGAGTTCATCGTTGTAGTGAAGCCCGGAAAAAGCAATTGTGGACCTAATCATCTGTCAAGAATTGATTCAGGAGAGGACCTGCAAAGTATTGAGGAAACAATGCCAGACATGTAACTGTTTAGATTGTGGCACGTGCCCTCGGATTTGGAAGAGATTGTTGTATTTTTAAAAGAAGGTGTGGCACCGAATGGAATGAGAGCATTGGAAAAGAAGCATTTGTCCATACACGCCACACCCTACATGTTGATTAGTGGAGACTTATACAAATTGGGACATGATGAATTTTTGCGCAGATGTGTGTTAGAACATGAGTGCCTAGCCATCATGGAGGAAGCACATGAAGGAAGTGCGGGTGGGCATTACACAGGTGATGCCACCGTGTGCAATATTTTAATGGTAGGTTTATGGTGGGAAACCTTATACAGGGATTATAGAGATTATTGTAAAGCATGTGACCATTTTCAGTGCATTGGCAAACTAGGAAGGAGAGATGAAATGCCTTTGCATCCTATTCCTAGCACAAAGCCTTTTGAAAAGTGGGCGATAGATTTTGTAGGACCTATTGCACCGAAAATACATAGGACTGGGTCACATTATGCAATCACTTGCATGGATTATCTCACAAGGTGGGCGGAAGCAGCCCCGACTAAATATTACACGGCAAAAAGCTGCAAGGTTCCTATGGGAGAACATTATCACTAGGTATGGATGCCCTTTGAGTTTGACCAGTGATAAGGGTACACATTTTCTAAATCAGAGTGTGAGGATCCTACTATTTGAGTTCATGGTGGCTCATCATAAGACTACACCCTATCACCCACAAGCAAATGGAACCGTGGAAGCATTCAACAAAATACTTAGTCATACCTTGACCAAAATCTATGATGTTGGAAGACAGGATTGGGATGACAAGGTATCAACAGTTTTATGGGCTTATAGGACTACATATAAAACACTAAATAAAGACACACCTTTCCAATTGGTGTTTGGTGTGGAAGCTGTTTTGCCGGTTAAATTTATGTTACCTTCTCTGCGAATAGCGTACATAGGAGGATTAGCCAATGAACAAGCGCTGGAAGAAAGAATTGATAAACTAATAAAACTGGATGAAAGATGATCACTTTCCCGTTGGATCCAAACAGCGAAAAGGCAAAGAAAAAGGCTTGGCATGATCACCATATTAGGAATAATAAATTTGAAGTTGGGAAGATGGTGTTACTATATGATTCTAAATTTCTGCACCATCTTGGGAAGTTGAAATTCCATTAGTTAGGTCCCTACAAAATCTCGTACATCCTTGATTCGGGCGCATGCCGATTCACAAGCGTTGGATGGGATGAAGCTTCTTGGACACTTCAATGGTAGTAGGCTGAAGCCCTACTATAAATAAGTCTTCTTGGTGTTTGTAAATAAGGTAGTTTTGCCAATTAGTTTAGCATTTTCCTTTATGCATTTTTTTCCTTTCCGCGTTGTTGTTTTGTTTTTCACCTTGGGCACTAGTAACCTTATTGCTATTTTTGGAGAATTTATGAGTGTGTAGAGGACCACGCATCGTTTAAGTGTGGGGTGGAGAAAAGTGAAGAAGCACGTGATTAAAAGTACCAAGAAAGTTGTGTTGAAGAGCCTTGTTGAGTAGCCCGGTTAAAAGAGAGATGAAATGGTTAGTGCCAGGGTAAAGCTACTTGTAGATCCCACATACAAAGGAAAAAGAAGCACATTTAAAGCAACATGAGGTAGGAAAAGCAAGAATCTAGATAGAAGAAGTGCCTTTAGTGTAGGTTGAGTGTGTGTAAGAGTCTCCTGTCAGGTTGGTTTGGTTACGCGCCAGAAGGTTGGAGGAGTTTTCACGTAGGAAGGGTGCATGAGTGAAGGTGCTGAAGACGGGATTTGTTTTAAAAATCTGCATTAAATGAGCAAAGTATGAGGTAGGTAAAGTAGCATTTAATGACCAGAAAAAGGAAAAACTATAAATAGAAGGTCGGGCACTCTCATTTTACTTTGAAAAATAAAGAGTTGGAGATATAAGTGAAAGATATAAGCTAGGGTTTTTCAGATTTGATCAAGGAGAAGATTTGTGTGATTAAAAACATAAGGAGCTAGTTTGAGATTGCAAACCAGAAGGAAGGAATTACATGGGCGTGGAATGAAGTGAAAAGACGTTGTCTTGTGAAGAATTTATCGAAGTTAGGGTTTAACAAACTAGGGCATGGGTTTAGGAGAATTGTATCATGGATCTGAGATCGAAGGTTGGGAGAAGGAAAGTAGAGTAACAAGGAGAGGATTGGAGTGACACAATTACCTTAACCATGGCACCAAAGAAAGGGAAGGGAAAAGCGAGGCTAAACAACCAGAACCCGAGGTAGATACAAATGAAGAATGGTATGCAGAAATGTAGTACCCGATGGGAGTGATGATGGGGAAGGAATGGGAATCCCATTTGAGAAGCATACCAGTCAGTGATTATAATCACCGCACCAACACTATAGAAAAATAGATGGCATTAGAATTGGTACACCCAACCAACAAGTGAACACCGAAGGGTTACCTATCTACAATGATGATGTGAAGGTCAAGCTGGTGAAGGCAGGGTTGCTGTAACTTTATGAGTTGCCTTATTTTGGGAAGTCAGATTACTTATACCAGTGGTTGATGTCTCAGGTACACAAGGACTACTTCCACTTTTCTGGGCACAAGATGTGTGTAACTCCCGATTGATTACACAGTTACTGTGGCCTCATATGCGAGGGAGATAGCCTGGAAGATGACCTTGGTAACAAGGAGGCTATTCAGGAGACTCATCACAGAGTATGCCTACAAGAAAGGGTCATGGTATTATGACATCTCAGACATCAAGGACCCAATTATGAAGATGGCTGCACACACCCGTAACGAAGCTAAATGGCCAAGAAAGCTGAAAGGAAGATTGCAAAGGGGACTATTTACAACTTGTCTGCATACATTGCCGAGGAAATTGTAAAGTGCATAAAGGAAGGGGACAGATCCTCTTTGGCAATGTCCTACTCACCATAGTATTTGTAGAAATTGGAGTGCCGGATGCACTAGATAAGTTTGTGTGGGAGTACCCAGCCAAAGACCCTTTGCCCACGAAGAGGTTTGAAAAGTATGTGTGTGATACAATGATGGCTCCCCACAAAGCGCAGCTCAAAAAATGGTATACGCGCTTGAGAAATGCATTCGGGGTGGAGTGGAGGATCCCTAAACAACTCCCAACAACCACATAAGGAGAAGTTGAGTTCACGGTATACCAACACTACTAGCTTGGGTAGGTTCAAACTTGTTGACGAATCATGGAGCCCTTGGTGCAAGCTCCCTTTCACATTCACTGCCTAGTACTTCCAAGTGGGAGTGAATAGATTTAAAGAATCGAAAAAGATAAGGCTGGAGCTAGGAAAGTTGGACCGAGAGCACAGGGATATGAGGAAGAAATTGAAATATCCCAGAGGTAAGCATGCATACATGGAGAAGTACATGTCACACGAGATCCATAGGACTAGACCAATAACACTTCCTATTACTGGAGGATCTGCTATGCGTGTATACATACGCATAAGGCCGAAATTTTAAAATGGTGCATACTTGGTGGATGAGATCTCCATACCTAAAGACCCCTTAGGAAATAAGAAGCCAATGTCTAAGAAGAGGGGTAGAGGAGAGGAAGGAGCACCAAGTGTACCAACTTCTTAGACAGTGAGCATGCCTTCTACGAGTGCAAAGCCAAGCACCTATGTTCGGAGGAAGAAGTCTCCAGTAAAGGAGAAGATGCTAGAAGTAGAGGCACCCAAACAACCCACCACCTTGGAGGAGTCACAAGAGGAAGAAGAAAAGGTAGAATCTCCTGACCAGAAGTAACCTCTCAGGAAGAAGCAGAAGGTAGATGAAGAAGCTGACTTGGAGGTGATTGACAGCTTGGAGAGATATCTGGGAGAAGGAGAGGATGAGAGTGAAGGAGGTGGCGACGAGGAGGAAGAGCCAGAAAAAGACAAGGAACCTTTATAACCTCACATAGTTAGTGTCTATGACTCGAGGAGGAGAGTGGGGAAGAAAAGCAAGAGTTCATATTCACACGATGGAAAGGCGCACAAGGTGATGAAGGCACAAAGGAAGATGAGAGGGATGTCGAGGGATAGAGAGCCACAAATTTTACAAAGGAGTAGATAATCGAAGTGGCAGAGTGAGAAGTGAAGAAGATGCTCGAGATCCTTGTAGACCAGGAGTTAGAGCAGAGCACATACATAGTGCTAAAGGAAGGGAAGGAAGAGAGTGGTGAAAAGGGACATGATAGCCTAGGAGGCCCCGCTTTGACAATCAGCTTCCCCAAAGGTGTGCGCTCGGGTAGAAGACCTTTGGATGCAGAATAGAGGCAGATAATGGGCTACGTGGATGATTCAAGGAAGGTGTTATGCACACGATTCTAGAGCATGGTACCCACCGAAAGACTTATAGCCATGGGATCGTTTGAGAAGGAGGGCGTGTACCCCAGGACCAAGAAGATGCTTTCTTGGGAATTTGAATCCCATGTCAACGAGCCGAATTTGAAGTCTACCAAAAGGCACTTATCACACTGCCAAAGTCTAAGGGAGACAACCCCTTAGTGAATTCCTAGGAGCTCTCAGACGAGAGCAAGTGTGTAATGCTCTAAACAGAGGCGAGGCTATTTGCATGGAATGACAAAGATAAAGGGCTCTAGAGGGAAAACTAGCCAAGAAGGAGGAAGAGTTGGCTAAGGTGGCTAGAAGCTTAAAACAGGAGGAATTAATCAATGCACAGCTAAGGCATGAGCTCAAGGAGGAAAAGTCAAAGGTGCAGGAGGTCTATAATAAAGTAGACTCAATAAAAAGTGCCATCATTTTGAAACACCCAGATCTAATGCCTATCCCTCAAAGGTATGCATCGACATTGGAATGCCTAGAAGACTTAATGCACATCCTCACCATGGAGAGGTGACCCTTGGCATTGGAATCTATGGAGGAAGTAGCCATGCGCTGAAGGAGGAGGACCGGTTAAAGGTGATAGCACTTGTTGCCAAGTATAGCAAGGTGCTCATAGATGTAAAGATTACTTCCCAATCTGCTGAGGCCACATATGACACATGCACAGATAGAGATAAGGTGGTGAGCTCCTTGGTCACCACACTCAAAGTAGAGCTGAAAGAGTTCCAGGAGAAGAATAAAGGAAATAGGGTGGAGCGGGATAAAGTCCTAGCGGAAGTAGAAAGAAGATCCAAGGAGATTGAGGCACTAAGGGGCTCAACCAAGACATGACTGAAGGAACTATATCCTCAAATTACTAGAATAATGGACAAGCTCGTAGACCTAGGTAAGGATATGGAAAAAATTGTGGACACTTTGGGTGCCCAGGGAGCTGGCCTAAGTTTTGATGAGGTAAACCTCCTGGTTGGCGACCTCTGTCAGAAGGCACACAACGAGGTCGATACATGGAGTAAGTTGGAGGAAGACTTATGGAAGGAATTCCCAACCTTTTGATTTAATGTTCCCCCATTTTTCATTCTTTCCCCTATTCTTTCATTCCTTATTCATTTTTGTAATATTTGTCTACATCTTGGCTCCATTGAACCAACTTGCACCTTGGTCAAGTAGAATGTTTCTGAGGGTGGAGAACAGGCATAGTGTGGGGTGATGTTGGGCCCCTAAAATATTGACTAAGTGTGAAGGTGTGTGGGCACACAGGACCCTAGTTATAGAAGGGTGCGCAAGGCAAAAGCACGTAAGAGAAAAGGCTTAAGGAAGCATGCACGAAAGGAGAGTTGGGACTTAGCCAATTTAAGAAACATAGGTAGAACACGTGAAAAGCGTGATCAGTTGCAGACGCGGATAAGATGATAGCACGAAGAAACAGTGGCCCAGAAAGAGCATGCCAACAAAGAAATCTTCTAGAAGACCATCATGAGATGGAGTGGAGAGCTCAAGCTTGAGGAAACATGCTCACTGAAGGACCACATTCGACACTTGGCAATGAATCTGAGGGCGTGGCAAGGTGAGTTGGCAGCACGGGAAGGTGATAAATACAAGTGCCTACAGTGGGAAAAGAGAGACAGAGATAAGGAGACTGAGATAATATACACACAAAGAGAGATAACATGGGTGAAGCTCTATAGGATTACTACAAGTGGAACTTTGGTGCAGAAAGGAATGTACTAAGCTTATCATTGTAATTTATTTTTCTTTTTGGCTTAGTTATACAAGCCTAGGGATGTGCATGACTATGGTCTGCCCTCTATGGCTCTTTGTAATGAAATGATGAATACAATAAGGTTACCTATTGTAATTAGATATGAATATCAATGGGTTTTATGTATATTTCATTCATAGAAGTTCTCTTTCCTTTCATACTATGAATGAATGATTTTATCTTTCCTTCTGTTACAATATATGTTATGGAGTCTATTAAAGCACTTGGTCTGAAGGAACTACAAGGATCTGAAGGCCATTTTGAGCCCCATGATTCTTGTATGTCTAAACTTCTTTCTTGAATACTCTTATACTACTCATAGATGAATGCTTCCCACTAAAACTCACATAAAAGAGAGGCTTAGCACCTGTGCGTGCCTCGGGTGAGCACTCAACTTCTGCTGGGTGATAGGCCAGTGCACATGGGATACCTTCCTTTTATAGTGGGAGTAAAATTGACTACAGTCCAAGATCTTGAAAAATAGAGCACCTGAGTAAAAGTTATGTGCAAATGAGTTGTTGAAATTTCCTTCTTTGTGGGATTCCAACCCCCATTACTTATTACTTGTAGAAGTAAAGCAATTTCTCTTCTTTGTGGGATTTTGACATGAATTTACTTGACTACTTTGTGTTTGGAAAAATTAAATCACTTTGAGAGTGTCGATAAGATAAAGGCCTTAGTTATGCGGTGTTTTACATTCGCATTACTTGTTTACTTTTCTAAGTAAAGTGATGTCGGTTTAGTGCAAAGGGGGTAGTAATGGTATGTCAATTCCACGCAAAGAAGGAATTGGAGTTTATTTATTTTGTAATGATTAGCATTGAATTTTCTAGATAGTGATGAACTACGTAAAGTAGGCTCAAAAGCTCGATAAACTAAAGACCTTAGCTATGTGGGTTTTGAGCATTACTTTACTTATTAACTTTTACAAATAAAGTGGTATCGATTTAACACAAAGCTTGTAGTAAGATTACTTTGTTTTGATGCCAATAAGAAATGGAGTAATAGCTAGCTTTGGGGGTTTAACAATTACTTTTATTGTTTTATTTAGCGAAGTAAGATGACTTCAATTTAGTGCAAAGAAGGAATGATGCAAATTGGGTTTTGGAAGGTGACTTACTGTAACCTAGAAGTAGAGTACTTTGAGAAACCCAATTGATTAAGAGAGCAAGTACTTATCTTTATAGGGACTTCTAGGGAATTTCAGGAAAATGGTATTTCTTCAACTGCTTCCAAGAAACCTCTTGCAACCATTTGAAGAAATCTAGAGCAATCCTACAAAATTTAAAAGGGGTATCCCAAGATTTCTAAGTGAAATATTTGGGGACACCAATTGCTCCATCTGTGGACATCTTTATTTCTACCAGAATGGAAGAAATGGAGATGAGATCCTAAGCATCTCTGGTTTCAAGTCTTGTCCATTGGGCTATGGAGTCAAGTTTAACCTTGAAGAAATTGATCTTTTTCTTTGAAAATTTACCTCCTGAATTTGTGATGAACTTAACACCAAACTGGAACTACCTAATGACTGCTAGCTAGAAATTGATCTATGGAGTTCTTAATAAAGCTCAAAACTACTCCAACTATCTCTGCTTTGATTGTAAAGAGAACCAAGCACAAAAAAAGAACTTGCAAAAACTATATAAAAACATGTAAAATCATACATGTCCCAAGTGGAAACATGTAGAGTGTGTGCAAGCACTTATTTTTTTGAAAACAAAACTACCTCTACTTTAACCAAAGGCAAAGGAAGCTCAAACGAATCCTGCAATAGGTAGGGAGAAATAGTTTCCTTTCCTCACAAACTTAGACCATGTAATTGATTTTGCATTGAACATGGTCCTTAGAAAGAGTGAAAAATTGTTCTAAAGTTAGTTCTCCACCCTTATTACCAAAGTATCAACAATATATATATATATATATATATATATATATATATATATATATATATATATATATATATATATATATCCTTTAGTTGTTCTATATTTGTATTTGAGAGGTATTGTGGTTGATCTTTGGTGTGTTGTAGCTCATCCTCATGTTTTGAAATAAGCATGATTGTTTGTAACTCCTTGTTTGGCTCTAAACTAGCTAGATATCTTATTGGGCAAGGCCTAATCCTCATGATTTTCCCATTTCTTTTAAGTTTGTTCCTATGAATGGGTGTACTCTGCAGAATTTCCTTTCCATGAATAAAGATTCCTGCAATTCGATCTAATCCACATCCCTTCCCGCAGACAACACACCGCAAAAGACTACATTTTCCGATGTGACTTTTAATTTTGCAAATGATTCATCATGGTTCTCCTCATGCAAAACAATTTGGGTAGCGAGGCTCTTCTTTGACTATTTCCTCCATGGCTGATTTGTGGGATTTTTCTGCAGCAAGAGGCTCTTGGTATGGGAAGAAAATGGTGAAAATTCATAAGAAGTGAATTCAGTGGCTTCTTCTTCTTCAAGGTAATCTTCCATATCTAATAAAAATTAACCTCATTTTCTAATTCATAGTCTAAGTAGCCAATGTTAGAGTCACTAGTAGGGTCTACAAAATCATGGTCTTTAGGTGGATCACAATTAGCAACAACTTGATCTTCTTCATTCACTCCTACATTGTTCCTTGGGGAAGCTTCAATTACCAGTCTTTGAGGAGCAACATTGTTACCTTGCATCAATTGCTTCTTTATTTGCAACATATCATTTTCCAATATTTGCAGTAGAGGATCAAGTACTAGCTAAAGTAGAACCTTCAACCTTAGGATTTGAATGCTTGATTTTACCTACCATGATAAGATCATCCTCTACTTTGATAGAAATGTTTTGAGCTACCAACAAGTTAGCAAGACGTTCTCTACACAGCTGATAACCAACTTCAAGCAATAAAGCATTAATGAAAAATACCTTCTGATTTTCATCACTAAGGGAAGTAGTAGGAGGAATTTTACAAAGTATCTTTTGAAACTTGGCAATGAAATCCCTCATGTGTTCATGTGGTTCTTTTTCATCTGGATGAGTTGTGCTAACAAAGCATGTGAATCGTTTGTGGGTTTGAATCTGGCTTCAAACCGTGTTCTCATAGTAGCCCAATTGGTGATACATGTAGGTGGAAGGTGATAAAACCATTCCACAACAACACCTTGAAGTGTCTCAATGAACATTTGAACATATACATCTTCATGAGGCACTCCTAGAACTCCAAAAGCTACAAAAATGCAACTATATGATCATCTGGTGTTGCTTCCTATCGCCATTGAATTTTGGGAAATTCTTATGTAATTCGTGATCAAATTCATGCAAATGTTGAACCAATGCAAGATGGAAAATAGATGGACCCCACGGAACTGGAGCTTGTAGTTTTTGTATAGCCATGAAAGTTATTTGTAGAGTATTATTCTTTAGTATTTACCATTCTCACCACTTGACACTGAAAGAAATAATTGAACAAAGTAGATACAGAGTCACCATTTTTTTACAATGGAGTTCGCCAATATTTTCTTTTTTTTAATAAACTCACAAGATAGGCAGAGATTAGTGTTATTTTTTTGTGTCCCCAGCAGTGCCAAAAACTGTTGGCTATATTTTATACACACAAACCTAGGAAGTCATGGGATAAATCCGCTTCATTTAATAGTGAATCTCCCATGCAAGGTATTTATTTATTCTAATTATTTTATGAGGTATTAATTTAATCACAAAGCTCATGAACCATAACTTGGTAATTTTACAACAAGTAAGAAGTTGTGTTTTGGGAATAGTACAGGAAAGAAGAGGAAGGAGAATACATAATTATAGCAACAACAAGGAAAGGGGAAAGTACTTCATAATAAGTAGATTAGATAGCTTGTTACAGCTATACAAAATAAATAAACACTTGATAAATGACACATTTTTAGAAAATGAAAAAGAAATTAATCCAGATTTAGATTTTAAGTAACATAAAGTTTACCATAAAATCCTCACAGGATGCACAACAAGACTTCTCAAACACAAAGTTCTCCAGAAATTCACCTTCTTATTATTCAATTCCACTAAGTTATACAAATAACATTCCAGAATATCAACACAAATTTTGAGATCTTTAAATTCTTGCATAAAATTACAATAACTAGTTTCCAAAAAGTTTCATCCTTTGGCCTATAGGCCTCTCTCTCTATTTATAGCATCTAGAAAGAAGATACAAATATGAGAAATTAATTATGCCTTCCGCACGTGCTGGCTAGAAATCATAAGTAGTTGAGAATTTTTCTCCTTGAATATCTCTTGTCTTGGCACGTATGATATTTTAATGTTCTGATGTGCCACATATTTATAAGTAATTGAATTTTTCAAACAACTTGAAGTAATGGATTTTAACTAGATTACTTAAGTTTTATAATTAAGCTTGATTACTTTATTACATAATCAGGAAAGAAGAAGAAGAAGAAAAGATCCTAACTAAAGAACTTCATTCTTTCTTTTCCCCTTTTTGTCAAAGAATAAATATGCCCATACTACATTAAATTCGGTAGCACTACTTCCTGGAATTGTTCATTTCATGATGGAAGTGTTTTTCCATTTTCTCCTAGCTACCCTTTCCAAAATTATATCTTTTAGATTCCATGATGTAGAGGAGGTCAAGAGCTTTCCGGAAAGTCCAAGATCTTAAAAGACAAAGCAGTTGGTCAAAAATTGTGGCCAATTGTGGTTTTGAAGTAGCATTATTGCTTTTTAGTGTATTGCGCAGTTTCAACAACTACATTACGCTTTCCCACTTTGAACTATGGATTTTATAGCTGCATTCTTGTTTCCCACCGAATTGCGGGTTTCAGAAATTTCATTACGCTTTCCCACCGAACTACGGGTTTCAACAACGCATTACCATTTCCCACTAAACTATGGGTTTTAGAAACTTATTTTACTTCTAAAGTAATGAGTTGTTTAAATTCCCTTCTTATAGGGATTATTGTCTTGCTTCTCATTAATTTGTTGGAGATATTTTTTGCCATTTTTCTCCAAATTACTCCCACAAAAATGGATTTTCATGATTTTATGATGTAGAGGAGGTTGAGAGATTTCTGGAAAGTCCAATATCTTGAAAAATGGAGAACCTAAGAAAAATTATGGCCAAATGAGTTGAAATTTCCTTCTTTATGGGATTTTGACCCCGCATTACTACCTTACTTCTCATTAATGTTTTGGATATGTTTTTTCCTTTTTTTTCAAACTTACTCCCAACAAAAACTAATTTTCATGATTTCATTATGTAGATGAGGTTGAGATATTTCCGGAAAGTCCAAGATCTCAAAAAATGGAGCACTGAGCAAAATTTATGGCCAAATGAGTTGTTGAAATTTCCTTCTTTCCAATATTTTGACCCCCATTACTTATTACTTGTAGAAGTAAATCAATTTATTTTCTTTACGAGATTTTGACATGACTTTACTTGACTACTTTGTGTTTGGAGAAAGTAAATAAGTTTGAGAATGCCGATAAGCTAGAGGCCTTAGCTATGTGGTGTTTGACATTCGCATTACTTACTAACTTTTCTAAGTAAAGAGATGTTAGTTTAGCATAAAGGGGCTAGCAATGGTACACCGATTCCACAAAAATAAGGAAGTGGAGTTTCTTTGTTTTGTGGTGATTAACAATGAATTTTTGGATAATGATGAAGTAAGTAAAGTAGGTTTGAAATCCCGATAAACTAAAGACCTTAGTTATATGAGTTTTGAGCATTACTTTACTTATTAAATTTTACAAGTAAAGCGGTATCGATTTAACACAAATCTTGTAGTAAGAGAACTTTGTTTTGATGTGAAGAATAAATGGAGTAATAGCTAGCTTTTTAGAGTTTAACAATTACTTTGCTTTTTTTATTTAGTGAAGTAAGGTGACTTCAATTTAGTACAAAGAAGGAATGATGAAAATCAGGTTTTGTAAGGTGACTTACTTCAATCTAGAAGTAGAGTACTTTGAGAAACCGGATTGCTTAAGAGAGCAAGTACTTCGTGTTTTAGGGAATTTTAGGGTATTTTAGGCAAATGGGTATTTCTTCAACTGCTTTCAAGCAACCTCTTGCAACCTTTTGAAGAAATCAAGAGAAATATTGAAAAATTCAAAAAGGGGTATTCCAAGATTTCTTAGTGAAATCTTTGGGGACACCACAAATTTAATTCCTTAATATTGCAATTGAAGGAATGTGGAACATAAAAGAAGGATGAACAGCTTGTTCTCTCCATTCTTCCCAAACTAGGTCTTGGATATTATATCTTTGTCTCTACCTTCTATGCCACCAAGAGATCTATTAGACACAATTGGAAAATGTCATCCTTACTTGAATTTGTTGTCAATTTTAGTACGGAGAAAGATAAGTTAATCCAAATGGGCACCTTGAAGTCCTCTAAACCTCAAGCTCTCATTTTCAGGCATGGAAAAAGAAAGGCTCTAGCAAAAAAAGATTATAAAAAGAATAAAAAGGATCAAGAAAGCAAGACAAATCAACATTCTTCCACCTATACATCAAAATCTGAAACTTCCTCTTCTATTGTTAAGCCTAACAAAGAGAGGATTAAATGGAGGTATTACAAAAACAAGCATGATGAAATTAAATGTATGAAGAAATAGATTGACCACCTCACAAGTATTCTTAAGAATAATAAGATAGGTGTTCCTAAGTCTTCCAAACAATCTTCATCAACCAATGAATCCTCCAATGCAAATACCAATGGAAAAGGGAAAGAGAAAGTATCAAAAAGGAGAAAAGGGGAGAGCACTAGTTGAAGTTTTACCACCACCTCCTACATTGGTTATTGAGTATGGTGTATCACATCATATGGCTTCTTCACATATGGATTTCACTTCATTATAGCCATGTTGCATGTATACTATATGATTGAGTGATAACATGTCTTCATAGGTTTTTGAGAGAGGCTATGTTAAAATGAATGGAGGAATATTCAATAATGTTCTAAGTATTCCCTTACTTTCAACTAATCTCTTATCAGTATACCATATTACTCACCTTAGTCAATGCATGTGGGTTGAGTTCACTCAATATTTTTTTATGTCAAAAAGTTACACAATAACACTATCATTGCAGTATGTGTAGTTTATCATCATATTTGGCTATATTCCTTCTCTCACTTCATCCCTCCTTCAAATTATTCACTGGATTCACTTTTACCTGATGAAACTTCTAAGCTTTATCACATTTCTAATGGGGGATTCTCTTTCAACACAAATTTCTGATGTAGTGATGGAAAGCATCGCCACCATCTCCTTGTCACCTTTTGGTTTTAGAGGAGTTATTTCTTGATCCACCTAATTTTGTTCCACCGATACTTTTCAAAGAGAAGAAATCTTGATTCAAGACTCGTTAGACATTAGTAAATCTTCTACTTAGTTATAGGACCCTTCACATTCCTTCTTTGCTTCTTCATCGGATACATCATTCCTTCATGGAGAATTTGGCACTTTAGTCTTGCATGAGGAGAATAGTTCCTTGGATAGTAACCACATCTTGGTTGGAGGTCCATCAAACACTTAACATATTCATTCACTATTCCATGGTGATTCACTCTTTATTTCATCTACTTTTAAGCCACATTCACTCTAGGAGGTTACTTTGCAGGATATCGATGGCTACATGTTGGTGTATCTTCGAGTGGGGATTTCTAGTTCTACTTTCTCTTCTTTGTCTCTTTTTTTGGGGGGGAGTTTTTTCCCACTGGGTTTTCTCCTTTGACTCTATCTTTGTGTAGATATTATTTATACATAGGTACCTCATCGTGCCTTATTTCGAGACCCACTTTTCTTTTTATTACCCACCTAAGTTGTGCTTATGGGGGTGTTAGTGTAGGATATTTATTTTCCTTATATTTGTTTATTTACTTATAACTCTCCTACACTCATGGTATATGGTGTTTAGGTGTACACTTGACCACACTATTTTAGCTAATAGTAGTTACTACCCTTGACTAGTTCTATGTTGAATGATTATTTCAGGTATGTAGGTTATCATTATTCTAGGTGGAGGTTGTCGTTATTATAGGAGGAGGTTACACATTCACCTCCAATATGTACATCACTTTTACCATTTTATTATGATCCAATTGGTTAATTTGATTTATTTTCTTATATTTCAATTATCTCATTGTTATTCATAACTTGCAATTTTTTGTGTGTATGCCTAGTCTTGCCTTTATGCAATTCACATCTCACATTTCTCACCGGTGCACTCTTCAATTCAGTGGATCCCTAAAGTTCATGATAATTAATATTGCCTATATGACACCACTTTACTACTTACATCACATGTTATAATGTGCTTTATCCGGTGATCACATTGCTTATCGGTGGAAACTAACTTGAATATGATCAATTTTTACTTGCATTTACTCTTCTTACTATTTACTACTATTAGCCATAGGTTTCTATCATTTATTGTTCAAACCATTGATTGAATTATGACATTTATTGATTTATGGCATTGATTTCTTTAATAGTTTTGTGCACTTGTGTGACTACAGGTTGTGATTATTGATTGACTTGATTACTTTGACTACTCATGCATTTATCTATTACATGTTTTAATAGTTGTATGATATTGATTGATTTTACTATGTCATTGACTAAATTAACTACTTTATTCACTTATGTGATTATTATACAATATTTTTGCTTTTATTACTTTGGACACTTGTTTGAGTTAAGATATTATATGCTTTGTTTTTTTGTGCATTTGTATGTTATATGTTTTGTTTTATCCATGTTTGTATATTATATGTTGGTTTTTCTTTATACACTTATATTATTTATGATGTGGTTTCTTGGTGCACTTGTATGATCTGTGATATGTTTTCTTATACACTATGTATGTATATGCATGATTTCCATTTCTTGTTTACTTTATGCACATTCGCATTGGGGGACTATTACCCCTCTTGCTTCCTACGATAAATTAATTTTTATATGCTTATAATGGAATGAATATCCTATGAACATTACTTTGTTATATCCTTTGACATGATCATACATCCAATGACTTATTGTTTTGATGGATTAATTTATTGGTGTTAGATACACATTGCTATGACATAATTTTTTCATGACATGCACTACTATGATACACATTTCATCTTGTATATATTGATTAATATGTGTGGATTTTTTAATATACTTTGATTAATTTGGACACTTGTTTGAGTTAAGATATTGTATGCTTTGATTTTTTTGTGCACTTGTATATTATATGTTTGTTTGATTTGTGTGTGTATGCTACATGTTGTGTTTTCTCTATACAATTATATATTTTTATGATGTGGTTGCATTGTGCACTTATTTGATCTATTATATGTTTTCTTATACACTATGGATGTATACACATGATTTTAATTTCTTGTTTACTTTATGCACATTCACATTGGGGGAATACTACCCCTTTTTCTTCCTATAATAAATTACTTTTTATATGCTTATAATGGATTTAATATCATATGAACATTACTTGTTATATCCTTTGACATGATCATACATCCTATGACTTATTGTTTGGATGGATTAAGTTATTGTTGTTAGATACACATTTTTATGACATAATTTTTTCATCACATGCACTACTATGATACACATTTCATCTTGTATATATTTATTAATATGTATGGATATTTTGATATACTAGCTTAGCATACATTATTTGATGACATTCTAGGTCTACAACCCAAAATTAATTTACAATAGTTATTACTTATTGAAATGTATTCTTACATATTGGATTTTAGCATCATGATTGATAAATCATAGTGTATTACAAATATATTTTGGCAAATTACTTGTTATAATTTATGTTTATATCATCGTCTATCTCACATTCATCATGACAACTTGATTTCTACACATTGGCTTTATGCTCATTGATAGTTATACTTTATGATTATGACATTACTTACTATATTCTTCTTCTTCCATTGATTACTAGACATTGATTATCTCATTATTTCTTACATACTATTCTAGGAACATTGTTTTTCATACGGTCATGATAATGTAATTATTTCTTACACACTTGTCTTTATACCAATGCTTGTTACATACTTATTTTTATAGACACAAGCTAACTACTAACATTGGTCAAGTTTTTCACATCTTACAATTCATATCTATTTATGATGAGCCTATCATGTCATGTGTCATTTTGTATCTTAGGTCACCATTTATCCACTAGGTGTTGATTCATGCATTTTGATTTTGCTACTCATTTTATCATTTTTATGTTATCTTGCCAAAATTGCTAGAACACTCTCATAACATATTTTCACTCTTTTGATGATACATAAGCATGTGTGCTTACAGTTCTTATATCTTAAAAAGTACACACATTAATTACACTTAAATGTATATATCTCACAAGAAATATCAAGAAATTTTTCACTCTTTTGATGATACATATTACTTGTGTCTAGAAAATGTTTATGTCTTATAAATTACAAATGTTATACTTAGTTGATACACTAAAAATGGTTTATAGCATTGGTGTTTGTCTTATTTTACATGACCAACACTTTATATTTTGATCTAACTGATCCTTTGCAACATCTCTCACCTCAATAGGGGTCATATTATGAGATTTATTCAACACATTCATGTAAATTTTGAAATAATTTTGTTTTAATTTCATAATAAAATATATGGAAAATACAAATTTTAACACAACACTTCACAACAATATTCTTTAACTTCTTAGATAGCATTCTTGTGTGAGGCGCATTGTATTTATAGAACCATATCTCCATAACGTAATCTCTTATAATTACTCTCACCTCTATATTTTCATGAGATTTATTACAACTCTCATAATGTCCACTATTAATATAAACTAACTTACTCACATACTTATCTATAACTATGAATTGTTACTAACAACTCATTACTCACGTAAATATGTTTAAATATGAGTTATTTCTAACAAATATACACATTATTTTTTTCACAATTATAATTATTTTACTAACTCACTTAATGTGAGTAATGCCACAATATTAATAAAATTTCTGTCCTCAATAAAAACATGGGAGAAACACCATATTTTGAATAAGAAACATATCAGTATATAGCTTTCACATGGTCTTTACCTTCCTACATGCCACATCGGTACCTACACTTGATTGTGGGAACACATCAACTAGAAATTGATAACTTCATCATCTGATCCATGGGATCATCAACCATACAACAAACATGAACAAGCAACTTCATCAAACAATTATAGGAACATTAACTTAACCAATCAATAATAGTGATAACATCACATCTACCATCTACTTTTTCAAGAACATCTCCTACTTTAGTACTTATGATCCAAATCTCTACATCACCATTACATTAGGGAAAAAGGAACTTCACACGTGAATAAGTATGTAGTTTTATTATTACTTTTAATCACACACAAACTAAAAATGAAAACTAGGGCCACTATATTATAAAGTGACCCCATCATTAGTGTCTACAAGAGGAATTGTATGGCTTACAACCTCTTGTTCCTCCATCCTCTTATTGATAGTAATCTAGTAAAGGTATTCTTCATCACTAGGAGTTGTTGTGTGAGTATTTTTTGATTCCCAACCCTTCTCTTCCTTTTCTTCATCAAAAACATGGAATTTTATTTTAATTTTATATCAAGTAGATATTTTTCTCTCTATTTGTAGTTCACAAAGAATGTGAATAGGTTGTTTGATGTAGTAAAAAAATATCCTTTCTTTAACTCTTTAAAATTTCACCCCTACTTCAAATGAGGTTTGGTTTTACCCTTCTTGAAGTTTTTTCCATACATTACTATTTCCTCTAAATAAATATTTTCTAATCTATTTTCTTCATCTACCATAAAATAAATCAGATTCTCTAATCTAGGATTTATTTTACTTAGTGTGAAGACCATGTTATAATGACTATCTAGAATGTTATTCAAAAAAATAATTTTTGCATCATCATCACTCAAATTATTTTTTTTTCCCAACTAATTGATTCAAAATGGAATGAAACTTATTGATGTGTTGCACCATGTTGTCACCTTCTTCCATTTTTAATCCAAACATTTTTTTTTGTTTTAAGGCCATTGTTGTGCTTCCAACTTGAGATTCAAACATCTTGTTTAATGTCATCTAGATGAAATCATACATCTTGGATAGGTTTATATGATGCAAGTAGGCATCGAAATATCTACACCAATAATTATCATCCCTTTTATCCTTGGTTTGCCACTTTGTTACTTCATTTGCATCGCTGGTTTCAGTACTTTTCCATCAATGATTTCCCATAGGTATTTTTGATAAACTATAGTTTAGTTTGAGCTTTACATTTACAAAATTATTTTCCTTCAAACCTTTCAATTAGATTCATTTTTTCTAGTTTGATCTCTCCACAATCTAGACAAATGTTTTGAATGTCAATTTCTACTAGGAATTTGTTAACTTTACAAGACACTTATGACATAGACATGAGTATAGATACAAATTTAAATACGCAATGACATATGATGTGTTTCACTTGACATATTATACTCCTAGATTAAATACCAACATAAGACTCACAATGTAGACTTTTACTAAAACTATGACACATAAATTAAATAAATCTAATTACCTTAATAATGGCATTAACCTCTATAGATATTTGACTCATAAATGATAATGACACATTAATAAAACATTATTACTTGCATCTTATTCATTTATGCAATCACGACATAAACATAATTAAATTAATCAAAAAATCTAAATAAAATTGACCACTCACATATTACATGTGGAGCCATCATAACTTAGAATATTTGAGAAGTCACACTTTACTAGAGATAAAAATATCCCGATAAAACTAATGTATGCATTGTAAAAGAAAAGATATATATTGTATATTAATGCAATTTCTTTAAAAATTACACCTCCTTCCACATCCTTTATAAGGTCAGTAGAATCATACTACAATCTTGGCCAAGATTTAAAATGACTTCCTCTGGCATGTTTTAATGCCTAGAGCTTGTATTTCCTTGGAATTCTTGGATGGAATGATGATAAAATCGGTCCATATGGACATAGAGGACCAAAAATCCATAATTGTACACTAGACACACACATATATGCAGTAATTTATTTAAGAATATTAGATTACAATTATATGATACCTCTGCTTTTGAAATTAATTCATCACTATTTTACAACTTCATGGCATGGACCCTTCACTAGATTTATGGAACTTATTATAATGATTGCATGGGATACTTTTCAACTTGAAATAAATATCCCTCATTTTCTACATAGAACTATTTTCTTAATTTGTAGAAAATTGATATTTTAAAAATAATCTAATTATCTTGCTCAAAACTCTTTTTTTTATTCCAAGAAACCAAGAACTATAATGGATCCTCCCTATACAATATAGCAGGACTCCATGACCCCTTTGATACCAAATGAAATAATTTGGTTATAATTTCATGATAGAGTATATGAGAAATACAAATTTTAACACAATCAACACTTCCTAATAAAATTCTTCTTTAACTTCTTAGATAACATTCTTATGTGAGAAACATTACATTTATGTTCCCATATCTTCATAACACACTCTCCTATAACTACTCTCACCTCTAGACTATTATGAGAGTTATTACAAAAATCTCATAATGTCCACTTCTATCTTACTCACATACATATTTCAAACAATGATTTCTTACTAAAAATTATTACATTATTATTTTCACATGTATAATTATTTTACTAACTCGTACTACCACAATATTCCTAATGATTTAGATATAGTGCTTTAGATGACATCATATGATGATATGCACACTTTTTTATATACATTACATTACGACGTTTATATGGCTTCACTTAGCATGCTCAATTACTAGAGATGGCTTCACTTAGAAAGCATGATTTCTAAATATGGATTCACATAACATGTCTAATTGTTAAATATGTCTTCACTTTGCATACCCAATCACTAGAGATGGCTTCACATAGTTGGCTCAGTTTTATTGTTATCTTATGTTTAAATTTGTATTCCCTTACATATAACACATGGACCAAACATGTTTACTCAGTTCATGAATTTGAATTTTGGTTTATGTTATTTATTGATTTTGTATAAGAATATTGATTGGAATTTAATACAAGTTTTTGAATGTGACATGTAGGTTCACATGTTTGGAAAGGATAGAGGAAAAGGGAGCACAAATTTCTAGGATTATGTACCCCTTTTCATTATGGGAGGTTTTTGTTTCAAGTTATTTTATTTTAATCAAGCAATTTTCAATTACTAGATTAAAATGGGGGATGTAGTACTATAAATATCGACCAATTTCCTTTTGGAAATTATCCTTATAATTCATCTCATTGATTTAAACATTATACACTTAAATGAATAATTCATATACATACCTCGCTCAACTTAGTAATCCTTAGCCAATAGGTCACACTTGTTACTAACCATTCACCATTCAAAAACCCACATTCTAAATATAGAGCACATATTTCGACATCTAGCCACCTTCCCCAACCGACATAATTCATTTTACACCTTACCATTCAACAATGTCACCCATGATGGAAAAATCCATTCAAACGGATTTTTCTAAGGCCAATGGTTTTTACTTCACTATCTTAATAGTCACTTTTTCAAATTCAAAAGTTATCATATTCAACCTAGTGTCAATTTAGTAGAAAAAACATTCATAATAGTCACCTATAAAATCACACTTACCCCACCCATCCAAAGGGCCTCTCATCACACATCTTTGGGACTACATGGAGATAATAACAAGGCATCCAATTTCTAAATCAATCTCTTAAGAGAATATGATAACACTAAGTCTTCATATATATTATACATTTAGCCTAGATAATTATAAAAATAATTCACACATAATCACCGAGAGGGATACCTATATAAGTATTGATCCCTTTCAAATTATTGGTACTTATTTTAACACTCATTACATTGTGGGTGGGGTAGGGTGAGTCCAACCTAATTATACTAACCCTTTTTAGATCTTCAAGGAGAAATATAGTGTTTGAAGAAGGAGAATCCATAATTTGTCACACAATCACAATTACATAATTTTGAACATAAGAAATGAAGATAAATACATAGAAGATCACAATGCAAGAATCAATATCTAGTAAAACATTTCATAGGATAAATCCATCCACATAATGAAATTCCTTCCAAGAAAATTTTCCATACACAGTGACTTCATTCTCCCTTGAGTTTCAACTCCCCATAATTATAGGACAACTTAATGACACTTTACACAAATTTTTACATAATTCTAAATCATCGTCACTTCACCTCATCCAAATTTAGGTGAATAGTTTCCAAACCCTAACCCCAACTTATAAATCTAACTTTCCAAAGTTTGTGTGGGATCATATAATTATAATACATGTTCCTAGGATCTACATATTTATTGTTTACTATTATATCTTTGATTATACATCATAATTTATACATAGTAGTTAATATAAATTATTAAGAACCTAATTTTTATATTACAAGAGAAGGAAAATTCAATTATTTTACTAAAAATGTGAAATCGAGTTATTAGAGAAAATGATTTTTTCACATTTACAATATGAGAGCGAGATTTTTAGAAAAATCCAGAATTGATAAAATACATTGAAAATTCCCTACTTATCAAAATACATATATTAATTCATTATTGCTAGGTGATATATCCAAATATATTTATATTTCTAAATGCTAATTTTATATTATTACAACTAGTTGTTCTATCTAACAATTTAAAATTGAGCTATTATAAAGCAAGCAAAATTATCTTAGTAGACAATAATATGGGCAAGTTATCAAAGCATTTAGCTAGGAATAAAACCTATTGCATTTGTGTGACCTAAAAATATTTTTTTTTATTCCATAATAACATTAAACTCAATTTTTTTATTGTTCTACCGATCATATTCATATTATTCACAATAGTTCATCTAATTCAAATTTACTAATTTTTAACTTACAAGATTTCTATTAGATATTTTTTTGTTGGATTTTACATTCATGTATGTTTTTATTCATTATCTAAATAACCTCCACAAGTATTCATTACCTAAATTAAATTTTCTCATGTATTTTGGTAATAATTACAAGGAAAGGGGAACCATTTCAGCACACAACCACAATAATCATTTGTTAATAGGGGAGTAATGATGAATGTGATTCACCACGTTGGGATTCTCACCCTCTACAGCTTTTCACCACATTGAAAATGTTATTTTTTTAATGAATACACATTGAGGTCATTTGGATAATGACTAAAAATACATATTTTTAGGTGTAATATGCGTAAAATGTGGGTACTATGATTAGACTACTACATAGAGTATGTGTGTATGTGTGTCATCATAAGATAGAAAATATAGATGTATGAAACAAGATAAATAACAAATAGGTAAGGTCGAGTAGAATATAGAAAAATAAATATTAAAGGGGCTATAATAACATTCAATGTGAAAAAACATGTCAATGTAAAAATGAAATAAAGAAGGAATCAATTAGTGAACTTAATATATTATGATCAAAACACATGCAAATAAACAAAAACAATATGTACAATTCCCTAAGAGGGTTTTCATATTATAATGTGAATCCTTTCACTTTGGTCATTATACTAATGAAGTTAGAATGTGTACCCAAAGCTAGTATGTAGTATAATAATGCATATGTTTTCACTTAATATATCATCCACTCGTAATAAAGATGCATGCATGTAATGTGAATCAATAAAAGTAATTATGAATAAATGTGAATCGAGAGATTCATAATTAAGGATATCCTAGTCATAAAATGTAATAGTAAGTCACAATAATATCATATATATATATATATATATATATATATATATATATATATATATATATATATATATATATATATATATATATGAGTGTACGATTAATTCCATCTAATTAAGAACATATGGAAATAAATTCCTAAATCTTATTGTTATTATAGCAGTAAATAGATAAGAAATTAAGTGCAAGATAGACCTAAGAAAATTAAGCAATTAAGTATTGAAACCCTAGTTGCAAAGAGGAGATAAGATGTCTTATTTGTTTCAAAATCAATTGTGGATCAGGTGGCTGAAGTGATGACCAGTGAATAGAGAGGGAGAAGTGTCACACAAAGCCTCAGAAAAATGTGTGAGATGATGATCTGTTTGGACATGGGTTCTTAGAAAGGGGTAAGGATACCTACATGCGCCTTATACCTACTCGGATGCCTATGACTCGCTAAAACCCTCAAAAACCTCCTTCACAATGTCGCAAGGTGTTCGCTATCCTCGTATTTAGTCGCTAGTATGTCGCACAATGATCATCGATGTTGTTGATAACCTACAATGAAAGATTGACCTACAAAACCCTCAAGAGTGCATCAAAAACAAAAAGAAAAGAATGAAAATGAGGGTCTAGATCGTCCCTCAATTTGTCAAAAAAGTGAACTTACGACTCATTTCTACACTAAATTTCAGACCCAATTTAGTTCTATGTGTGTGTGAAACTTTTCCCTAGGTGATTATTGTGTGTGTCGCACTTGATAACAAGCAAATAACTAAATGTAAGAGATGTAATGTGTGCATGGAATAAAATAAAATTTCCCTTATATGAAGTGTATGTAGAATAATGGTGTCCCTTTCCCTTGAATGGATGCTAGAATGAATGCTTTAATGCTCTTGAATAGCCTTTGGATGAAACCTTAGGTGGTGATAGCTATTGTTTAGTGCTTGGTCCCTTATTATGATCACATAACTTTATATTTATATGATTCCCTTGCTTTAATTTCTTAATTAACCCCAAAAATTCTGACTACCAAAAATATAAGATGCTCAAATGGATAGAAAGGACCCAAAAGATGTTAACAAGGTACTTAAGAGGTTAGGGGTGCCCAAAGGGGATGGGGTGCCTAGCACTACCGTCTTGGCTAGGCATTGGTGTCTAGGATGATGAATGTCGAGGTTTGAAAATGCAGATTGAGATAGAAAGAGTGTAAGATGAAAGGTGGAAACAGAAAGAAAGAAAAATGACCAAAGACATGGGTTAATTAGTACTTTTCTTACTTATGAATTATATGAATAGTAGTATGTAATCAAGACTAGATATATACCCAAAGTACATGATTTTGTGTCTACACCATCTATATGGTGAGAAATGAAAACTTTACAAGTGTAGGAATATGGAGGATGATGGCATGGTAATTCATACATACCTAAATGTTCGTATTAATTTCATGTGTGAGATTTGAGAAAGGATCAATTAACATATTTAGATGTTGATTGGGTTTTATAACTACTTTTCTTATTGGCATATCGACACCATTAAGTGGAATGGTGGTTGTTTCAATCAATTTTTAATTCTCATGTTGCGGCAAAACAAATATCGCTTGAATTTCCTAAACATCTATGGTAATCATAAAATGCATTGATATAAAAATATATTAAACTATTACTTTTTGTATTGATATTTATAGGTGGAGGCAAAGGAATGATATTTCCCTGATGTAACCTTTAAATAACCTTATGTGGGGGTCGATAAACATGTGAATTAACTTATTTTAAAAGTAGAAAGGATAGCACGTTAGTTTTTTGTGAAACCATGTTAAATTATGTCTTAGCCTCATTATTATTATCCTCAAGGGTGCATTATTTTGAAATTTGGCTCCATAATATGTGGTAGTTTTGTTCCCATATTTTAACTTATTTATATCAAGGAGATTTATCTTATGATGCCTAACAATATGAATTTTTTTGTCGAAAGATAATAAGGTTCAAAATATTACAAAAGATTTGATAGGTTGAAGTAGGATTTTAATAAAATGTATCATAATTCAAAATAAATGACTTGGTATGACATTTTTGAAAGCTTGGTCTTATATTGAAGCACATAATTACCAATGGGCTCATTAGGTCCCTATCTAAGTTGTGTCATATGAACAAAATAAACCTTATGATTACTATAAATAAATAAAAATGAGATAAGAAACTATCGATAAAGGGTTGAAAGAATGTGTAGAACCCTTGAGAAGGGTATAGAACTAGTTTAATTCATAATCCTTGAGACTCATTGGGAATATCTTCATTAGTAACATATCATTACCCACATAATGAATAAATACAATAAAAAAAAAAGTTGTTCATGATCACCTTTGTCACCAAGTATTATAATTTTAGGTGTAATACACCCCATGGGAAGGGGATAACTAAGAATCTACAAGGACAATAGATCATGCAATATGTTAAGTAAACTTATCACTTGGCTCTTTCTATTAGATCTTTGTTTTATGCTAGTTAACAAAGTGTATAGATAGCTAAAATTTATATAAATATATCTTTGATAAATGTAAGAGGACTATTTGTGGCATCATGTGTAGATAGATTAGGAAAATAAGGTGTCACATTAGGCATAGGTATAGGTGGCAAAAATTTAGTGTGCTATATAGAATTCCCATAAAAACCCAAGTAGGTTGAGGTGCCAACATAGTAGGAATACTCAATGTGGGCATCACTTGTGAATTCATATGTGTAAGCCCATGATGTTAGGAAATAGCAATAGTCTAAACAACTATTATATATTATGATAAACTTCTAGATGGCATATTATAGTCACGTAAAGTTTCAATATGAGCCTTCTCAAATGGTATTTCGGTAACTTCAATTTTTGATGTAGGAACATCATTGATTTTCATGTTTCATAGGTTAAAAGACTCCATCAAGAGTACAAGATGATACAAATAGCATTAGAGAGTGATGTTTTAGTTGAATTTGGTCTATATGAGGTTTTACCTCCAAAACCTCCAAATTTTAATTTTATTATTACCATGTAATTCCTAGTAGACAAATCAATGTGAATATCAAGTGTAGTAAATGGCATAGGTATCTAGAGGGTGTAGTACCCAGATTTGGAAATTTCAAGTCTTTAGGAGATAGGAAAAGTCAAAACAAATTATTTTTATGTATAAACAAGGAGAAATAGTCATTTCCTATATTCTTGTTGGGGATTTAAGTGAAAATATAAACTATGAAATCTGAATATGAGCATGGAAATCCATTATGAATGATTTGGTTATCATCTCCAACTATGTGACATGTAAATATAACATGAAATAGACAAGACAAATAATAAGAAGATAATGTGTTCGTTGTGATAATAAGGAGTTGCTATGTATTTAAATAATCAAGAAGAAAATAAAGGAACTTGATATGAATTGGTGTGATTTTCAATATTCTTCCCTGTTCTATAGAATGTTTGATATCTACTCAAGGAGGTAAGACTGTGTGATTAGATGGGTGTTGATGTTATTGCTCAAAAAGGTAATACTACCTTGTTAGAAGTGAAATTTCTTGTATTTATGTACCTAAAGCTTATTATTATTAACATATTAGGAATTTATAGGTCGTGATTTCAAAAGGAGAAACTTAACACAGATCTTCTTGAAGCTTATGTAATTGGTCTTAGGTCCAACCAAGATATATAGTACAAGATACAAGTATTTTCCTCTATCATGCTTCTAAAACATTATTATAGGGCTTCATTACTAGATTTTTATTCCTTCATAGGATTTGAATCTCCAAGGATAAAATTTAGAAGGAATTATATTCGAGGTATGTACTAAATAATTGTAAAATTTTCAAGAGGTTTGCATTTGATTTGAGTAAGATCTCTCTAACAACCTATTAAATAGAATTGTTTACATATTATGAAGACCTAATTGTTGGTGATCAAGAATGAACTCGGGTAGAAACTACAATAAATTGAATCAAGAAACTTTGTAGGCTCAAAAACAAGAAAAAGGGTATTTAGAAAGAATTTTATTTTTGCTTGAAACTCATTACAAAAAAATATCTTCATTCTTCCTTTTGGGAAAGGCTAGAAGAGCTACATAGCAGAAAGTGCTAGTCCAAAAGAAGAAAATCGTAACTAGGAATCAAATTTGTCTTATGTCTTAAATATTTCATGATTAAGTGATGAATCAATTTTATAGAAACCTAAATAGGGCATAATAAGGAGGTTTCATTCTTTCCCGATTTTTAATGGAATCTAGACCATCTTGTTTACAATATAATAGGCATCTACAAAAAGATTTGGAGTGTGTGAACATTTAAAAACATAAGATGAATAAAGGAAATTTATAATGCATCTCTTGAATCATGTTTACAATATTGGATAAGATTTTAATACAACTAAGAGGATAGGGACAGATAGAGAATAGTGAATGATCTAGTATAATAATCTAAGCTACAAAAAAAGGTAACTAAGAGATGAAGTTTCAAGAAGCCTGAAAGTGGTTTTAGACCTTTGTTGAATGTCATGAAATAAATTAAAATGAATATTTAAAGTTTCAATCAAGTATCAAACCAAGTAACTCTATATTCTTTACTATTGTTTGCTTATTTTTAGAGATGGTAAATATTTAATAATATAACTTTGGATGCATTAGTTGAAACATAAACCAAAGGTCTTAAAGACCAAATATTGATGATATTCTCATTTCAATATTTTTGGATTGAAAGTCTTATGAATATACACTTGATTCAAATATAATTCTATGAATAAAAGTAGGTTCTTAAAGTGTATCACGTTTTTTCTAGCTAATCAATAGCTCATCACTTTGAGAGGGATGTAACTTGATATTTTATAAGATGTCCTTTGTGTAACTTTAATGAGTGTTATCCCTTAGTGAAGATTTACAATATATAATTTCAATTCCATTAAAAACATCACTATTTTCAAGAACAATTTAATTGAAGGAATATTGTTTGTATCAATAGGAGAAGAGGCGTGATCCTCATTAACATTTACCATGATAAGAATATTAGGGTTTGAAGGATTTATACAAGAAAACTAAGAATAAAAATTTTAGTAGGAACATGATTGCAAAAATAAAACCTATGAGGGGAAAAATGAAACCCTAATGGAGAAGAAAACCAAGGGCTTTGTTTTAAGTAAATTGCAAGGTTCACTAAAATATTTTGATTATTTTACACTTAAAGATATAAAACTATTGAAAATTGGCGCAAATTCCAAATTAAAATAATAAACATTAAAGTTCATAAATATAAACCCAAATTAGGGATTATTTAATTATTTAAAAGAGATAATGCTAGAAATTACATAATGGAAAGACTTAACCTAGCTCTTTAAAGAATAAGTTTACAATAGAAGCATGGACCTCGATTGAGATTATAAAGGCATAGTCAAGCTCTCTAGTGAAAAATAATGTCTAATATTTTGTATGAACACTATAGGTAGAGGAAAAAGAAAATTTTAGACAGTAGTGAGTGAGGTGGACAGAAGTGTATGGGAGCATCTAACATGTTTTTAGTTTTTGGATATGTTCACTCATGTATGCACTTTAGGTTTATGGTAATCGGAGAATTCTGATATAATGCAATGAATTTTGTGTGATCTTTATTTTTTCAAACCTTAAAATTTTACTCAAACAACAATTCACAATAGAATTCCCAAAGATCTACCGAGTTAGACTAACCTCATTAAGCCTTAATACATGTGAACATTGCACTAGGTACCAATATTTGAGGAGGAATCAAGTTGCACATAGTTTTCCCGATTCATATATAAATGAGCCACTATGAAATTGATGTGTAATCAAGAGTGATCCTTATTTTGATTCTTGACTCTTGGCACAATGCAATTTTGAACCATTATCCTTTATATTAAACTTCATGGAATACTTTTGGATGCTCTTATGATATTTTAGATGTCACCTCTTGTAAAGTGATCTACAAGGTGTATCTTTAGTGTGTAAATGGTAATTCCCAATGGTTCATTTGTGTGTTATGTGTGTATATGTTTCTATACATACATGTGTGTGTGTGTGTGTGTGTGTGTGTGTGTGTGTGTGTGCGTTTGTGTGTTTACATGTGTATGCATGTAAATATTTGTTAATTTTCCTCCAAATCCAACCCATGTGTAGTGCCCACATTTTACGCACCCAAATACAATAGTAAAATACCAGGATAATTTTTTTGACCTACAATGCACGCTACACACAACACAACAAGGGCTCCGAGTAGGAAACTCGACAACGTATACGACACTTACAAAAGTCATCAAATCACATAGACACATGATAACACCAAATACATGTTGACGCTACACTTTTCCCAATGGAAGGTTGCTAGTAGAGACCCAACCACAAGAACCTGACTTCAAGAATGGCGAACCCACAACACATCATTACTTTAAATGTATTTTAGTTACGATTAGCATCCCAAGAACATTGTTATGTAAGCATAATTATCTCCCTTTTTCCACCTACATGTTCTGAAAATTCTTTTCACTTTTCACTTATTGTTCAACCATATAATTTTGCTCTTTACCCTTATGACAATCTTCAGAACTTACATAAGTATTTTTTTTTCATATTTCAAAATGCCTACAAGATTCTAATTCTCTCATTCTTATGTTAAGATTTTGCTTCTCAAACTTTTATTTAATGTATAAAATTTACTCTTGCTACACAAGAGATTCTAACATGATGTCCAGATGAGCTATTGGGATTAAGGAAGACAGAGTCGAGATAGCTCCCCAAGAACATCCATCGATCACGGAATAGTTAATTTCGCTACCCTAGTTAATAAAGTTCAATAACTTATGGATTTTATATATATATTTATATATCTTTTGTTTTCTCGAAGTTCGGTCACACCAAGATAATTTATATTCTTTGCAATGCATGAAAAAGTTTAATTAAGTTATAAGGACTCTAAGATTGACCTTAATCCTAATCTCAAATCTCATGTGCAACATCATATGATATGCTCTTATATCGCACTAAGGTCTCGTTCTTAGCATCGTCTTAAACAAAAGAGTTACGACAGCACTTGTCTGACTTCTTAAGGAAGTACAAGGCTAGGAGCATTAAAACTACACATAATCACAAGTGATCTATGTTCACGAAGATCCCATATCCTTGCATAGCATGTTTCCGCATAAGAAATATTCTTTATTCCTTAATGCCATAAAATGACATAACAAGGGATTATGAGACAAGAATTCAGTTTCTAAGGTTCTCCAAAAAAACAACATCTTTCAACACAATTTCATATGCAAGGAGTTAGATTATGGTTTTCTAACCACAATGAACATCCTAGTCAACTAGGGTTTAGTGCCATTCCAATTTTCACTTAGGGCTTTACGCTCTCTTATAGATTAGATTAAGGTTTCAAACATATTCACCCTATAAACCCTCCGTAAGAGATCAAAGCACTCTATTGTCACTAGCCAAAGATGGCACCTATAGCTAAGAGGATCTATTCATAAGCAAAATTTTAAGTGATAGAACCACTATTTCCCTAGCTCCATGATGTCATCTGGATCTCACAAGAAATTCATTCGATGTAGAAGATTTATTTGATTGTGTTGCTCCTATGTGTCTAGTTTATGTCGATGTCACTAAACGTACCTATTAAGACGATAAACCCCTCTTCTTGGGATCTTATTTGCCTAAACCAAGATGCTCCATCGGGTGTAAAGGTTAAGTTCGTTCTACGGTTTAAATTTCTTATAAGGTAAAAAGGATCACACATGCAGGCAAGTTAAGCACGAATATTTTATTTAAGTTGAGTGTTCCCATTAAAACTCTATATTATGTTTGCAAGGTAAGAAGATAACCCAAAAATTAATTTAATCATTTATTGAATACTGAGAAGGTACTACAATATATTAACTTCAATTTCAAATTTACTTTATGTAAATCAAACCCCTTTTTTTTCCATACACAACTAAGAATCAAACTGAACCGGTGATCAGATGCACATTTCCTAAGTATCCCTAAAACTAGCATATCATGCATGTTAACAAATCTCAATTATAACTTTTCGGTAACAAGAGACTACATTACACAATTATTCATTTTACAATGACCTATAAGAATTACAATAATAATAATTAAATTACACATCACCTTTTTGTCGTCATTCTTCCATCCTGCAAAACCCACGTGAGCATGAAATCAGCAATAAATCGTTGGCATGGCATCCACCCTAATCAATCATAATTATCATTTTTCAGTTTCCCATTTACATCTGACAATAATTACAATATGCAATCAAAATAAAAAGGTCTAGAAACATGTATTCATTGCATTTCATTTTTCTTCTTTTTATAAACCCAGGAGAGAGAAAGAGAAAGGAAGAGAGAAAACATCGTTTTGCCAAAAGTTCTAATACACACAACAAGTTTCATTATAGTGTTTTAAACAGTTATTTAAGTGTGTTTAAACATTTTCAGGGTGATTTGGCAACCTTACGAGGTCCCGTAGCTTTCTATTCTTACATTTTCTCACTAGCTACAAAACGTTCAAAAAGGGCTCGAGGCTAAGAAACTACTTCCAAAGGTTATCTTCTAATGAGCACGCACTCCACGATTAAATTTCTACATGTCCCCAGATATACCAAGAATTCATAAAGAATCGACGGAATTGAAAAAGAGCGCACGGTTTGCGTTTGGCGCTAGTTTTCTCGGGGCCACTGGTCGTAGTTCACCCAGTTATAAAGAGACAAAAGTTAGCTCAAGTGGCCTAGAAAACCGTGTCCAAAATGATGTTTGATAGATGCACACACAACGAGACTCTTCCTACTAGTTCCCCTATATAAGGAGAATTCTTCAGAGTCGACGGGACGGAGAACTAGAAAACCATGTTCAAATGGCGACAAGTTTTCTGGAGTGACAAGATGAAATTGGACCGGTTTGACCTCACAAACCGAAACCGGAGGCCTACAAAATGGCTTCACCAAACTATCCCGAAACATGCTCTTTCTTATACTAAAAGTTCCATGCAGTTGTCTAGTATAAACACTAGAGGATAGCGAAGACGGAATGTGATTTCTCTTTCCGGATTTCAAATGGTGGTCCAAAACGAAAGTCACTTTTTAGTTTTAACAACTCTCTCTGTTGTAAACTGATGTAACAGGCTCCTATAAGAGCATCAAAAGGATGTCATATGATCATTTCGAGTCAAACCAAACGTCAAGGTAACTCCTCGTATACCAAGGTACACGAATGAAACTTCACATCTCATTTCCAGAGTTGCGAAGGGTACTTAGTGAGTCTCCGAAAAATGCAAAATTTAACTATTTTAAGCAGGGAGAAGGTCAACTTAATCGGTGGAGAGTCAAATTTGTCTAGTCAACAAAACGATATTGGAGCGGTCAAGAAGGGTAAGAGATTTCTAAATCATCTCGAATGGAGGGTGATAGTTCATGTTTTAAAGTAGGTGAGTTATAATGGCTTCAAGAGTTGTGACACGACACTTTATTGTTTTGCAATGAGTCGAAGAGACATTTAATTGCATTTAAGAATCCTACTAATTTAAAGTTCTATTTAGTTGCAAAAGATAACTAAAACATGAGAATTATGAGAGGTAAGGGAAGAAGGATCATGCATGGAGAATGAAGTTGGTTGAAGCCGCAGGCTTGGGTTCAGTCTCTTGCTTGGGCACTTCGTCAACCAGTTCACAAGCTTGGATCTAACCTCCACCGCATCACACCAACTTCTCGATCACTTGAATTTTTCCAATAGAATAAGTAGTTACTTGTGTGTTTCTAAAACCTTTTGAACAGATCCATTATGTGCATATCTTGCAATCCTGGCATTCCATGAGACAACACTTCTTCGAGGTGTTTTGTCAAACAGTTGACATTTTTGTATACATATCTGCCATAACACCTGCAACTACAACATCTGCCAAAAGTCCCTACCCTGACTGAAGCCCTAGAGACCATGTTTTTATTTCACTAGAACCAAGCAAACACATCCTTCCAGCCACCACAAGATTTTCCCAAACACCAAGCAAGCACGTCCACACAACCGCCATGCGGTTTCTTTGCAAGCACCAAGCAAACACCTTCACACAGCCACCACCAGTTTATTGTCATGCTGATGAAAAAGTTTAGAGCTTCCTCAAGATAGCTGGGCCCGGCCACGAATGGCCATTCACACACACAAGAAAATATATTATTATTATTATTATTTTATCTTGCCCTGATAACATCAAAGGCGCCCATGTCCTGTTCCAAGGCTTCCCATTTTGGCACATGCGTGAAGGATGCTTGAGTGTGTTGTGGAGTTTGGCTTTAAACCTGCCAACAATATTGCTTGAAATTTTCCAAGGCCTTTTCAACAAACTCATTTTTTTGCACAACCTGCAATCATAGCACTCTATGAGACCGCATTTCTTTGAGGCATTAAATCAACTAGTTCCCACGCCTTTTCAACAACTCCATTTTGGCACAGGCTGGAAATTTAATGATAGATGTAAACTGATTGGGCTGGAGGCCTATTTGTTGCATGGTGAAATGGTGTGACTGTCTTTGTATACTGGGGGACTTAACTTGGTCTACTGCAACCCATTTCTCCAAGATATACAATAAACACAACATTGAATGAAGAATGCTCTGCACCTGTGTTCATTTGGTAAACAAAAGAACTATGAGTGTCAACAATAACTATTGATGAACCTGCACATTTCTCACCTGCCATGTCTGGTGTCATGCATGATCAGTTCACCTTTACCCTTCATGCATCGGTCAAGAGGAGATTTGACAAGTGTACAGACGTCCTCTCTAGCAAGGTAACCAAAAACATGCAGAAACAACAAGAGAAAATGTCCCAGTCGTCAATGAATGCGCACCAGAAATCCACCAAACCATACGCATGGATTTTATAGGCTGAGAGAAAACCCACGCATACAAAAAGAGGGAAAAGAAAACACTGGCATACGACCAGCACATGAGACTAAATGCAGGTTGCCAATCTGTTTGTTGCATGCGTGAAACAATGTGACCGCCTCTTGAGAAAATGCATGCCTTCTGTACGTAATAGCAATGGGAGAATATGGTTTTGAAATGGCACAACTATAGACTGTGCACGAACCAACAAGTTTTAGTCTGCACAAAACCAAACACCACTAAAATAGTGAAAACGACCCCCTCACCAAACACACGCCACGCCCAACACACTCCAGCAGTTGGGTCAGACATTTTAATGAGAAGGCGGCTAGAAAGGAAAACCAAGGACAAAAAGGGTGGCCATTAAACTCCACGCACCCACTTTCCGGGAACCAAGGAAACAAGGAATCCCGTATTTCCATGCTAAGCAAGAGGAGAAATTGACCATACATATTTACAATTTTGGTGGGCGAGAAACGTCAAATAGCCAATAACTTGTGACAAAAGCATGCGTAGGGGCCTAGAAAGGCTTAATTAATTCAAAATAAGATTTTATTATTAATATACACATATAAAAATATAATTGATACCCATTCATTTACTAATTATTTTTATTATGTTTTAAAACACCCTCACACCTAAAAGGGATTCGAAATAATCCTTTAGGATCTAAACGATAGGGACAAAACAAAATCACTTAATCGAGAGCCCAAGCATAAGAGTGATCAATAGGTAAGCTCGACAAGGCGAAGCCCCTAATGTTTAACAGAAATGCAACAACATTCGACATTTAGCAACACGGCCGTCGAAGAAGAAAAAGAGCACGAGGGACGAGGCACTACACCATGAGTTCAGCCTAGAAAGATCCAATGAAATTTCCCATGATCTGGATTGAGATGCAATCCGGTGGAAAACACACTAACAATGATGCTTAATATGTTATAGCAATCAATTCACAATAAAATAGTTATAAAAATAAACTAATTTTATTACAATTTGAAATTATTCAAACCGGAAAACCCCATAAGAGAGATGTATGCCCAAATATCAATATCTTTATTCAAAACAAGATACTTTATAGCTAAAACATGAAGGATATGAAAAACTATTAAAAATAGAATAAAAGGGTTCCGTGTGGGAACTAAAAGGTTTTCATATATGGAACCCACTTGTATCCACCTTAGGGATGGATTTGAAAGACAAAAGTGGGGAAAAAATTTAAATCTATCTAATAATTAGTTTTTAATTTTTGGGGTCATATCTCTTATCCCATTTACATGATTTTCTAACCATATGATCCATTAGAAATATGATGGAATGAAATTAAAAAAATTGCTATGATAATAAAACTTTGGCTATCATCGTATATTTTGAATCCTAGAAATGCTCTTAAGACCCCCAAAAAATGCTAAAAATAGATTTTCGTGGACTTTCCAAAAATAGGTTTTTCAAAAATCCTATGTTGGATCATTCACTTCTCTTTAATAATAAATGGGAACCATTCCTCCTAAAGTTTTGACCAAGTTTGGTAATGACTTCTCAATCTATATTTTGGTGAACCACTTCCCTTGGTATGTCATTTGTCTTGCCTTCAGTACAGAAACACATTCATTTCCATGTTTTGTGTAAGTGAAACTTGACATGAAATCCATTAAGATAAACTCCCATGGTGTTCTTTTAATTGGTAGAGGGGTATAAATCTGCTACTTTTCATTGGATAGTGTAATAATCACAAACTATGTAGGAATTGATGTATTTGTTAATATCATGACATGGTTTTGGTGAGTAAAAATACTTAGACAACATTGTCATTGTTTTCTCTAATCTAAAGTGACCTACAAGACAACTATAGTGAGCCTCCAAAATAAAATTTTGACACTTCCCTATAGGAACACAGGCATCCCATGTGGCATAAAACCCCTTCCTATAAATAGTAGTATGTGACATTTTTCTAGCCCTTAGTCCCTTATATATGTCAAAAATTCAAGGTCATGTTCATACATTTGAGGCCACTCTAATCTCATGTTCCCACATAAGTCAATGATTATTGTGAGGAAGGTAATCGAGGGCCAACTTAAACAATCAAAAGTTAGTTGGAACTTCCCTTCTTATGAAGGATGTTGATATTAGACTATTGTATATAGGTGGACCATATCTAGTGTTGATCATTATGCAACTTTCCTTGGGTATTCATGAACTACAAAGGCTTATGATCTATGAGAATGAATCTATTTTCCAAAAATTTAGTGCTTCCATTATTTACGGCATACACAATGACACATAACTATTTTTCATGTAAGGTACATTTTAATTGTGTTAAAGAAGTTCTATTTAGGGTATGTCATCGATGTTCATGTTGTATGAGGACTGTGCAAGTGCATATTTTTAAGCATTTGTTTATATCTCAAATGACTATTGTATATCTAGCAATTTCATAATTGGTGTTGAATAAAATCTCTCTTTCATCTATGTATATGCCTTCTTTGTGCCTCTGTCTACAAAAAAAATTCTTTTGCTACTCCATGTTTCACATCATTCAAAGGCCATACAATGTGATAAAACCAAGTAAAAACTTGCAATAGAACTTGGATAGTCCAAAGAAATTTAAATTTTTAGTGAGGTTATTTGGGGATATCCAATCTTATATGACTTGGATATTCTTTGCATCCATGTGCACACCATCCTTGTTGATGATATATCCCAAGTCTTGTATTTTATCCATGCAAAATAAACACTCCTCTATGTTGGTATTGAGTTTATGATAATAAAAGGTTTGTATAACATGTTTGAAATGTTGAACATGGTTATCCCATGTCTTAATGAAGATAATAAACTCATCCAGGTGTATTACCACAAATAAATCAATGAATGGTCATAGGATATCATTCATCATCTTCATGAATGTTGCAGGTGCATTTTTCATCCCAAAAGGCATGACCAACCATTCAAACACTCCCTCCTTGGATTTTAATATTATTTTCCAAACACTCAATTGATTGATGGGAACTTGGTGGTACACTAACTTAAAATAAGTATTTGTGAAAAACATAGCTCCCTTGAGCTAGTCAACAAGGTTATCAATCCATGAAGTAGATATCTTTTTTATTGTGATTTTATTAAAGGATAAAAAGTCAATACAAAGAGTCCACATCCCATTTTCCTTTCAGAAATAAATTTTGGGCTTCCCAAGGTGATGTACTTTGTTGAATGTGCCCTTCTAAATTAGCTCCCAAATATGACACTTGATTTGTTCATTCTCAAGTATTAATTACATTTACAATATCTCATTCGAAGTGGTGTTCTAAGGACTAAGTTAATTGGATGTTTCACATGATAATGTAAATACATGCCTCTTAATAGTAAGAGTACATATATGTATTCAAATATCATCTGATCCATCTATTTTCATTGCATTTTTGGTTTGGTGAGGAATATATTTTGGTTGATGCAACCTTTTTCTTATCCTTAGGGATGATCATGTTTAAGAAAAAGGTTCTTGTTTGAGAAATCAACCTTTGACATTGTTTTGCACTAATCAAGGCCACTAAATTAGCAAGGGCTGCCTTTGGAATGCGGTAGTGATTACAACCTACAGTGATGATGACACTCTTAGGCTTGGCCTCATAGACACTATGGTGATCCAACATGTATGACTATCTAATAATAACATTACTTACATCCAATGGTACAACATCGCATACCACCACATTCTTGAATTATTTTATTGAATAGGGATGGTGACACTATGGATTCACACATATGTCACTACCTTGACTGATCCAACTAATAAAGCATGGTCGTAGGTGAGGAGTTGTGTAGTCACTTATTTATACTCAATTATCTAGGCACATTGGCACTTCATTCAGATAGATCTTAATGCTCACCCAAAGCGCGCGATGCCTACCAGTTCCCTCCTTAGTGAAACCTTATTAAGATGTTAGCATGCATGTTCATATTAACCATTATCAAAGAATACATTCCAGCATAAACATCATATCCATGAGCTCAAATTGGAAACTCATAATAAGGAAACATACGAGATCATCTATAAATTAAGATAAGATTTAACATACAAGTACCATGATCCAAGACATCAATTACTAGAATCCAACCACAATTATCCATTAATGACCAAAAGATTACATAACATAAGCTAAATACATCACAATAGTCATTAAAGTTTCATGTGTGCTAGAACCTCGATAAGCATAAATCTATTACAATAAATATTTAAGACACACAGTCAAAATTATATAGATAATCTGGTATATATAAGGGTGAGAAATTTCCCTTCACCGCCCATGTGTCTCAAAATAGACTGCATGCCCACAATAGCCATGTACTAGCAACTACATGCTTTTACAAGAAGGCTAATAATAGATTAATATATAAATAAACTCTACTTTAATCTTATTATTAGTGTGATCCATGTATGACCTTTGATCTTACACTTTAGTCCCAAAATAGCTCTTTCTTAGTCGTGAAGTCTTCTTGCTTTTATCTTAACTTGAGCCACACTCCAACCACTTTTCCTATTTTTAGCCTGTAATATGCAAAATCGGATAAGTCCTAGAACTGATAGATTCATGGGTGTGCCCTACTTTAACTGACACTTGTGTGTGCATACATTCCCACTTCGCGTGCCATACTGTTTCATGCACCCTCTCAATACTTAGGAAATTTTTCCAAACCAACATTACCCCACACTAAGTACATTACCGATCTCGGAAATGGGGTTGCCAAAATTATCTCTCTAAAGAATATAGAATAATAAAGAATGACCATGAAATAATGAAATAATATATGGAATAGAAGAATAACTATCACGCCTCACCCCTCAAATTTGGTAGCAAGAGTTCAAGGTAATCCTTATTGATATCAACCTCTAATTCATTCCATTCTCCTATCCCTTTCTTCACCTTCTCAGGGACATCACCAAGTACTTCCTCCATTTATTCCAAGGTCATGTCTTCTCCCTTGTGCTTCAATTCCCTAATAAATATAGTAAATCCTAATAGCGTGCCCTCCATGAAGTCCATATTTCACATGACTAACTTCCCTATCTCCTTTATTCTTTCTTTGTGGGGGTCCTTGGGTACCTTGAGCGCATTGTGCTTCTTTGCTACCATAGATAACTTCTCCTCCTGACCTAGGGTTGCACCCTTCTTAGTTGTAAGCACTTTGTTCTCTTCCTGTAGTTTCCTTGTCTTGAGCATCTATTCCGAGTCCTCACAGTTTCCCGCTCCCATCCCGCCTTCTCAAACTCATCTTTTAAGGTCTGAGTATGGCGTCATACTCTATAATACAACACACTATGGTCTTCTTCACCCTCTCTTTCTCATCCTTTTTATTTTCTTTAGTCTTCTCTTATGTGGTCAACTTCTCCTTGAGTAGAAGAAGGACATAATCTTGTAAAAATTCAAGGTGAGGGGTAGCTTTTATTTGTCTATTCATCAAACTCTAGATGTGCCTCTAAACTTTCTCCTCCAATATCCACAATAAATTCCAAAATCTCTTTTTCCATTCCCTATCCCTTTTACGCACCTCGCTTAGTTTCTCAATTTGTTCCTTCATATTCTTATTATCATCCATAAATGTCTTGAGTGCGGCCACTTTATCCAAGTTCCATCGTGTCAATTCATCCGGAATATTATTCAAAGAATTACTTACTGTTCATCGATTAATTATTTTGGATTTACTATCATATGCGCTTCTTGGGCCCCATTCTTCATCTTCCTCCTGACACATGCTTCTTCCTTCACATTGAATTAAGGCTCATCCATATGTGTTTGCATGCTCCATGATAGCTACTTCCTTTTTCGCACATTCACACCCTTGGGATCTATCAACTTCCAACCATATAACTACTCGGGCGAGGGTGCTCAAACACGGATGAATAACCTTCAAAGGATTATTGACATATCCTAAGTTAGGTGTCTTTAGACATTCTTCTCCCTTATGTCCACCTGACATTGCTTGCCCTTGGGAATATGTGTCTACACCCAAAATTATACCTTCACCTATTGTACCCCATGTTCTCCGATGGTTCACTAATACTCTTCTCTTTATCATCCTCTTCTTTTGTGGGGCCTTTTTCTTCATCATGCTCATTAAGCAACTTTTTATCATAATAAGTCTCTTCTTCTCTAGGTTCCTATCCTCCTTCTCTATCAACAACTAGTGTGGTATTGATATTGTGTGTTGTTTCATCTAATACTTCTTCCTCTCTATTTCCCCTAGGCACATACGTGTGACTTATCTTTGTCTTCTTTGTTGGAATTGGTTTCATAGGGGAAATCCTTGACTATCTTCTTGGTGGCTCAGATGTCCCTACACCACCACTTTATTTCTTGCCTTCCTTAGCTTCCTTCTAAAGCCACGATCACCCGCGCCACTTCCGCTCTCTGTCTCTTCGGCCCCTATTTCAATTCTTATTTCTTCCTATTCCCACCTAGGAGGATTACTTTCATGAAGCTTCTTGACACATGTAGTTGGTTATCTCCTCACATCATTATCTAGTGCATTATTGTCTTTTATTAACTAAAATTTGGGATAAGCGTAGTTAATCTAACTAATAACAAGAGTAAATATAATAAATAAAAAGTAGTAAATAATTATAGAAAAATGATTCAAACAACTAAACTAATGAAAATAGAAACCCTAATATGAAAAGAAGGGTTAAAATAAGCTTATCTAATTTGAAAAAAAAATGGACTATGTTGCAAAGTTGACTAGAAAAAAGAGGAGGGAACAACTGTTCCAAGGTCCATAAAATTGTAGATTTGGGAAATCGAGTGGACTAGGGTGCACGGGAGAGATCGGGGCACCTATGGGCGCTCTAGTCTATGTTCGGTCACCTTGGTCTATGTAGGAGGTCCAAAAACTAGATATTTAGGGTCGTTAGTTCATCTGAAACCCTCATTTTCTGTCACACTAATTTTCTTGTACTCTTTTGTATGTCGTTGGTAGTCAATAATGACGAGGAAACCTGAAAAACCCCAAAACAAACATCAAACCCTAAAAATAAAAATGCATATGAAGGGGTCGATTGTCCTCACCGCCAAAATGGTAGAATTATTAACTAAGCACTGCACTACATCTCAAACCTGAAGTAGTTCTATGTGTAAGTGTGTTCAATCATTCCCTAGGTGCTCTTATTCTAGTCACACTTTTTGAAAGTAATAAGCAATAACTTTGTGTAGAAAATGTAATAGAATGGTGGATAGAATAGAATAAACTTCCCTCCTATGCTTGTGTGATGCAGATGAACCAACCTTGTGCCTTGTGATGGAGCTAGATGGATGTAAATGAGCTCTAGATGCCTTAGATGGATGTAACTCTAGGTGGATGATAGTAGTGACTAGTGCTTGGTCCCTCATTATGATCTCATAACTTTATATTTATATGGTTCTCTTATTCTAATTTCATAATTAACCCTAAGAAGGCATACCACAAGAAAGATAAAATTTTCAAATGACGGAAAATAATGAAAAAAGATTGGGTATGTCTTTGAACGTCGGAAATGATGACAAAAAGTAAAGTAAAATGGCCAAATGATGGGGGTTAATGAGTACTTTATTCACTCAAAAACCATATGAATAGTAGTATGAGACCAGGAATAAATAATGTCTAAAGTACATGATTTTGTATTTACATTTACCCCCACTTTATGTTGGTGAGTGGAAAGCTCAATAACATAAAATAGATAGAGATGTGTACCTAATTTCCATGAATATTGTAGTAGAAAACACATTAAAGGACTAGAAAAAGCGTGAAATGACAAAAAGATGATGGGGTGTGGAAACTAAAGATGTAAAAGTACAAAAAAGTGATGAGAGTGAACCTAGGGTGGAAACGTGTGTGTAGTTGTTGATATGTGTGATGTAGCTACATAGTTAGTGTGTGTTTTTCCACAAAATGTTGTTGTTGCTTCCCCATTGTTGTGTTTGTTATTATTTTTGATCGCTTGTTTCTCATACAGATGGACCTACAAGGAGAAAATGATCAAGTAGTCAAATATGCATGTATATATGTGTAAAATACATGTAAAAGATGCATGTATGTATATGTAAAAGCATGTAAAATGTAAAATATGCAAATGAAAAATGGAACATGTGCACCTAATCCATGTCGAGAGAAAGAGTGTAGAAGAGGATATCATGTCCTGGGTTTTTGGGCAATCCGATGCCATATCTTTGAAGAAGTATAGGGAGTAATTATGTTGTATCCTCCAACCTTTAACTGCTTCCCTGAATCATATGTGAAGAGATCTTTGTACTACCTAGTTTTTGGGTAAACCAACACCACTAGCTGAAGTAGTATAGGGAGGCACACCCATTGTAACCTCCAAGCCTCTAATTTCTCCCCATAATGCTAAAGACACCATGTCTTGTAAAATCCACTTGTGTACGGGGTTCGTAGACTGGTCTGAACCCACTCGTTGTATAACCCACAATGCCAAGGGTGGAAACTAAACTAAACTATACCAACAATACCGAGGGTGGAAAACTGAACCGATCATTTGTATCGGTATATAGCTTTGTATAGTATGTAAAACCCCAAATGATGCCCCCTCTTTGGGGGTGGATGTGATGTCCCTAATAGGATGATACGGCCCTAAAAAGGACCAACCGCATGAACTCTATAACTCTACCCTACGGGGGAAAGGGAAGTGCTTGGTAGAAACCAAGGCACGCACAAACAAGAGGCTAGCCAAATACAAGTGTTAGTACAAACAAGCATGCATGTAGAAAGTAATGTGTAAGCTACACAATCAATGTATAAACTACCAAGAAATCTAGTAGTGTAAACACACAAGAAGATAAAGTAAGCCACACCAAACATGCTACAAACATGGGACATCACTCACGATGTCACAAGACATGTAAGGCCATCATGACCACATACAACAAACAAGTGTGCACACCAAACATAGGTAAATTCCCGTATACAATAGAAAATAAGTACAAACAATAGATAACCATGGAAGCAAGTAATCCTGCAAATAAATACTACACATGAAGCATCCGTTATCATGTTAGAAAGATAACCAATATGTCAAAATCATATATAACCATATAATATAGAGTGCTAAGTACAAAATGAAACAATAACACCTATAAGAGACAAATATGGATGCCCCCAGCGACCAATGTAGAATGGGTAGAAGGTGAGAATATATAATGCGTGTAAATGGAATGTATCTATGATCATAACTATAAAAGGTTGTGAACATGCACATGTGTATGGTAAAGTAAATGGCATAGAATATATATAACTAGTGTGTGTAATAGGATAGATATATACAAGAAAATGTAAACAAGAATAAAATAAACCGATATATGTAATGTGTTGTGGATGGATGGAATGGAATGCACAATAGATGATAGGATCCATGTGCCCCCAAGTGAATGGAAATTTACGCAGTGAGGTTAATTTGGTTTTCTCCCTCGGTAGTCAAGAATGAAACGCATTACATGAGAGTGCATCATTGGGAAATGGTTGAATAATGTGTGTTGTGTCTAATGTGTTGTGATGAATGTGTCTGTGTGATGATATACAACCTAGAGATGATGTGTGCATCAACTCTATAACTAAAGCGTATATGAAAATAAGATGATTGAAAGAGTGATGATGTAGCCTAAATCATATATCACTACTAGATGAATAGAGGGAGTGGTGATGTAGCCTAAAGCGTATACCACTATAAGATGAAGGGATAGGTGACCATTTAGCCTAAGGGTATGTCACTAACCTAATAATTTCATATGATGGAAGGTCAAATGATGAATGTGTAAGTATGATAAGGTCCATTTGAAAGGAATGATAAGAAAATTATTCCTAGCTGCAATCTCGAGATGATAATATCACACCACAATAGATTTGCAAATCCATCATAATCCATAATCCATAATGCTCAACCATATATGTAAATCCATCATAATCCATAATGCTCAATACATTACAATACAATGACTTGAATTACTCAATAAGAAAGATGTGCATATAAGAGGAGGGAAGTGCAACTACTACCTAAATCAGTGGTGAAGAACTCCTAGTAACTGATATTGGTAGTTAAGTTAACTCCAAAATACTAGTAAGCTAACTCCACATAACTGAGAAGCTAACTCAACATAACTAGTACACATAAGCAATCTAACCCAACAAGTGTAGGACTAACACAAGTGTAAGAATTATCCTAATAAATAAATAAAAGGATAAATAATAACCTGCACTAACACCCTCCCATAAACATAGCTTAGGTGGGCGAAAAAGAAGGTGGGTCCCGAAACAAGGCCTGATGAGGTACCCACGTATAATAACTGGGAAAATTAGACACCGCAAGGTACCCAAAACCAGTAATAACAAAGTAGAGAGAAAAATAATGCTACAAAATATCCTCGAATATCAGCTCCAAAACTCATATAATGATGAAGAAGTGTGGTGCACACGGTGGTCCGAATCCACCGCTGATCATAGAACTCAAAAACAAGCGACACACTGGCTTCACCGTAATAGCTCCATACAAGGATACTTTCAATTGAGTGATGTCAAAAATGTAAAAAAACACCAAACATAATTTGATCAATCACATAAATAGGTGTGCCATGATCCAAGAACAACCAAGGCAACAAGGCAAGGACACGAGATACAAATAAATAGGAGTGCCATGATCCAAGAAAAGCTAACGTAACAAGGTAAGGACATGAAACCCAAAGAATCAGTATCAACACCATACCCTCCCATACTACTGAATGGATAGAGTGACACCATAGATCTGTATGAGTTACAAAAATCAACTACTCAAACGTTGACAAATTAACACTAGGCTTCACCATAATAGCTCCCCCACAAGAGAGATTGTCAATATGCCAAAACAAGTGTCAAAAATATAGATCCAAAATATCTCAACAAAAAAGAGAGATATAAATGTATACATCCATAGATACAATAATGTGACACCTAAAGTTTTAGGACATCGGGTTCAACCGAAATTGTGTCCACAAGTGATTACAACACCCTCCCAAATTTGACACTTTATAATTAAGTGCATGTAAATATTATAATGAGTAAAAGTACCTTTTACATTTGAAATATATGTATAAAAATTTCACCAATGCGTAGATCTCAAAAAATACACAATTTCAAAAATGATCACCTTAATCTGAGCTACGGATCAAAAGTTATGAGCTCTAGAAGGTTTTGCTATTAAAATAATATTTTAATGCTGATGTTTTTTTAAAAGGTACATGTGACACCCAAATGTCCAAAGGGTAAAAGAGTGCATCCACATGATATCGGCTTGCAAGAAGGACAAAATCCTGTACCCAAAACCTAAATGTCTAGAGGGTAAATCATTGCATCTGGAGGGTACACATCTATATCTAATGGATAAAAGAATGCACCCAGAGGGTACAGATCTACGTCCAATGGATAAAATATTGCATCCAAAATAGAAATATCCAGAGGGTAAAAGAATGCATCTAGAAGTTACACACTTATATCCAATGGATAAAATAATGCACCCATAGGGTACATATCTCGTCTAGTCTAGTGGATAAAAAGACTGCATCTAAAATAGAAATATCCAGAGGATAAAAGAATGCATCCGGAAGGTACACGCTTATATCCAATGGATAAAAGAATGCACCCAGAGGGTACAGATCTGCATCTAGTGGATAAAATACTACATCCAAAATAGAAATATCTAGAGGGTAAAAGAATGCATCTGGAAGGTACACACTTATATCCAATGGATAAAATAATGCACCCAAAAAGTACAATTTTTAATACAAACTTTAACTGCAAATATCTCTTTTTTTGGCACTTGTATCAAAAATAGAGAGAAACCAGAAAGATTCTCAAAAACCTAGAAATATGATATAATTTTTGAGTCAAAAAATATGTTTGTATATAATTGTATGGATTTTTTGAGAAATGTTCCAAAAACCCCTTTAAAATGTCTAGATTTAATTGTCTCTAAACATGGTTGAGTTTATAGTCAATCCAAGGGTTTTGGAACCTTCTAAATCCAATAGTGCACTCTGTTTTGCATAAAAGTTCATGATGCAAAAAGTGCTAACAAATTTTGAATACATGAAAATAATAAACCCTTGCTTGCAAAGAAAAACTTACGATGGATGTCTACATCATCTATAGCTTTGATACCATGAAAGGAATGATAAGAAGATTGTTCCAAGCTGAGATCTTAAATGATAATAGCACACCACAATAGATTTGCAAAACAAAAGAGCTAAAATACCATATATGGAAATACATCATAATCCATAATGCTCAATAAATTATAATAAAATGACTTGAATTACTTAATAAGAAAGATGTACATATAGGAAGAGGGAAGTGCAACGACTACCTAAATCGGGTGAAGAAATCCCACTAACCGATCTTTAGTAGTTAAGTTAACTCCATAAGACTAGTAAGTTAACTCCACATAACTAAGAAGCTAACTCGAACACAACTAGTACGCATAAGCAAGCTAACCCAACAAGTGTAGAGATAACACAAGTGTAAGAATTATCCAAATAAATAAAAGGATAAATAATAACCTACACTAACACCATTTGATTTGTAAACCCTCGACAATCGAGTATGTGATGAGGCAATAAATTGGCCATAAATTACCATTATTTTTTCCTTCTAAGCTACCTTTGAAAGTGGATTTAAATGTTATCTAGGAACTTGTAATTTTCTTAAGATAGAATTTAAATATATATCTTTTCATTCTTTATAAGCCTTTTGTTATCTATTTTGTTGACTAATCCTATTGATTATCTAGGAAAGATGCAAATTCTTGTGTATGCAAGCCATAAAAGAAAGATAATGTTAGTTTTGGGAAAAGTGGAATTGATCATGGATATTACATGTAAACTCAAATATGATTTCATATTCATATTCTTCTTGAAAAATTATGCAAGTTCAAAAAAAAATATCTCAATCCAATATTGTGTGCAAAAGTTATATATGTTTTTAGTTAGCTCCGAACTTACGCTTTAGTTCGAACTTGCATTTAGTTCTGGAACTTGCAGAGTTAGCTCCGGAACAATTGGAGTTAGTTTTGGAACAATTGGAGTTAGTTCCAAAACAATTGGAGTTAGCTCCGGAACTCGTAGTTTTAGCTCCGGAACTTAGAGTTTTAGTTTTGAAACTCGTATAAAATGAATAATTTTAAATAATTAGATAATCCAATGGGAAATCTAAGAGATTTTTTTGTTAATAGAAATATGTTTAACCAAAATCTCATTTAGATTTACTACAAGTTTTACCAATAAAGATAAATCTAACTTTTAGTGAGTTGCAATCCAAGAAAAATTGTATCAAACGAGCACTAAAAGTACCACAGCCAAAAATAGAAAATTCAAATAGAAAATCTGAGAGAATATTTTGTTCATAGCAATGTGTTTAACAAAAACCTCATTCAAATTTTCTATAGGTTTTACCGATAAAAATGAATCTAACTTTTAGTGATTTGTAGTCCAAAGGAAAATTCTATCAGACGAGCACCAAAAGTTCCACAAATGAAACAACAAAATCAAATAAAAAATCTAAGAGAGGTATTTGGTCAAAGTAATGTTTTGAGGAAAAACCTTCTTCCAATAAAGTAGGAGAATAAAATCATTGTGATTCTTGTTACCAAAAGTAAGGAGAAGATTTGGGAGCAAATCTTCCTAAAATAAGCAAGATAAGATTTGACTCCAATAATATATCTCTCTCCATATTTTGTGGAGATGGAGATCTTAGTTGTTAGGATTGGAATAAATATAAGATTATATTGTATTTCCCAAAATAAGAAGTTGGTTGGATGCATAAATTATAAATGTAACCTTCCACACTCATATATGTAATTTTCCTACCAAGAATAATAGATCCGTTCTTTCTCAATCTTCTGAGTGAAATTGTTCTGTAGGTTTTGAATTAAGTTTGAAAGTATGAATTAAGTCATCTTCCAAGGAATGAGCTAGCCACTCATTCCAAGGAAGAAGGATCAATGTTTTATGTTCTTTCATTTCAATTTTTATGTTCAGTTCTTTATTCTGTAGTTTTCCTTTTGTTGTAAATTTTTTATTTCATGTTATGTGATCTTTCTTTCTATACAATTTTTGTTGTGAACCTACAAGTGTCTTATTTATATTTCATTTATTTTAATTTAGCAATTTCATTTATGCAAGTGTGTTTCCTTCATGTAAAATTTATTTCTGCAAGTGTTCCTTTACATTTCCGCATGTGTGATTTATTTTATGCAAGTTTGGATTGTGTTTAACAGATTTGTTTTCCAAAGAACTTTTTCTCTTAATGCATACAACCATCAAACACCAGCCCGGATTAAAATTATTAATGGAGAGGATTGATGACCCTCATCATTTTGGTGTCGTTTTTGGGGACACGGTGTTATTAAGAGATTCAGAGTTTTCTAAGAGAATATTCTAGTGACAATAGAATACCTCTTGGAAAATTTTGTGACAGAAGTATTTGGAGGTAGTTCTTTAAAATTTTATTTTCTACAAATAGATTAATATTTCTTTCATGCAATATAGATTAAAATTTTATTTCTACAATTAGGAATGTTAGATTGTAAATATTTACCTCCCCACAAACTAACTCTGTGTATAAGAAAAATGATTATGATGTTTGATCAAGAAGGTATAATGGCAGGGACAAAGAATTCATATCTGGATTCTATTTATGAAGAAATGGTAGAAATATGATATTGAATCTAGAAGTAGATCTAGTTGATGAAATATAAAATGTCATTGTTGACAACCACCACCATTCCCCCTTGTATCAAATAATAGTTCAATGATCTTATTGCACATAACCTTAGTCAAAACTTGCTTATCCAGTTTGTAATAATGAAGTGGTAGCATTTCTAATTAACTTCATCCATATTCAGGGACTTCATTAGAGCCAAAATAAAAAACCACTCATAATAAATCCACCCATCCAAATTAGTTTTTCATCCCATAATAAAATTCAATCCCTGAACCATATCCATTAGAAAAATTTGTTTTCATGTCTTTCAATTTCTTCATTTTTGTATATGCTTGTATAACATTAAGAAACAATTATTGTGAATATCAAGGAAAACATTTTTTTGTGCTAACATCTACAGGAATTTCCAGAGTTGTTCTTGATACCAGCATGCAAATTTTTGAGCACCAACAATATCAACCAAGGAGCAGTTTGGAGGGACCCATGGATACATAACACAATCCATCTCCTGAGATCACTAGTTTGAGCTTTGAAGATTACTATGGTGATTCTGATAATGCACAATTCAAGTTGGGATTTGAAGACCTAGAAATTATCTACATAATTTTTGGAAATCTTCTTGGAGTTATCAAGTATGCAAAGAGGTTTTTATGAGATCTCAGACATTGCTTCCTATTTTACATAGGCTGCACTTTAATGAATATAGTTTGATGATGGATCAATTTTTTCTCTAATCCTTCTCATGTTATCATTTCAGCGAAAAAATTGTCAAAAAGATTTGATTGGAAACCCAGTTTGCTAGGTAATCAATGGCAAAAAAATTAAAAAACTTTGATTGGAAAACCAGCTTATTGGCCAATCAAAGGTAAAAAAATCAAAAAACTTTGATTGGAAAACCATCTTGCTAGCCAATCAAAGGCAAAAAAAATTGATTGGAAAACCTACTTGCTGACCAATCAAAGGCAAAGGGGGGGTGGTTATTCTTCAAAGACAATCAACTGTACCTAGTGGCTTCCTTCTCAGAACTATTTTACCATGTTAACAATATGATAGCAAGGACAACTAGAGGTACGATCAAGTATTTTATTCTACTATTTTATTTTAAAGCTTTTTGTAAGTTTTTTAACTACAACTACATCCACTTTTAAGATCTCCAAGGAAGGCGAGATAAAATTCATATCTCCCCTACTTACAAATATGAAAAATATGTGCACCTCTTTTGCAATCAAATTTTTGGAGTCTAATTTATGAGCACCATGAATAAACAACATGCATGAGGACATGCATGAGCTTAAGTATGTGAGAGAATGAGAAGTATGAGGTATGCATTTTGATTTTAAATATGAGGAACAACAGAAGGAGATCCACACAAGAACTTATTGTAAAAGAAAATAAATTAAAAATAGCGGAAGGAGATCCACACAAGTACTGTTGTAAAAGAAAATAAATCAAAACAGCAAGAAGGAGATCGACACAGAACCATGTTGTAAAAGAAAAGAAATCAAAAACAACAAAAGGAGATCCACACAAGAACCTGTTGTAAAAGAAAAGAAATAAAAATAACATAAGGAGATCCACACAAGAACCTATTGTAAAAGAAAATAAATAAAAAACAACATAAGGAGATCCACACAAGAACCTACTGTAAAAGAAAATAAATAAAAATAACATAAAGAGATCCACACAAGAACCTGTTGTAAAAGAAAAGAAATAAAAACAACAAAAAAAGATCCACACAAGTACACATTTGTAAAATAAAATAAATCAAAAATAGAAGGAGATCCACACAAAAACTTGTTGTAAAAGAAAAGAAATAAAAAAGCGAGAAGGAAATCCACACAATAACTTTTATAAAAAAAGAAATAAAAACAACGAGAAAGAGATCCACATAAGAACCTCGTGGTAAAAATAAAAAATAATGAATGAGATTCACACAAGAACCTATTGTAAAAAAAATAAAATCAAAAACAGCAGAAGGAGATCCACACAAGAACACATCAAAAAGAAAGGAAATCAAAAATAACGAAGGAGATCCACACAAGAACCTGTTGTAAAAGAAAGGAAATAAAAAACAGCAGAATGAGATCCACAAGAACCTATCCTTGAACTATATATGGAATGCATACATGCATAAGCTCAATGCGAAGAAGACTCTAAGAAGATGAGATAATAATATAATACATGAGGACATGCATAAGATTAAGTGTGGGGTAATGATGAGGCCATAAATTGGCCATAAATTACCATTATTTTGTCCTTCCAAGTTACCTTTGAAAGTAGATTTAAATGTAATCTAGGAACTTATAATTTTCTTAAGATAGAATATAGGATATATATCTTGTCCATTCTTTATAATTATTTTGTTGATTAATCCTATTGATTATTTAGGAAAGATGCAAAGTCCTGTGCATGCAGACCATAAAGGAAAGATAATGCTAGTTCAGGAAAAGTGGAATTGATCATTGATATTATATCTAAACTCAAATATGATTTCATATTCAGATTCCTCTCAAAAAATTATGCAAGTTCAAAAAATAATCATCTCAATCCGATATCATGTGTAAAAGTTATATTTGTTTTTAGTTAGCTTTGGAACAATTGGAGTTAGCTCTAGAACTTGCGCTTTAGTTCCTAACTTAAAATTTAGTTCGGAACTTACGAGTTAGCTCCGAATAATTGGAGTTAGTTCCGAACAATTGGAGTTAGTTCCAAATAATTGGAGTTAGTTTTGGAACAATTGGAGTTAGCTTCAACTTGTAGTTTTAGTTTGAACCTACATAAAATGAGGAATTTTGAATAATTAGATAATCCAATGGGAAATATGAGATATTTTTTTGTTCATAGCAATGTGTTTAAAAAAATCTCATTCAAATTTTCTACAGTTTTACCAATAAAGATAAATCTAACTTTTAGTGAGCTGCAGTCAAGAAAAATTATATCAAATGAGCACTAAAAGTTCCACACCTTAAACAAAAATTCAAATGAAAAATCTAAGAGAGTTTTTTGTTCATAGAAATGTGTTTAACAAAAACCTCATTCAAATTTTCTACAGGTTTTACCAATAAAAATGAATCTAACTTTTAGTGAGTTGTAGTCCAAGGAAAAAGTGTATCGACGCACCAAAATTTCCAAAGTCAGAAACAACAAAGTCAAATGGAAAATACATTAGAGGTATTTGGTCAAAGTAATGTTTTGAGGAAAAACATCCTTCCAATAAATTAGGATAGTAAAATCATTTTTATTCAAGTTATAAAAAAACAAGGAGAAGATTTGGGAGCAAATCTTCCTAAAATAAGCAAGATAAGATTTGACTCGAATAATATATCTCCCTCCATATTTTGTGGATATGGACATCTTAGTTTTTAGGATTTGAATAAAGATAAGATAATATTGTATTCCCCAAAATAAGAAGTTGGTTGGATGCATAAATTATAAATGCAACCTTCCGCACTCATATATGTAATTTTCCTACCAAGAATAATAGATTTGTTTTTTCTCAATCTTTTGAGTAAAATTGTTCTGTAGGTTTTGAATTAAGTTTGAAAGTATGAATTAATTCATCTTCCAAGGAATGAGCTTGTCACTTAATCTAAGGAATAATGATCAATGTTTTATGTTCTTTCCTTTCAATGTTTTATGTTCTTTCCTTTCAATGTTTTATGTTCAATTCTTTATTCTGTAGTTTTCCTTTTGTTGTAAATTTTTTATTTCATGTTATGTGATCTTTCTTTCCGTACAATTTCTGTTGTGAACTGCAGGTGTCTGATTTATCTTTCATTTATTTTAATTTAGAAATTTCATTTATGCAAGTGTGTTTCCTTAATGCAAACTTTATTTCTACAAGTGTGCCTTTACATTTCTGCATGTGTGATTTATTTTATGCAAAGTTGGATTGTGTTTAACGGAGCTATTTTCCAAAGACATTTTTTTCTTAATGCATACATCCATCGAACACTAGTCTTGGATTGACATTATTAATGGTAAGGATTGACGACCCTCATCGGTATGGACCGAGGAACTAAAGTGCATCATAGGGTATTGAGTGCAACGTGTAGAAGATGTAATATATGCGATAATAGATGACCATATGATGTGTATTGTACGATGTATGAGATGTAATGTAGGATGTGTAGATATACTATTATTTTAAGATGCAATGTAATGTGTGTAAATTGACTAGTAGTGTGAAAATTCATGTTATGTATATTATGTAGAATGAATATGTTGTAATGCTAGACTCGTAGACAATATAGGTGTGACACATGTATGATGAAGACTAGAATAAGGTATGGAAAATAGATGTGCATTCGAAATGATGTAGACTAAAATTAGAATGTATGATGTAAGATACACAATGGGTGAATAGACGTAGTGTGTAGTGTAGAGTGTGGGGTTCATGTGTAGTATGTATCCCTCAATATTCAAGTGTGAACCGAAGCACAAGAGTGTGTCATCGAGAAATGGAAATGCTAAAGTGTGTGATGAGTTTTTCTATGCAATAATATTGATGTATAATAATGCGAGATGAGAGATACACCTATGATAATATAATGGGGGTGTTAGATGTTATACCCCCAAGAGTGCGTGAATGAATGAAAAATCCAATGAAATTGAAGGACGAAGGTCCTCCATCCGATGCATGTGGTTTTGAAAGTGTATGACCATGCTCTAATATTGGTGGTACATGAGATAATCGTTGTGTTGGTGAATGAAGTATATACACATGTGATTGATGAATATATGATGAAGGTCGTGGTGGAGTAAAATGTGTTGGTGATGGAGATATATGTGATGTGAAGCGTAAAAGTGATGGACACCCACGTGGAATAAACCGAGGTGGTGATCTATGTCAAGATACAATAACTTCCTATAAATGGGCCTATACTTATGTGTAGGGATAGCAGAGTGGAGAGGTCGTGTAGACAATGTGCAAGTAGGTGAACTAGGAGTAGATTGCGCTTTGAGTAACATAGAGTGTGGTATGCTGACAATGTAGGTGGTGTACTAACCAATGTATGAGGAGGTGACAACCATGGAGTAGATGGAGGGATGCCTTCAATAGAGATAACAAGATTTTTTTAATAAATTTAAGTCACAAATAATTCATAGAGATAATGGATTTAGACCACCAAATCCAATTGAGACCAAGAAGCATGTCACACTTTTCGACTATGTTTCCAATGAGGAAAGGCACAAACATAGTAAGAGGGATAATTGTGACATGTATTTGGACGACACTAAATGGTTTGTTCATATGGTATTCAATTTGTGATAGAGGGTAACTGATAGCCTTAAGAAGTGGAATGGAACATGCACTAATGGTCCATGATGGGTTAACCTTATCATTATTGATGGGGACCAAACCGACATATACCTTAATATGTAAGTGAGTAGATGTGAAATTCACATGATAATCATGGTTAGAGAAAGAGATGATCAATGGTGAAGCGTCAGTATGTGCAAATAAGAAATCAAGAGCCTCTAATACAGGAGAAGGTGTTACATGATATATATGCTTATCCAATGAGTCAGTTGCCTTTGTATCATGCTTGGGTAGAGGGTTATTAAATATTTTGAGCTTATGATTCTCATTGATAGGTGGAGATTGTGTAGATTCTAGAAGCTCAATTTGACCCTTTTAATCAAACCTTGGATGAGCAATCGTATTCAAAAGAAACGATCGGTGGAATGTCCTACACATTGATGATAGTCACAATGGGAATTTTCATCGAAGTTACACCCTTTTGGTTGAGATGGATCAACTTCTAGAGGGGAAGGTAATGTAATAAGGTTACTATCAACCAGTTGTGGTAACAAAATTCATAGAGGGATTAAACCTAGAGAAGCTATGCCTAAATGGTTGTGATTATAGTTCCTTAGTGGTAGAGATGCATTGATGGTAACCTTTGTATCAAAGGATTTAGTTGCAGATGGCTTAAATGTTGACTTACCTTAAAATCATGTAGATGATGATTCTTTCTCCCAATACTTAACCTTGCCTATAGCTAAGATCTTTGTTTCACACAATTTAAGAGTATGATAGAGTTTATCAAACGAAGGAGAATCTCAAAAACAAAACTCTCTTTGAGAGGTGGAAAGATATTTTAAATGAAAAAATCTTCGAGTTCAAGATCCTAAGTATATTAGACATCTTATCTAAGTTGTTTTTATAACGCAAGACATAATCGACAAGTGTTCGTTAGACCCTTGTTTAAGTTGTGCAAGTTGAGCATAGGATATCTTAGAGCTAATGTTAATAGAGAAGTGAGCGAGGAAAGTATCATCCAAATGTGTGAAAGAAACTACTGAATGAACTAGGGAGGTCATAAAACCAATGCATCACATAATCTTGCAAACTACAAGGAAAAATCTTAGTGAGTATAGTGTGATCATCTACATAGTCGAGACATGCTACATGGAAAGTGCAAAGATGCTCTTGTGGGTCACCATGGCCTTTAAAAATGGGTAATTTGGGAGAGATGAAGTTAGGTGGCAATGGATAGGTAGATATAGCTGGTGAAAAGGGGTATGTAGTAATGAAGTAGAGTCTAAAGATGGGGATACATGAGAAGTAGTGAATTGGAGCTGGAAAATTTGATTTTGCAAATCTGATATAAAGATGTTAAATCAAGAGTGTTCGAGGAAGAACCGAGTTGCATATTAGGCGTGTTAGGGTGAGTGATGGGAGTAGTAGTTGTAAGAATAGGAGTAAAAATATAAGTGGGTGGAATAGAGAGCATGGGAGCCAAAGAATAAGTCGGCATCGAGGTGGGAGCTTCACGATTTTTCTTAGCGAAGCTTAAAGCATGCAAGATATGAGGGATATGAGTATGATTGTCGTGTAAAGCTTTCTTAAAGTTAGTAATAGTGTTGAGTTGATCTTGGTCAACATTAGTGTCTTCATTATAGGACTTCTCACTATCAGATGCTTTTATTTTATGGAGAGGGACATTGTGTGAATTATCCAAAGGATTTTTAGTAGTATCTATAGAATTAGGGATATCAACCATTGGTTTGGAAACCCTACGAGTGAATGAAGGAATCTCACAATATTGAAAAGAAAGAAAATGACTACTACGAGTGATGGGAATGCGAACAAAATGTCAAAGGAGAAAGAGGTATTCAAGGGTTGGGCCCCTAAAATATTGGCTAAGTACACAAAGGCTCATGGGAGCGCAAGGCCTAAGTTGAAGAGCGGGCATGCAAGGATAATATGCGTAATGCGGGGTTCTAGGAGGGTTAAGAAGGGTCATGTTACATGTCGAAGACAAGGTCTAGAGACTTAGCCATATTTGATGTCTCGGGCGGGACATGAGAAAAGGGTGACCCGACCGCACATGCGGAGCGGATAAGGTGAGAACCTGCAACAAGTTGGCCTAGGAAGGAATATGCCATGCAATGGAAGCTCCTAGAAGACCATCATGACAAGGAGTGGAGAGCTTAGGCCTGGAGGAGCATGCTCCCATGGAGGACCACATCTGGACACTTGGTGATAGATCTAAAGCCTCAGAAAGGTGAGTTGGCAATTCAAGCGGCCTATAAATACAAGCGCCGTAGAAGAAAAGATGTAGAGATGAAGAGGGAGCGTAGCTCTATAGAAATGCTGCAAAGGATCTCTGTTTGGGTTGGGTAGATAAAACATAGGAGATGAATGTACCAAGGGCTTGGATGTTTAAATTTTTCATTTTGAGAGTTAAAGGATAGGAATCCAATTATGATGCATGACTTTGGTCTGCCTTTCTGCGATGCTCTGTAATGAATCTAATGAATGTAATGAGGTTACTAGTTTATATGAATATGATCAGTAATGATTCTAGTGCATTTACATATCTTCATGGTTCTATTTTATGCATGTTTATGGAATGATTTTAAATCCTTGCACATTTCCCTTTCTATTTTGATTTAGTTCTTAATATGTTAAGTAATTTTCTATCTGGAATGACTGCACTAATCTAGAAGCCGTTCTGAGCTCTATGATGCTTGCATGTCTCATTTCCACTCACTTCCTTTAAGTTTGGATCATAGATGATGTTTTCCCACTCAACTCACATAAAAGAGAGACTCGGCGCCCACATGTGCCTCGGTGAGCGCCTAGTGCCCGTTGGGTGATAGGTCGGCATGCATGGGGTTCCCTTATTCTTGGTGGGTGTAAAAATGACTACATCTTGGTTCTGTTGCCGAGACCTATTTTCGAAGTTGTAGTGGGAAATAACATACATCATGATCTGTGTAATAAGTGATGACGGAACGTCTAACTTTGGAAAGTGTTGAATCATGGTTTAAGAACACGGAGGAAGAATTTTCATAGAGATTCAGCACTGGACCTGAATTTGATGCACATAAATGGGTAGAAGAGAACCTATACCATGAGTTATATGAATTTTTTTATGTTTCTTCCTAGTAGAGCTATATGAATGGATCTTGGCATATGTGTCTATATCAAGTTGGTATTATAGATCGTGCACGTGGACCCAAGAAGAATAACATAGGCTGCAGGATGCAGATCTAACATGGACTCATGTTGTGGATCATTGGTGGAAAGGTGTGTTGGATAGCTATACTTTGGAGTACGTTATTTCTACATATTATTATCTAGAATTCACTGAGTTCAAGTTTCTACGGGATCCTAGAGGATCATTTCTATGTGTTATCCCTTTGGCAATGAAGATCTTGATTATTACCTTGAGTTTAGAGGCATCTCTAATGGTGGCTAAACCATTCTGAGTGTTGGGTGAGGAAGCTAGAGTGGAGGAAGATGGAAGACATTGCAACAGAAAGAAAGGGAGGAGAGATGACTCAAGTATAGTGAAGTGCGTGAAAGGGAAATTACTAGACAACATGAGGTTGCAAGTGTGATGGATCTATGGAGGTAGATGTTGTGGGAAGGAGTTGAGGTTCACGCGGAGGATGTGGAACTTGAGTAGTCTATGCTACCCCATCTTGGCAAGTGCAGGAGAGAGATCCCTTTGGATTTTGATGAGATTTCATTGCACGGAGAGAGAAGAGTCATTGGTGTGCATCTAAACCCACCTAGTGACCAAACCTTGGCACTTGTCCAGGAGGAGTGTTGATAACCTAGTTGGTATCGGTGGAAGTGACAGATCTGCACCCAGAAATACAATTTCTCTTTTGGGACTTCTATGGTTATACATACCATCCCATTTTTGGGGAATTTTTGGACAAGGATCAAGTACAAAATGTGTGGGTAACGCATCAGGGAGTGGTGTGGGACAGATAATTGGCAATGGGTACAATCTCACGGTAGTTGGTGAATAGTTCGGTGTGACATTGGGGACCCTCGACGGGACCGCTTCGGCTGTTACTAGCTACTAGTGGATCTAGAGGTGGAACTAGTGGATCTGGAGACACATGACCTAGTAGATCTGGTGGATCCAGCGGAGGAGGAAACACCAGAGGAAACCAAGGGTTTGGAATAGGAGGACAGGGGCCTTAGCCACCTCCTCAAGTTTTCTTTGAGATTTCTTTACATTTTCCATATTACATGGGTATTGAAGATGTTGCAGAGCATGTTCACAAGTGTGAGTTTCTATAGCGCATGAAGGGAATCACAAACCCATAGTGGAAGGCTAGTCACTTTACAAAAATATTGCAAGGGTGCATGCATAGCTCGTATATGAAGTATGACCCCCATCAGACGGTGGTATATTACACCACATTGAAAAATGCCTTCCTAGTAGAGTTCCACAACCCTGAGTTCGAGCAAAATAGCATCAACGCCCTTAAGGAGATTTAGCAAGGGATGGTAGAGAGTGTGTGGGAGTATGACACATGGTTTAAGACTCTCCTGTCAAAATTTTCATATGACATTCACCCTTCACAAAATGCTCAATGGTTTGTTGGAGGGTTGATAACTCCATTTAGAAGAGATTTATCTCATAAAACTTTCACGAGACCCGTGCAAGGAATTGGAAGCTGCCCTACGTGCTAAAGCTTTTAACAATGTTGACATTAGGGTAAGCCTATTCCTAGAAGCTCAAATCACTGCTATGGCTAAGTAGTTGGAAAAATTATCTGCAAACTTAGCTCATGAGACTCATAGTGGAATGTGGTGTATAGATTGTGAAGTAGAAGGGCATGCCAAAGATAGCTACCCCCATAAGACAATATGTGTTGTAGTAGTAGATTGTGAGATTTGTCGTGGGGGCCATGATGCAAGTAGATGTCCCTTACTACAGCGTGTAATTCGGAAGAATGTATCTTGTTACTGTAAAATTTACACCTCTATAACCCATAGTACTAAAGATTATAGGATTATTGATCAGATCCATGAGGCCATTGATCATGGTGTGCACCAGACCAGCATTTTTAGTAGTTCTAAGGGTGATGACCACCATTATGAGGAGTGCGTAGATGAAGGTGCGTGTGGAAGGGAATTTTGTGAAGGGTTTCATGGTCATGGTAACCACGGGGGGAAGAAGTGAGTTCCCACATGGAACCTATTTTAATTATGGGTCTACAAACCACTACAAGTGTGAGTTCCTAGACTTATTGCAGTGCTCATGGTGCGGGAAGAAGCACAAGTATGAGGAGTGCCCTGAGTTGTTTGAGCATATGAATCAGCAACACTAGAAAGACAAGGGCACTACAATGGTAAGAATTAAGAAGGCTGACACACAATGGATGCCACGGGTGACACGTGATGTAGGATTGGAACCTGTTACGGTAAGAACAAGAGCATAGGCCATACACACAAAGTAAATACCACAGCAGAAGAACCTTGTTTCAAGGGAAGAAGTGGTACATGGGAAGTACCCAGACCCTACGCATCAAAAGGAGGTATATCAAGAAACCATGGACGTCATTTAGAGTTTACAAGGAGAAATCCAATGTCTAAAGGAGCAGTCCAGGAGGGAGGAACAAAGAAGGAAGGTCAAGTCGCCAAAGATGACTTGGATGAGGTCAAGGAAGTATGTAAAATTCTAAGGCAAGAGAATATTAATCTCTTCTTTGGGAGCATGGTTGAGAGAGAAGGTACAACGCACCGAAGAATAGCATGAGAGAGAGGTCTTACATGCAAACCTCCCCCCTCAAAGCCTTGACTATGATAGGGAGATCATGTTAAATACAGTCGTGGATGGATGGCTCCTTAGTAATATCCTCATTGACACAGGTGCGGAGGTCAATGTTCTCACCTTGGATGTATAGCATCATATGGGAAGACCTACATTACAACCATCTTCAAATGTGTTGTATATGGTGAAAAAAATGAAGGAAATGCCCATTGGTGTCTTAAAGGATACAACTATCACCATTCAAGGGGCTAATTTTACTTAGCTCCCGGATAGTGATAGTTGTATCCTTTAAGACACCGATGGGCATTGCCTTAGTCTTTTTTCCATATATAGCACATTCGAAGATGGTTGTAATGTAGGTCTTCCCATTTGATGCCATGCATCCAAAGTTAGAACATTGACCTCTATGCCTATGTCAATGAGGATATTACTAAGGAGCCATCCATCGAAAACTGCATTCAATGTGATCTCCTTGTCATAGTAAAGGTTGTGAGGGGAAGGTTTAGTGCAATACCTACCTCTCACATTCTCCTCCGGTGCATGGTACCTTCTCTCTCAACCATGATCCTAGCAAGGGAATGATATTCTCTTGCCTTAGCATTTTACCCACCTACTTGACCTCATCCAGGTCATCCTTTGGTGCCTCGACTCTCCTTCCTTGTTCCTCCCTCCTAGACTGCTCCTTTACACACTGGATTTCCCCTTGTAAACTCTAAATGACATCCATAGTGTCTTGATACACCTCCTTTTGATGTGTGGGGTTTGGGTACTTTCCATAACCCACTTCCTCCCTTGAAATGAGATTCTTCTACGTTGGTATGTCTTTTACGCATGTGGATTCTTCCCTTTTTGTTACCAAGACAGGATCCAAACATGTATCCCATGTTACCTGAGACATCCATTGTGTGTATGCCTTCTTAATGTTGACCATTGCAGCACCCTTGTCTTTCTGGTGATGTTGATTCATGTGCTCAAACAACTTCGGGCACTCCTCATACTTATGCTTCTTTCCGCATGACAATCACCGCAATAGGTCCGGCATTCTCATTTATAATATTATGTAGATCCACAATTAAAATAGGTTCCATACAGGAACTCACTCCTTCCTCCTCTATGGTTACCACAACCATGGAATCCTCCTTAAAAACCCCTTCCGTGCGTGCCTCCCTCTGTGTGCTCTTCATAACGGTGATCATCACCCTTGGAACTACTGGTAACACCGTCCGTGCACCCCATAATCAATGGCCTCATGGATCTAATCAATGAGGATATCATCCTTAGTATCATGGATTGTAGAGGTGTAAATTGTAGTAATAAGACACATTCTTTTGGATTACGCACTGTAGCAAGGGGCATCTACTTGCATCATGGTCCCCATGACAAATTTCATAGCTTACTACCATGGCACGTACTTATCCTCCAGGGAAATTATCCTTAACGCACCCTTCTACTTCACAATCTATGCACCACAAACCACTATGAGTCTCTTGGGCTGAGTTCGTAGACAAATTTTCTAGCTGCTTCACCATAGCAGCAATCTAAGCCTCCAGAACATGTGCTAATGCTAGTATCAACACTACCAACAAATTTCCTCGGCATGCAGAGCAACTTCCAATGCCTCAAAGTGTCGGAGTGCAGAAATTTTTATGAGATAAGGCCCTTCTAAAGGGTGTGATCAATCCTCCAAAAAACCACTAAGCATGTTGTGAAGGGTGAATATCATATGATAATTTAGACAAGAGAGTTTTAAAGCACGCATCATACTCCCGCACACTCTCTGTCCATTCCTTGTTGAATCTCCTTCAAAGCATTGATGCTCTTCTATTCAAACTTAGGAATGTGGAATTCTACCAAGAATGCATTCTTTAAAGTAGTATAGTCCACCACTGTTTGATGAGGTTCATACTTCCTATACTAGCTATGTGCACGCCCTTGTAACATGGTTACAAACTAACTAGCCTTCCACTCCGGGGTTATGATACCCTTTGCATGCCATAACAGTTCACACTTGTGAACATGTTCCATAGCATCCTCAATACCTCTGTAATCAAGAAAATGTAGAGATATTTCAAAGAAAACTTGGGGGTGGTTGGGGCCCAAATCCTCTTGAGCCAGAGCCTTGGTTTCCACCTGTGTTTCCTCCGCCACCTGACCCACCAGGTCCTAAACCACCAAATCCACCAGACCCACCAGCTCCTACTCCTCCTGAACCACCAAATCCACCAGACCACAAGGTCATGTTCCTCCCGAACCACCATATCCACCAAGTCCACCAAGTCCTGTTCCTCCTGACCCACAAGATCCACCATATCCCATAGTGGTCATGCCAAGGGTCGCCACAGTTCCACTAAATCGCGCTTTGTGGTTTGTGACAATGCCCCGCTACCAATAGTATACCCTGTGCCACTCCCAGACATGAGACCAAAATCTTGCATGTCTATACCTTGCCCAAAAAATTCCTCCTAACATTGTGTTGGTGTTTGCATCCACAGAAGGCCCAAACGAGAAATTATATCTCCTAGGTGTAGACCGATCACTTCCAATGTAACCAACTAGACTAGCAACATTTTCCCCCGATCTAGAAAGCCAAGTGCCAGGGTCCGGTCACTAGGTGGGCTCAGATGCATGCCAACGGTTCTTCTCTCTCCACATGACGAACTCTCATTAGAATCAAGGGGTCTCTCTTACGCGCTTGCCAAGATGGGGTCGCATGCATTTGCTCAAGTTCCATGTCCTCTCGTGTGAACCTCAAATCCTTCCTAAAACATCTACCACCATACATCCATCACACCTACAACCTCACATTGTCTAACAATCTCCCTTTCACACGCTTCACCATACTTGAGTCGTCTCTCCTCCCTTTCCTTCTCTATCGCAACATCTTCCATCTTCCTCCACCCTAGCTTCCTCACCCAACGCTCAGAATGGTTTAGCTGGCCATTGGGAATGCCTCTAAAATCATGGTAACCATCAAGATCTTCATAGCTAGAGGGACATCACATAGAAACTATCCTCTGGGCTCTCACAGAAACTTGAATTCAGCAACCTCTAGACAAGAATATGTGGAAATGGCGTACTCCATAGTGTAGCTAGCCAATAATTCTTTCCACCAATGATCCATAGCACGGGTCCACATCAGATCTACATCCTATACCCTCTGGTATTCTTCTTGGGTCCACACACATTATCCATAATGCCAACTTGATCTAGATGCATAGGTGGAGCCATTCATACAGCTCCACTGGGAAGCAACAGAAAAAAGTTTCATACAAATCATGGTAGAGGTTCTCTTCTACCCATCTATGTGCATCAAACTCAAGTCTAGTGTTGAATCTCTGAGAAAATTCATCCTCCGTGCTCTTAAACCATGATTCAACACTTTCCAAAGTTAATCACTCTATCATTACTCACTACATAGATCATGATGTATGTTATTTCCCACTATAACTTTGAAAAGAGGTCCTAGCAACGGAACCAAGATGTAGTCATTTTTACCCCTATCACAAAAGAAAGGAACCCCATGTGTGTCGGCCTATCACCCAAATGGATGTTGGGCACTCACCTGAGGCATGCACGGGTGCCGAGTCTCTATTTTATGTGAGTTTAGTGGGAAACATCATCTATGATTTGTGTTTAAGATATTTCAAAAGGATTTAAGACATACAAGAACCATAGAGCTTAGAATGGCCTCTAGATCCTTGCAGTTATTCCAGACAGAGTACTTAACAGATTATATAACTTGTACCATAATAGAAAGAAGTATATAAGAATCCATACTTAGCATAAAATGAAAGAGAACCTATGAAAAATATGTATGCATCAGAATCATTGATATTCATATATATATATATATATATATATATATAAACTAGTAACCTCATTACATCCATGGAGCCATTTACAGAATGTCATAGAGAAACAGACCACAGTCATGCATTACAACTGGACTAATGTAACTATGCTACCAAAAAGAAAATTTACAATCCCCTTGCCCAATACATCCTTTCCCAAATAAAATTACCCACTAACAGAGTTCTTGCAGTATTTCTGTAGAGCTTCGCCCACTTCTCCTGTTTACTTTGTAGGTGCTTGTATTTATAGCCTCACTGGGCTGCCAACTCATCCTCCAACACCCTCAGATCTGATGCAAAGTGTCTGAATGTGGTCCTCCATGCAAGCATCGTCCTCCAAGCCCGAGCTTTCCACTTTATACCATGATGTGCTTCTAGAAGCTTCTACCACAGGCATGCTCCTTCCTGGGCCAACCTGTCACTAGGCTGGCACCTTATCCATGTGTAGTCAGGTCATGCTTTTCATGTGTTCTACCCCAAATTCCCAATTTGACTAAGTCCCAAACCCTTGGTTCTGTCCACGCATGCCACGGGCTTCCTTAAATCCTTTTCTTAAACCCTTCTCTGCGCACTTTGTCCTTGCACACCTTTCTTCAACTGGGACCTTGCGTGCCTACGCGCCTTTTTTACTTAGTTAATATTCTAGTGGCCCAACAAGATCTATACAAAATGGGTCATGATGAGGTTATGCACTAATGCATACTAAAACATGAGCACATTGCAATTATGGAAGAGGTGCATGGTGGGATTATAGGAGGACACTATGTGGGAAATGCAACCATTTCCAAAGACCTTGGAAAACCTAGAAAAAGTGATGAAATACCCTTGCGACCAATAGCCAGCGCAGAACCATTTGAGAAATGGGCTATCGAATTTTTCGACCAATCTCACCAAAGATCGTGAAGGACTAGTTTGTGGTATATCCTCACTTGCACTGATTATTTGATAAGGTGGGTAGAGGCAACACCTACAAAGGATTATACAATGGCTACCGCTACTATATTTTTATGGGAAAACATAATCAGTAGGTATGGATGCCCATTGAGTTTGACAAGTGATAGAGGTACACACTTCCTCAATGAAATGGTTAGGATTCTATTATCAAAATTCATGGTGGCCCATCACAAAACTACTCCCTATCACCCTCAAGCAAATGGAACTGCTGAGGCATTTAACAAAATACTTAGTCACACATTGACTAAAATCTGTGATGTTGGTAGACAGGATTGGGATGAAAAATTATCACCGTTCTTTGGGCATATAGGACAACCTATAAGAGGTTGAATAAGGCCACACCATTTCAATTGGTGTTTTGTGTGGAGGCTATCCTTCCAGTTGAATTCATGTTACCTTCTCTACGTATAGCGCACACAGGAGGATTAGATGATGAACAGGTGCTGGAAGAAAGAAATGACAAGTTAATGCAATTGGATGAGAGACAATTATTAGCCAGTGTGGATCCAAAAATTGAAAAATTAAAACAAAAGGCATTGCATGATCATCACATTAAGAACAAGAAGTTTGAGCTTGGACAGATGGTCTTACTATATGATTCAAAGTTTCTACACCATCCTAGGAAGTTGATGGTGCATTGTTTGGGTCCCTACATCATCTCGTACATCCTTGATTCATGCATGTGCCAGTTGTAAGTGTTGAATGGGATTCGATTGCCAGGACACTTCAATGGGAGTAGGCTAAATCCCTACTATAAATAAGTCTTCTTGGTGTTTGTAATAAGGTAGTATTGCCAGATAGTTTAGGATTTCCTTTATTGCATGTTCCTTTTCTTGTGTTTCCCTTTCTCGTTGTTGTTTTGTTTTGTGCCTTGGGCACCGATAACCTCATTACTTTTTGAAGGTTATGAATGCAGAGGACCACACATCATTTTAGTGTGGGGTAGAGTAAGGTGGAATAAATTACAAGGTATGAAGCACCAGGAAGGATTGCGTTGGAAATCCTGGTTGAATGGCCCTGTGGAGGAAGTGCATGTAAGGAAAGGTGAAAAAGGATGGTTGGTGTCAGGGTAAGGCTATATTGTGGATCCATGTACAAGAGAGGAGGAAGTGAAAATGCAACACGAGGTAAGAGAGAGAAAAATCATGACAGAAGAAGTGCCTTAGGTGCTAGTTAGTTACATGCACGCAAGAGTCTCCTATCAAGATGGATTGGTTGCAGGCCAAAAGGTTGGAGACTTTTCAGGCAAGGTTGGGCACATGAGTTAAGGTGCTAAAGATGGGTTTGTTTGAAAAATCCACATTAAGTGTTAAAGTATGGTGGTAAGTGAAGTGGAATTTAATGCTAAAAGTGGGAAAAACTAAAAATATAAAGTTGGGCTTCATTATTTACTTTATGAATACGAAGAGAAAGAGATTTTGCGAACTAGGGTTTCAGAGTTTGATCTGTGTGGAAAAATAATCTTTTAACCGTGAGCAACTAGTTTGGATCTACAAACCGAGGGGAAAGTAATTCACGAGTGTGGGAAGAGTTGTGAAGAAGTGTCGTCTTATGAAAATATATTCCATTTAGGGTTTGACAACTAGGGCACGGATTTTAAAAAAAAGACTATTCTTCGCAGGTTGGAGATTTGAACTTGGAAAAGATAGAAGAGCAGAGATAGGAAGAGAATTTGAAGTGATAACCCAAACAATGGCACCTAAGAAACCAATAGTAACACCTAATAAGGGCAAAGGAAAGGGAAAACAACAAGAGATTACCATAAGTACTAACAAGGAATGGCATGTAGAAATGCAGTACCCAGATGGGGTTTTGCTCGGGATGGAATGGAAATCCCCACTTAAGAAAAATGATAGTAAGTGACTACAATCATCACATGAACACAATTAAAAAGGAAATGGTGCTAGAGTTAGTGCATTTGAAAAACCAAAGAACACCTGAGGGGTTACCAATTTATAGCGACGAAGTCGAGGTGAAGTTAGGGAAGGTGGGATTGTTTCAACTCTATGAGTTTCCCTACTTTGGAAAGCCAAAGTGCCTTTATCAATGGCTAATGTCACATGTACATGAAGACCACTTTCACTTCACAAGGTGCAAGATGTGCATAACCCCTCAACTAATTTCAAGATTCATAGGCCTTATTTGTTAGGGAGAAAACTTAGAGGACAACCTGTGAGACAAGGAAGCAATTAAGGAAACAATGGCTGTGTATGCATATAAGAAAGGGTCAAGGTACTTTGATATTGGGGATATCCAAGACACAGTTATGAGAATGGCCGCATGCCTAGTAACAAAACTCAACATGCAAGAAAGATGGACGTAGGTAAACAAGTCCTAGTTGAATGTTTGTAGAAGAATATCGAGGGCACCATATAATCTGTCTACATACATTGCAGATGAAATTATCACCAATGCACAGAAGGAGACAATATTCTATTTGGTAATGTCATCTTAATCATTGTGTTCTTAGAGATCGGAGTACCAGATGCAACAAACAAGTTCGTTTAGAAGTACCCAGAGGAAGACCCCTCGCCTACAAAAATATTTGAGAAATACACTTGTGATAGCATGATGCCTATTCACAAGGTGCGTCTTGAAAAGTGGTATATGCATTTAAGGAATGCATTTAGGGTAGAATGGAGAATACTTTGAAACTATGCAAGCATTTACGTAGGAGAAGTTGAGTTCGTTGTATACCAACACTTTTGTATTGGTAGGTTCAAGTTGACTGATAAAACCATGAGCCCATACTGAAAGCTCCCATTCTCCTTTATAGCTCAATACTTCCAAGCGGGAGTTAATAGATTCAAGGAGTCCAAGAAGTTAAAGTTTGACCTTAGTGAGGTGGACTAGGACCACAGGAGATGCGCAGGACATTGGTCTACCCCAATAAGCACATGTACGTGGAAAAGTACGTGTCACATGAAGTCTAGATGGTGAAACCCCTGACTCTTCCCATTGCGGGGAGGTCTGAAGCACAATTATACCTTCGCATAAGGCCCAAGTTTGGGAAGGGCATCTATCTTGAAACTTAAGTATCTATACATGAGGACCCAATAGGTAGGAAGAAGCCCGCACCCAGATAGAAGGAAAAATAAATATAGAAAAAGGAACCAATTGCCTAAGATACACAGGTAATAGGTGCCCTAGGAACAAGTGCTAGAAAAAGTACTTACACGTGTAGGAAGAGGTCCCCGAGTTAAAGAGAAGGCACCGAGTAACAGAAAAGCTTATCACGAGGATAAATCACTAGAGGAGGAAGAGAAAGCCAAATATCCTATACTGGAATCCCTAGTTAGGAAGAAACAGAAGGTGATGGAGGAAGCTGACTCGGAGGAGATAGAGAGCTTGGAGAAATACATAGGTGAGAGGGATGACGATGAAGAAAATGATCCTGAAGGGGACCAAGGACCACTTGTTTTCAACATGCATGATTCGAAGAAGAGGGCGGAGAAGAAGAACATGAGTTCCTTTTCGTGTGGCACAAGGGTAGCCAAGAGGAGGAAGGCACCTGAACATAGAGAGAAGTGAAGAGTTTGGCGCGTAGGACCAGAAAAACTCCAAGCCTCATAAAGGAGAAAATAAACAAGGTGGTAGAAAGAGAAGCAACAAAAATCATCAAAGCCTTGGTAGAATAAGAATTAGAGCACAACGTTGATGTAGTGATGGAAGAGGATAAGGAAGAAAGTGTAGGGAAAGATCATGGCAGCGTGGGAGGCCCCAGTCTATTGGTGAATGTTCCTAATGGTACGTGCGTGCACGGGGAAAGCACATGGAGATCCAGAGGCAAGGAATGAGCTACATTAATGATCCTAGTAAGGTGTTGTGTACACACTTCCAAAACAGTTCTAATAGATAAACTCTTGGCAATGAAGTCGTTTGATGAAGAAGGTGCATATCCTCGGATGAGGAAGATTTTCTCTTGGTAAATTGAGTCCCACATCAATGATCCGGAGTTCAAAGTAAGCCAGGGGGCACTAATGAAAATGCCTCGAGTCAAAAGGAGGAAACCCTTGGTAAATTCTCGTAGCTTTTAGATGAGCAAATGTAATGCGCTCAACAAGGTCTTAGTTGAGGTTGAAGCCAAGCTCTTTGGATGAAATAATAGGATAAAATTTCTAGAAGTAGAACTAGAAAAGGAGGAAGATCTAGAAGATAAGGCCAAGGATTTAAAGCAGGAGGAGTTAATTAGCTCTCAGCTAAAGCATGAACTTAGGGAAGAAAAGGAAAGGGTGCGTGAAGTACATAAGAAGGTAGAATCCATCACAGATGCCATTGTTTTGAAGCATCCAGACCTAGCACCGCCCACACAAAATTATGGATCTTCCCTTGAGTGCCTTGAAGACTTAATGTGCATCCTCACCATGGAGAGGAAACCTCTAGCCTTAGAATCCGCAGAAGAAGTAGCAGCACACCTAAAGAAGGAGAAAAAATTAAAGGTAGTAACAATCATGGCTGCATACAACAAAGTCCTTACTGATGTAAATATTTTTACACATACCACCGAGGCCATATATGAAAACTATGCAGACAGAGATAAAGTGGTGAGTATTCTGGTTGCCAACTATGAAACAGAGCTTAAAGAGTTCCAAGAAAATAACAAAGGGAATAGAGCGAACAGGATATAATCCTAGCCAATGTTGAAAAGAAGTTAGAAGCTATTGAGGCCCTAAGGGGTACAATCAAGAACCGGCTAAAGGAGCTATACCCACAGATTACTAGAAGGATGGATGCACTTGAGGATGTGGGCAAGGAGTTGGAAAAATTGTTGACACTATGAACGCTCAAGGAGATGGACTGAGTTTTGGGAGGTAAGCACCTAGTCGGCGACCTCTGCCAGAGAGTGCAAAATGAAGTTGATGCCTGGAACAAGTTGGAGGCCGACTTGCAAAAATATTTTCCTATCTTGTTGCAATAATGCCATCACTTCCCCATTCTTTCTTCTTTCCTAAATTCTTCATTCCCTTATTATTTTCCCAATACGTTAAGTCTATTGTGATTCTTTATTCATTGGATAAGTGTTCCCACATGCAAAGAACAGGCATAGTGTGGGGTGATGTTGGGCCCCTAAAATATTGGCTAAGTACACAAAGGTGCATGGGTGTGCAAGGCCTAAGTTGAAGAGCGGGTGCACAAGGTAGGGTTCTAAGAGGGTTTTAGAAGGGTCATGTTACGCATCGAAGCCAAGGTCTTAGGACTTAGCCGTATTTGGCATCTCAGGAAGGACATGAGAAAAGTGTGACCTGACTGTGCATACGGAGTGGATAAGGTTCCATCCTAGTGACAGGTTGGCCTAGGAAGGAATATGTCATGCAATGGAAGCTTCTAGAAGACCATCATGATAAGGAGTGGAGATCTCAGGCCTGGAGGAGCATGCTCCCATAGAGAACCATATCTAGAAACTTGGTGACATATTTGAAGCCTTAGAAAGGTGAGTTGGCAATTCAAGTGGCCTATAAATAGAAGCGTTTGTAGAAGAAAAGATATAGAGATATAGAGAGATGAAGAGGGAGTGTAACTCTACAAAAATGCTGCAAAGGAGCTCTATTTAGGTTGGGTAGATAAAACATAGGAGATGGATGTACCAAGGGCTTGGATGTTTAAATTTTCATTTTGAGAGTTAAAGGATAGGAATCCAGTTATGATGCATGACTTCAGTCTGCCCTTCTATGATGCTCTATAATGAATCTAATGAATGTAATGAGGTTACCAATTTATATGAATATTATCCCTAATGATTCGGTGCATTTACATATCTTCATGATTCTATTTTATGAATGTTTATGGAATGATTCGAATCTTTGCGCATTTCCCTTCTCGTTTTGATTCGAGTTCTTAACTGCAAGTACTTTTTCTGTCTAGAATGATTACACTTTGGTCTATAAGATGTTCTCGAGCTCTATGATGCGTACATGTCTCATTTCCACTCACTTCCTTTAAGTTTGGATCATAGATGATGTTTTCCCACTCAACTCCCATAAAAGAGAGACTTGTATCCCGTGCATTCCTTGGGTGAGCTCCCAAAGACCCGTTGGGTGATAGGTCGGCATGCATGGGGTTCCCTTGTTCTTGGTGGGTGTAAAAATGACTACATCAAGGTTCGGGTTCACCAAAATGATTAACTAAAATGTGGGATAAGCATAATTAATATAATCGGGAAAAATAGTAAATACAAGGTAAATAAAAGTAGTAAATAATTATAGAAAAATGATCCAAGAAACTAAACTAATGAAAATAGAAACCCTTATATGCAAATAAGGGTTGGAAGGAGCTTAGTTGATTTGGTAAAATTTTTAGACTATGTCACAGAGCTAACTGGAAAACTAGGAGGAGGGAACAACCGTGATGAAATCCAAAAAAGTGTAGATTTGGGCAATCTAATTGGATTGGGGGCTAGGAGAGGATCAAAGCACTGTGGGTGCCCTATTCTAGGTTTTGGGTGCCCTTGTCTGTGTAGGAGGTCCAAAAACTATATTTGTAGGGTTGATAGTTGATCTAAAGCCCTTGGTGTCTATCACACTAACTTTGTTGTACTCGGTTGTATGTCATTGGTAGTTAATAATGAAGAGGAAACCTATAAAATCCTAAAATAAACATCAACCTCTAAAGAATAAAAATACATATGAAGGGGTCGGGGTTTCCTCAATTGCCACAATGGTGGACTTACTAATTGAGCATTGCACTACATCTCAAACCCGATGTAGTTCTATGTGCAAGTGTGTGCAATCATGCCCTAGGTGCTCTTGTGTCAGTCACACTTTGTAAAAGTAGCAAGCAATAACTATGTGTAGAAAATGTAATAGAATGGTGAATGGAATAGAATAAAATTTCCTCTTATGCTTGTGTGATGTATTTGAACCAGCCTTTTGCCTTATGATGGAGCTAGATGGATGCAAATGAGCTCTAGATGCCTTAGATGGATGTAACTTTAGGTGGATGATAGTAGTGACTAGTTCTTGGTCCCTCATTATGATCTCATAACTTTATATTTATATGGTTCTCTTGTTCTAATTTCATAATTAACCCTGAAAAGGATAACCAAAAGAAAGATAAAATGTTCAAATAGCTAGAAAGTGCCCAAAAAGTGGCAGAAAGAGGGAAAAGGATCAGGGGTGCCCTAACTAGGACTAGGGTGCCTGCCGATGCCCGAGTACTAGCCTGAGGTGCCCCAATCAAGGCTAAAATGATGGAAAATGATGAAAACAAACTAGGAAAGTATGTGTTAAAGGTTAGCAATGAAGACAGAAAGCAAATTAAAATGGCCAAAAGATGGGGGTTAATTAGTACTTTCTTCACTCAAAAACCATATGAATAGTAGTATGATATTGGGACTAAATAATTTCTAAAGTGCATGATTTTTTATCTATAGTCTTCCATCTCCTCTTCCTTGTTAATTTCCTCCTCATCTCAGACCGGGAGGAGTAGGTTTTTGTTCCTACCTTGTGCCCAATATATTCTTACATTTTGGTTCCTCATATATTTTAATCTCATTCCCAATGTACTTCATGTTAACCAATTTAGGCTTAAGTTTGATGTATAACTTAGTCACATCCACTTTTCCAATCACAAAATTCATTGAATTAATAATGATATCACCCGATATCACAGCTTCAATGTACACAGACTTACCTATATATACATAGGTCTTTCTGAGGGTATAATATTCATAGTCAACCTTATCTCGCATCAAATATTAGTTTGTGCACATCTGAAAATCTATTAATAAAATCCTGGAAGTATTGCACAAAGTGAACACATAGGGGAGCTTGTACCAAGGGCCCCATTAACCATTCTTCATTCTCGAACCTACCAACACGGTAGTGTTGAAGCACCACTAATTTTTCTTCTCCATCAACCATTGCGGTAGTTCCTTTGGTATGTGTCACTCATATTCAAAGGCTTCACGCATCCTTCTATACCACATCTCTAGCCTATTCTTGTATGTGCCTCCTATATACCCATCACATGTGTACTTTGTAAATATCTCACCAAGTGCCTTATTTTCCTATGGGTACTTGTAAAATCTTATCCTTTGGACCATCTAGAACCCTAATTTCAGCAAACACAATAGACGTAAGGATAGCATCCCAATTGATTTTATCCCCTTTTGTGCTTCATCAATGATGCTTTGTGTTATAAAGGTTGCAATATTGTAGACAATATCTTGTGCCATTTTATTTGCAATATACAATCGATTATTATTTATTATGCCCCATCTTTCCTAGCCATTAAATTTTGTTAACAAATGAGTGGCAATTTTCACAACAGGGTTGGTTACCTTGGATATGGGCATCGTGCACCCTTCTTTCTCGTACACCAACTCTATAACCACGGCTTCCACATCTACTTCATCATATAGGTCACTCAAAATTTCTATTCGTGAGCTCCTTAACCCTATAATTTTCCCAATGAATGGTGTAGTGAGTCGTATTCATTTACCAGTGAAGTAAAATAAGTCCTTATGGAACTTTGACATTAACCATTGATAGAGCCCCTCTATTTTTCCAAAACAAGGCAGCTCATAAATTCGTATAACACCATCTTTCTCTAAGGTATTTTTACCTTCATCATCATAGATGGGCTTATGGTCTTTAGTTCTCAAATATTTCTTTTCACCAACTCCTTCTCAATCTGGTCTAAATTTGCGCTAATGTGGTGATTGTAGTCACTCACCTTGCATTTCTTAACATGGGATTCCCAGTCTCGTCCCATGATGACTCCTTCAGGGTATTACATCTCTAAAAATCTTCTTTCAGAACTTCTTCAACCTCCACTTCCACTTCGTTCTTCTTCTTTCCTCTAGTGGATGCTCCAGGTGCTCTCTTGGGTGCCATTTCTTATCTTTGCACATTTTCTACCTATGTAACTTTAAACTTGTGTGCCCTAGCGTGCCCTAGCTGTAGTTTTGTTTTCTCAAACCCTAACTCCTCGAACCCTTCTCCCGCATGCCTCAACTTTCTCAAACACCTTCTCAATGGAGCTTTGTTATGGCCATTCTCAATTCCACCTTGTTCATTGCTTTATTCATCTCCACTCGCACTTCAACTCACTCTTCACAACTCAAAAACTAAAATATGCAAGGTAAAAATGAACTCGTATGCACCCCTTTTATAGATTTTGTAAAATTTTCCTCATTAATTACTCCTCACCACCACTATACTTCATCTTTAATGACACTTTTCTTCTCTTTCCTTGTTTTTTTACTTTTTCCATGCCCCAGGACATAACCTTATGGCACATCTACTTCTTCTTGGCCACAAAACTCCTTACGTGAGCCTCCATGTGTTGAATTACATAACCCTCTATACCTTATACTAAGTATTTTCCCATGATACTTCCTACCTCATGTTACACTTTGTGCGATCATCCTTTTACGTGTGGTATTTAATCTAAGAAAAAATTATTAAAAGCACCTTCATTTTGAACACATGTAATACCTTTCCCTTGTATGACAACCTCGCACTTTGAATTTTATTTCAAATAGATCCATTTTTTCTAGTATCTGATCCACCTCATACTAAAAGTATGTGTGGTCCTCTGTGCATGAACTCAAACAATAGTAACTAGCTTCCGGCACACAAGCGCACTTATTACAACAAAACACTAAACTAAATTGACAAAGCATAGTAATGATGAAAGGAAACACATGAAAGGGAAATATAATCTATGTGGCAATATTACCTTATTATAAACACCGAGAAGCTTTATTTATAGTAGGGCTTTATCCTACTCCCATCAAAGTAATGGTCAACATAGTGCCATCCAACGCCCGTAATCGACAAGTGCCTCGATTCTGTATCTTTGTTACTACAAAATGTCCCAACCAATGCACCTTTAATTTCCTTGTATGGTTCTCAAACATGGAATCATACTTTTTCTCACCTTCTTAGTTTTTCTAACTCCATCGGGTAATTACGTACCACTCATCTAATTGTGTCAATTTGTCAATGCACTCTTCCATATCTTTCTCATCAGCCTATTCCTCCTACCTACATAATATGGAGGGAGGCTAACATAAATTCAACAGTAATATAGCCTCTCGCACTAAACACCAACTGAAATGGTGTTGAATTATTTAACCGCTAATGAGTGGTCATGTATGCCCAAAGTACAATTGACACTTTATCATCCCAATCTTTCCTTCCAACATCACATTTTTTTCAATGTCTATCCCATAATCTTGTTGAAGATTCGGTAGTGTCATTGTCTTGAGGGTGATAAGGAGTATTCTTATGGTGTACCACCATAAACTTTTCCAAAAGTATTGTGATTGTCTCATTAAGGAAGTGAGCTCCTATATCACTTTTCAATCTCAAAGGACAGCCATACATGCTGATGATATTTTCCTCTAAAAATATTTTTGTTGTCGTTGTTGTATAATCCTTTATAGGCACTTGCATTTGCTAACCTTGTAAGATAATCTGTATAAGTAATGATGTAGCGCACACTATTCGTACATGCAAGTGGTGAAATAAGACCTACAAATTCAATATCCCATTTCTTAAAAGGTACAACACTTGCAATAGGCCTCAATGGCATCTCAACTCTATGTCTAAGCTTCCCAAGACATTGACAATGGTCACGCTACTTCACATATTCCTTGGTATCCTTATAAAATGTTTCCCACCAAATTCCGGCATCATAATATTACGCGTGGTAGATCACATGTATAATGACCTCCTGCAATCCCACCATGAGCCTCTTCCATAATATCCTCAGGCTCGTGCTCTAAGACACACTGGTGTAAAACCTCATCACGGCCTAGCTTGTATGAATCTCCACCAATCAACCGGTAAGGTGTCGCATGTATTTCAAGCTACTTCTTCTCTAATGTCTTCATTTTCTCAAGCACATGTCTAGTGCACAAAAATACTGCAATATCCTCTAAATATATTGTCGTATGGTTTAACCTAAAAAATTATGCATCAGGCATTATATTCTCAATGCTTTGCACATCCTCACTAGAATTCATCCTTAACAAATGATCGGGATCTAAATTACTCTTTCCTAGCTTCATAAAAATTGTGAAATGAAACTCCTGAAATAGAAATATCCATCTACAAATGCACCCTTGCAAAATAGGCTTGTTGACCAAATACTTAAGTGCCATATGATCTATAAAGAAGATAAATGGTGTTGCCAATAAGTAATTTCTGAACTTATACAGCGTGTAGATCATGGAAAAATATTTGTACTTAGTGGTTTTATAAGTCTTCTCAATGGGAGTCAACTTCTTGCTTTCAAAACAAATAGGATGGTCTACAATCCCTTCTCTTGATTGCACCAACACTGTGCCAATTTCCATGCCATGAGTGTCAACATGAACATGAAAAGGTTTTTCCCATAAAGGAAAATGAAAAATAGGTGTAGAGATTAGCCTTTCCTTAAGTGATTCAAACATATGCTATTGTGTATCACCCCAATAGAATTTTCCTTAAGTCTTCAATAATTATTCCAAGGGTGCGTAAATATTTGCATACCCTTTTATGAACTTCTTGTAATACCATGTGCATCCCAAAATCTATGCACTTCACTCTAATTGTTAGGTTCTTCTAAACCCAAGATCACAACTACCTTGGTTGGATCTACCAATAACCCTTCCTTACAAATTATATGTGCAAGTAAAGTGCCAAAAGGTGTTGTAATGATGCACTTCTTAATGTTGAGAGATATGCTTAGCTACCTATGCCTCTCAAACATGAGCCTTAGATTTTCACAATGGTCCTTGACTAGACCTTACAATGTCTAGTCATCTAGATACACCTACAAGAATTTATGAATAAAATCTTGAAATGCCTACACAACAATGTGCGAGAACACCGCAGGTGCATTCTTTAGCCCAAAATGCATAATTGTATATGCAATCTTACCCCTCTCAATGGTGAAGGTATTCTTCTCTTGATCTTCCTTTACAATGCACACCTAGTGATAACCTAAAAATCATCGGTAAGAAATAATATATCTCACTCCCGAGAACTCCTTCAAGGATCTCCTTTGTGAAAGGGATGGGAAAATGATAAATAACACATGAAGCATTGAGAACCTTGTACTCTACAAAAATCCATATCCTCCCATCCTTCTTAATTTTTATAACCATGGGACTAACCCACTTAGATTCCTCAATGGGCTCAATTATACCAAACTTGAGCATTTTATTAATCTCTTCCTTTACCTTTACACGTAGCTTAGGATTCATCCTATAAGTCTTCTTCCTAATCGGCGTGCCTTCTTTAAGATTGATTTTCATCTCACCTAAAGAATGGTGTACTCCCTTTAACTCATGATAACCTCATGGGAATAAGTCCTGAAAGTCATGTAAGAACTCAATAATCTTATCCACTTCCTACTCTAACCAATAATCACTAATCATGGCCTCATTAGACTCTTCCTTTATTCCTCGATGTTAGCCTTATTTATTTTCATAGGGCTATGATATGTGTGTGCCTTCTCATTTGTTGTATCCATCACTTGGTATGTACCTTTAGTGATGTTAACATCCAGATTATTACCTCCATCATCATCATATATTATGTACACCACTTACCCTTTTATTTTTCTTCCCAAGCGCAACCCATTTCCTCTTCTTGTCTCTTCAAGATCAAGGTGCGCCTCTAGATCAAGCTCTCCAAACATTTCTATTAGAAGTTCCTCAGCCTTCACATTATCTCCCAAAGTAAGGCACTTCATAATCTGTAGTGCTTCATTGACTGGAGGCTTAGTAGAAAAATAATCAAAAGTATGAATCATACATGAGGTCATCTCTTGCTAATTTTTTATTTCCTCATTAACTCTTCATGGACATACCATGTGTGAATGTAGCCACTTAAGGTGGAGTAGAACTTATGTACCCAGAGTGATAGTGGTAATTCCTCTTTTCCCTCCATCCAAAGTCTCTCATAATTTTGGACGTGATGCGAGGCAGGGGACTTCCCATGAAATTCACATAATTGAGAAGGTGCATTGCTCTTTAGGAGCCTAGTAGAGAAGGGGATTCTCACTTATCATCATTCTAGTAAGTTGCCTCTCTATGTTTCCCACCAAAGATGTTTTTGTCCCGCATAGGGTATAGACTAGCATATTTCTTCTATCCCCTTCATTCCTCCACTGGGATTCCATGGCACGCAGAAATACATCGGGTTTTCTTCACCAAAGTGTACCTAGGTACCCGCTTACTTCCTAAGTTCCTAACCATGTATGACCTAATCATGTGAGTAAATATGTTTTTATCTCTCACCTAACTACTTCATATGTTCTATGTACCCAATTGTCACAAGAAATACTTGTGGTGTCACTAACTGACTGAGAATCATCCCACTGTATTACTCCTTCCTTTGATGGCTCAGTTACCTTAGGGTTTCTTTTGGAATCATATATCATGTTCAAGTCCTCTTCACTCAAAGGCTTAACATATGGGAATCCTTTGCATCACCAAAGGTATAATGACACGCTCATCCTTGTTCTCAAATCTAATGTACCCCTTGTTGAAGTGTAAATCTACATTATTGGCATAACACTAGGGTCACCCAAGTAGTGTTGGGAAGTTATCTTCTTCAACAAGCTCCAATACTTCAAAGTCCTCAGTAAACTTGGCTCCTTAAATTGTAATAGTTGCATCCTTTATTACTCCAATAGGCATATCCCTAGTTCTATTTTCCATATACAACACATTCGAAGAAGGCTACAATGGTGGTCTTCCCATCTGATTCCATGTATCCAATGTGATTACATTAACCTTTGTACATGTATCTATCAGAATGTTACTCAAAATCCATCCATCTACGACTGCATTAAGTGTGATCTCCTTGTCAAATTCATGATTATTTGGGGGTATGCTTTTGTGGAGTATCTTCCTTTTTGCACTCGTGAGCCAAAGCATGTGGTACCTTTTCTCACAACCATTATCCTAATAAAGGGATGATGTTCTCCTAGTGCAACTACTTCACCGACTAATTTGTGTAAAACATATAAGGTAAGAGGTTAGGAGGAATACCTATAAAATAAAAGGTTGGAGGTAGAATGCACACGTTGTTAACTTTTGACCCGAGCTTATCATGGAGAGCTTCCTTTGGCTATGAGGAATGACTGTATGAAACACAACAAGACCAAAAAATAACATTAATAATATAGGTCGGGACCGCCTTTGCCTAGTGAGTGATAGATCCGAGAAGTGAGGTGCTTCCTAGAAGTTTGTCAATCCACTTTCAAATACAATTTAATGCAAAAATACCATGGAATAAGGAAATCCTATTGTAGTTATATGATTTAGGTATCTCATGCTAATACAATAAGTAAATCTAATCTCACGAAAAGTTACAATTAGATCCGAGGTTCGGTAGGTTGTTTTGGGTTTTGCGGTCCGAAAGAGGTCAAATAAAGGGTCTAGGAATGATCATGTGAGGTCTGGGTTGGTTTTGGTTAAATTGAAGGCTTGTTGGTCAAAGGGTATAAAATGACACAAAGACATATATCAGTCGGGTGTGATCGACGCTAATATAGGGTTGAAACCAACGGTAGAAGGGTAAATCGATGTCGATGAGGAAAATGGGTAATAACTTAATAAAAATGGCTTCTGGGCCTCTCTGTGATTGTACAAAGAGTGAGGAAGGTGTGCTTAGGCTCATAATATAACTGAGAAGACTCAAGAATATAGAGGAAGAGGTTAGGAAAGGTGGAAAGGCTTAAAATGGTTGGGTTGGTAGATTGGTAGGAAGATGGAGATATCTCGGGTAATAACAGAAATAGAAATACTAAAGGAAGTAAAAGATCTGTCATAAAGTAAGCACAGATGATCAAAACCATGTTACTTACTTATTGCTATGAAGATCTCATGAATGAAGGTGGTTAGTGATTGATCGGTGAGGTGATGGTATTTTAGTGTCACGAAAGGTCAACCTATGTGTTCTTGTAGATACTTCAATGATCTATGAGAGAACTTGTTGCTTGTGTTGAACTCTAGGTGGTGTATAGACATCATTTGGATGAAGGAATGGCTCTAAGATTCATGCTTGATTGCAATATAACTCCCAAAACTGAATGATCAACCCATGTAAAGAGTTGTAAAATTGTATATAAAGGAACTCGAAGGTGGTTTAGGTGACTAACATTAGCCAAGGATAAACCGGTGTCAATTGGGGTGAATTAGTCAAAATTACTAAAAATACCACGATCTTTACTATGTTTTGTGTGATCTTGATTACTAATCCAGGTCTCAAGTGAGGGTTGGCACTAAGATAAGTGGGAGTGTTGTTGGAGAAGGAATATGACTTTAATTTTAGGGTTTGAAAGATTCCCAATTGTTAAAGATAAGTAGAGACTCAATCTTAGTTAATTAATAGGCTAGGAATAAGTCCATGGTGAGGTGCCTAGGTGATGTGGCTAGATAAGGTGTAAATTAATTTAACTAAAGTAATTAAGTTGATTAATAATGTGAGGATGAACATTAATTCAATTGTAAGTAATAAAATTAATAAGAATGTGGGGTAAGGGGTTATGGTTAGGTGAATACGTTACGCTAATTAATTAAAGGGACTAAGGGGAGTGTGACCCAAATTTGGTGTCTACAAAGGTGACATCTGTCATGATGAGCCTCATTTTTTTCATGATAAACCTTGTGTAATTATGTTCAAGCCATGTCGAACCTATTCTAATTTTGATATTATTATGCATGATGGACAAATACATACTTTATATTTACTATTTTACTATGTTTATGGGAAATTATTGTGTGTACTTATGATGTTTCACCTTGTTAATTGTTTTGCATAAAAGGCACGAATATGATGTGGATAAATATTAATTATGTGTGCAAAAAGTGCATATATTGAATTATTATATGGAGTGCATGACTTGGTATATACACTAGCGCAGGACTCTATTTTGTGTGATAGCACAAGACTCTGGTTCATGTGTTGGCGCAGGACTCTCATCCTCTTTGATCAAATTTCCACCTCATCAAAACCTGATAAATGACACAAGCATGCATGCAAATAACTTAGATTTTGGAATTCCAGCTGACAACATCATTTTTTACCCATAATAATTGCCATTTATCAATCAGCATTCAAGCCACAAGAAGAGTGAAACAATAATGATAGAAGACTCACGGCTACTTCGGTTTCTTCAATCATTTATGATTTGGAGAATCTTATAGGGGTGATTGACTCCTTCAAGATTCAATCATGGATCCCCTCTTCAGTTATTGTAAACGCTTCAAGATCAAATACCTACAAATTTTTCCCCTTATTAATAAATTACCAAGAATCAAGGGAATTGTTTAGTTCAAACAAGTAGTTAGATTAAGAATTAGTCATTCGAATAAATACGTCCCATGGAGAGACTAGGAATATTTTTGGATATAAAATAGAGAATGTAATTAGAGAAGGGGGATTCCATATATTTTTTCAGTTGTAAAAACATATTTTGAATTCAATAAAGATCAAATTCGGGGTAACTTTATTTTTCTAGCAGGTTTGGTATAGACCGATCAAAGGGTAAGAGTAAGGGCCACTCCTACCTAACGAGAGGGATATTCATTCTTACTTTCTTACTTTGTTCTTTAACAATTATTGTTACTAGTTTACTATTTATTTTCAAATGCAATGCAATCTTTAATATTGATGTTTTAAGTTAAACTCAATTTACGCTTTGCATTCCAAGATTTTAATTTCATGCATTTCATTTGTAATCACAACCAGTTCAATGAATTCTTAGATTTAAGATAGAAACCCATGTTGAGATTTTGTTCCTACTATTCCCCTTTATTGTAAATAGTCGTTGGATGCCTCCTGGATTGATGGATTAAATTGATTAAAGTACGAACCCAACGACACTCGTCACTTTTTGGCACCGTTGTTGAGGAACAAGGTGTCATCAAGGGTTAAGGTATTAACTAGAATATATTGTGAGGGTGTCTGGTAAGTTTCCATTTAGAAAATTCATTTCCATAACTCTTTCTTTTTTTTTTCTTCTTTTCTAAAAAAAAGAATCAAGAGACTTTGTAGTGACAACAAGGATCCCTTGCGATGAGTATGTGGAACACACATAACCAAGTTCAATATCAATAGTTAGGGAACCACTTTTAGTATGATAGGATTGCATGTTTAGACCTAGAGACCATAGAGGAATATTTATTAGGATAAACCTTCAAACCCCCCAAACCGACACTTGTAACAACCTTTCTTAGAAAAGATGGGTGACCCCAATGATAGGGAAAATGGCGTAGAAAATCCACCAAGAAGAACATTTACCTATCCTATCGGCTAGATCCCAATGATCAAGCTCCTACGAAAACATATCCCCTTCAATTTTGTCAAACTTTCTGGGATAGTTTTAGAGGACCCTAATCCATTCCTTCTTGAATTTAAGGTTTTATGTCAAACTTATGACTACACTCTTGTTGATGACCAAAACTTAAAATTTTTCCCTCTACCTTAAAAGATGCAGCTATGAGATGGTTTATGGGGTTGACCCCAGATTCTATCAATACGTGGGAAGAAATGGAATGATTTTTTCTGGATAAATACCAAGATTACTATCGATTAAGGGATAGGAAAGAATAACTCTTTCGAATCCAACAGAAAGAGGATGAAAGTGTAAAAGACTACCTAGATAGGTTCCTTTTTCTTCATAGAAGGTGTGGAGATGGCCTCGACATTAACCTACTCAAAACCTTATTTCTCAAAGGATTAGATGATGACACTCAAGAAGCATTCAACCTAATGGGAAAGGGAGACATGAACAAGTTAGAGTTCACAGATATCATTGACCTTTGTAGGAATTACTGAAAAAATCACCCAAATCTTAGGAAACAAAAAGGAAAAATGGCTAATGGGGATTTATCCAAGTTAAGGGAAGAAATTACAAATTTAAATATTTTCCTCTTAACTCAACTTAATACTACTATGGATAAAGAAAAGGCTGGAAAGACAAAACCCTTGTTCATATACTACCCAAGGTGTAGGGAAAAACATGGACTGTCTATTAGACAAGACAAAAAATTGTCTTATCTATGAACTTAAGTATGCCACTGATCAGTGTGGTCTACTTCCCCTACTAAAGAACCATCTAAAGTAAAACAATTAAGAAGAATCTGAACTTAACTACATGGTTCAGAAGCAGGGAGAACATTTTTAGTCCAACCGAAATCAAAACTACAACCAAAAAGCACAATGGGTCCCAAACCAATGGAATGGGCCATGGTCATATCCACCCCCTTGGGCCCAACAAGTTCCACAGGAGTGGAGCCCACAGTATGCACAACCAATTTTTATCAACAACCATGGGCTCCACATCCAAACATTCCACAATACTCACAGTATAATCCTCAGTACCAACAATAATGGAATGTACAAAGGGTCTGGACAACAATATTATAATCAACGAAGATCACAAGGTCAATAAGCCATGTTGGTTGGACCAAGTAATGATTCCCAACCCGAATAACCCGCCTAACCAAAAATACCTTCTCATCTTGTTTCCAATCCTAAAAATATAAGGCAAGGAAATCCATCATATACGGTAGAAATAGAGAAAAACCCTACAGTAAACTCTCTAGATTGCAAGAACATAATGTTGTGTTTAGGGAAGGTTACATCTAAACCTTATTCTCCAGTCATTGAGGAGATCCCTGAAGACAACGAAGAACCAGAGAAAATGCAACCTAAGAATGTTGAAGAAACTCAACAATCAGACATTAACATTCCTTTTCCATCTAGACTAGCTGAGAAACAAACTGCCACAATTCCTGAGAAGCCAGAGTCAGAATTAATTCAAGGATTGAGGAAGTTAAGTATTGGCATTCCTTTGTTATAGGCTCTCAAGGACATTCCTAAATTAAACAAAACCATTAAATATCTCTACTTCAAGACTCCAGGAGAAGGAAGAATCAACCAAAAACCATTCATGTTGATGGGAAACTTGCTAGCATCTTAGAAGGAACTAATCCTCCTCTTAAGTATGGGGATCCTGGCAGTCCTATTGTAACTATTTGCATAGGAAATGTCCAAATCCCTAATGTCCTCATTGATTTAGGAGCTGCCATAAACGTCATGACTATAGATACTTTATCCACATTGGCACTCCTTGAACCTTAGTCAACACATATCATCTTGCAAATGGCAGATTAGTCAGTGAATAAACCCAAGGGAATATTAGAGGATGTTGTAGTTACAATTGAGTCCTGGGACTATGCAGTAGATTTCATTATAATCAAAAATAATAATATAAAGATTGGTTAAACCCTAATCATAGGACGTTTGTGGTTAGCTATTGCTATTGCCCTCATTGACTGTAGGACAGGAAATATGGTCATTACCAATGGTCAAGATTCTAAGAAATTGTCATTATACCTTGCAACTAAAAAATTTGCCACGAACAAAAACATTGGTCTAATGATGACTCGATGGTTCCAATGATATAATTTCCTCTCTTTCCATGGTAGTAATTCAAGAACACTCGAGATGAAATTCAATATTACTACCATGGCACTGATTACGTACATAGCTAGAATCTGTGCTAGGTTCATTCAAATTCCCGCTCAACTCTCGGTACTAATTCTTGTGCTAGTCTAACGTTGTAACTTACTGAATTCAAAAAAATTCATGGATGAGAATAACCAGCCCATTATTTTTCCATTTATGAGGAACAAAGATTTAATAGAATGCTTATTTCAAAACATAACCTCGATGCAAAAAACTTCTTGCAGAGTTATTTTTGCATAAAACTCTTTTGATCACCATCTTTTATCACCTCGGCCCTCATTTCCCTTGTTCTCTCGTCTCAAAATCATCTAAGTATGAAGTTAAATACAAAATGTGTCCATATGTCTCGTTGGTGTAGTCGGGAATAAAGAAAAATAAGAAAGGCCCTCAAACTTGTGCAGCGGTGTTCACATGTCCTAGGCCCGATAAAGGTTACCCCGGTGGGTTGAAAACTTAAAACCATACTAAATTTGCAGCAAGGCCTCCACGTGTCACTCGAGTGCACTTTTAAATAGAGAAAAATAGGAAGCCTCCCTAAAATAGTGTGCACCCATCACGTGTTTCTCAGGTGCATTTCAGGGGATCGAGATCCAGAAAGGCCCTCAAACAAGCGTCCAATCTCCACATGGAAGGAAAGGATCATCACTGACTCTAAGAGGGACAGTTGGGTGAATTGAAGGAAAATGCAAATATCTCAATATGTAGTTGAGATATTAACCCCAAAAGAAAGGATCATGTAAGAAAATTGAATGCTTCTAGTAGAAGCTCTGATTCCAGACATTAAAGCAAGATCCAAAACATCTATAAAAGGCGTCCAATCCAAAAGAAAAAAGGGGGATATTTTGAAGAGAAACATATAGTTTGCAAAGTAGATTGAATGTTCATATTTTTGTAATAGCTAGCCTTAGCAAGACTCATTATACAAGGAATTGTAATTTGTGCCACTTCGGCCTTATGTATCATTTTCTCTATAAATTGATTCCTTGTTCTATGCACTTTGGCTTTCATGTTTTGAGTCTTTATTTTCTGCTAAGTAGTTCTAGATAATTTAAGAAATCTATCATGTCATGCACCCTTGGGTTTTTGACTTATCTATTATCTGTGTTTTTCATGTGTTTCATCTCCTCGGACTCTAATAAATCTAAGGTATTTCTAAAATAGGTGGATCATGCTTTAATGCTCTTCAAACTATTTTAGATAATCTCCTTGGGTATCTCTCTATCTCTTTAGGATCTATTCTGGTGCATCACCTTAGTTAGTTTTACATTTCTTTTAAATATTTCTCCTAACCCTATCCCACACTAGAGAAGATCCAACTTCTTTAAAATCTGGAGGTTACCTTAGGGTGCATGTCCCACTAACCTAAGGTATCCAATGACTCTAATGGTTCATCCACAAAGATAATCGTCAACACTTCTACAACATAAATGTCCATTAAATGCACTTCTAAGAAGATATCCAGAGGTCAATTCAATTCAACTTGATACAAAACAATTGCTTGTTCTTCTTGGAAGAACTCTGACAATAAAAATAGCTAGTTGAACGATGAAGAGGAAAACACATTGTTCAAACTCCTCTTCTCTCATCCCCAAGCTTTTGCTTGGGAATAAAACGATATGAAGGGTATACATCCTAACATCTGTACACATCACATTTACACAACTGAGGCCAAACTAGTCAGGAAACCTCAAAGAAGGATAAACCCAACTTAGAGACATTGTTAAGACTAAATTGAAAAGCTCTTGAATGTAGGTTTTATTTATCCAATTTCAGACAATCGGTGGGTTTCTCCTTTGGTCATAGTACCTAAAAATAATGGGAAATGGAGAGTGTGTGTGGACTATAGAGATTTGAACAAGGCCACTCACTAGGACTATTTCCCATTACCATTTATTGATCAAGTCTGAATAGATTATCAGGTAAAAGATACTTCTCATTTTTGGATGGATTTAGTGGATACAATCAGATCATAGTAGCTCCTGAGACCAAGACAAGACAACATTCACCTATCCTTGGGGGACCTTTTCTTACAGGGTTCTACCTTTTGGGTTATGTAATTTTCCAACCACTTTCCAAAGAGCCATGTTAGTTATCTTCCCAAACCTCACTCATGATTGTGTAGAAATTTGCATGGACAATTTTATAGTTTATGGGGAAAAAAATTAAGGAAGGAATCAATAATTTGGATAAATTTCTTGCTTGCTATGAAAAACATCAGCTATTATTAAACCATGAAAAATGCACGTTCATGATGGAACAAGGTATATTTTTGGGTCATCATGTTTCAATTGAAGGAATTAAGGTTTACCTGGATAAAGTAAGCATCATCGTGAATTTGCCTTCACCCACAAATCAAACTAAGGTAAGAATTTTTCTCGGTCATGTTGGTTATTATTGTAGGTTCATCTCAAATTTGAGCAAAATCGCTTCTCCATTATTTTCTCTACTAACTAAAGATTTTGAGTTTGACTAGACAAAGCAGCATGTCAAAGGGCCCTTGATGCGATTAAGGACAAGGCCGATCGACTCTAGTGTTGAGAGGCCCCAACTAGGAGTTACCATTCCACATTCAAACCGAGGCATCCAATGAAGCAATAAGTGCTTTCTGCTGACAACAAGAGGAAGGACAACCCATGCATACAATATACTATATTAGTAAAAATCTTTCTTCTACTAAGAAAAATTATACAACAATGAAAAATAATTCCTAGTTGTGGTGTATGCAATAAATAATTTTAGACATTATATTACATGATATGAAGTCATTGTACATATTGACCACTCTACCATTAAATATCTCATGAATAAACCTTTGGTTCATGGTAGAATTGTCAGATGGTTATTGCTACTGCAGGAATTCAATGTTAAAATTATTGATAAACCAGGGAAGTCGAACATTGTTGCTGACTTCCTCTCTAGGATCACAACTTCAGAAGAAGAGGGAAAAGTCAGTGATGAATTTCCAAATGAAATTTTTTTGCACTATCTACTACCTCTCCTTGGTATGCAGACACTACTAATTACTTAGCCACAAGGAAGTTTCCAAACTTTTTCACACCTAAGAAAAAGAATCAATTAATTAAGTAGAGTGTGATGTACACTTGGTTGAATGGAATATTATTTAAATGTGGTCCTGATCATGTGTTATGTAGGTGTGTTGTTGAGAATGAAATATTTGATATCCTACGGGCATGCCATGATGAACCATCAAGAGGCCATTATTCAGTGAAAAGAACCATTCATAAAATCCTAGGATCTGGATACTATTGGCCTTCCTTGTTCAAGGATGTCAAGAAGTATGTGTGGAGGTGTGATAAATGCCAAATAATGGGTAAACCAACATTCACATCGAGAGATTCTCATCTAACCAAAAGTTATTCTAGAGCCATTTGAGAAGTGGGGTCTAGATTTAATTGGGCCATTTGACCCAACCTCCCAAGGTAAGAAGTATATATTAGTCTGTATTGACTATGTTACCAAATGGGCTGAAGTGTAGGAACTTCCACATACAAGAGATGAGAAGGTTGTATATTTTCTCTATGAATGAATCTTCCAAAGATTTGGAGTGCCAAGATCAATCAGTGTGTCGGACCAAGGGTGAAAATTCATGTCAAAGGTAATCATCTCTTTTGTGGAGACATATCAATTGAAACATAAGAAGTCATCTCCCTATCACCCACAATCAAATGGGAAAGTTGAGGTGACCAACAAATAATTGGAAAATATACTTACAAATACCGTGGACATCTCAAGGAAAAATTGGGCTCAAAAGTTACTAGACACAGTATGGGCCTATAATATTGCATGGAAAATAACACCAGGGTTTACACCATATGAATTAGTATATGGGAAGAAACCAATCATGCCCATAGAGTTTGAAATCACAACATTGAGGACTTCCTCTAAGGTGGGGATCAAATTGACCAAGGTACAATAAGTGATGTAGCCTTGAATTCAGTGGTACAAACCCAATGAAACCCTATGCATGTTGGCACATCACTCAACCTAGACTGAGTGCTCACCCGAAGTGCAAAAAGGTACCAGTCCTCTTTAGAGTTGTTGTTGCAGAGTGTTAGCATGATGAAGACTTAACATATATATAGTTTCATTACTAACACATCATTCTATAGAGCATACCAGATCTATACCTAAGGAAAAGAAAAATTAAGTACTAACCGTGATGAGATCAAAAGCATACTATATTCGACAAACACGAACTAACACTTAGATTCATCCAATATCCTCCATTATATTCAATGTAATAAGTATACTGAAGCTTCATTACAATGATAGTAGTATGCGCATAACAGATTTAATAGCATATCTATGTATATCTCTCTCCTTTCTATTACACAGTTTACTACATATATATAAGGGTGGGGACTTTCCCTTCACCACTTATCTATTCCCAAAATAGGTCGTATGCTCTTCTTAGCCACGCACCTTTACAAAACTAGCCACACATGCAAGTGCGCTAATAATAGACTACTACTAGCTAACTGATAGTAGCAGATCTATTTCCAGCTTGTGTCCATGAAAATTTCTTCATATCCAATCCTCCAAAAATAGCCAATGTGTGGCACACACATCTCTACCTCATTTGTGTGCTCTACACACCATCTCTAAAAATAGACCTTTATGAGTGAAAACAGATAAGTCCCGAAAGTTGAACTTTTGTTCCATGCACGTGTTCTCCCTATCCATTCGCACCTTTGAATATGACTCACTTACCTGCGCAGAATTCTTGTGTGCCTTTTTCAAGTGTTCTTTGATCAACATTACCCCACACTAATTTCATTGTCACCTCGACAATGGTCATCTCCAAAAACTGAAGTAAAGAATAGAAGAATGGAAAGAATGGAAAGAATGAAAGAATATTTTTACTATGTAATCTCTATTTCAGTTTGAACAATTAATTCAGAATATTCCTGTTTTATTTTAGCCTCCAAGGTCTGCCACTCAGTGAGTGCTTCCTCTACTTTTTCTAGAATGTCCACAGCAATGGACTCCAATTCATCCCTCGCAATCTCCCCTTTTTCATTTTTCAAGACCAACACAATGTTGGACATTGAGGTTGTCCTTCCTCCGAAAATCCATCTTCTCGTGCAATAAGCTTCCCAAGCTCTTTCACCAAGTCTTGTGTGGTTCTTGTGCTATTGTTAGGGCCTTGCACTTCTATTTAACCATTGATAATCTTTCTGTGCGGCCCAATGTTTTGTCCTTCATCGCTTTCTGGACCTCATTTTTCTCCTCCAGGGTTTTTATGTTGATGAGCACCTCTGGAGCTGTGCAGATGTTCAAGGCTTGGTCTTCTTTCTTCAGTTCTTCTTGTAATGCTTGTAGCAGTCCTTCATAGGATGCAATATTCCACATCACTGAAGCCTTCTCTCATTCTACCTCTTGTGTTGGATCCTTTGGCGTTGGCATGCATGAGAGGCTCATCTTCAAGCACTAGGTCCACCAAATTTCCTACATAGTGTATTGCTGAAGGAAATGTCTATGGTACCTTTGGCTCCAAGTGTGGCCTAGCTCTTATGACATTATCACCAATTTCCTCTGTGATTCGATAAATACAACGTTCTTTTTCTATGCTAAGTCTCTCTCCTACGTTAGGCATGTTATTTCCCCATCCTTAGTTTTAATCTCTTCCTGAGTGCCCTAATTATGGTAGCCTTGTCCATATTCCACCTTGCCACCTCTATTGATACTTGTTAGTGCAAATCAACAGCACCCTCTAGATGTCCTATCAGATTTCTAGTTTGACATTTTAGCATCCAATGTGATTGCACAACATTGAATCTTTTCCCCAAGTGTGGGACTTGTAAAATGGAAAAGAATCTCTAGATTAGAGGTTGGTTCCTCAACTCCTCTTATCAGGTATATGCATGAAATTTGCAGAGGCTTAAATTCCTAATTCCTACTCTAAATTCCAAGGGGATAGAGATAGAAAATGCAAGAGAAATGAGACTAATGTTGATAAGGTGATTCACCAAGGATTAGTAGACACCTACTACTGCAAAAACATACACATCCAGGAGGAAATACAACACAAAAATATGTACAAATTTCCAAAATGTGATGAGAGGTTAGGAAAACAATGATAAACATATGAAAGTATTGAGAAAACTTTTGATCACAGAGCATATATTATCATTTCAGTCCAACACGAGTGCATTCTGAATGTCCAAGAGGCAAAAGAGGTGTTGTATTTGCATGGAAAAGTAAAAATTCCATAAATTTTGAACAAAAAGGAAGACAAAGGGGAGTTGCGAGCTAAAAGAGTGTCTCCTTTTTTAAAAAATGAGCCCATTCTCGCTTTTACAATGCCGAAACGAGCCCAGAGAGAGAAACATGGGAAAACATGAGAGGAGCTCTAACCACCAACAAAATGTAATAAAACAGCATGGGCATCCTTAAAGGTCCATTCCCGACATTTTTACCATCTTTGGGAGAGAATGCGAACCATTCTTCATTAAAAATGATGGTTGAAACGTCATTTCTATTGATTTCCACGTGTGAGAGGTGTTTTCCAATTTTATCTATCTCAAACTCCATCAAAAACAAAATTGAGCCTGGAATCATGTAGAGAAGTTCACCATCTTTCCATTGATATAAAGAACGTAAAAAACTAAGCTCTGGATCGAAAGTTATCGTCATTTGAAAATTTAGGGCAAAACAGGACCAAAACGGGTTGGTGGGCCGAAAATTTGAAATTTTCCCACTTTTTTGCATTTGGAAAAATTTTCCCAAAAATATCTGTGCCCCACCAATCTGGTGCCACGTGGCATGATTCTATTGATCGCGTGCTCTTCCTACTTCATTTTCCATTGTTTTGGCCTTTGGAAAATTTTCCAAAAATTCTCTACTGGCTGGATGGCCCGAGGACACGTGGCACGATGTGATTTGCTGCGGGATTTTTTCTCTATCTGTTCCATTGCTTTTGACCATCTTTCCTTGAGCTGGACACTCCTCGGGCTGCCTTCTCCATTTTGTCACCACGTGGACATGTGGCAAGATCTAACTAGTTGCGGCCTTTGGGAGTAGACTTTTCTTTACCTTTTTCCCTTGAAATTGCTTTGGGAAAAAATCCCATCTCTTCCCCACACTCTGCAGGTCTTCGGGACATGTGGCCTCCTATTATTGGTTTAGCCCTTGGGAGCGGGTTTTCTTTAAATTTTTTTACACTTGGGCGAAAAGGAAAAATTCCTTTCATGCCCCCGACCCCGATGTCGAGGCGACATGTGGCTCAATCTAATGGTTTGGCGGGCCTTGCCTTCGGCCGAATTTCCCTTTCACACCTCCTTCAAACACTTTACAAAATTTCCAATCTTTCCTCCGCCCTCCACCACTTCTTTGGCCTAAGGATACATGGCATAATGTGATTGGACGTGGGCCTGGCGTCAAAAATTTTGTTCGTGTCAACCCTTGGGAAATTTTCTCAACTCCTCCCCGCCTAGACACGTGGCAGCATTCAATTCATCGACGGGCCTTTGGGGAAAAAAATCCTTTTGAAATCTTGCCAAACACTTGGTAAAAATTCCAATTTTACCTCCGCCTCTACCACTTCCGAGGACACGTGGCCTCATCTTATTGGTTCGGGCTTTTCTTGGGAAAATTTTCCACAAAAACCCCGCCGAGCCATAACTTCAAAAATACATGGAGTTAGGAGGAAAACTTTACCTTTCTAGAAAGCTGAGAAAAAGATCTATCCAATGGTGCCATTTCTAGAAGGTTTTGAGTGACTGAAAAGCAAAAAATTATGACTGAGGCACAAGAGAGGAAAGAATGAAGGGAGTTAGCCAAAAAATGAGCAAGGGGCTCATTTTGGATAACAATTTTGGCAACTCAGAGGGGTCATCTACCTGTTGGATGAAGTTACCAGTTTCCTGAAGCAATCCATTGGGCATGGAGTCATCAAATCTCTATTTGGTACCCCAACTGATTAGAACAACTGCGAGGGGAAGATGGAGGGTAGAACACCATCCGATTGGAGCAAGGCCTATAAAACACATTTCTGGAACAAAGCTTGTCTTGTGCCAAAGAACTTAGGGAAAGCAAAGCTAAACTACAACAAAACAATGAGCATAAGCACTTGGAGGAATGAAAACCTAAGCTAATATGTACAAGGTGGAGAATTTCTTTCGAAGAAGCAATGCTTGAGATGGATTCCATTGATGGAATCTAAAACTCTTCACCATCCAATGTAGACAATTGAAGGCATTGTTGTCCTTAGACTTTGTGACCATGTATGGGCCACTCCAAATGGCATCAAATTTTGAATGCCTCCCCGGTTTTTCTCTGTCTGCATCCCATTTTAACACTAGATTTCCAACTTGGAAAGATCTAGCCTTGGCCTTTCTATCAAAGGTATTATTGATCAAAGATTGATCCTTCTCCATTTCTTGGGATGCCTGATTTCTGATTTCTTGGAGCTCCATCAATTCTGCATATCTAACCACCATGGGTCCAAACTCCAACAACTCCAACTATTTCATGAGTTCCATGTTGGTGAACTCAAGTGACATGGGCAAAATTGCCTCTCTTCCATAAACAAGCTTGAATGGAGAGTTACCCGTAGATCTCTTGGGAGTTATCCTATCAGCCCATAAGGCTGATTTCAACCTAGTATGCCAAGACCTCTGATTTTCATCAAGAGTCCTCATGATGATCCTTAACAAGTTCTTGTTTGTAATTCAGCTTGGCCATTACCCTGAGGGTAATAATTTGATGAAGTGCTTAGGTAGATCCCATTCTTGACAGCCCACTCAGTTACCTTGGACCCAATGAATGCCAATGCATTATCTGATATTATTGTAGCAGGTATGCCAAATCTAGTTGTTATTCCCTCATACAAGTCCAGGATGCTAGATTCATTCGCTTCCTTAAGTGTTACTACTTCAGTCCACTTGGTGAAGTAATCTATTGCTATCAAAATCCATTTGTGTCCTTGGCTTAAATTTGGATTAATGACTCCAATGAAGTCAAAACCCCATTGCATGAATGGCTGGTCAACTGAAATTGGATGCAATGGAAGGGTAGCTAGTCTCTCCTTACCCGTGAAGAATGCACAATTCTTGCACCTCTTGATCCATGCATAACAATCACTGAAAATCTTGGGCCAATAATATCCACCCTCATGATCTTCAAATTTTCACTCTCGGTGCAAAATTACCACCAGTTGATCCACCATGGAACTCTTCCAACACCCTGTGAATCTGATTTGTACCAATGCATCTCAACAGCACTCCATTCACATCCCTTTTGAACAAAACACCATCAACAAGGGCATATGGGACAGCCTGCAATCTGAAGTGTCTTCTTTTGGTCTTGTTCATCTCTAGAGGGCATAGACCTGTGTTTAGGAAGTGCATTATGTCTTGGGTCCAGCAAGGAGTGAGGACACCATCATTTTCTTCTTGAGTGCTTCCTTGCTCATGGTTGTCTTGCAATGCCAAAACAACCTCCTTCTCATTGCATGCTTCCTTGTGTTTATTCAAGACTAGCTGCTCACACAATCCTTTTCCTCTGACCAACTTGGTGACTTTGATCTCAATGTCATACTCCATGACACGAGTAATCCAACCTGCTCTCTTTTCATTCAGGTCTTTGTTGAGGAGGAATTCTTTAACTCCCACATGAGAAACCAGCAATTGAACCTTGTTGTTTGAAACTAGATGTTTGAATTTCTTCAAGCTCCTAATTACTGCAAGAACATGCTTCTCAATGAAAGAATATCTCACCTCATAGTCCTCCAGGCTTTGGCTGAAGAAAGTAATTGGCTACTCATCATTGTCTTTGTTCTATTATACCAAAATTGTAGAAATAGTATCATCACCTCCAAATGCATAGAGGATGAAATCCTTGGAGAAATCTGGGTTAATGAGAGTTGGGGCTTGTGAGATGGCTTCTTTGATTTCTCCAAAACTTTCTTTTCCTTTTGCTATCCATTTGAAAGCTATGCTTTTCTTTAACATCTTGGTGATAGGCTTGACTAGGGCTGCAAAATTTGGGACAAATCTCCGAACAAAATTTATTCTCCCTAAGAAACTTTGAAGGGCCTTCTTGTGGCTTGCGGTGGTAGTGCTCTTATGGCTTCAACTCTTTCTGGATCAATTGTTAATCCTTCTTTGGAGACAATGTGGCCAAGGAGCTTTCCTTCATGGGCTAGAAAAATACACTTTTTAGGATTCAAGGATACCCCAAATCTTCTGCACCTTTGGAACACTTGTCTCAAATGAAAGAGATGGTCTATTGCATTTTTTGAAAAAACAATGATATCATCAAGATATATCAGCACCATGTTGTTAATCAAATCCTTGAACGCCATGTCCATTGCCCTTTGGAAAGTAGCTCTAGTGTTGGACAGCCCAAATGGCATTTTCCTGTATGCATAAGTTCCCCATTTGGTTGTAAAGGCTATCTTGAACTGATCCTCTTCTTTCACCATAATCTTATTGTACCCTGAATATCCATCAAGTAATGAAAACCTCTCAGAGCCGGTAACAACTTGCAAAATTTTCTCCATAGAAGGAAGTGGGTAATGATCCTTGAGAGATGCTCTATTCAGATCTCTGAAGTCAACACACAATCTGATTTCTCCACTCTTCTTTCTAACTGGAACCAAGTTGGCCACCCAACTAGAATGCTTGATAGGGAATATGATACTTGACTCTATCAACTTATTCAATTCTTTTCTCATGAGAGGTTCCATGTGTGGATTGACTGGCCTTTGTTTCTGCCTGATGGGTTTAGTACTTGGATCCAATTCAATGGTGTGTTGAGCTAACTCGGGATTGAAACCTTTCAAATCTTCATAGCTCCAAGAAAACACATCAGGGAATTCTTGACAAAGCTGTATGAACTCATACCTTTCTTGCTCAGTTGTCACTTTACCAACTTGGAGTGATTTTCCTTCTTCCACCAAGATGGACACTGAATCTTCTCCCTTGACTTGGATGTTTTCTTTCTCCTTCCTAAACTGATCATTAGGATTGAAAATGGACTCCAAAGTAATAAGTCCCTTTGGTAGTTTTTGGTTCTCAGCTGTACCACTTGGTCACCATACTGTTGTTTCAACTTTTCCTAATTTTTAGCTGAGAACTCAGCCTCTTCTTGTAAGAAATGGATGATTTGTTGATCACTTTCAAACACTTGCCAACTCACATTGTTGTCTAGAACCAAAGGCCTTACAATCACATGGATGTTTGGTTGTACCTTGTCTTTTTGGATGCTTTCAACAACATCAAAGGCTTCTCCAATGCTGCGTAAGCCTATCAGCAGATTTGGTTCTCTTTTCTAGGAATGGATTTGATGCCAAAGCCCTCAAAATCTTCAATGAGGTCCCACACCCTATTTTTGTAGCACTTGAGCAGATCATTCTTGGTAGCATGCTAACCCTTAACTTTGTTGACGATCAGCTCATTATCACAAAAGACTTATAAGTTCTTTATCCTTCTTTTGATTGACCAATGCAATCCTTGTATCAAAGCTTCATATTCAGCAGTGTTATTAGAACATGCAAACTGAAATCTAAAAGTTGAATAATACCTAACTCCTTGAGGTGAAACAAGCATAGCTCCCCCTCCTACACCTTGTCTACTTCTTGATCCATCGAAGAACAACTGCCATACCTCATTGTCATCCTTGTGGTCTAGTTTAGTGATGCTAGGAATAGGCTAATTTTCTTCATGCATGCAATAGACTCCTAGCTCAGATTCTTCTATTTCTTGATAAGGATCAAAAGCATGCACCTTGCTTGCCCATTCATCAAGGGTCAAATCTGGGATGCTTCCAACCTTGGTGTTAGCTTCATCAGTGCTTGGATAATCCTCTTGATCAAACGCTGAACAATTGGTATTGATTTGGCTTGGAGTGTGAGGCTCAATGTGAAAGTTTACAATAGGCTCAGATCTGATTGTGGCTTTATTTCTATATCTTGTTACGAACAACATTTGTGACCACTCAACGAGATAAGTAACCTCCAATCTTAGCTAGTGAAATCCCTTGACAAACATAGGGCAAAGAGTGGTGGAAGATCTATTACCGAGACATCTTGCAAAACAACAACGTTGGGGCATGCGTGCAAAGTGAGGCTCAAGTTTTTAATCACTCCTACTATTGTTATTGTTGTCCCATCCAATTACACTACCCCTTTAGATATGACTTCATATTGAAGCCCCAACTGATCAGCTATTTGCTTGGGCATTACCGAACTACTTGCCCTAGAATCAATCATGCAATTGTGTACTAATTGGTTTCCAATGATCAATGAAACATAGAATGGAGGGGGCTTCAACATTTTACCTTGTTGTCCTCAGTGATTCCCCTCACGCTGGGTAGATTTTTGAGTACCTTCTCTTGCATTTGGGCCCATTGATTTAAAGTTAACCAGTCCTTCATGGCAGATTGTAGCAAATCTCTTTGGCCTAGGATGGATAGTGATTCCCACATTGATATGTTTACATTTGTCTTCTTCATCTGATCAATGATGTTGAATGGAGATGAAGCATCTCTCTATTGTCCCTTGGCCTACACATTCATTCCTTGCACATGGGCAGCAACAACTGGCATTTGAGTTGGCCTAGGAGCTATTTTAGGTAGTCCTTGCGTGTTTGGAACTGCATTTTGTTTGCCAATAATTTGTGGAGTGGTAGAAGGTTGTGGATTACTTGGAGCCAATGGTTGTTCTTCACCCAAATTTCTCCTTTTTGACCTTGTGTTGGCTGCAACACTTTGGGAGATTGTTTGATTCATGCCACAAAAATCTTTTTCCTGTCAGTTTACAAGTGTGGTATCATTTGGAGCTGATTGTTGCTGGATGTTTCTTATTGTTGGTTATTTCCTTGACTCCCTTCACCCTCCACACCAGTTGTTGTCACCATTAATGCTTGATTTAAGGCACCGTTGAAGCACATAGATTGGTTGTGGGGTTCATTACATGGGAAACACCAATCATACTCTTGAGCTATGTTGTTTTGCACTGGCACTATTGCTTTAGAGGCAGATGTAGCATTGGGATTATAGGGCTGAAATGGTCTATTGGCAGGAGGTCTTACTTGATTTAAATTTGCAGCTGGATTGGGTGGTCTTTGAGGTTGGTATGGCTACCTGTTAGGCTGAGCTTGAGGCTGGAAAGAAGGTCTAAAACCTTGGGCTTGCTACCTCTTGAGTGTAACCAGCTCATTACCTAAATTTTGCAATTGCTTCATGACTTCTTGAAGTTCATTTGAGGCTCTAGAAGATGAAGTAGAAGCTTCACTTGAATTCTGATTTCTAGGAGTGGAAATAGGAGCTAAAATAGGCACTTGACTAGTGCTTGGACCCTCTAAACTTGGATACAATGGCATTGGAGGCCTAGGAGCTAGCTTGCCAGCTTGAATCAAACAATTTTCAGCTCTAATGGCAATGCTTATAAGCGCGGGGATAGTTGTGCCTCCCATGGATTGAATTAACATAGAAATATCGAAATTTAAAGCTTTAAGGTAATATAGAAAAGCACCTTCGATGTTGGCCTTTCTGCTATTGGAATTCTCTCCCAAGTCCTTTGAAACCTGAAGTTGAAGTCAATCACCGCTCATTAGGAGCTCTCTTTATGGTTGTCAATTGTTCCAAAAGGGACAAGTTATCTCCCTTTTCTCCAAACTCGCTCATGGAGGGCTATACATAGTTGGTTCCATTTTGAATAGAACTGAGGCAAGACTCTGAACCATTGCAAATTCTTCCCTTTGAATGAAGATGCCAGTAGTTTGACAAAGAACTTCATCTCATTAATCTCATGGATTGCACAAATATTAGTAATATCTTTGACATGATCACCGGGAGTGGTCCGATTCTCTCCAATAAAGTATATAATGCTCTTCGATCTTTGCAAATCGAGATTGGATTTTCTTGCGTTGAGAGCAAGTGGGCTGCTTTGCCAGTGAAATTGACATATGGGTTGTGTTGTGTCAATCTGATTGGCCTTAAAACCCTTGTTGATTGGATGAAAGGTCTACCAGGTGGAGGAGTTGATAGAGTTTTGTTTGGTGGAGATGGAGACCTTTGAACTCTCCTCCCTCTTTGCCTTCTTCTTGGAGATAATTGCAGATACTCAAACAACACCTCTTCTTCCCCAACTCTTGACCTTGTGGTGATTCTTCTCATGAGTTTTTAGGTTTGCACTACTAAAACTAGCTGATTCTTCTTCCTTGGAGTCGCCAGATGTGCAATTCAGGGCTCTTTTAAGCAAGAAATTTGCAACAAATGCACATCTATTTGTTTGCAAATGAAGATGAAGACCTCTTGGTCCCACCGGGTGTGCCAAAACTATTAGTGCAAATCAGCAGCACCCTTTGGATGTCCTATCAGATTTCTAGTTTGACATTTTAGCATCCAGTGTGATTGCACAACATTGAATCTTTTCCCCAAGTGTGGGACTTGTAAAATGGAAAAGAATCTCCAGATTAGAGGCTGGTTCCTCAACTCCTCTTATCAGGTATATGCATGAAATTTGCAGAGGTTAAATTCCTAATTCCTACTCTAAATTCCAAGGGGAAAAGATAGAAAATGCAAGAGAAATGAGACTAATGTTGATAAGGTGATGCACCAAGGGAGTAGTAGACACCTGCTACTGCAAAACATACACATTCAGGAGGAAATAATGCACAAAACATGCACAAATTTCCAAAATGTGATGAGAGGTTAGGAAAACAATGATAAACATATGAAAGGATTGAGAAAAATTTTGATCACAGAGCATATATTATCATTTTAGGTCCAACACAGTGCATTACAATGACCAAGAGGCAAAAGAGGTGTTGTATTTGCATGGAAAGGTAAAAAATTCAAATTTTTCCCAAAAGGAAGAAAAAGGGAAGTTGTAGAGCTAAAAGAGTGTCTCCTTTTTTAAAAAAATGAGCCCATTCTAGCTTTTACAATGCCAAGAATGCTTGAGCCCAAGAGAGAGAAACATGGGAAAACATGAGAGGAGCTCCAACCACTGACCAAAATGTAATAAAACAACATGGGCATCCTTAAAGGTCCATTCCTTGACATTTTTCACCATGCTGGGAGAGAATGCAAGCCATTCTTCATTAAAAATGGTGGTTGAAATGTCATTTCTATTGATTTCCACGTGCCATAGGAATTTTCCAATTTTCTCTATCTAAACTCCATCAAAATACAAAATTGAGCACAGAATCATGTAGATAATTTCACCATCTTTCCGTTGATATAAAGAACGCAAAAACCGAGCTCTGGATCGAAAGTTATGGTCATTTGAAAATTTAGGGCAAAACAGGGCCAAAATGGGTTGGCGGCCAAAATTTGAAATTTTCCCACTTTTTTGCATTTAGGAAAATTTTCTCAAAAATATTTGCGCCCCCGATCCGGTGCCACGTGGCATGATTATATTGGTCACGGGCTCTTCCTGCTTCATTTTCCATCGTTTTGGCCTTTGGAAAATTTTCCAAAACTTCTCCACCGGCTGGATGGCCTAAGGACACGTGGCACGATGTGATTTGTTGCGGGACTTTTTCTCTCTGCTGTTCCATCACTTTTGACCATCTTTCCTTGAGCTGACACGTGGTGTCACCTTATAGGCCACGGGATTTTCCTTTCAAAATTCTCTGCGGGCCTGCCTTCTCCATTTTGTCGCCACGTGGACACGTGGCAAGATCTAACTGGTTGTGGCCTTTGGGAGTAGACTTTTCTTTACCTTTTTCCCTTGAAATTACTTTGGGAAAAAATCCCAACTCTTCCCCACACTCTACAGGTCTTTAGGACACGTGGCCTCCTATTATTGGCTCGGCCCTTGGGGAGTGGGTTTTCTTTTGATTTTTTACACTTGGGTGAAAAAGGAAAAAAATCCTTTCACGCCCCGACCCTCGATCCGCCTTGAGGCGACACGTGGCTTGATCTCGATTCGGTTGCATGGCCTTTGGGCCGAAATTTCCCTTTCACACCTCCTTCAAACACTTTGCAAAATTTCCAATCTTTCCTCCGCCCTCCACCACTTCTTTGGCCTAACGATACATGTGGCATAATGTGATTGGACATGGGCCTGGTGTCGAAAATTTTGTTTGTGTCAACCCTTGGGAAATTTTCCCAACTCCTCCCCACCTAGACACGTGGCAGCATTCAATTCATTGGTGGGCCTTCGGGGTGAAAAATTCCTTCTAAAATCTTGCCAAACACTTGGTAAAAATTCCAAGTTTACCTCCGCCCTCCGCCACTTCGAGGACACGTGGCCTCATCTTATTGGTTCGGGCTTTTCTTGGGAAAATTTTCCACGAAAACCCCACCGAGCCATAACTTCAAAAATACATGGAGTTAGGAGGAAAACTTTACCTTTCTAGAAATCTGAGAAAAATATCTATCCAATGGTGCCATTTCTAAAAGGTTTTGAGTGACTGAAAAGAAAAAAATTATGACTGAGGCACAAGAGAGGAAAGAATGAAGGGAGTTAGCCAAAAATGAGCAAGGGGCTCATTTTGGATGACAAGACTTTCACCAATGCATTTCTCACCTGTTCATCTAACATGACAGTAGGCTTTATTGTCATGTGTCTATCATGAGGTGTCTTCTTCAACCTCCTTGATACGCACGACTCCTCACATACATCAAAATCTATCTCATCCATGTGTGTGTGCATGGACCATGATAACTACTTCCTTGTGCGCATTGTGGCCATATCTTCATCCATTAATTCCCAACCATATAATTCCTTTTATGATAATGTGCTCTAGAAATGGGTGTGGAAAATTTTACCTGCGTCCTCTGCATAACCCATGGCTGGTGGAATGTGCTCTCCACTTGTTCTTCTAGACCGAGGCTACTTAGGAACTTGAGCTTCCAGATTTGGGACTTGTGTTTCCATGTCTTGTGCAATCTCTGTAGCTATCTCATTGGTTCCCTTTTCCTCCTCTTCTCCTTGCTTCATTTCTTCATCTTTCTGTTCTACATTCTCTAGAGGTGTAGGATAATTAGGTGCACTTTCCTCTAACTCTTTCACCTCCTCATTCAACTTCATTTTCCTTCTCCTTTTTGCGTAGTTGTCTCTTTCTATGGAGAGAGTCTGGGTGATTTGCGCACTATTTACAGAGTAGCACCTTGAGTCCTTGTTCTCCTGAACACCCGCTTAAATTTGTGCTTTCCTAGACTACATCTAAGTCCTCATCATCCCCCTCTTGTGGTTGAGGTGGTGTAGTGGCATGCTTAGCTTCATCCTTGTTCATAGGATGTCTTCTACCTCTATGCTCCAAACCACCACTATCCTCGCACTCATCCTCCTCATCCTCCACTTCAATTGGCTTTGTGGGCTTAGGCACTGGGATGTTCTCCATCATATGCTTTCCCTTTTGTGGTGCTAGAAGTGCAAAATCATCTTCCACATACTTGTTATTCTCCATCTTGGGCTTCAGTTGAAGATACACCAATGCTGCTCCAATATCTCCCACAGCCAAAATTATTGGTTTAATTCTCAATACATCTAAAATGAGCTTTTAATATATGCCCTAGATACACATATTTCTTCCTTAGTGTGTGGTAGTCACAATCTACCTTATTTGCATTGAATTCCAGTCGTGTGCTTCTAAGAACCCGTGTACTAACGCTTGGAAGTGCCTTGCTATGAAGACATATAGTAACTTACACCAAGCACTCCATGCTCCATCTTTCATGGAAAACCGCGCTATGCAAAAGTGTTGGTATATAGTGAACTGAACTACCTTTCCAACCACCGAAGACAAGTCCTTGGGGATGTGCCATTCTTATTCAAAGGCTACGCAGAGCCTATCATACAAATCTCATCCCTTTACTTGACATGTTACGTCATGGATCCCTCACACAAGTACTTTTTGAAGCGTTCTGCAGTGACTTGTGCTCCATGGGATACTCCCATATCTTCTCCTTCAGTCCATCAGGTACTTTGATCTCCATGAACACCAGTGATAACAAGAACAACTCCAAATCTGATCTTTCCTCTTATGTGTGCTTCCTCAATGATAATTTCTGCAATATACGTGAAATGTTGTAGACTACCCCTTTAGACATCTTTTTGGCAATGTGTAGCCACATGGTGTTCACTTGTGACCACCTTTCCTGGTCATTTAGCTTTGTAACAAGATGTGTGGCTGCTTGCACCACTGGATACTTCTTCATTTTATCAATGTCCATACCATGTGGACCCTTTGTATACCCCAACTCCTTTCTGGTCTCCAATATTGCGGCCTTATCTATTAAATCATCTCGCAAATATTCTCATGTGCCTTTTAATCTCATTACCGTGGAGATGAGTGTGGCTGAAATTCTAGCTATGTTTCCTACAAAGTAGAAAAAATCTTTATGCACTCTACTCATGAGCCACTTTGTACAAGGGTTCGTATTTCTAGAAGTAAGGGAATTTATATATTTGGTAAACTCCAATCTTCTTTAAGAGCTTCTTGCCAACATCATCATACACTAGCATATCTTCCGCCATGCGTTTAATTGTCTTTGTGTTCATTGAAGGCATCAAGCTCTTTCTTATTCTTTATAGTACGGTGATTATACTCACTCACCTTGCTTCTTCTTATGTGAGAATCCCACTCTTGGCCTATGATAACCCCTATGGGTATTGCATTTCTGAAAAATTCTTTTGGGAGTCATCTCCTCTTCCTCTTTAGCTACCTTATTTTTTCCCTTCACTCCTGCTTTCTTGGGTGTCATTCCTACCTTACAATCCTTTGTAGATCCTTACCTCTTGAATTTTGCAATGTGCAAATCAAACCCTAGCTTGATTCAAAGATTCCCTAGGTAAAACTACATGCCCTAGTTCCTCTCTGTCACCTTACTTCACTTAAACCCTTTACCACTTTGGGACACAAGCTCTTTACGCACACGATTTCTTTGTCACGATTTGTTACACACCTCTCACACCTCAATACGATCACTCGGCTCTTCACACTTGGCTCCTTTTTAAATACTCTTATCGCAACAAGTAAAAATGAACTCGCATCCCATCCTTATATAGATTTCCAAATTTTTGGTGCATTCATTTCTCCTTCACATACCAAATATCCTCTCATTAATTGACAAATTCCATCCTTTTCGCACATTACATCTTTGCTCCCAGCCTATAACCTTCTAGCGCGCCTTCCTACCCTTTGGTCATAGACTTATCTTCAATGTGCTTCCTTGCACCCAAGTACCTCATCACTTGCACCTTCTACTGGTAGTTGTTATGGCCTCTGCTTACCTCACATTATATTGTCCCTTCATTCATCTCTATCTTTGGTCACTTTTTAGAGGAAATCCTTTGAATTGAAGAGCACCCGTAGCAGCTTATTCCTTTCACCTTTCAATTCCCACAATCTTGTACCTAGATATCAACAACCACCCCACACTAAAAGTATGTGCAGTCCTCTACGCATAAACATGCTTCATGTAGTAATTAGCTTCATGCGTGCAAGCACACTTATTTCACAACACACCAACTAAATTGAAAAAGCATAGCGATAAAGAAGGAAACACATTAAGGAAATACATAATTGAAAACCTAATCTAAATGGAAATACTTGCCTTATTACAAACACCAAGAAGACTTATTTATAGTAGGGCTTCAGCCTACTCTTGTTGAAGTAACTAGGTAGCCGTGTTCCATCAAGTGCTTCTAACTGGAAAGCGCATGTTTCAAGGATGTAAGTGATAACATACGACCCCAACCAATGTACCTTAAGTTTTCCTAGATGGCACAAGAACTTAGAGTCATAGAGAAGTACCATTTTTCCAATCTCAAACTTCTTATCCCTTATGTTTCTGTCATGTCATGCTTTCTACCTGGCCTTTTCTTTCTTCTGACTCCAACGTGCTATGGCTCATTGCTCATCCAACTGAATTATCTTTTCAATCTGTTCTTCTAAATCTTGCTCATTAGCTAGACCTCCAACGCATGTGCAATACGCAAAGAAGGTAACATAAATTCCATAGGAAGAATGGCTTATGCGCCAAACACTAACTGAAATGGTGTGGCTTTGTTCAACCTTTTATATGTTGTTCTATATGCCCAAAGTACTAAAATACTTTATCATCCCAATCCTTTCTTCCAACATCACAATTTTTTTCAATGTGTGGCCCAAAATTTTGTTGAAAGCCTCAGCAGTTCCATTTTCCTGAGGATGATAGGGTGTAGTCTTATGGTGTGCAATCATGAACTCATCTAATAAAATTTTGATTATCGCATTAAGAAAATGTGTGCCCCTATCACTATTCAAACTCAAAGGACATACATACCTTGTAATAATATGTTCCCATAGAAACTAAGTTGTTATATCCACTGTACAGTTCTTGGTAGGTGTTGCTTCTACCCACCTTGTCAGATAGTTTGTGCAAGTTATAATGTAGTGTGATCTAGTTTTACACGTAGCTGGTGAAATAAGACCCATAAAATCTATAGCCCATTTCTCAAATAGGCATGTGCTAACAATAGGTCTCAGAGGCATTTCATCTCATTGAGCTGGTCTTCCAAGACGTTAACAATGATCACATGCATTATGAAATTCCTTACAATCTTTATAGAGGGTCTCCCACAATAATCCAACAAGTGGAATCTTGTGCGTTGTGGCATCACCTACATAGTGGCCTCCTACAAGTCCACTATGAGCTTCTTCCATAATGCACGTGTGCTCATGTTCCAATACACAACGGTGCAATACTTCATACTTGCCCATTCTGTACAAGCTACCACTAATTAACATATAAGGTGTAACACGTATAGCAAGTTGTTTCTTCTCCAAGGATTTAATTCCTTCTGGTGTCATCCCTGTGCATAGAAAGATAGCAATGTCCTCTAGTTCTAATGGTGCATGTTGTAACCTGTATAACTATGCATCTAACATGGTATCTGTATGTCTAGAAAAGCGACAAGCGAGCGTGGGAATCTACAGAGTAACTCTTCCGCACAGACCCGACCTCCCGAGGTCATGCCGAGACAACGGGTAGGGATGGAATATGCGTGGGATGCAGACAAACTAGTTAGGCAGTCTAATGTCTTCGACACGCACTAATGGAATTTACGAATCTAAGGCAAAGAAAGCCCTTCTAACTTGCTCAGTGTGATAGATCGATCAGCCAGGATGACGTCAAGGCTCAATCACTATCGAGCTCGGTGTGATTCGATCTATGGGTTGTGGAATACATGGAAAATGACACGGGATAGTTTCGGTATGCGTCCCAGACAGGTCATATGGTGGATGGTGGAAACAATTGACTCTATGGACGATTCTCTGGCCTAGTCCAGAATTCTCTAGCTTCGTTAGCCGCTATATCTAGTAAGGACAATTGTTCGATGATGATGGGTGGAAGTGGGGTGGATTGGAATACTAGTGTGCGTAGGCCAGTGTTTATATCTGATTGACTTATGGATTCGTTAGGCTGTGGGACTTGTGGGTCACAACCGTAGACTCTTGGTTGTTGCAGTCCTGTTATGGTCATATACGAAATCAAGTCATGATTCCTCGTATCCAGTAATCATATGCTTTCTTAGCTTCTATGTTTAGGACCAACAACTGCGTGATTTTCTCAGAATATTTCACAGGCGTTCGTGCAACCTGGATCCTTAGACTAGTATCTATGTCTGTGAGAGTGTCTCCTGCACTTTTTGTCATGGGACCAAAGGATCACAACCAAAGGTTTGTTCTCTTTCGAACCCTTCTACAGTCATGTGAATGTTTGCCTAGGGTAATCTATAGTTCGGTTGATTTGACCAAAACGTGTATGCTTGGTCATCTTCTATATTTAACCCTCTCAACTGAGAACTGATCAGTTGTAAATCTGTTGTTGTTTGGAAGACTTGTATTCTGAGATTTTGGTCTATGTCAACTATTGCTGTGACGAGGTTTGGTTGAGGCACGATTGGCTCAAATATGTATTCCCTGGGCTCCCGAGGTCCCGTGATTGTCATACAAAATAAAATGTAAATCTAACTGTAATAAAGCAAATTCTAACTACGTGGAATAAAACTAAAACATATATAACTTCTATTTTTACATTTAACCTTTTAAGAGTTTAAGGAAAGCAACTATTTTAAACGTATCTAGAAATAAAAACTGAATAACAACTTAAAACAAATAGAATAACCGAGTGTAGTTATTTGTCTGTCCAATTTGTAGATTTATTCTAAACAATGGAATAACTTTCCTAGTCTATTTGCAAGATTCTCGATCCTACCTCAGAAGTGAGGAATGAATCATAGTTTCTCGAAACTATCAATCCTCACACTTCCTGGTAATATTGAGAATAGAAATTACTGAAATGAAACAATTAACTACCTTATTTGATATGATTCTAACTAGAACTTTGAAAGTTAAAACCTGGATTACGTAGAACAGTGGCGAATCCGATGGTGTGTGTGATCTTGTCCCCTCAGTGTGATCTCCTCGTTCTTTCGCGTTCACGTGGATCCGAGAAAAGTGTGTAATGCCAAAGATCGACATAAATAGATATTGGGACAAGGACACTCGGAATGTAGACTGAAAATGTGAGTAGGAGAGGGATAGCGCAAGAGTACGAGATTGGCTTATGCGATTCCTAGCGGGATTTTCTTTGCGAGTCATGCGACATAAAGTGACCGAACACAGAAACTATCCTGTTTGAAGAGTAAAACCTATAACTTTAATGGCTTCCTAAGCTATTCTACTTTAATGGAATGGATAAAACAACAACACTATTTGCACAAGCTGGATATGTGGCTTACCAATTTGGACAACAATGCTAAATGAGCATGCAAATGAACTAAAACTATGGCTCTAAACAGAACAAAAGACCGAACTATGAAAATGAGAGCTTGAAAGTGAATGAGGGGCAGACTGTGAGAAACACTTTGCACAAGGTGGATATGTGGCTTACCAACAATGCCTGACAATACTAACTAAGCTGCAAATGAATGAAACTATGGCTTCTAAGCAAAATGATAAACCGAACTATGGAAAATGAGAGGATGAGAGCAAAAGATCGGACCGTTTGCTTATGCAAAAACCATTTATTTATAGCTTTCATTCACCCAAAGATCAAAACCAAACTGGACTCTAAAAACCATAAACAATGGCCAAACACTATTCCAGGGGACCAAAAACATAAATGCATGCCCAAGTCGGCAAGGAAAGCTGGTGAAACGTTGATATTTTATGTGAGTCACGTCAAAGCGCTTTCTGGAAAATGCGTGCAGGACCGCCGCTCTGAGCAGGGCGGCGGTTAAAGGACCACCGTGAATCAAGGGGGCAAAAGGCCAAGAAAAGGGGAAAAAGGGGAAAATAAAGGACGCGGGGGCTAAGCGGGGCATGCGGGATGTTAACGCATACTCCGAGGGCTTTTCTGGATCCCGAACACCTTGCGAGGAGACCTGTATCATCATTGGGGAACTTGTTACACTGTTCCGGCAGTACAGTACCTTACAATTTTGGGTACGTACATATTGCCCCCTCGGAGAAGCGTTTTAGCCATGAAGAGGCATAAAACGGTGGGTCCGAGTATGGCAGTCCCGAAATGGGAAGTTTGGAAGTTATACCTTACACGTCCGTGTGTTGAAATGACGCCATCCAAAATTCCCACTACCTGCAAAATGAAAAGAGAACTCAAGTGCAGATAGATACAATAGTTTGGAAAATAAACGCTAAAATAATAGGGAATGAGAACGTACCATTCGTGCGGGGATAGGGACTTACCTCCATCAGCGCTCCAAACCTGCGAAAAAGTCTTTTAAAACGAATCAGGGTGCTATATATATGAAAGTGGGCCCATTTTCCTATTCATTTGCGCGAGTTGATTTGATTGTTTTTGAGCTCTGGGGCCCACGGTGACGGTTTCTTGCGTGAGTAGAGTCAAAACGTCCACAGTGAGATCGTGATCATGCCTCCACGTGCGGAACACCGCCCTGCTAGATCACAGGTTGGTTTTCTTCAATTTTGTGTTTTTCCCCCTTTAATTTGAAATGCTAAATTTGTTGTAATGGGGGGGTCATTTTTGAAAATGCTAGTGTTAAAAGGTTCATCTAGGGGGGGCACCTACTGGGTAGGCTCCGTTTTTAGGTTAAATGGTCTTTTTTTGCTTGTTTTTAGGCTTTTTAGATTAAAAACCCGCGTGGGTTTTCGGACCACGACCGCCGCCCGCCGGGTGGCGGTTACATGACCGCTGCCTTTAAGGCGGCGGTTACAAAACCGCCTCCCTGCTCAGGGCGGCGGTTTTGCACAGAATGCAAAAGGAACTTATATTTGAGATTACACTTGTATTTTTTACATTTCTACGTGTTTTTATGACTCTCTCGGTATTGTTCGGATATTAACTTGCTCTGTTTTGTGTGTTTTTGGGTGTATGCAGGCGAGAGAGGAGTACATTAGATGGAGCAGAGAGAGAGAGTGATTGGCTCTCAGGGGTACTGGATGCTCTCTCACAGGACGAGGAGGACACACTACAGAGAGCCGGCATATTGCGTATATCACGTGTGCCCCACGTTGCACCATCTAGTCACATCCTTTGTGACCTATTTTCTTATTGGGATGCAGATCGGAACACCTTCCAACTGCCAGGGGTCCGTGGTGAGTGGACCATCACCTTAGAGGATGTCTACCACATTCTGGGGGTCCCGATCATCGGGAGGTGACTTACACTAGAGACAAGAGGCTCATGAGCACGAGATTGCACAGTGGGCAGCTTACATGGGAGATGCAGCCATCTCCACGGGGTCGAAGAAGGGGGTGAGAGTTCGATCCATTCCTTCTTTGCCTATCCCCGTATTTCGACAGGCCATCATGGGGATCCTTGCCTCGAGATTGATCGGGGACAAGGGAGGGGACACATTGTTATATTGTTGGGCCCCCATCATTGCACAGATAGAGGGGCATGGCCGGATATACGCCTGGGGTGCAGATATTCTAGGGACCACCTACCATGATCTATATAGGGTGGTCCGTTTACAGGGACAGTCATTGAGCCACCCAACTCTAGTCATGAGTTGGGTGTATGAGCATTTTATCCCTTATGGCAGGGGTGTGGAGGTGGCAGATCCTGGGGCTGTGAGGGCAGCCAGATGGATGGACATGTCGGTGCTCAGAGCACCTCATCAGCTAGTTTCCTCCCTTACTACTGCAGACATGGAGCGACACTTTGTACCCGAAACTTATGGCCGCATATGGGGCGAGGAGACTCTTACCACGATCTCTGCTCCACAACAGGCAGCTTATCGATCGAGTGGGACGAGTGGAGGTACATCCTTTCGGCCGGGTTCCTCAAAGAATTTGGCCTTCCATATACGGGCATGCTTCCCCAGGGCACCGGTTCTGAGATCAGTTTGCGAGGCCGAGGGGGCCTAGAGGCTGGATTGGGCGGTGATTACTCCCGCATTCCTATTGCAGCCAGGAGGATAGTTCATGCTGGAGGGAGAGCTGGTGCACCTCGGGCACCTTTACTTCAGATTGTTGCGGGTCCTGCTCATAGCAGCAATGACCCCATAGATATTGACTCCAAGTCCGAGGAGTTTTCAGAGGGAGGGACGAGGAGGAGACCGAGGACGGCGATCCCGAGTGGCATGACACTCGGGATATTATACTGAGTAGAGAGAGGCGAGCAGAGCACGAGAAGGACACTCTAGTTTCGGAGGAGCCACTCTCTCGGGGCCATGGTGGAGAGGATGAGTCCGTTGTAGGGTGACACGTTGCTCACCTGCCACGGGAGTAGTCCTCGGTCGGTAGCGGCATCCACGGCAAGTGCCGGCCCAGACGACCCATCATGGATGCCTGGGGATCCGAGTAAGTAACCCTTCTCCCTTTTAATGTTTATATGTATGCCCTCCTTAGTTGCTATTGTTGTATCTTTTAGCCTCTTGCTTGGTTTCGATTCGTTTTCTCCTTTGTTTACAGAGAGACTGTTGACGAGTGGCGGGATTTGATCTGCAGGGTATGTACTGATTCCCTGATGATCCCCATGGATAGGACCCGTGCGGAGCTAACCAGTAGATGTCGGGCGCCCTCGGCGGTGGTAGGCATACCGATGTCTTCGCTCCCATTTGGCACGTGGCCAGGATGGTGTCGACCCTCCATACAGAGTTAGCGGGCTACAGGACGGCTGAGCGCCTCATGAGGAGCCATTCTCATGGTGAGACCGCGGCTGCCCCTCGGGGCCCCGAGCCCTCCGTACATTCAGAGTGCCGGCGTAGCCGAGTCCTAGGCGTGGGCGTGCACCTTTGGAGGGGTCACGTAGGGATTGAGAGGCCTCTTGGCCCTCGTGTACTTTGTATTATATATTCTTTGTATATCACGGGCTCTTTGAGCATTTTGACCATGCTTAGAGCATGATGGCATTGTATATAAACATTGATTATTTATATATATGCATTCGTTTTTGGATCAAAAGCTTGGCACTCATGTTTTCCGTTCTATTCCTAGTTTCTTTGTGTATACTACGATGTACATTTATATGCTTTTTAGAATGTATGCAATGGAGAACAGATGATGCAAATGTTTGCTTTCTTTTGGTGTTTCATGATGCTGATACATGATATTGTAGATATATTGTGATTTTGAATCTTAGCTTCTGTGAGCAATTTGGATACCTCATGTTTGTTTTGCAAAGTGATGAATATAACCAGTACGATGAACAGATTAACTTGCCCCACTCCTAACTCCACGCAACTAGTAAGATGCGAGGGCTCATCACCGAGAGCTAGAAAGGGCACAAGTTATGAGGTGTAGCTGAAATGATAGTGATGAAAGACAGACAAAGCTTTGGCGGAACCAAATTGGAAGCTACAAGCTTACTCTACCCGAATGACTTCATAGTTTAGAATGCACTTGCTTTGCGGTTTATCCAGACTTAGACCCGTAGATGGCCACATAGTAGACAAGATCTGGGTTTTTAGGATTTTAATTCTTTTGGAATTTTGAACATCTGATTCATCCGTTTTGGACTCAAAGTTTGAATTGTTTGTTTATGACCTTTAACGCTTGCTTTGTCAAGAGGACCCCCTGTACTTTGCCCCATGCTACTAGTAAGAAGCGTGGGTTTATCACCGTGGGCAAGGCATAGGCGAGTAAGGGCATTTCCATCCTTTCCCAACCCTACGTCACTAGTAAGAGACGCAAGCTCATCACCGAAGGTTGGTGGGGCAAGGAAATGTGTAAAATTAAAATTTTCTGTTTAATCAGTTGTTGACTTGCTTATTTGAGTAAAATGTCAGTATGTGCTTATTTCCAAAGAGACGTATATATGGGATAGATGTGACACCATGAAGCTTCTAGAACAGACCATAGGCAAGACACCTATCCCGAGAAGAAATCAAAGCAAGAATAAACTTGCAGATCTTGGTATGGTTACCGTTAAGACTTTGTCATGTTTGACTTTATTTGATAAAATATTCCGAGATGATTGGATGATACATGAAGATGGAGAGGTATGATTAAAGAGCTTTATGCCAACAACATCATGAGTTTGTAATGAATTGCTTTGAGAATAGATTCCTTGATCACAATTTATGTAAGAAACAAATGGACAAAATGATCTTAATCTATATGAAGATGCAATGTAGATAATTATACAAGTAGTGCTAGTTGCTTATGCGTAGAATCGCTTGAGGTGTAGGGAATTGACTGTTTCACCAAATTCCTCACCTTCTAGCATACATAAGAGGTAAGCACCATTTCCGTAGTCCTTCATGACTTGGTATGGGCCCAACCATTTGGGCCGGAATTTCCTTCCTTCGCCGGTCTTCTTGTCGATCCGGCTGTCTAGCCTTAGAACTAGATCACCTTCGTATATGTCACGTTCATAGACCTTCTTGTTATACTACCAAAGACATTCATCAAGATAAGCTTTATCTCATTGCTCAAAGATCTAACCTAGTTTCATCTAGGCTTTCTAGTTGGGAAAGACGTGCTTCTCTATAAGCATCTTCATCCAGAATCCCTTGTAGTGAAATGTGGAGACTAGGTATTTCAACCTCAAGTGGGAGAACTGCTTCTGCCCCAAATACCAGCGAGAAAGGAGTTGCTCCCATTGGTGTTCTTATTGAGGTTCGGTGGGCCCACAAGGCCGGATATAACTTCAAATGCCAATCTCGTTTGTTTTCTTTCACCGTTTTAAGGAGAATGGCTTTCAGTGTTTTGTTTGTTGCTTCAGCCTGTCCATTGGCTTGGGGATAATACAAGGAAGCCGTATGATGGCTTATCTTAAATTTATTGCATAGTTCACGAACCTCTTCATTTTTAAAAGAAGTTCCATTATCGGAGATAATGATTTGCGGGATACCGTACCTACAAATGATTTGGTTCAAAATGAACTTGGCGATCACAGAAACTGGGTACAGTAGTAAGAGGCATGGCCTCCACCCATTTGGTAAAATATTCAGTGGCCGTGATTATAAAATTATGGCCGTCTGTGGATGAGGGAGAGAATTTCCCTATTAAGTCTAGACCCCATGTAGAAAAGGGCCATGGAGTAGCGATTGGTTGTAGAGCTTGTGCTGGCATGTGGATCTCATGGGAGAATTCTTGGCACTTACGACACCTGCGTACAAACTCTATTGCGTCATGTTCTAGAGTGGGCCAGAAATAGCCCATTCGATGTATTTTTCAAGCAGTGGCATGGCCACCGAAGTGGCCTCCACATATTCCGCTGTGAAATTCATGGAGAATCTTCTTGGATTCCTCCGTGTCGACACATCTTAGGAGCATTCCATTGAATGCTTTTTGATAGATCACTTGCTCTATAATGACGTATTTAGCTACGATTATGCGTAACCGCCTTCTTTGTTGCGGTGTAACTCCTTCTGGGTACGTATGGTCCATGATATAATTAATGATATCAGTGTACCAAAGACACTCAGAGATAGAGGGTCGGGCTTCGATGTAGTATACGCACTCATCTGGAAAGTCTAAATCTACTAAATCGCCTCCATCTAATGGGTTGTCGGCTAACCAATCTGCGATGATTTTTCCTTTAACCGACTTCTGATTTACAAATGTTAATTCGAATTCTCCCATTAAGGTTATAAAACGTCCAGCCTTTTTAGACAATGACCCTTGTGTGATGAAAGTCCGTAAATGGTCCGTTTTTCCCATGACCCTCGTTTCTTGATTCAGCATATAATGTCTTAGGCATTTAGTAGCAAAAATATGGCAAGGCATTCTCGTTACTCTTTGTATAGTGTGTTTCATAGTCGAGTAGCGTTCGGCTGATGAAATAAATCGCGCGTTCTCTCTTGTTATCGTCTTCTTGGGCCAACATACAGGCCAACGAGACATTGGTAGCTCGTGAATATAGAATTAACGGGTGATCTAGCTTAGGTGGCATTAGCGTAGGTGGTGATAATAGGAAACGCTTAACTGCATCAAAGGCTTCATTGCAATCTTTGGTCCAATCAATGCTATAGTCTTTCTTGAGTAAATTGTTGATTGGATGAATGGCGAAGCTTAAGTCTAGGATGAATCTTTGGATTGCACCCAGCTTTCCGAGAAATGATCTGACTCCAGATTCATTTGAGGGTGGAACCATTTCGAGGACAGCCCGGATTTTGGTGTCGACATCTATCCCTCGTGACGATATGATATAACCTAAGAGCTTCCCTCCCGTTACACCAAAGACGCATTTCTCTGGGTTTAGTGTGACTCCATATTCTATTAAGCATGAAAGAATGACGCGGAGTACTTCCGGATGGTCACAACGTTTCTTGGCTTTAGCCAATAAGTCATCTACGTAAGATTCCACGATTTTATGAATTAGATCGTGAAATATGTATGTCATGGCCCGGTACATAGCATTTGGCGTTCTTGAGACCAAATGGCATAACAAAGATAAAGCAATAGGTTCCCCAAGGAGTTATAAACGTGGTTTTAGCTTGATCTTGCTCAAATATTCTGATTTGATTGTATCCCGAGAATCCATCCATGAGAGACAAAAGTTCAAAACTAGTTGTTGCATCAACAATAACATCGATGGATGGTAATGGGAAGTCGTCCTTAGGACATGCTTTGTTGATATCTCGAAAATCTATGCAGATGTGTATCTTTCCATTCTTCTTGAGAATGGGAACAATGTTAGATACCCATTGGGAGTAGTCGACTGGCTTGATGAATCCTACCTGGAGGAGTTTTATTACCTCCTCCTTTACCATGAGAGCTACCTTGGGCTTCATGGGTCTTGACTTTTGTTTAATTGGCTTTGCATCTGATTTAGTGATGAGGTTGTGCACCGCAATGTGGGGTGCGACTCCTGTCATTTCCTTATAATTAAATGCAAACGCCTTCTGATGTTCTTTGAGGATCCGCGTATGTATTTCCACTTCTTCTGGGGTTAAGGATGATCCTAATTTCAAGATTTTTGGTTCGTCATCTGTCCCGATGTTGACATCGATTGTCTCTTCGATCAAAGAGGTGTTACCCTCTTCGAACTCGGAGGTGGTCTTTGGAGGTAAATCCAAATCATCCCCATTTTCTCTTTGCATATATATGCTAGGTTCTATTTGTGAGGGGAGATCCATCATGGGATTCTCAAAATAGGAAGACGAATGTGGAATTAAGGACAAATCTAGCATATGATAGGAGAGATGTAGTGCCGCATAGGTGTTTAAGTATTCCAAAGTGGCCATATCATTATCGACATGGTCTGGGGTGGTAGATTCACTTCGCTTGCAGGGGATTTGTCATTGTTTTTATCAATGGTTCATTACGAATGGACACCGTGAACTGGGTATCTTCTAACTCATTGCTTGGAGTAAAACGTGATGCTGAAGTTGCTATTGAATCGGTGAGAAGATTTTTCTCTCGCGGGATTGCTTCAATGGATATGAAGTTAAATGCCTTGCTTAAATTTAATACAGCTTCTTTGTAAAGCTGCAAGTGTTCGGCTTTAGTTTCATATACTTCAGAAACTTGATTTGCCACTAATTGCGAGTCTCCTAAGACTCTGATGTTATCAACACCAATTCTCTTGGCTAAAGTGAGGCCAAGGAGGAGGGCTTCGTACTCAGCGCCATTGTTTGTGCATTCAAAGTTTAACTTAAAGGCGAATGGGAGGACTTTCTCCTCGCGAAGTAAGAATTATACCTGCCCCGGCTCCATAATGGAATTTAGCTCCTTCGAAATGGAGAGTCCAATACTTAGTCGGGAGTATAAATGTTGGGGCATCTCGTTTGCACACTCTACTTCTACCATACAGAGGTCCTCTGCTGGAAGGGAACCAACACCTAGGGAATATCCTATGCCTACTGAATCAAATGGTAAGAACATTGGTGAATCTTGTTCTATTAACTCAACGATTTTTGCAGTAGTCCCTAATGATACCATTTCTTTAGCTTTATCGTTGGGGGTTGGGGTTGTTTTGGCTATGCTGATAGCTTCAAGATCCATCGTAGGTACCAACTTTTCCTCTGGTTTTGGGTCAGTGGGTTTATTAAGTTGGTTGGTTGGAAGTTCAAATTCTGAATGCACACCTGGTCTTTTCTTTAAATCAGCTAGGTGCAAATCGAAAGGTTTTGGATCACCTTTGGCTACAAATACCTTTCCTAGATGCAAGAATCTTACTTCTTGGAATAACGTAGAAGGGATTGCCTTCATTCGGTGTATCCATGGTCGGTAAGTATCATATTATAATTAGTTTCCTGATCTATAATATAAAACTCAGTCAGGATTGTTTTGGGTCCTAAGGTGACCGGCAGTATTATAGTTCCTATCGAAGTGGCTTTAAGGCTATCATAGCCTCTCAATGTATTTCACGTGGTGGAACAGTTTGTTTCCCCATATCCTAGTTTTTGGAGGAAAGAGAAAGGGACTATGTTAACTGCGGCCCCATCGTCAACCATTACCCGTTTTACATAGTTATTATAAACCCATACTTGTAAGTGTAAGGTTGGATCACCTCGGCGTGTGATCTCAGCATCTGTGGGCATTTTACTTATTTCGAATATGAATTCGACATCCTTTTCCTAAGCTGTCCCGGAGGGTGGATTTCAAAATCTACGTGATTTACTTGTGTTTCGGAGGTGGAGTGATGTTAATTAGGTGACCTAGACCTAATGCTTCTAAAAGAGAGCAGCTCTATGAGGAGGAGAGTTCGTTAGTAAATCCAAGAATGAAATGTGCGAGAAGGTATTTGTTAGATCATTAACTAAATCATAGGCACCGATGGGTTTTTCTACTATTTGTTGACTCTTATATGTTTCTCGCGAGATGACTTGGGCTCAGCTTGAGAGAAATATTCTCGTGTTCTTTTATAGCTTCAATAGGTAGTTCAGAGTCTAATTCTACCAAACTGACTATCTTGGGTCTCGGTTGACTTCCTAACTGTGGCGTAACTGATGGATTTAGTGAAGTCGAGGCTTCATGATCATTGTTTCCTGGTATTGCACCCTTGTTCGTCCCAGTTGGATTTAGTCTATTATTATCATGATTTGGGAGTGGATCATTAAAGATCTTAAGGGGAGCATTCTGAGGGGAAACTACTTCTACTAGCGTGTTTGGTGGTGATGACACGGGATCTCGCTAAAACAAATCATGTGAACAATCTGTCTTTGTTCTTCGGTAAACGCGTTGCATGAATTATTGTAGTCACGGCACGTTAAAGTATCATGACCCTGAATTTTGTGGAAACCACAATAAGAATTGGGATTGTAATTCCTGTTTTGTTGGTTTGGTGTATATTGTGGCCTAAAATTCTGATCAAACTGTTGCCTATTAGGATTAAAATTTTGCATTTGTTGTTTCTGGCTTTGGTTTTGATAACCAAATGAGTTTTGTCCTGCCCTTGTATAGGATTTTGCCGTTGTTGTTGTTGTTGTTGTTGTTGTGGATGGTTAAAATCCACTGTATTGATTGTCGGGGTAAAGTTGTTGTTTCGTTGGTTGTTTGTTTGTGATGGAGTATTGACAACATTTACCCTCTTGGGCTGGTCGGTTACTCCATCCGTTGTTACACCCCGATTTTTGTTAAGGATTTTGGGTCCTTGGTTGACATTCGTGGTAGTTGTAGTGTTCTGGCTGGAGGTGATTAACCTCCCGTTTGCTCCATATGTCTTACGACCACTATCTATCGCTGCTTGGTCTATTCGAAGAGCGCTCTCAAGTACTTCATCATAAGTTCTTAGTGGGAACTTCTGGACTTCTTCCTTCACCTCTTTGCTGAGAGAATGAAGGAATAAATCACATAGTTCCATCTGATCCATGTTTGGAGCACTTGCTGAAGAATAAAGAACTGTACGCCACCTCTGGATGAAATGGGCGACAGATTCATTGTGTTCTTGTTTGATGTGCAAGAATTCCCTGATTCCTGTTCTCAACAGTTTGTTCATGTCGAAGGCCTTGATGAACTCTGATACGAGTTGTTTAAATGAATGGATGGAAGCCTCAGGTATTCTATAATACCAATCAAGAGCGATGCCTTCCAAGGTTTTGGGGAATATTTTAGCAACAACCCCATCCCAAGGGAGTAATTCTTGTATGGCTGTAGCGTAAGCTTTGATATGTGCATTTGGATCTCCCTCGCCTTTGTATTTGGGTAAATTGGGAAGAGGTCTTGGAAGCATGACGCTTCGTATGGTGAAGTCTAAGGGCTCCTTCAAATATTCTGAATAAGTCCCTATCGCATAGTTTTTGACCATTGATGGTGGTTCTTTGAGGGAGTTGTGGTGGGATGGGTTGTTGGTATGGTACAACGTATGCATTGGTAGGGGCATAGGGAAGTCCCTGTGTTTGAGCAAACATGCCGGGAGAGGAGAACATATCTCCTTGTGGTGATTTGGAGTACATGTTTAAGTATGACGGGTATTGTCTAGTAATGGATTGTTTGATACTAGGGGGAATAGTGTTAGAGATGATGGGCCTTGTTGGCATTTTGTTGCGGATAGTGAGGAGGCATGCCTAACATGCCTACTCCTGTGAGGAGATCTACTTGGCCAGGGTGGTATGGAGGATTGGAACTTCCTGCTTGCATGAATAGAGAATTTTGACTTGCTTGAGCAAGTTCTAACCCTCTCACTTTTTCTACTAACGTTGAAATGACTTCATTTGGTGAAGTCATGGTGCTTTACTGAGCGGCATTTGTTGTATACCCCGGTATTGTATAGGCATGTGATATCCTGCTATAAATTGATCGCTATCTTGCCAAGTTTCTCTCGAGAGTATTTCTTATATGCAGTGCCATAGAGATATTTTCTTGAAAAGAGACCTCGGGTTGTATTTGTAAACCTCCTATAGGTGGGTACATACCCCGAGAGTGTTGTTCACTCCTAGGATAACGTATTGACCGTTCATCATCTAAGACCAGGTATGGGTCAGATTGTCTACTAATTTGTGGTCTAAGTAGCATCTGAGGAGATGAACCAGATTCTCCGGTAAGCATCATATTGTTCGAGCCCGAAGGCTCTATTTGTTGCGTTCGAGGGGGTTGATCTAACTCCCCTATTTGAAAAGACGAGTTATATATGTTTCTTGGGGTTTACGTTGACAACTAATTAGTTGAATAGTTGTCGCCCCATACTGAGAGTGAGGGCGATGATTATCTGTTATGTTGGGCATAGTATGCCTCGAGACCCAAAAGGGATCTGCCATATGCATCGAATCCTGACATATTCGGGGGGTATATGAATACCCATAGAATAATGGGAAGGAGCGAAGGTGATTTGTGAAAGAACACGTGATACTATGACTCCAAACGATAAAGTAGGAAGTTTACGTCAGCTTCACTAATTTTGTTTATTTCACATCGGGTTCACCAATTTTGTATGCCGGAAAAGTGAAAAGCGAGTGTGGGAATCTACAAGTAACTCTTCCGCGTGCCCGACCACCCGAGGTCCCGCCGAGACAACCGGTAGGGATGGAATATGCGTGGGATGCAGATAAACTTGTTAGGAAGTCTAATGTCTTCGACACGCACTAATGGAATTTGTGAATCTAAGGCAAAGAAAGCCCTTCTAACTTGAATTGGTGTGATAGATCGATCAAATAGCAGGATGATTGCTCGAAGGCTCCAATCAATATTGAGCTCGGCATGATTCGATCTATGGGTTGTGGAATACGTGGAAAATGACCGGGATAGTTTCATGTACGTCCCAGCACAAGGTCATATGGTGGATGGTGGAAACAATTGACTCTACGGACGATTCTCCGGCCTAGTCCAGAATTCTCTAGCTTCGTTAGCCGTTATATCTAGTAAGGACAATTGTTCAATGATTATGGGTGGAAGTGGGGTGGATTGGAATACTAGTGTGTAGGCCGGTGTTTATATCGATTGACTTATGGATTCGTTAGGGTCATGGGACTTGTGGGTCACAACCGTGGACTCTTGGTTGTTGCGGTCTGTTATGGTCATATACGAAATCAAGTCCCGATTCCTAGTATCCAAGTAATCATATGCTTTCTCATCTTCTATGTTTAGGACCAACAACTGCGTGATTTTCTCAGAATATCTCACAGGTGTTCGTGCAACCTGTATCCTTAGACTAGTATCTATATCTGTGAGAGTGTCTCCTGCACTGGTTGTGGGACCAAAGGATCACAACCAAAGGTTTGTTCTCTTTCGAACCCTTCTACAGTCATGTGAATTTTTGCCTAGGGTAATCTATAGTTCGGTTGATTTGACCAAAACGTGTATGCTTGGTCGTCTTCTATATTTAACCCTCTCAACTGAGAACTGATCAGTTGTAAATCTGTTGTTGTTTGGAAGACTTGTATTATGAGATTTTGGTCTATGTCAACTATTGTTGTGACGAGGTTTGGTTGAGGCACGATTGGCTCAAATATGTATTCCCTGGGCTCCCGAGGTCCCGTGATTGTCATACAAAATAAAATGTAAATCTAACTGTAATAAAGCAAATTCTAACTACGTGGAATAAAACTAAAACATATATAACTTCTATTTTTGCATTTAACCTTTTAAGAGTTTAAGGAAAGAAGCTATTTTAAACGTATCTAGAAATAACAACTGAATAACAACTTAAAACAAATAGAATAACCGAGTGTGGTTATTTGTCTGTGCAATTTGTAGATTTATTCTAAACAATGCAATAACTTTCCTAATCTATTTGCAAGATTCTCGATCCTACCTCAGAAGTGAGGAATGAATCATAGTTTCTCAGAAACTATCAATCCTCACAGCTTCCCTGGCAATATCGAGAATAGAAATTACTGAAATGAAACAATTAACTACCTTATTTGATATGATTCTAACTAGAACTTTGAAAGTTAAAACCTGGATTACGTAGAACAGTGGCGAATCCGATGGTGTGTGTGATCTTGTCCCCTCAGTGTGATCTCCTCATTCTTTCACGTTCACATGGATCTAGAAAAGCGTGTAATGCCAGCATCGACAGAAATAGATATTGGGACAAGGACAACTCAGAATGCAGACTGAAAATGCGAGTAGGAGAGGGATAGCGCAAGAGTACAGAGCTTGGCTTATGTAATTCCTAGCGGGATTTTGCTGCGAGTCATGCAACATAAAGTGACCAAAACCTGAAACTATCTTGTTTGAAGAGCAAAACCTATAACTTTAATGGCTTCCTAAGCTATTCTACTTTAATGGAATGGATAAAACAACAACACTGTTTACACAAGCTGGATATGCGGCTTACCAACAAATTGACAATGCTAAATGAGCATGCAAATGAACTAAAACTATGGCTCTAAACAAACAAAAGACTGAACTATGAAAATGAGAGCTTGAAAGTGAATGAGGGGCAGACTTGGCAGACAACACTTGCACAAGGTGGATATGTGGCTTACCAACAGCTACACAATACTAACTAAGCCTCGCAAATGAATCAAACTATGGCTTCTAAGCAAAATGATAAATCGAACTATGGAAAGTGAGAGGATGAGAGAAAAATATCGGACCATTTGCTTGTGCACAAACCATTTATTTATAGCTTTCATTCACCCAAAGATCAAAACCAAATCGGACTCTAAAACCATAAACAATGGCCAAACACTATTCCAGGGACGAAAAACATAAATGCATGCCCAAGTCGGCAAGGAAAGTCTGGTGAAATGTTGATATTTTATGTGAGTCGTGTCAAAGCACTTTCTCGAAAACACGTGCAAGACCGCTGCTTTTGCCCGATCGGGGTGGCGGTCGCGAGACCGCCACCCAAGCGGGCGGCGGTTTCGTGTCAAGGGAAAAAGGCCAAGAAAAGGGGAAAAAGGGGAAAATAAAGGACGCGGGGCTAAGTGGGGCATGCGGGATGTTAATGCATACTCCGAGGGATTTTTCGGATCTCGAACACCTTGCGAGGAGACTGTATCATCATTGGGGAACTTGTTACACTTTCGGTAGTACAAGACCTTACAATTTTGGGTACGTACGGTATCCTCAATTACATGTGCTTCTTCTCCTGACTGTATTCTTGATAAATGGTCTAGTCTAGAATTACTTTTTCTGGTTTTACCACAACTATGAAATCAAACTCTTGAAATAAGAGCACCCATCGACATATACGCCCTTGTAAAACATGCTTATTTACCAAATACTTCAATTCCATGTGATCTATATAAAATAAAAATGGTGTAGCTAGTAGGTACTAGAAAAATTTATGCAATGCATAGATCATTGACAAAGCTTCGCGCTCTGTAGTTGTGTAATTTTGTTCTACAGGAGTCAGCTTTCTACTAGAAAAACAAATAGGATGATCTATAATACCTTCTCTAGGTTGAGCCAACACCACGCCAATGGCCATGCTAGAGGCGTCAACATGTACATGAAATGGTTTGTCCCACGAAGGAAAACATAGAATAGGTGTGGTAGTAAGTTTCTCCTTCAATGTCTCGAATGTGTGTTGTTGTTGTTCTCCCCAGTAGAACATACCTTTCCCTTTCAGTAACTCTTCTAATGGTGTGGAAACTTTGGCATAGCCTTTGATAAATTTTCTGTAATATCTTGTATGTCCCAAAAATCTATGCACCTCACTTTGACTGGTAGGCTCCCCTAGGCCTATAATGACTGCAACCTTTGCTGGATCAACCAACAAACCCTCCTTGTAGATTATGTGTCCTAAAAGTATCCCAAATGGTGTAGCAAATATACACTTCTTGATGTTCAAAGAGATACTCAACTACCTACACCATTCAAACATTAAGCGCAAATTATCACAATGGTCCTTAACTAATCCATACATCGTCCAATCGTCTAAATATACCTGTAATAAGTTGTGAATAAATTCCTTGAACGCTTAGACAACTATGCATGAAAATATAGCAGGCACATTTTTTAGACTAAAGAGCATTATAATATAGGTAAAGCTACCCCATTCAGTAGTAAATGTAGTCTTTTCTTGATCTTCCTGGGAAATCCTAACCTAATGATACTCAGAGAACCCATATGTAAACGAATAGACTTTTCACCCTGCAACTCCTTCTAGTATTTCCTCAATAAATGGCATAAGGAATGGATCCGTTACACATGCAGCATTCATCTCCCTATATTCCATGCATATTTGAATCCATCCATCTTTCTTAATACTAATCACCATTGGACTAACCCATTCTAACTCATCAAGGGTATTGATAATTCCAGACTTCAACATGTTATCAATCTCTTCTTTGACCTTTTCGTGTAAATTGGGGTTCATTCTATAAGGCCTCTTTCTAACTGGGCACACACCCTCTTTAAGCTTTATCTTCATCTCCCCTAACGATTCATGCATGCCTTTAAGTTCATGGTACCCCCTAGGAAATAGGTCCTGGTAGTCCCTTAGTAACTCTATGATTTTTTCCACTTCAGATTCTGACCAATAGTCTCCAATTATGGCTTCCTTAGGCTCAGTATCCATTCCAATATTCACCCGATTTGTCTTCATAGGTTCATGATAGGTGTGCATGGTCCTATCTCGCACTATCCAATACCTCACACCTTCTGTTGAATGGTTTACATCCAAATTATCTACTTCTTCATCATCCACTAGGTAGACCATTTTTCCTTTCTCTTTCTCAAGGCAAGTGCATTGAATTAATGTTGCATTAGCCTCTGGTTCATTATCAAGACGCACTCCTGAGTCTTCTTTATCTAATAACTCCTAAAGGAGTTCTTTAGCCTTAGCACTATCCCCCATAGTTAAGAACTTAATGACTTTCAATGCCTCTTCTACCATAGGATTTATAGAGAAGAATTCAAATGTCTGGGTCATTCCTATGATTAAAGTCTTCCAATATCCAATTTCTCTATGGAGTTCTGCATATACATACCAAGCACACGCGTATCCTTGTAAAGTGGCATAAAACTAGTGCACCCATAGTGAAGGTGGTAAAGCTTCCTGCCTTTACTGTCCAAATTCCCACACACTTCGAATGTGGTATTGAATGGGTTGATTATCGTGATAAATATAGATTTGAGTAGGTGCATTAATCCTAAAGAACCTAGTAGTAAGAGCAATCCCAATTTCACTCCATCCAATAAGATTATCCATGTGGACCACCCACTAGCATGTTGTTGTCCCACGTAGTGTATATGCTAGCATATTTCTCCTCTCTAGCGGTTCTATCCATTTTTCTTCCATGGCACACAGGAATACCATGGGATCCCCTTCTCCTATGTAACAAGGTACCAATTTTTTACCTATCCTCCTAACATAATGTGGTTTTATGCCTCGAGGGAATATTCTCTTTACTTCGTGCCCTACCAACTCATAAGTGTTACGAGCCCAATTATCAAAATCAATCATTGTAGTATCGCTAATAGATTGTGCATCCTCCCACTGAATTAGTCCTTCTTTGGTTGTCTCAATCATCTTTGGATCTTGGATGACACGTACATAAATCCTATTCAAATCTTCTTCACTTAAGGGATCAACATAGGGTGTGGAATTTCCATCTATTAAAGAAATAATAACTCTTTCCTCTTTATTTTTAAAACTGATATAGCCCTTGTTGAACCAAAGATCAGCATTATTTTCATAGCACCAAGGATGCCCTAATAGAGTTAGGAAGCTATCTGATTCTGCCAGTACTAAAACTTCAAAGTCTCTAGTGAACTTGGCTCCTTGTATGGTAATGAATGCATCTTTTAAAACCCCTATGGGAGTGGCCTTAGTCTGATTAGCCATGAATAATACATTAGAGGATGGCTGTAATGGGGGTCTCCCCATTTGTACCCATGCATCCAAGGTAAGAACATTGACTTCCGCGTCTGTGTATCAATCAAGATATTAATCAATGACCACCCATCCACAACAGCATTCAAAGTGATTTCCTTGTCATAATCCAGGCTATGAGGAGGGATATTTGCATGTAGGATCTACCATCTGGTCTTAGTACTTACACGCGGAGTGTTCCCTTTTAACCAACTCCCTAATAGTGGAATAATGTTCTCCTGGTGTAACATTTTACACACTTCTCTCAAGTCATCTATATCAGTTTCGGATGGTCTCTAATGCTTTCTTCTGCTCCTTTAAATATTGTATCTCACCCTGAAGATTCCTTATAACTTCCATGGTATCCTGATAAACCTCCTTTTGATAGGTAGGATCTGGGTACCATGCATGAAGAACCTCATCTTTAGTGATGGTAGGTTTCTACTGTAATGCCTCCCGACACGTGCTTTGCCTCAGCATGGGTCATGATACTCACTTGTAGTGCCTCGACTCTACTTCCATTTTGGGCATCCATTGATTTTCCACAACACATTGTATCCTAGCCATCATTGTGCCCTTGTTTTATTATTTATGTTGCTGACTCAGATGCCCATATAATTCCAGGCACTCTTCATAGCTATGGTTCTTTCTGCGAGAAAATACATGTAATATTCTCGAGGACATTCATGCCTATAGTGTTCGGAGATCTACATATATAACATGTTCCACAAGGAAACTCGCTTCTTCCACCACCACGGCCTCATCCTCCAAATCCATCACAGTATCCTTGACCTCTTCCACGACTCCCTTCAAAACGCACCTCATTTGGATCATAGCATGCCCGATTGTGCTCCCGGTCTTGATGTTCATTCTTTCCTTTAGAGCTATTTGAAACCATGTCTATCGTACACCAATATCTATAGCATCATGGATCTATCTAATCATCAAATCCTCCATGTCATGAGTTGTGGACCTACAAATTTTACAATACCTTGAAACATTCTTCCTTGTTGCGCATTGTAATAATCGGCGGCAAAGATTAGCATCATGGTTTAAGTGGCATATCTCACAATCCATCAACAATGAGCGTATTGTTCTACAAGGACAACTATCCTTTATGTGACCCTCTACTTCATAATCTATACACCAAATTCCTAAGTGCGTTTCATGGGCTGAATTCGATAATTTCTCTAGCTATTTTTCCATAGCTGCAATCTGTGCCTCTAAGAATGGGATAATGCTAGTTTCAATACTCCCAACTACCTCAACACATAGGGCTACTTCTAAGGCCTCGTATGATCAAGATATGTCTTATGTGACAGTGCCCTCCTAAATGGTGCAATTAATCCCCCAACAAACCATTTTACATGTTAGATTGCGTGAATATCATAGGAAATTTTAGACAGAAGCATTTTAAAATAGGCATCATACTCGTGCACACTCTCAGTAGTGCCATGCTTAATATCCTTGAGTTCACTTCTACTCTTCTTCTCAAATTTAGGGATATAAAATTCTTTTAAGAATTCATCCTTCAATGTTGCATAATCCACGCAATTCGATCGAGGTTAAACTTTCTATACCATATGTGTGTGTGCCTTTGTAATGTAGTAGCAAATTGGCTTGCCTTACGCTTAGAAGCTATGATTCCTTTCATGCACCACAATATTTCACACATATGCACATGTTTAGTAGCATCTTCTATGCCCCTATACTATGGAAGATGAAGAGACATTTCCATATAAATATTCTGGGGTTGGTGCGAGACCTTGCCCACCTAATCCAAAACCTCCAGTGTTCCCCTACCTCCAGAACCTCTAGATCCACCTGAACCAGAACTTCCCATGCCTCCTGATCTCAAACATGTAGCTAGAATAGGTCCTATAGACATACTCCCCTATGCTCCGACAGTAGTACTATACTGAACCCCTACGGTCTGTGAAGTAGTTCCACTTCCAGAAGTGAATCCAACATTCAACGACGCTCATATTCTATGCAGACGATGCACCTAAAAACACACCTCCAAATAACAATGAAGTCATATTCCCTGTCATTGATGTGCTTTCTCTCTTACTTCCCACACTTGCTTGTTGATTACTTATCGTACTAGATACTGGAAAACCAAGTGCAAGGGCTAGGTTACCAAGTGGATTCATATGTGTGCCCGTGGCCCAAATAGTCTCTCGCTAGCATGCTTTGTTGTGAGGCGAGGAGATCTCGGTCATGCTTTCTAAGATGTCAGATTTCCTAATGCTTTGGATCTACGTCTTCTATATGAGCTTCAAATCCTTCATGATCCATCTCTCTCCTCAACACCATACTTTCTACAACGGTACATTGCTTCTCTATCTCCCTCTTATGTGCCTCATTATACTTAAGCTACCTTTCCTCTCTTTTCCTTTCTGCCACTAGGTCTGCCATCTTTCACCAATCCTATTCCTATCCTTGTGTGTGGTGGGGTTTAGTTAGCCATCGGTTTTTGTCCAGATTCAAACTTACCATCAAGATCTTGATTGCCATTGGAATGCCTTGTAGGTAATCTCCCTTGGATGTCGTAAAAAGGGATTCATCTACCTCTAAACACGAATAAGTGGAAATTGAGTATTCCAAGATATAAGCTGTTCAAGACACCATGAAACCATAGCCACATCTCGAGTCCAAATCGAGATCGGCATCATAAAGGGCCTAGAATTATTCATGCGTCCCGACAAAGTACGTGATACCTCCAATTGTTTTTAGATGTATAAGCAACCAACCACTCATGCAAGTCTACCGGAAAGATAGCAAAAATATCTCATATAAGTTTTCATATAGATTCTGTTCCACCCAAGTGCGTGCGTTAAACTCGAGATCCGGTCTTTGAACCTGCCGTGTGTATTCTTCTTCCAAATCATGTATCCATTCTTCAATACTTGTTAAGGTCAACCGGTATGTATTCATCGTGAACCATCTTGAAAAAAACTAAAAAGAGGTCCCGCAATGGAACCAATGATGTAGCCTAGAATTCAAAGTGGTTCAAACCAATGAAACCCTATGCATGCTATCACATCACTCAACCTAGACCGAGTGGTCACCCAAAGCACGCAAAGGTACCGGGTCCTCTTTAGGGTTATTATTGCGGGGGTGTTAGCATGATGAAGACTTAACATATATATATAGTTCCATTACTAACACATCATTCTACAAAGCATACTAGATTTAGACAAACACAGAACTAACACTTAGATTCACCAATATCCTTTATTATATTCAATGCAATAAGTATAACAAAGCTTCATTACAATGATAGTAGTATGTGCATAACAAATTTAACAGCATATCTCTGTATAACTCTCTCTCCTTTCTATTACATAGTTTTCTACATATATAAGGGTGGGGACTTGCCTTTCACCGCTTATCTTTTCCCAAAATAGGTCGCAAGCTCTTCTTAACCACGCGCCTTTAATAAACTAGCCACACATGCAAGTGTGCTAATAATAGACTACTACTAGCTAACTGACAAGTAGGAGATCTATTTCTAGCATGTGTCCATGCAAATTTCTTCATATCGATCCTCCAAAAATAGTCAATGTGTGGCATGCATGTCTCTGCCTCATTTGTGTGATCTCGCGCCATCTCTAAAAATTGATCTTTATGGGTGAAAATGGCTAAGTCTCGAGAGTTGAACTTTTGTTCCACACGCGTGTTCTCCCTATCCATTTGCACCTTTGAATATGACTCACTTCCCCACGTAGACTTCTTGTGTGCTTTTTGTCAAGTGTTCTTTGATCAACAACAAGCAAGAATTATTCAATTAAATGAATTGGATGAAATCGGGCTTCAAGCATTACAACAGACTGAGATCATCCAACAACAAAAGAAACTTTGGTATGAAAAACAAATCAAGCCAAAAAAATTCAGAAAGGAGGCTAGGCCTTACTTTTTGATTCAAAATATAAATATTTCAAATGGAAGCTACATATGAAGTGGATGGGTCCTTACCAAATTTTAGAAGTATATGATAATGGGATCACTCAGTTGATTCGATTGATAGTGAAAGGAAACTCATGTTGGTTAATGGTCACAGACTAAGGTTGTACCATATACAAGCATCTTGAAAAGAGTTTTAGAGAGCAATACAGAAGATTCAAATCTTCATTGTGTAGGAAAGATTTATTTTCCTATCACGATGCAGTCCTAAACTATCATCTTTTATAAATAAAGAGGGGATTGTTGAAAACTAGAAATGGCAATCATCTTCCTCCTGAATATTGGGTGAAAACTAGAGATGGTGCCCCATGTTTCATAAACAAAATAAGATTGAAAACCAGCAATGGTGATCTTCTCTCTCTCCCGAATTGATCAACGAAATAAAAAGTAGTACTACTTACACATGGAGCATGACATCATGAAAGGCGACGGAGAGGTGTCACACTTAATTTAAAATAACGGCGGAGATTGACAAGCTTTAATATCAAGGTATGCATAATTAATGACCCTTATCATTGTAATATTTTAAATTAAAAGTTAAATTTTTCCATCATGTATATTAATTAACCATTTTTTCCCAAATCATATCGCATGTCCCAAAATTCACTCCAAATCCACCACCCATTAAATGCCATAATTTTTGCACACGTCAAATTATTATCCCATCACCTCGGGATTTTGGCTTGAATTTTCCACATTAGGTCATATCACCTGCATAACAAGATTGTTTAACATTTGTGCTCTCAATTAGGTTGCTCTTTATCCTATGTCATACTTCTTTTGTGTTATTCCTAGCAACTCCTACATAACCAGTCTATGCTACTTAATTCCTTCTTCCTCTAACCTAAAATGGGACCCAGACTCAAACATGAGCCTACCAATTTAGTTGAACTCTTGGCAGATGAAAATTCTATGGAAGTTTTTGCTAGAGCCGGGTCGTTGTATTTTCTCCTAAACATGAAGAATTCATCATCCCCATGATAGAGGAATTCATAAGGAATATGGAGGAAAGCTATTCAACCATAAATGGTAAGAAAATACCCTTCTCCCCAAACTGTAATTAGTCAATTGTTTGGAATTCCAAATGATGGTTGATCTATTACTGAGCGAGACAATGTACCATGAATTAATTAAAATATTTGCAGTAAGAAGAAGAGAAAACTTACAGTTGGTAGTTGATAATAAAGGGAAGGAAAAAGGGATCAAAATACTAAGTATACTAGAACCCTAGGTAGGGGTAGAAAAATGGTTGATTAAATATTTTACTTGTGAATGGAAGTATGAGATACCGTTAGGTCCAGTACTGAGGATGCTCATACATTTACACCACGATAAGGCAAAACCCCAACATAAGGTTAATTTTCCCCAATTTCTCTATGAAGTTATCTATGTGGCCACTAAAAAATTCCATTAGGGGAAACCTATCTCAAATTTTAGGGTCTCATTCATTTAATCTACAAGCATAAGTTTTTGAAAAAGAGAAATGGCATGAGATAGTGGCTTAAATTTCAACAATCATACTCTCCCTCATCCACTTTTAATAGACCTAGAAAATGTTGCCATACCTCTCTTACAAACCCTGTTATCCCTGAATCCCTAGAGGAAAATCCATTGACACAAGAAGAACATGAAGTAGCCAAAACCATTCAAACATTTATTAGCACTCCACCTGAGTCTCCAACTGAGCCAACTCTTCCATCCATTCCTGAAGAAGGATTGGTTAGGGATAAGAGTAAATCACCCATGGAAGAAGGAGAACCTAGTTCTCTCGACCCTGGTACTTTGTTTCCCAATGTGTTGTCCTTGTCTAAGGTTCATTTTGAACTTTAAATGGCTCAGGAAAGGGTTAACCAATTACAAACATTATTGGATGCGAAGGATGTCGGTGTTTCCCAACAATTATCTTCTCAATAAAAATAGATTCAGGAACTACAGTATGGTATCACACCAAGAAGAGGCAACTCTTCAATTAAAACATGCCCTGCACAAAAAGGAGCAACAAGTATATGTATTGGAAGCATTCGTTACTCATTTGTAAAAATAACAAAAGCAAGACTTCCCTCAAATCATTGTCATGAAGGGGATGACCAAATGGATGGAAGAATGCTACCAGTTGAAAAAGGTTGAGGAAGAGAATAGAAGTTTAAAAGAAGAGATTGGGTTGCTCAAACAAAATGTTGTCCATATTAGTCAGTTGTATGACCATGTGCTCTCATGCAGACCTCCCTCCAATTTTTATGCCTTGATCTTAAAGGAACAATTCTTAAAATGGAAAATCAATAGAGCCAGGGCTCGATTGGACATTGAATTTGAAGATGACCATCAATTTTTAGGAGCATACACTATTGTGAATGATGTCGATAAGAATTTATTATGTGAATTTTATGTGTACAAATTCTTTCTCCCTGAGTAAATAGGAATACCAATAAATCTATATGTGGGAGAAGTTCAATTGAGGTCATTTGTTTCAACCCTAAGACATCAAGGTGAGTAGAGATCAAAGGGAAATATTTTCACATTCAAAGTCTACAGTAGGCCTCCTCATCAGGCATGATTTTCCAGCACCACTCAAACTTTTCAATAGGTTTAGATCATAAGTGTACTATTGTCTACGTCTCGTAGATAGGTACAATAAAATTCTACAGAGTTGTGTCAAGAACTTCCGGGAGCAAGTGATTCCCACTTTTAATGTAAACTATATCACATCACAACTATGATATCAACTATTGGTAGAGCCATATAAAAGGAAGGAATTAATTTCACCCACCAATCTCAGGTGGTCATTAAAAAGGGAAAAGGATGTATGTTGGGCCTCAGAATATTGGCTAAGTACAAGAAGGCGCGTGGGCACAAGGGGCCTATATGAAGAAGGGTGCATAGGATAAAGGCACATAGGATAGGGTTTTAGAATGGTTTAGCAGAACCCAAGGCGCATGTGCAATGCAAAGGAAATGGTTTTAGGACTCAGCCATATTCAGAGTTTAAGGAAGCACACAAGAAAAGCGTGACTGGACCGAGGCATGCGGAGTGGATAAGGTTCTAGCCTGGTAACTCAATGGTTAAGGAAGGAATATTCAATGTGATGGAAGGATCCAGAAAGACATCATTGCAAAAATTAGAGAGATCAGATGGGAAGAAGCGTGCTCTATTGAAGGACCACATGGACACTTGGAAACCGATCTATTAATTAGGAAGGCATGGTGATGGATGCTAAAGCTATACATAGAGATGCTTTGATAGAGGAAAAGGGCATCAAGAGAGGCAGAGAAGAAGAAGAGGAGAGGTGAAGCTCTGCAAAAATAGGAGTAGATTATAGGGGTTAAGGTTCTCATTAGGAGGACACTAGGAGAGATGGCATATCTAGAGGGATGGGTCTATGAACATCTTTGTATTATGGGAAGTATAGTTTAGAATTCTAATGTAGAAGTCATATCTCGCATTAAGACATTTGGTCTATAATGACCTTGTGGAATGTAATGTGGTTACTAAACAGAGTAATATGAATGTATGGCTTTCTTTTAAAATATATACATTGTTCATGGGTATAAACCTAGTGCCTTTTCTTTGTATTATCATATCTGTTATCTGTTTTATATTTTCCTTGTTATTGGAATGAATGCATGGTTTTTTCCCTTCTTACATCTAAGTTTCTGTCAATAGGGGATGTATTCTCACAAAACTCACATAAAGGAGGGGATTGGCACCCGCGCATGACTTGGGTGAGTGCCAGGCGCTTTGTTGGGTGATAGGTCGGCATATATGGGATTAGGCTGACTGTTGGTCTAAGGGCATAAAAATGACTACATCTTGGTTCCATTGTTGGGACCTCTTTTCAAATTTGTTGTGAGAAATGGATACATCCACATCTTAGTTCCATTTAATGTGTGATGATTGAGCACCTAAACTTGGAGAGTGTTGAAGCATGGTTTAGGAGCACGGAGGATGAGTTTGCTCAAAGATTCAGTCACGGGACCTGATTTTGATGCACGTAGATGGGTAGAAGAGCACCTATACCATGAGTTGTATGAAACTTTCTTCTATTGCTTTCCAGTAGAATTGTATGAATGGCTTTCAGCATATGCATTTAGATCGAGTTAGTATTATATATCACATGTATGGACCCAAGATGATTACTAGAATCTACAGGATGCGGATCTGATTTGGACGTGTGTTGTCGATCACTAGTGGAAATAGGTGTTGACAAGTTATACTTTAGAATATGTCATTTCTACATATTCATGTCCAAAGTTTTTGAATTCAAATTCCTAAGGGAACCCAGAGGATCATTTTTTCATGTTATCCCTTTGGCTATGAAGATCTTGGTCATTACCCTAAGTTTAGAGGCATTTCCTATGGCCAGCTAAGCTTCTCTAAGCGTTTGGGCGAGGAAGCTAAGGTGGTGGAAGACAATAAATATTGTGGCTGAAAGGGAAAGGGAAAAGAGATGACTCAAGTATAGTGAAGCTTGTTGTAGTCATTTTTACCCCATCACAAAAGAAAGTAACCCCATACATGCCAACCTATCACCCAATGGATACTAGGTGCTTACAGAGGCACGCGCGGTGCTAAGTCTCTCTTTTATGTGATTTTAGTGGGAAACATCATCTATGATTTGTGTTTAAGAGATTTCAAAAGGATTTGAGACATACAAGAACCATAGAGCTCGGAAACTGACCTCTAGATCCTTACAGATTATTCCAGATCAGTACATAAAATATTTTATAACTTGTACCATAATAGAATGAAGTATACAAGCATCCATACTTAGCATAAACATAAATGAAAGAAGACCTATGAGCAAGAAGTATGCATCAAAACCATTGATATTCATATATATATATATATATATATATATATATATATAACCTCATTACATCCATGGATCCATTTACAGAATGTCATAGAGAAGCGGACCAGCACCGTCATGCATTACAACCGACTAATGTAACTATCTACCAAAAAAAAAAATTACAATCCCTTGCCCAATACATCCTTTACCAAATGCAATTACCCTCTAATGATTTCCTCCAGACTTATGTAGAGCTCCACCCTCTCTAAGTCTCTCTATTTACTCTGCAGGTGCTTGTATTTATAGCCTCATTGGGCTGCCAACTCATCCTCCAGTGCCCTCAGATCCAATGCCAAGTGTCTGAATGTGGTCCTCCATGTGAGCATGTTCCTCCAAGCCTGAGCTTTCCACTTTATACCATGATGTGCTTCTAAAAGCTTCTACCACAGGCATGCTCCTTCACGGGCAACTGTCACCAGTCGGTGGCACCTTATCCATGCACGCGATCGGGTCATGCTTTTCACGTGTTACGCCTTGAACATCCAATTTGACTAAGTCCTGAACCCTTTGTGCTTTCCCGCGTGACACACACGCCACGGTTTTCCTTAAACCATTTTCTTAAACCCTTCCTTGCGCGCTTTGTCCTTGCGCACCTTTCTTTAACTTGGACCTTGCGCACCTACGTGCCTTTTGTACTTAGTCAATATTCTAGGGGCCCAACATCACCCCACACTACGCATGTTCTCCATCTGTGGGAACACTACCCTTAGTGAGAGAAATAATACAATAGGCTTATGCCTAGGAAAAATAATAAGGGGATGAAAGAATGGGGAAAGAAGAAAGAATGAGAGGGTGAAAGAATCACTACAATAAGCTGAGGAAAATCCTTTTGCAAGTCAACCTCCAATTTTTTCCAGACATCAACTTCGTCATGCACCCTCTAACAGAGGTTTCCGACTAGTGGACTCACCTCCTCAAAAATTAATCCATCTCCTTCGCACTTATGGTATCCGTGATCTTCTCCAATTCCTTTCATATATCCTCCAAAGCATGTCCATTCTTCGTGTAATGCGTAGATATAGCTCCTTCAACTAGTTTTTGATTGAAACCCTTAAGGGTTCAATGGCCTTAGATTTCTTCTCAACCTCGGCAAGTATTTTCTCTCTTTCTGCCCTATTCCCCTTGTTTTTCTCCTGGAACTCCTTGATTTTTGCTTCATGAGTGGTGACTAAGGTACCTACCACTTTTTCCCTATCTGCGTAATTTTTGTATGTGGCCTCGGCGGTTCGGAACCAACCCTAACATCAACAAGAAATTTTTGTATTTCGCGACGCAGCGCTATGATCTTCAACTTATCTTCCTTCTCCAGGTGCACAACCACTTCTTCCGAGACTCCAAGGTTAGCGGTTATCTTTCCATGGTGAGGACCCTTGTTAAATCCTCTAGGCATCCCAAGGTAGATCCATACTTCTGTGTAGTTGATGCTAGGTCCGGATGCTTTAATAGTATAGCCTCATTGATGGACTCTAATTTCTTGTACACAACACTCACCTTGGCCTTTTCATCCTTCAACTCCCGCTGCCACTGGGTGCTGATTAACTTTTCTTGGCTCAGCTCCTTAGTTAATGTAGCTAGCTCTTCCTCTTCTTCTTCGCTCCCCTTCCAGATATTTGATCCTATCATGACACCTGAAGAGTCTAACCTCTATCTCAACGGATACTTTGTTAAGCACGTTGCCTGCACAATTTTTCATTCAAGAGCTCTTGGGTATCCACCACTGAGTTATCTTCTCTTGGTCCCGAAATGTTATTACTGCCCCATGGCTTACCTCAAACTCCAGCTCATCAAGGTGGGACTCAATCTCCCATGATATCATCTTCCTTGTCCGCGGATAGGTAGCCTCCTTGTCAAAAGATGACATGCCTACAAGCTCCTCCACTAGAAGTGTACTCTAGAACCGTGTGCGAAACACTTTCTTGGGGTCATCAATATAACCCATCTCCGGCCTTCCCCTCTCTGCACGCCTTCCTCCCATGCGCGTACCCTTGGGTATACTTACAATCAAAACTGAGCCTAGTGTTACCACGTTCCTCTTTTGCGCTCTCCTCCTTCTCCTTGTTCAATACTAGCTCAGCGCCATCTTCCACTTTGTCCTCCACCAGGGTCTCAATTTCCCTTGTCTCCTCTTCTCCTACCACCTTGGCTATCGATCATGCGTAGAGCTTGGAACCTCTTGCTTCTATGTGCTAGCCTCCTCATCTTTTTCTATGTCACAGGCACTTTCCCCCAACTAGCTATCCTTGCTCCGTATAAAAAGGAACCCTTGTTCTTCTTCTCCGCCTTCCTCCTCTGAATCATGTAGAATGAAAACAAGTGGCCCTTCATCTTTCCTAGAGTCCTCTTCCCCACTTACTTCTTCTTCACTATCATCTTTCTCTCACATGTATTTTCCAAGTTCCCAACTTCTTCTGAGGTGGTCTCCTCTTCTACCCTTTGCTTCTTCCTAACCATGGATTCCAGTGTAGGTGACTCTGTTTCTTCTTCTTCTGAAGACTCCTTATCGGATGGGTTCTCCTACTCTAGAGTCTTCTCTTTGATTACGGGCTTCTTCTTGTGCGTGTACGTATTTGGTCGACACCTATCCTAGGGGAACCTATTGCCTGTGTGTCCACCACACTTGGATTTTTATTTTCTGGTTTCTTTTCCTCCCGTTTGGGCGTGGATCTTTTCCTCCCAGTTGGATCCTGAGGTATAGATACCTCATTTTCCATATATGTGCCCTTCTCTGACTTGGGTCTTATGTGAATGTACACACGCATTGTGGATCCTCCTACAATGGGAAGAGTCATGGGCCTTGTCATTTAAACCTCATGTGACACATACCACTCTATGTACGCGCACTTGTCAGGGTAGACCAACCCTTTACACAATTCCCTATGTTCTTGGTCCAAACTACCAATGTCTAGCTTAAAATTCTTGGACTCTTTGAACCTGTTTACTCCCGCTTGGAAGTATTGAGCTGTGAAGGCAAAGGGGAGCTTGCACCATGGGCTCCATGTGTCATCTGTCAACTTGAATCTGCACAGGCAGTAATGCTGGTACATAGCAAATTTTGTTTCTCCCCTAGTGGCCCTTTGGCGATTGCTCGGGAATTCTCCATTCTTTCCCAAACGCGTTCCTTAGGTGTGTGTACCACTTTTCCAATAATGCCTTGTGCCTTTGTTGTCATAGTGTCACAAGCGTATTTCTCAAACCTTTTGGTGAGTGAGGGGTCTTTAGCAGGGTACTCCCATACAAACTTATTTGATGCATCTGTACACTTATCTCTAAGAACATGATGGTCAATAACACATTTCTAAAAAGGACCCTATCACCTTCCTTCACACAAATTGATAATTTCATCCGTGATGAATGCGAGAAAAATTATAGATGGTGCCCTCTGAAATATTTCGCAAACTTTAAACCATGGCTTATTGACTTGATTCCATCTCTCCTAGCCATTTAGCTTTGACACCGGTGAGCAGCCATCTTCATTATTGGAGCCTTGATGTACGTGACATCATAATACCTTGACCCCTTTTTGCATGAAAAAGCGCGATAGTTTCCTTAATCGCTTCTTTTCACCAAATCATCCTCCAAATCGTCTCCTTCAAAGATGAGGCTTGTGAAATGTGAAATGAGCTGAGGAGTTATGTGCATCTTGCACCTTCAGAAGATGAAATAGTCCTTATGCACACATGACATTAGTCATTGATATAAACGCTCAGGTTTCTCGAAGTAGGGAAACTCAAAGAGTTGTAATAACCCCGCCTTCTCCAATTTTACCTTCACGTCATCATTATATATGGGCAAACCTTCTAGTGTCCTCTTGTTTTGTGGGTGCACTAACTCCAGCACCAACTCCTTTTCAATTATGCTTTTCTGATGATTATAATCATTTATAGACATATCCCTAAGATGGGACTCCCACTCCTTCCCCAACTACACTCCATATGGGTATTGCATTTTTGCATACCACTCCTCATTTGTGCTTGTTTCAATTTCTTGCTGCTTTCCCTTGCCCTTTCCCTTGCCCTTCTTGGGTGTACTAACTAGTTTCTTGGGTGTAATTATCTAGGTCTGCTTCCCACTTCAATCACTCCATGTTATTCTGCTCTTGCTCTCTCTCCAACCTTAGATCTCAAACTTGTGAAGAAAATTTCTTAAACCCGTGCCCTAGCTCTCAAAGACTAACCGGCATACTCCCTTCACAAGACGGTGTCTTCTCACACTTTCTCCCATTCTGAGAAATCCCCTCCTCCTAGTTTGAAAATCCAAACTAGTTACCCACGCTTGAATCTCTCCAAATTTTTCTTCACACGGATCGAGTTCTTTAGAAGCCCTAGTTTGCAAAGGTGTAAAAGTGCTTCATTCTCCTTATACACAAAGTGAAAAATGAAGTGCCTCGACCCCTTTATTTATAGTTTTTCCCTTTTTGAGCATTAAGTGCTACTTCACCTACCACCATAATTTTTTCATTTAATGCAGATTTTTCAAACAAATCCTGACTTAAGCGCTTTCCCTCATGCACCCAACCTGCACGGACAATCCTCCAACCTTATGGCATGCAACCAATCCAACATGACAGGAGACTCTTGCGCGTGCGTAACCAACACCGAAGGAACTTCTTCTGTCCTGATTTTTGCTCTCGCCTACCTCGTGTTGCTTAATGCACTTTCTCCTCCTTTGTATGTGGGATCTATAAGTAGCTTTATCTTGACACCAACCATCCTTTTTCCATCTTTTTTCTCCATACACCATTTTCAATCAAGCCATTCAACTAGGATTTTTAACACAAAATTCCTTATTACTTTAACCATGTGCTCCTTCACATTACTCCAACCCACATTAAAATGATGTGTGGTCCTCTGCGCACTCACAAATTCTCAAAAAGTAGCAATATGGTTACTGGCACCCGGGTGCAAAAAAACAACAACATGAAAGGGAAACACAAGAAAATAAATGCATAAAGGAAAATTCTAAACTAACTGGAAAAACTACCTTATTTACAAACACCAAGAAGACTTATTTATAGTAGGGCTTTAGCCTACTCCCATTGAAGTGTCCAAGCAATTTCATCCCATCTAGTTCTTGTAATTGGCATGCGCTGAATCAAGGATGTATGAGATTGTGTAAGGACCCAACCAATGGAATTTCAACTTCCCAAGATGGCGCAGAAACTTAGAATCATATAGTAAAACCATTTTCCCAACCTCAAAATTCTTATTTCTAATGTGGCGATCATGCCAAGCTTTCTGCTTTGCTTTCTCTATTGTTTGGCTCCACCTGGCAAGTGATCATCTCTCATGCAGCTTCATTAACTCCTTAATTCTTTCTTTCAACACTTTCTCATTAGCCAACCCTCTTGTGTGCACTATTCGTAGAGTAGGTAACATGAATTCAAGCGGCGAATAGCCTCAGTGCAAACACCAATTGAAACAGGTGTGGCTTTGTTCACCTTTTATAAGTTGTCCTGTAAGCCCATAATATTGTTGATACTTTATCATCCCAATCTTGTCTACCGACATCAAAAATTTTGGTTAGGGTATGACTTAGTATTTTTTAATGGCTTTCATGGTTCCATTTGCTTTTGGGTGATAAGGTGTAGTCTTGTGATGAGCCACCATGAACTCTTCTAACAGGGATCCTCATGGTCTCATTCAAGAAATGCGTACCTATCACTCGTTAAACTCAATGGACATCCATACCTCATGATAATGTTCTCCCATAAGAACCTTGCCACTTTGTGGTTATTGTGCGATCTTTAGTTAGGGCTGCCTCTACCCACCTTGTAAGATAATTTGTGCAAGTGATGACATAGCATGACCCGATCCTCTACACGTTCTTGGGTGTAATACGGCCTCAAAGTCTATTGCCCACTTCTCAAAAGGTTATGTGCTAGGTATAGGGTATAAAGGCATTTCATCTCTCTTTCTACGCTTGCAATGCACTCGAAAATGGTTACATGCTTTACAATAGTATTTACAATACTTGTTCATGTTTCCCACCACAAACCTAGCATTAACATCTTACGCGTGGTGGCATTACTCAGTATAATTCCCACCCCACACTTCCTCTGTGTGCTTCCTCCATGATGATGAGGTGCTTCCTTCGATTCTGATGACATTGCAAGGGCACACACACGGCCAAGATCTTTGCAAAATATGACCCCCACTAGATGGTCATGGACTACACTGCATTGAAGACCACCTTCCTAGAAGAGTTCCATATCCCTTAGTTCAAGAAAAAAACCATTAGCGCCCTAAAGGAAATCCAGCAGGAATGGTAGAGAGTGTGTGGGAGTACGATGCATGATTCAAAACTCTCTTATCAAAACTATCCTATGACATACACCCCTCTAAACATGCTTAATGGTTTTTTGGGGGATTTATAACACTGTTTAGAAGGGCATTGTCACACAAGACTTTCACAAACCTGCACGAGGCCTTGGAAGTTGACCTACATGCTGAAGTTATTAGGAGCGTTGATACTAGTGTTAGCCCTTTTCTAGAGGCTCAAATTGCTGCAATGGTCAAGTAGTTGGAGAATTTTTTTGCAAATTCAGTGCATGAGGTTCATAGTGGGCTTTAGTGCACATGTTTTAGAGTGGAGGGGCATGCAAATGATAGTTTCCCTAGGAAATCGGTACGTGTTATAGTAGTAAACGTGAGATTTTCTAGGGGAATAATGATGCAAATAGATGTAGTCTACTACAGCACACAATTGTAACAATTTTTCCTATTATTATAATATATGTACCTCTACAACCCATGATACCAAGGATTACAGGTGATTGACCGATTCATGATGTTATTGATATTTGTGTGCACCAAACTAACCTTGCAAGTAGTTCCAAGGATGATGATCACCGCTATAAAGGGCACGTGGATGGAGGAGCACTTGGAAGAGGCTTTCACAAAGGATTTCATGGTCGCAGTAACCACATCAGAGGAAGAGGTGAGTTCCCACAAGGAACCTGTTATAATCTGTGGGTCTATAGAGAATTATAAGCATGAGTGTCTGATCTATTGTAGTGCTCATGGTGCAGAAAGAAACATAAGTATGAGGAGTTCCCTAAGTTGTTTGAGCACATGAGCCAACAACACTAGAAAGAAAAAGGTGTTGGGATGGTAAGTATAAATAATTCCAACCCATAGTAGATGCCAAGAATGGTGTGTGGTATAGGATTAGAACCTATACTAGTGACACCACGAGTAGAGGTTACGTTGCAAGGGAGATGCCAAGGAAGAAATTGGTTGTTAGGGAAGAAGTGGTACATGGGAAGTATCTGGACCCTTCTCATCAGAAGGAAGTGTACTAAGAGACTATGGATGTGATTTGGGGATTACAAGGAGAGATCCAATGTCTAAGGAGTATTCAAGGTAGTTAGAGCAAAGGAAGAATGTTGAGGCTCTGCAGAAGGATCTGGATGAGGTCAGGGAAGTGTGTAAAATGTTAAGGTAGGAGAATATCATTCCCTTGCTAGGAGAATGGTTATGAGAAGGTACCACGCATCGGAGAGAGCATGAAAGGTAGGTTCTACATGCCAACCTTCCTCCTCATAGCCTTGACTATGATAAAGAGATTACATTGAATGTAATTGTTGATGGGTGGATTTTGAGAAATATCCTCATCGACATAAGAGTGGAGGTCAATGTTCTCACCTTGGATGCATGGCATCAAATGGGAAGGCCCGCATTACAACCATCTTCAAATTTTTTGTATATGGTAAACAAGACAAAGGCAATGCCCATTGGAGTCTTGAAAGATGTGGTTATCACTATTCAAGGGGCCAAGTTCACTAGGGACTTTGAAGTCTTGGCACTCGTTGAGGTGGATAATTTCCCAACATTACTTGGGCACCCCAGTGTTACAAAAACAATGTTGACCTACGGTTTAACAAGGGGTACATAATTTTTGAGAACAAGGAGGAACGAGTCATCATCCCTTTGACATATGGAAGATCAATGCCCTATACTGAGCCATTAGGAGAGGAATTCCTCGATAGAATCTATGTGTGCTCCATCAGAGACCCTGAAATAATTCATCATATAGAAGGAGTTATCCAATTTGAAGATTCTCAGTCGATGAGTGATACAACTAGCATAACATGTGATAATTGGGCACACAGGACTTATGAGTTGATTGGGTGATAATTGAGAGGATTTGTAACAAGGGTAATGAAGGTGCACTCATTCAAGTGTCTGGGAAGAAATAAGCTACCAAGTTACTCCGTAGAGGGGAAGCCCTAATGATTTCTTACTATAAATGGAGGCTCGGTGGAAGAATTAGGATGAAAGTAGTATGCTTAGTTATAACTTGCTTGGGACTACGGTTTGTTTTTGGGAAACACATTGCAAGAGTCTCCTAGAATTTTTCAAGGTACGAGTTGCATTCTCTATAAGATTCTGCATAGAAATGCGCCCACTGTTATCTAAGACTACTATGGAAAAGAACCCACCTCTTCCCATATCCAAGCATGTGAGAAGGCCTGGATGGAGGGCACATAAGCTTTACCACCTTCTTTATGGGTGCATAAGTTATATTCCACCTTACAGGGTTGTGCGCGTGCATCGTTTATTCACTCTAAGACACACCGTCAGATAGGGAATTGGCAGGAGTTAACGGATGATCTCATCCAAGTGTTTGAGTATCAAAGTACCAAGCCATCATTGGAAAAGGTGTTGCAAGTTATAAAGTGCCTTACAAAGGGAGATAGTGCTATGGCAAAAGATAGGTTATTGGAGTTGTTAGGTGAACCTTGTTTGGAGACGTGTCTCAATGAATAAGAATCGGAAGAAATACGACTTGATCGTGCATGTGCATTGAAAGAAAAAAGGAAAAATGGTCTATATAATAGATGGTGAAGAGATGGAAAGTCTGGATGTTAACCATTTTGTAGGTACGTGTGAAGTCATAGATAGTGCTAATGAGTGAGTGCATTCCTACCATGAGCCCTTGAAAATGAAGAAGGTTAACATTGGCTCAGAGGAAGAACCTAAGGAAGCTATCATTGGGGACTATTGGTCGGAGAAAGAAGTTTCAAATATCATTGATCTATTGCGCAAGTTCCAAGATTTTTTCCCACGTGGGTAACATGAACTCAAAAGTGTCGACCATTCCTTGGGGGAGATGAGGATAAAATTGAAGAAACGTGTGCACCCGATTCGAAAGAGGACTTATCAGATGAATATGAACTTGCGCGTATGGGTCAAGGAAGAAATAGATAAGATGATCACTTCAGGCATCATTGAGGCTATGGAGGAATCAAATGGATAAGCCCAATGGTCATTAGTATCAAGAAGGATGGAAGAATAAGGATCTTTTTTTACTACAGGGACCTAAATGCAATATGTGTCATTAATCCTTTCCTACCCCCTTTATGAAGAAATGCTAGAGGGAGTAGCCAGGCGCGAGGTCTACTCTTTCACGGATGGGTTCTTAGGGTATCACCAAGTCAGGATTGCAAAGGAAGACCAGAGAAAGACAAATTTTTCCACTAAGTGGGGAAGATTTTCCTATACAGATCATGCCTTTTGGATTGAAAAATGTGCCTTGTATTCTCACACATTTTGGTACAAGCATTTCAGGACTTCATCCATAAATTTCTTCAAGTCTACCTGGATGACTAGATGTGTGTATGGGCTGGTAAAAGACCATTGTGACAATTTGAGGCTGATGTTTGAGAGATGTCGGTAGTTGAGGATATCCCTCAACATTAAGAAATGTGTCTTTGTTACTCCATTTGGAACCTGTTGGGACATATTATATGTAAGGAGGGCTTGTTAGTAGATCCCACAAAAGTTGTTGTTATTGTGGGATTGGGAGAGCCTACTAGTCAAAGCATAGTGCGTGGATTTCTTGGGCATACAGGGTACTACAGAAGTTCATCAAATGATATGCCAAGATCATCATGCCCTTGGAAGAATTGCTAAAGCACAAGAGTGCTTTTCATTGGGGAAAGGCACAGCAGAAGGCATTTGACACTTTAAAGGATAGACTTGTCACTACGCCCATATTGCATTTTCCTTCTTAGGATAAGCCTTTCCATCTGCATGTTGATGCCATAGGAACATCCATTGGAGTAGTACTAGCACAACTTGGTGAGGGGATTGTTGACCACCCTTTGTGTTTTGCAAGTAGAAAGTTGACACCAAGCAGAATGGAATAACACAACTACCGAGCATGAGCCACTATCAATGATCTACGCACCGCATAATTTCTAGGTAGTATATGTTGGCAACACCTTTTATATTCCACACAGATCACATGGCACTAAATTATTTGGTAAATAAGCCCATTTTGCAAGGGCACATATGTCGTTGGGTCCTATTATTTCAAGAATTTGAGTTCACGGTGATTGTAAAACCAAGAAAAAGTAATCCAGGACCTAACCACTTATCAAGAATTGACTCAGGAGAGGATGTGCATAGTATTGAGGATACAATGATATATGTGCAACTATTTAGGGTGCAGCATGTGCCCTCGAATTTAGAAGATATTGTAGTATTCCTTAAAACAAGCAGGTTTAGAACCTGGACGGGATGAAGGCATTGAAGAGAAAACAGTTAGCAATATGCATCACGCCCTACATGTTGATTAGTGTATATCTGTACAAATTAGGCCATAATGAGGTTGTGCGTCAATGTGTATCGAGAACATGAGCACATAGCGATTATGGAGGAAGCACATGGTGGGATTGTAAGAGGGCGCTATGCAGGGAAATTCAACCGCATGAAAGATTCTACTCACGATCTCTCTCATGGGAAACCATCTACCGGGATTGTTTTGAACTCTGCAAGACCTATGACCATTGTCGCCTGCACAGGAAAACTTGGAAAGAGGGATGAGATGCCATTAAGGCTGATAGCCAATGTAGAGCCATTTGAAAAATGGGTAATCAACTTTGTAGGGCCAGTTTCACTGTCCACGCAAAGGACTGGTTCATGTTACATCATTACTTGTATTGATTACTTGACAAGATGGGAAGAAGTAGCACCTACAAAGGATTGCACTACAATGACAAGCTGCTAGATTTTTATGGGAGAACATAATCAGTAGGTATGGATGTCCTTTGAGCTTGACTAGTGATAGGGGTACACATTTTCTCAATGAAACGGTCAAGATTCTGCTAGCAAAGTTTATGGTGGCCCATCACAAGACTACCCCCTATCATCCACAGGAAAATGGAACTATTGAGGCATTTAACAAGATACTAAGTCACACATTGACCAATATTTTTGATGTTGGAAGGAAGACAAGATTGGGATGAAAAGTATCATCCATTTTTGGGCATACGGAAAGCCTACAAAATATTGAACAAGGCCACACCATTTCAATTGGTGTTTGGTGCAGAGGTTATTTTTCCCATTGAATTTATGTTACCATCATTGTGTATAGCATGAAAAGGAGGATTGGCTAATGAACAAGCACTCAAAGAAAGGATCAATAAGTTGATGCAAAGTTAGACAGTGATGATCACTTGCTAGATGGAGTCAGAAGACTGAAAAGGCTAGACAAAAGGCATGGCATGATCATCATATCAAGAACAAAAAGTTTGAGGTTAGGCAGATGGTTTTTTTGTATGATTCCAAGTTTCTACACCATCCTAGGAAATTGAAAGTCCATTGGTTGGGCCCTTACATCATCTTGTACATCCTTGATTTAGTGCATGTCAGTTACAAGCGTTGGATGGGACAAAGCTACCTGCCATTTCAATGGGAGTAGGTGAAGCCCTACTATAAATAAGCCTTCCTTGTGTTTGTAAATAAGGAAGTATTGTCAGTTAGATTAGAATTTCCCTTTATGCATTTTTATTTTCTTTGTGTTTCCCTTTCTCATTGCTTGTTCCTTTCTATTGTTTTGTTTTGCGCCTTGTGTGCCAGTAACCACATTATTTTCAAAAGTTTGTGTATACACAGAGGACCGCACATTTATTTTAGTGTGGGATGGAGTAGTGCGAAGTGAAGTATAAGCCGGTAGTAAAATTTAAATGGCTTGGTTAAAGGATAGAAAACACATGGGAAACGGTGGGCGAGAATGGTTGGTGTCGGGATAAGGCGCATAAATCCTCAACTCATATCAAATTTCACTTGGCTTTGATTTGTGAAGGAGACTCCATAGATGACAACTTAGATGATAAGGAGGCCATCAAGAAAACTATGGAGGCTTATGACTACAAAAAGGGTTTGTGCTATTTTGATATCACAGATATCCCCAACCCTATTATGAGAATGGTTGTGCACTTGGTTACTAAGATAAATGATCAAGAAAGGTGGACACAAGTGAACAAGGCATGGCTGAATGTATGCGAAATATTTCTGAAGGCACCATTTACAACTTATCCACCTACATTGTAGATGAGATCATTAGCAATGCACACAGGGAAGGAGAGAAGATATTGTTTGGAAACATTATCCTCACCATCGTCTTCTCAAATATTGGAGTGCCCGATGGGCCAAAGAAGTTTGTATGGGAGTATCTAGAAGAAAATCCCTCACCCACAAAAAGGTTTGAGAAATATACTTGTGAGACCATGATGGCCGCTCACAAGGCGCGCCCAAAAAATGGTACAAGTGGATGTGCGACGCATTCAAGGTAGAGTGGAGGATACCTGAGTAGTTTCCCATGCTTGTAGATGGGGAAGTGGATTTTTGTATATCATATTTTGTATTGGCCAGTTCACCTTAACATATGGGACTAAGATTCCATGGTGTAAGCTACCATTTTCTTTCACCGCATAATACTTCCAAGCGGGGTCAACCATTTTAAGGAGGCCAAGAGACTAAGGTTTAACCTTAGTGAGGTAGATCAAGACCACTGCGAGTTGTTTCAAAATCTCGTATATCCAAAGAAGCATGCATATGTGGAGAAATATGTCTCCCACGAAGTGTAGATGATAAAACCAATAATGTTGCCAATCGCCAGAAGGGATGCAACAAGGGTATATCTGCGCATAAGGCCAAAGTTTGAGAAGGGTGCCTACCTATAAAATTACGTCTCCATTCCATAATACCCCATAGGAAGAAAGAAGGTTGTGCCAAAGAAGAGTGCGAGAGAAGAGGTGCAGGAGAAGAAGGCACCAAGTGTGTAGATAACACAATTTTGGGTGCGCTGAAACAAGCGCTAAGCCAAGCACTTACACGTGTAGGAAGAAGTCCCTAGTCAAGGAGAAGACCCTACAAGAAGAGGTTCCAAAGCAAGAAGAGCCCCTCATAAGAGAAATTTTTCCAAGGAAGGAGTCTCTTGCTAAAGAGAAAGAGAGGGAAGAGTCTCATATACTTGAATCACCAGTTAGGAAGAAACAAGGTGAAGGTGACAAAGAAGGAAGACTCGGAGGAAACGGAGGGATTGGAGGCCTACAGGGGCAAGAAGGATGATGATGAGCATAAAGAAGTTCAAAATCATCCTTTGCATGATATACATGATTCAAAAGAAGAAGAAAGCGAAGGGAAGAATGGCGAGGAAAGAAGCGGATGCTCAAGGCAAAGGGGTGAGTGAATAAGTAAACACAAGAGATTAGAGGACCCCAAGCCTCACCTACGAGCAAATAGAAGAATCAAGTAGAGAGAGAAGTTTTAGAAATAATCAAAAAGTTAGTGGAAAAATAATTAGAGCACAACGTAGATGAAGTGATGAATGATATTGAGGAAGAAAGTTTTGGAAAGGAGTATGGCAACATTGGTGGAGATCCCAATCTGGTTGTGAGCTTTCCAAAGGTTACGCACACAAGTGGGAAGATTGTGGTGGAAGCACAAGGGCAAGCAATGGGTTACATTAATGATCCGAGCAAGGTGCTATGCACGTGCTTCCGAGCATCGTGCCAATGAAATAACTCTACAGCCATGCCCTCATTTGACGTAGAAGGCGCATACCCACGAACCAATAAAATGTTATCTTGGGTGTTTGAATCACATGTCGATGAACTTGAGTTCAAGGTAAGTCGGGGGCGCTAATGAAGATGCTAGAGACAAAAGGTATAAACCCCTTGCTTAATGATCAAAGTTCACTAGCTTGGTTTGTGAAGGAGACTCCATAGATGAAAACCTAGATGATAAGGAGGCCATCAAGAAAACTGTGGAGGCTTATGACTACAAAAATGGTTTATCTATTTTGATATCACGAGATATCCCCGACCTCTGTTATGAGAATGGTTGTGCACTTGGTTACTAAGATAAATGATCAAGAAAGGTGGACACAAGTGAACAAGGCATGACTGAATGTATGTCAGAATATTTCAGAAGGCACCATTTACAACTTATCCACCTACATTGAAGATGAGATCATTAGCAAAACACAGGAAGGAGAGAATATATTGTTTGGAAGCATTATCCTCACCATCATCTTCTCAAAGATTAGAGTGCCAGATGGGCCAGAGAAGTTTGTATGGGAGTATCTAGAAGAAAATTCCTCACCCAAGAAAAGGTTTGAGAAATATACTTGTGAGACCATGACGGCCGCTCACAAGGCGCACCTAGAAAAATGGTACAAGTGGATGCATGACGCATTTGAGGCAGAGTGGAGGATACCTGAGTAGTTTCCCATGCTTGTAGATGGGGAAGTGGAGTTTGTTGTATATCAACATTTTTGTATTGGCCAGTTCACCTTAACATATGGGACTAAGAGTCCATGGTGTAAGCTACCATTTTCTTTCACCATGTAATACTTCCAAGTGGGGTTAACTATTTTAAGGAGGCCAAGAGACTAAGGTTTGACCTTATTTAGGTAGATCAAGACCACTGCAAGCTGTTTCGAAAGATCTTCTATCCAAAAAAGCACACATATGTGGAGAAATATGTCTCCCATGAAGTACAGATGATAAAACCAATAACGTTGCCAATCACCGGAAAGGATGCAAGGGGCATATCTCGCGCATAAGGCCAAAGTTTGAGAAGGAAACCTACCTGGAAAATGATGTCTCCATTCCAGAATACCCCATAGGAAGAAAGAATGCCATGCCAAAGAAGAGGGAGAGAGAAGAGGTGCAGGAGAAGAAGGCACCAAGTGTGTAGATAACACAATTTGTGGGTGCGTCGGAAACAAGCGCTAAGCCAAGCACTTACGCACACAGGAAGAAGTCCCTACTCAAGGAGAAGACCCTACAAGAAGAGGTGCCGAGGAGCAAGAAGAGCCCCTCATAAGAGAAAATTTTCCAAGGAGTCTCCTGTTGAAGAGAAAGAGAGGGAAGAGTCTCATATACTTGAATCACCAGTTAGGAAGAAACAGAAGGTGACGAAGAAGGAAGACTCAGAGGAAACGGAGGGATTGGAGGCCTATAGGGGCAAGAAGGATGACGATGAGCATAAAGAAGTTCAAAATCATCTTGTGCATGATATACATGATTCAAAAGAAGAAGGAAGTGAAGGGAAGAATGGTGAGGAAGAAGCAAATGCTCAAGGCAAAGGGGTGAGTGAAGAAGTAAACACAAGAGATTAGAGGACCCCAAGCCTCACCAAGGAACAAATAGAAGAATCCGTAGAGAGAGAAGTGGTAGGCATCATCAAAAAGTTAGTGGAACAAGAATTAGAGCACAACACAAATGAAGTGATGAAGGATATTGAGGAAGAAAGTGTTGGAAAGGAGTATGATAGCATGGGTGGAGATCCCAATCTGGTTGTGAGCTTTCCAAAGGTTACGCACACAAGTGGGAAGAGCATGGTGGTAGCACAAGGGAAAGGAATGGGTTACATCAATGATCTAAGCAAGGTGCTATGCGCGTGCTTCCAGAGCACCATGCCAACAAAATAACTCTTGGCCATGCCCTCATTTGACATAGAAGGCGCATACCCATGAACCAGAAAATGTTATCTTGGGTGTTTGAATCACATTCGATGAACCCGAGTTCAAGGTAAGTCGGGGCGATAATTAAGATGCCGAGACAAAAGGGATGAACCCTTGGTTAATGGTCAATAGTTGTAAGATAAGCAAGTATATAATGCACTCAACAAGGTTTCAGTTGAGGTTGAGGCTAGAATTTTTAGAAGAAATGATAGGGTGAGATTCCTAGAGGCGGAATTAGAGAAGGAGGAGGAGATTCTCGAGAAAAGCAAGGATCTGAAACAAGAAGAACTAATTAGCACATAACTAAGTCACGAAATGAAAGAGGAGAACACAAGGGTGTGTTAATTACACAAGAAAATCAAGAGAATTATGGATGTTATTGTCTTAAAGCGTCTCGACCTAACACCGCCCGAGAAAAATATGAATCAACCTTGCAGTGCCTGGAGGATTTGACTCGCATCCTCACAATGGAGAGGCGGCCACTCACCTTAGAGTCTGTAGAAGAAGCACTAGCATGCCAAGAGAAAGAAGACAAGATGAAGGTCATAGGGATTATTTCTCAGTATACCAAACTCCTTGTCGATGTGAAGGCCGTTGCCATGTAAGTTGTTGAAGTTGCCTATGATAATTGTGTTGATAGAGATAGAGTAACAAGCATCTTGGTCGCTACACATGAGACATGGAACTCAAGGAGTTCCAAGAGAAGAATAAGGGGAACATAAAGCAGAGTGGGATAGGATCCTGGATGAGGTGGAGAAGAAATCAAAGGCTATCAAGACCTTGCGGGGATTGATCAAAAATTGGTTGAAGGAATTATACCCCTAGATCACCCATGAGGATGGATGCCCTCGAGGATTTGGGAAAACAAATAGAAGGAATTTTTGAAACGATGAGCACCAAGGGGGAAGGGATAAGCTTTGAGGAGGTAAGCACCCTAGTAGGTGACCTTTATCGCAATGAAAGCAAAAGTGAGGTTAATTCTGGGAGAAGCTAGAGGTAAATATAGGGAAGGATTTCCCTCTCCTCCTTCAACAATGAACATGTTCTCCTTCATTTCCCCATTCTTTCTCCCAATTATTCATTCCTTCATTATTTTTCCAACTATTTAGATCCCACCATTCTTTATTCATTAAAGAGAATTATTTCTGAGGAAGGATAATAGGCTTAGTGTGGGGGTGATGTTAGGCCTCAGAATATTGGCTAAGTACAAGAAGGCGTGTGGGCACGCGGCACTATATGAAGAAGGGTGCGTGGGATAAAGGCACGTAGGACAAGGTTTTAGAAGGGTTTAGTAGAACCCAAGGCACATGTGTAATGTAAAGGAAATGGTTTCAGGACTTATCCATATTTGGCATTTAAGGAAGCACACGAGAAAAGCGTGACTGACTGAGCATGTGGAGTGGATAAGGTGTCATCCTGGCAACTCGATGGTCAAGGAAGGAATATTCCATGTGATGGAAGGATCCAGAAAGACATCATTGTAGAAAGTGGAGAGCTCAGATGGGAAGAAGCATGCTCCATTGAAGGACCACATGGACACTTGGCAACCGATCTATTACTTCAGGAAGGCATGGCGGTGGATGTTAAAGCTATATATAGAGATGCTCGGGTATAAGAAAAGGGATTTAAGAGAGATATAAAGAGAGGCAGAGAAGAAGAAGAGGAGAGGTGAAGCTCTACAAAAATAGTAGTAGATTCTATGGGTTAAGGTTCTCATTAGGAGGATAGTAAGAGAGATGGCATATCTAGAGGGATGGGTCTATGAACATCTTTGTAATCTGGAAAGCATAGTTTAGGATTTTGATGTATAAGTATTATCTACATTAAGACATTTCATCTGTAATGACCTTGAGGATTGTAATGTGGTTACTAAATATAGATTAATATGAATATATGGCTTTCTTTTAAAATATATACATTGTTCATGGGTATAAACCCTAATGCCTTTTCTTTGTATTATCGATCTCATTAGATATTTTCCTTGTTATCGGAATGAATGCACGGTTCTTTCCATTTTTACATCTAATTTTTGTCAATAGGGGATGTATTATCACAAAACTCACATAAAGGAGGGGCTCGGCACCACGCGATGCCTTAGGTGAGCGCCTAGCACCCACTTGGGTGATAGGCCGGCGCGCGTGGGATTAGACTATTCGTTTAAATGCATAAAAATGACTACAATGTATGCAAATTTATTATAGGAATTAAATAGCGAGTGGATTGGAATTTACTACAGCCACCTCTTCTTCTTGCACTAATACCTAGATGGAACTCAACTAATGATCAAGAAAAATATATTTATACTACCTGGAAAAAGGATGTGGTAGATAACTTTGGGTTTTCGTATATAACCACCGAAGAGACATGGCAGACATTCACAAATGAGTATAATTGTTATAGAATAGTAGAACTCCTTAATAGGTAGCAGGAGGACCTACTAAATCTCTAGTCAGGGGGAGGTGATGAGCCCCATTTTTTCATGATAAACCTTGTATAATTATGTTCAAGCCATGTCAGAACCTATTCTACTTTTGATATTATTATGCATGATGGAAAAATACATAGTTTATATTTACTATGTTTATAGGAAATTTTGTGTGTACTTATGATGTTTTACCTTGTTAATTATTGTGCATAAAAGGCTTGAATATGATGTGGATAAATATTAATTATGTGTGTAAAAAGTTCATATATTTAATTGTTATATGGAGCATGAGACTTAGTATATACATTGGTGCAAGACTACTGCTTTTGTGTGATAGCATAGGACTCGGTTTGTGTGTTGGCACAAGACTGTCATCCTCTTTCATCAAACATCCACCTCATCAAAACATGATCAGTAACACAAGCATGCATGTAGATAACTTAGATTTAGGAATCCCAACTTACAACATCATTTGCTACCCAGAATCATTACCATTTATCAATCAACATTCAAGCCACAAGAAGAGAAAATCAATAATGATTGAATACTCATAGCCACGTCGCTTTTTTAATTAGTTATGATTTGGAGAATCTTCTAGGGGTGATTGATCGCTTTAATCATGGATCCCCGATTCATTATTGTAAACACTTCGGGTCAAATACTTATGAATTATTACCGCCATTAATGTATTACCAAGAATCAAGTGAATTGTTTAGTTCAAACAAGTATTTATATTTAGAATTAGTCATTCATAATAACTATGTCCCATGGAGAAACTAGGACTCTTTTTATATATAAAAGAGAGAATGTAATTAGAGAAGGGAGATTCCCTATTTTTTCGGTTATGTATAAAGATATTTTGAATTCAATAAAGATCAAATTCAGAGTAAGTTTATTTGTCTAGAGTTCGACAAACCCGATCGAATGGCGGGAGCAAGGGTCACTTTGACCTAACGAGAGGGATATTCATTCTTACTTTCTTACTTTGTTCTTTATCAATTGTTGTTACTATTTTACTATTTCTTTTCAAATGCAATGCAGTCTTTAATATTGATGTTTTAAGTTAAACTCAGTTTCTACTTTCCATTCCTAGTAATTTAATTTCATGCATTTCATTTGTAATCACAACCATTTCAATGAATTCTTAGATTTAAGATAGAAATATGTGTTAAGGTTGTGTTCCTACTGTTCTCCTTTGTCACAAAAAAAGTCATTGGATGCTTCCCTAAATTAACATATTAAATTTATTAAAGTACGAGCCCAATGACACTCGCCACGTCATACCTCCTTCGGATCATCTACGTCCTTCTACAGGAGTTCAACCTTCTTTTCTCAATTCATAATGTGCATCTGCTCCTTCAAGATCTCGAATCTCTCCCTACAAATCCCTGATGACGCGTCCATAGTCTCATTGGGTTGGTAGAGCATGTTGCATGTTTTAAAACGTGATGGATTAGCTAGGATAGTGTAGGTGTGTCCCTCATGCTCAAACTTTACACAATGATGCAAAGTGGAAGGAACGCAACCCATGACATGAATCCAAGGTCTGCCAAGCAACAAGTTATATTGAAATTCCCCCTCCAAGACGTAGAATAGCTCTGGAATAGTGCGGGGGCCCATGCGAACATGGAGGATGATGATGCCTAGTGTAGAGGTGATAGTGTCATTGAATGAGCGTAACATGACAGGATGTTTATGCATGTAATTATCAAATATGTGCATTTGAGCGAATGCATGGGATGAAATGATGTTAATGCTAGTTCCCCCATCAATCATCACCCGTTGCACCCATATGTCATCGATGTGGACAGAGATGAAGAGAGTTGGGTCCGGGTCATCATTTTGGTGTGGCGCGATCTCCTCTTCTGAGAAGCTAAGGGAGGCTACTTGGTGAATAGGGTGGGGTGAAGATGAAGGTGGTAATTTGGTAAGAGAAGCTACATGATGAGGCATGATGATGGAGGCTACGGGTGTAGGGTCATTGGGAAAAACCTCAATAGATTGAAGAACCTCCATGAGAGCTTGATGATGGGATTCTGAGGTTTGAATGAGGTCATATAAGGACATTTTGAGGTGAGACTGGTGTAATTGTTTGAGCATGGTGCGATGGGTGACCCCATTAGAATAGGGTATGTGGGGTCGCGGATAGTAATATTAGGTGTAGGTGCATATGGTATGTTGGGTATAGGGTTGTTTGGCGAGTCTTTTCCTTTTCCTTGCCTTTATCCTTCCGAGCATGTCTAGTGATGTGTATCATGTTGATCGAGGGGAGGCTGAAAGTGGAGAAGGTGTAGGGTGAGTGGTATAATGACATGATGGGCAAAAACCTACCAGAGGAGAAAAACCTTGTGAGGTGGTCTAGGTGCAATGACATTTGGGTGATGGTGTGGCAAGTTCTCTAATGTGAACCATGTTCATTTCAAATCTTGGAGGTGGTTCAAGGAGCTATGGGGATGGAGGTTGTGGTTTTTGAGTAGGAAGTGTGGGAATGGGTGTCCGTGAAGCAAGGTCCTCATTGAGAAGGTTATTTTCATCAAAGTTGGCTTCTGGAGGACACAACTGGATAAGGATGGTTTTCAAGGCCTTGCAGTTCTCTACATCAAGCCCTGACACATGATGGTAGGCACAAATTTTAGTGTCATCAAACCCTTTTGGCTTGGGTTTGAGGGGGTCATAAGGTCTAAGTAGTGGTAATGTAATGATGGAAGTTTCAAGGAGGTTGGTTAAGATTTTGGCATAGGACTCTACTAGTGGGTCGCAATGTGAAGTGAAAGTGGGTTTGGGTGTAGGTGTAGTTGCTTGTTGAGGAACGGTCCTTGGTAGAGGAGGAGTAGGTCGAGCCATGGTTTTGGGTGTTGGCGTGGTCTTGGGTGTCGGTCATGTTTGTTTGGGTAGGGGTAAGGTAGTTGAACCAAAGGGAGGGTGTGCATTGTTTTAACTACATTATTGGAGGGTAGCGGATTTTTGTTTTTAGGTTGCACCTTCCCGGGTAAAGGTGATATGGGTGTACGGGGTCTAGAAGGAAAAGTGAAAGGGAGAAGAGGGTGAGTTACCCACGGGGATAATGAAGGTGTTGTGAAGGTAGATGATGTGGGTCGTGTAGGGGTGTGAGGGACAGAGACTAAAGTGTAGTCGGTAGTGAAGAAGTTACTGAGGGTATTGGAAGTATGGGTGGTAGAGATACTACAGTGCGGGTGTAAGTCGTGTCGAGTGCCTAGGTACATTGGAGGTTTGTGAGGAAGGAATGGGCTATTGTGTTTTTGGTTTATCAAGTGCGGGTGGAGGTTTCTTAACCTTTCTGGGAAGTTGAGGTCCTAAGTTGGACAGACATGTGCATGTGTGATCAGCACACAATGCTAGGCTATGAGGTCTATGGGTTTGGTTCTTCTGTTTGGGTGTCGGAGTAGGTGTGGTGTTGACTTTAGAGGATGTAGCTAAATCTAGTTTGATAGGTGGATGAGTAAGGCTGGTGGTTGGGGTGACCCCTAAGGTGGTAATAGGTTTAGTCGAGGAAGATGATGTAGGTGTGGGTTTGGGTTTAGATGTAGTTTGAGTTATGGGTAAGGGTGTATGTTGAGCTATGATGGGTGTCGTGGAAGAAGTTGTGATAGAGGTGGTTGTGTTCATTTTGATTGGTTGAAATATTTTTGGGTAGATAGTGGAGGTATCAGCAAGTGACATCTACATGTGTTGAAACAAGAAGTAGAAGACATCCCCACAATAAGGCTCTATCCACATAATCTAGGCAATTGGCCGAATGTGAGAACGACATGTCTCAGTAGGTGGAATTGATGAGGACCTAATGGAAATTCCCATAAAATGTGTCTTAGAGATGGGGAATTGGCTAGCTTCAACTTCAGTGGGTAAGAGAGTCGAAAGTAGGTCTGCAGGATCTTGGGTAGCTGATGGAGAATGCGCACCAAGAGGAAAAGGTATCTAAACTGGGTTTCTGATGGGGGAGGAGATGATGGGTGATCCTCTATAGGTGGAGGAGATGGTGGGAGCTCCTATGTGGGTGGAGGAGGAAAACAAGTATCCTCTCGTGAACTAAAGAAGTATTGTGGGTGTCGGTTCTCTAGGTGGAGAAGCCAAAGGTGAAATGGTCTCGATGTTAGTGGAAGGCTCCTCCATAGGTGAGGAAGGAGGTGAAAGGTGTTCCTCTATGGGTGAAGGAACATGGGAGGTTGGTTTCGATGTGGAAGGAGGATTTTGGGCTAGAATCTCCTCTATGGATGGAATATGGGAAGCAACAGGTGCATCACTAAAAATAGCGTGGACCTCGCGGGTATGGGTATCATGAGTTGAGGTCTCACCGGTTTGATCAAATGAAGGGGCATGATTAGGAAATGGTTTCTTGAAGATGTGTAGGTTTTGGTTGGTAGGTGCATTAGGATTATCCATAGTTAACTCACCTTTCTCAAGCATTTCTTGGATAATGTTTTTGAAATTGATGCAATTATCATCACTATGACCATTTAGTCGATGATAGTTACGAAGTCATTTTATTTATACCATGCGGGCATGGGGCGAGTAGGATCAAAACTAGTGTGTGGTTTTATAGGAAGAAGGGTGATGGCCCCATATTTGATAAGATTTTCTAAGACAGAAGAGTAAGGCTCCCCAATTGGGGTGTATTTCCATTGTTCTCTTTTGAACTGAAAAGTATGGACGGGTGAGAGACTAGATGAGGGGGTAGCCTGATTTGACAGATGAGCTGGGTTGGCCTTGAGTACCACTACATTAGCGGTGCCCTTAGCTTTTGAATAATTGTTTTGTGGTTTGGAAGAAGAAGAGGTATCATTCGACTTGAATTCCAAATTCTTATTGTGTAATTGGATTTTCTTCTCTTCGATGGCACGAATCTCTAACTTTCGTGCCATGGTGAATGTTTCGTCGAATGTTCGGAAGGTCTGGACCTACAAGGTAGGTGAGATATGTCTAGCACAATCCCACGTGAAGATCTCAATGAGTTCTGTTTATGGTAGTTAGAAGGTGAGATGATTAATCAAGCTACGCCAATGACGACAAAATCTGCGATAGATTCATCCTCATACTAACGCATGGAGTATAGGTCAGTCATGGTAACCTTCTTGACGATATTGATGGAGAAGTGATCCAAGAAGGCTTGGGCTACCTGATTGAATGAGAATATAGAGTGTCTAGGTAACCCAATATACCAATCTAATGTAGGTCCAGTCAGAGACATGGGAAAGGTTCTTAGGAGAAAAGCATCATCATGTGAGCGATTAGGTAGCACCCATGTTTGAATGAATGCAAATGTTGTTGCAGGTCTTCCTTGCTATTGAAGCAGTTGAATTTAGGCATCTCCCAATGTACGGGGTATGGACAAATAGGAATGGATGGGTGGATGGGCTCGTTGCAAATTTCGTCGTAGGTAAGAGTGCTGCGGGAGTTAGAAACCGATGCCTCCAATGTTTGCATCTTGTCCAACATCAATTTGATTAGGTCGTTGGTAGGTTGTGATGTTTAGGTGCCTCCTGTAGCATGAGAGGGTTGGTTTTGGGCATATAACGGGGTAACACTCCAGTATATGGTGCTTTCGTGTAGGTAGATTGAGAAGGAGGTAGTGAAATAGGGGGTACGTACCCAGAGTGAATAACAAATGAAATAGGAGGCTACTGATAGTACGTATATGGAGGTGGAAGGGTCGTGGTAACCCTAGTGGCAATGGGGGCTAACGATTATGGGAATAGAAAGGACAATGTTTTGAAAAGGGGTAGGGGTCACCGACACGGGAGGTGGTAGTGTAGCTACGGGTATATGCGAGACCATAGGGGTGGATGAGGTTGTGTTCTGGTGGTTGTCGAAGGTATGGTGGATGTGGTGGGTGCAATGGAGGTAGCAGACGTGGAAGTCATAGCGGGTATAGGACCTAGTTGTGAAATGACTAGGGGTAAGGTAGATGCGGGCAACGTGGAGCTAGTTTGGGGCTAACACAAGAGTGAGAGCGAGAGTCGGGGGATAGATACGGGCATGTCGTATATCAACTGACCTGAGGCATCTCGGACACGAGTGGGAAAGATAAAACTGCAAGGCGACAGGGTTTTGGTCAAGGAGTCGTGTGAACTCCTCATCTCTGGTAGCGATAGTGATAGGTTGGATAGGATCCATGGCGAGTGATAAAATAGAAGGTGGTGAAGGACTAGGTGGGAGTGGTTGACAACTGGCGTGGAATACGAGTGCGCTTGCTTGTCTTCGGTCAACACCATGTGAACCAGTACTAATCAAGTTAGGCCACTTCTCTATAAATGACACAAAAACAACAAGGATAGGTGAAACAGGTGGTAAAAATTGGATTAGGTACCAAATGTTGGTTGGAAAATGACACAGGCTAACCAATGTCGGTTAGGGTAAACCAACACCGATTACAATGTAACCGTGGCGGTCACTATGGGGAATGGATAGTGAGTGAAAAATAGGGTATACGGTCAAATCTAGCGGGTATGCCAAATCCGATGAGTTTTACAAGGTCAATGGGAATGATAGCGGTGACAGGGACTCAAAAGTCAAGAAGATGAATAAATTTTCCTTTTGGGTAGGTTAACAAAAGGACTCGAACTCGACGCTTTGGTTTGGTATAACGACGATGGTGAGAGGGTAACCAACGACGGTCGTTGACCGACACCCCACTATGCAATCAAACAATGATGAAAGAAAAGTGGTTGTGAATTAAAATTTGATGAGGAATCAAACCCAAAATTCTGAGAATGATGAGAATATGGTCCAAGCACCCTCAAATGAAGCCAAAATACACCAACTATGATGAGGAGTGTGCAAGGATAAACAATAAGAATGAAGAACGTGACCTCTCACCTCAAAACGCAAGCCAAGTAGAAACACTAAGAAAAATGTGATCCTAAGAGTGCCTTTTCTATTATGTTTGTTTAGCTTATGTTATTTAAGGATTGACTCATGAACTGTAGAATAGAATTTTTGGTGAGGATGGCTTCCTACAAATAAGGAGATCTAAAAGGTGAGGTTTCAGGTATGTTATGGCGGGGGCGGGCTTCACTCTAAAGTATGACTCAATAGAGCGAAAGCTAGGAGTACCTACCAATCCTCAGATCAGTGCGATCGTTGACAGGTGTTCCCAAGAAAGATGTTGTTTAAGAATATGTATTTGTTTTGAATTTGTGCAATTTGGCAAGACTCAGAGAGAGAGAGAGAGAGATGTGCTTTCTATGATTCGTTTGTCAACCATCAGCTGGGAATGACTTCTAGCATATAGGTTTCCCACAATTAATGTGATCTAATGTGATAAATCAGAATGCAATGCACTTATTTTAAGCCCAAATCAAAATGTGAAGTTGGATGACATAAATAGATGAAGAGGAAGAGGGATGATCTTTCACTAAAATGTAGAAAAATGCAAAGAAATGGTTCTTTTTAAGTACACCAAAAGAAATATTTATTTTAGAGCAAATAGAAAGAAAAGGTAGGTTACTAAGGAAGAAAATTAATGTGTATGCCTTTCAGAAGGGAAACAAACACACAACTTTTCCTAGGAATGAATAAAATGCAAAGAACCCCGAATGGGTCCCACCGGCATGCAAAATCTTTCACCCGACTCTTAGACGTTTCTTAAATATTGACGAAACAAATAGGGTAATGGGTGTAAGAGGAATACCTATTAGAATGTTGGTTGGTTGGTTATTGCATGCGTATAACTTCTGAATCCATAGTTGATCGTGAGAACTTCCTTTTGGCTAGGAGGAACTACCTATAATGGAAAGCAAGACCACCAGAAAGAGTTAAACAATATGTGCAGTGAACTAGCCTAGCGTGTGCTAGATCCAGGAAGTGTGGTACTTCCTAGATGGTTGTTAGTCCATTGTTTAAAACAATTTAATGTGGGTAATAAAGTAAATCCTATCGTAATTGAAATGATTTGGGTATCTCATCCAAAATACAATAAGAAAGATCTAATCTAACAGGCTAAGTTAAAATAAGATCCGGAGGTCAAGTAACTGGTTCTGGGTCTCTACAGGTCTGACAGAGGTCTTAGGCAGGTCACAGGTGATTAAGGGTGATGTGGGAATAGGTGGATAGGTCATTGTTCTGGGTTGTATAGGTAAATACAAAGAACAACGCTGGTTAAGGGTGACCGATGTTGGTTGGGAAAACTAGTGTCACATTACTATGGAAAACTGGGAATGCCACAGAATGAGCTTTTGGTCTCCCTTGTGATTGCACAAAGGACTTTGGTTGGTCGAAATGAGGTATTAGGAGGTTTGGGTGGGATTTGGTGAAGTTTTAATGGGGATATGGAGGGGTGAGTGTTAAAGGTAATCAATGGGTGGCTAGGGAAACAAAAGGGTGACAATGTAATGATGAAACCAATGAATCGAGGAGTACAACATTCTACTTACTTGGAACCCAATTTTGGATGCCTATGAGTGAGGAATGAAGGTACTGGTAAGGGGTTGAATGCTTTTGAGGATTACAAAAGATGGAAAGCTCCTACATGGGCTGCATGTGCATTCCTTTTTGCTTGGTTGGATCAAATCTATGCTGGGGTGAATGTTGGATGGTTGTTGGATGATTGTTGGATGCCTGTGCAAGAGGAAATGCTTGATCTCCTTCCTTGTATGTGTATTCTTGCTAAAATTTGTTCTCAAAAGATGTGATATCTCTCAAGAATCTGCTAATGTTTTCCAACCTCCAAAATAAGGTTGTTTTGGGGGTTAAAAGGTGACCAACAATGGTTTCGGGTTAATCGGCGATGGTTAGGGGTAACCGGAGTCGGTCAAGGCAATATTTCCTAGGTTTACTAAACTATGGAGATCCTCTTGATTTTTTGGGATCTCGTGTCGTTAACCCGCGGATTAGACTGGAAGCTTCTTGTAAGTATGCGGGAATGTGGTTAGAGGGAATGTAGGCACTAATTTTAGGGTTTTGGTAAGTCTTAGTTAGTTATGGCAACTTACTAAGAATAGGTCTTAGGGTGAGTTGGCTTGATTAGGTGTCTAGGTGAGATGTATGTGTACATTATCCCAATTAAGATATTTAAATAATAAATATGGTGAGGATAATGAATTAATTTAATTAAATTAATATTAGTGGAGTGAAGGGGGCCATGGCTAGGTTAAAGTGATGAAGGGTGCTTATTTGTTGAGGGACCAAAGGGGGGTGTGACCTAATTTTAGTGTCTACAATTTGTACACCATATCCCACTATGCATCTCGTGAGCTAAATTAGAAGAGAGATTCTCCAGCTACTTCGTCATGGTTACAATTTGTGCTTCTAAGAACAGACTTACTCTAGTGTCCACACTTCCAACTGCCTTAGCACATAAATTTGCTTCTAAGGCCTCGCATGACAGTCCAAAAAAGTCTTATGAGATAGCACCCATCTGAAGGGATTCAACAATCCACCAACAAACCATTGTGTGTGTTGACCAGGATGGATGTCACAAGACAATTTTGACAACAAATTTTTAAAATGTGTGTCATATTCCCTTACACTCTCAGATAAGCCATGTTTAATGTCCTTAAGTGTGTTGATACTCTTTTGCTCAAACTCTAGAATATAGAACTCAATTAGAAATGTAGAGTGCAGAGCATCATAATCCACCACAGTTTGATGTGGGTCATACTTTATGTACCAAATGTGGGTGTGCCTTTGAAGAGTGGTAGAAAATTGACTTGCTTTTCTATATGAAGCTATAATTCCTTTAGAGTGCCATGACAGCTCACACTTGTGCACATACTTTGTTGCATCTTGAAACCCTCTATATTCTGGTAAATGTAGAGACATCTCATAATAAATTTTTGAGGTTGATGTGGGGGTTTCTGGGGATGTCGGCCTTGTCCCTTAGATCTAGAACCAAAACCTCCACCAATATTTCCTCCACCAATAGAACCTCCTAATCCACTTGATCTCGATCCTATTGATTCACTTGACCCTCCCTTAGCAGAACCAAACCAATGGATGTACTTCCTTATGTCCTAATTGTAGTGCTAAACTAAACTCTAATAGTCTATGAAGTTGTAGTGCTCCCAAATGAATTCCCAATATTTTGCGCACCCACACTTTGTCCTGATGACATGCCTGAAAATATACCTCCAATCGACCTCCAAACAACAACGATGTTGACGATGTGAGTGTCAAAATGGGTGCACTATTAAATTTATCTCCTGAATTCAACACAAGATGATATCTACTTGTCTTTGTTTTCTTACTCACACTAGTTTGCTTCTCAATGACTACTAGATCTGAAACACCAAGCACAAGGGTTAGGTGGCTAGGTGGGATCAGATGCGTGCCTACAATCCTCATTCTCTCCTCTAACACACTCTCATCTGAAGCTAAAGGGGATTTTCTACTATGCTTGCCTAATATTGGGGTACCAGTGCTACAGCCTTCTCATCTTCATCTTCAACGAGACCTCTAACTCCCTAGCGAGCCATCTCTTCCCTCGGTGTCATTGACTTTGCAACTTCTCTTACTATCTCCTTTTCCCACGCTTCATTATATCTAATTTGTCTTTCTTCTCTCTCCATTGCTACCGCTTAGGTATGTCATCTTTCACCACACTTGCTCCCGCCCTTGCGCGCACGGTGGGGATTTAGTTAGCCATAGGTAGTTTCTCCAAACTCAAGTACCAACATTAAGATCTTAATTGCCAAAGGAATAGCAAATAAGACCCTATGGGTTCACGGAAGAATTCAAACTCAAAGAACCTTTAGACATGAATATGTAGAGATAATGTACTCCAAAGTGTAATTGCGTAATACACCAGTCCACCAACAATCTATAGCATGAGTCCAAGTTTCATCTGCATCAAACAAGGTATGGTAATATTCATGCGTCCAAACCCTTGGTCTGTATCCCTAGTTTTTCTTTGATGTGTATGTTGAAAACCACTGTATTACTCTATTGGAAAAATGTTGAAAAATGTCGCATAGAGCTCGTGATAGAGATGATCTTCCACCCACTTACGCACACTAAAATTAGGTCCAAAACCATATCTTTGTGAAACTTGATCTTTTCTGTCATCCACCCAACTTCCAATGCTCTACAGAGTCAGTCAGTGTGCCATCTCAGATGCAACATCCCGGCATAACAATGCAAAAGATGTCTCGTGCAATGAAACCAAGATGTAGTCACTTATTTATACTCAATTTCCTAAGTGCATTGGCATTTCATTTAGATAGATCTAAACATTCACCCTAATCATGTGAATCCTACTAAGTCCCTCCTTTGTGAATTCTTGTCAAGATGTTATCATGCATGTTCATAGTAACCATTATCAAAGCATACATTCCAGCATAAACATCATATCCATGAGCTTAAATTGGAAACACACATAATAAGGAAACATACCGATCAGATAAGAATTAAGATCATATTTACCATACAAGTACCATGATCCAAGACATCAATTACCATAATCCAACCACAATTATCCATTAATAACCAAAATATTACATAACAGAAGTTGAATACATCATAATAGTCACCAAAGAGTCATGTGTGCTAGAACATCAGAGCAGCATAACTCTATTACAATACGGATAGATCATGGTCAAAACTATATAGATCAACTAGTATATATAGGGGTGGGGACTTTCCCTTCACTTCCCATGCATCTCAAAATAGATTGCATGCCCAAAATAGCCATGCGCTAGCAGTTGCATGCTTTTACAAAAAGGCTAATAATAGATTAATCTATAAATAAACTCTACTTTAATCCTATTATTAGTGTGATCCATGCATGACCTTTGATCTTCTACTTTAGTACTAAAATAGCTCTTACTTATCCGTGAAGCCTTCTTACATTTATCTTTACTTAGGCCGCATTCCAACCACTTTTCCTATTTTTAGCCTGTAACATGCAAAATTGGTTAAGTCCTAGAACCATTCTTCCCGAGCACACCCTACTTTAACACACTTGCACACACATACACACCTAGTTCTCGTACCCTACTATTTTATGTGGCATCTCAATACTTAGGCAATTTGACCAACCTAACAAGTTTTTATCAAATTTATCCTCTTTATTGTTTCTACAAATATCATATTCTTTTGACTCCCACTATATCATATAAAAGTGAAGATTCACACCATTTACCCACATCAATGAGTCAAATAGCCATTTTACATCCTCTTTTGGTGGGGACAATTTTCATGCGATAAAAATATTGGTATAAAAATCTACATCCCTAATCAACCCCCTTCTTTATGTACACTTTAGTTCTTTGTGAAGGCTTCTCTTACATTTGGATCCTATAAATATGTTAATAGAGTTTTGTTAACAACCTGACATTCCTTTGTGTTATGGTACCTACTCGTGTGCTTCTCATGCCACATTTATGTATCTTTTTATGGATTTTCTTATTGTTATCTTTCCCTTCCTTTGAATATGAAGGATCTATATTTCCCTTGTGTTTGGAAATTTCTTCAACCTTGATGAAATATCGGTAGGCTTCCTTGAGATCATTAATGTTTTCAAACTTTATCTCTTACTAAATCTAATATCGCAACCTATTGTAGTATTTGATAATATGATGCTTCTAGGTGTCTTGTGCACCCAATTTTTGATAGGGTATAAACTCATTAATGTAGTTTTGCATTGTATGATCATGAACCCGATGCAATTGGTGTATTTTCTTAAATTAGTCCTCATACTTCTTCACTAAATAATATCACTCTCTAATAGCCTCTATGAAATTTCCTCATGTTTTGGGGTTTCATATTAATTTTTACACAATCATTGTCATCATCTTACGCATAGGTATGACTCCCACAATTTTTGACATGTGAAGATGCTTTTAAAATTGCAAACATTATCTTTTCATTATCAAAAAAATTATTGATAGATAAATATGATTCTAGTTGGTTGAGTCATTTATTTAATTCATCAACATTAATTTTTCCTTCAAACCGTGGAATGTCACATTTACTTGTATCTTGAATGGTGTCTAACAACCACAAGGGTCTACTTAATGTGGGCGCATTTGTTGAGGTGTGACGGGTTATAGGGATGCCCCATGAGAGGACATTGACAAACTCTGTCATCATCTTCCTTCTATGCCTCTTAAGAGATTCATCAAGTAATTCTTTCATGGGATCTCCCATTTCCTCTTACATTTCTTGAGGTCATTTGAAGCAACAAGGAATGTAATTCGAATGATTACAGGTCTTAACACCATGATTTTGATATTAAGACCTTATACATTCTAACATGTAAGATTGGAAAAAACTTGTTTTGATTCCACTAATCCGGATTGAGCTAAATCCCAGTAAATAACACACTAATGATGGTGTTTAATGTGTTATAAAAAGCAATTCAAAATGAAATATATGTATAAAAAAATAATTTTATTTTAATTCAAAATGTATACAAACCGGGAAACTCCATAAGAGATATGTATTCCTAGAGATCTATATCTAAAACAAGTTGCTTTATAGTTATATAATGGAGAATACGAAAAACTAAAATCAAAATAGAATATGAAGGATTTCATATGGGAACCAAAAGGCTATCCTACATTGAAATCATTTGTATCCACCTTAGGGATGGATTAGAAAAGAAAAAAGTTGAAAAATCTAAGTAAAAAGAAAAAAGTTGAAAAATATATGCCAATAGTCCAAGTATGTAAAAGAGTGTAAAATTTGATGTTTCTAAGTGACAAATATTATCATTAGGTGTATAAAGTTAGAGAAACCCCCATTTTAATGCATTTATTTGACTCTTTCTTCCTTAATCATTTCTATGTGAAAAATATCTTCTTTAATTATATTCAAGCACACAAAGTGTTTGGGATTAGATGAAGAAAAGTTAAATGTGTGCACAAAGCCTTCCTTTATAGTATCCATCTCAACCGTCCCTCTCCATGTTTCCCTTATAATGTACCAAGCTTTCTCCCATACAATTAGAGTCATATACAAGGCATGAACTCATATGGTTACTAGTAAAATACTTTTCTCAATATTCAATACCTTTGAACACAACCGCAAATGGTTCCTAAGTGATGAGTCCCCATTGTACCTTGTGACCCTTTATTGACACATTTTCAATCAAACCGAGTAAAAAGACCTCCTTTCTACATGCACATATATGTAGCATTAGTTAGAGGGTAATCCACTAACCAACATTAGTGTTATTCAAAGTGTAGATTAACCAAGCCACATGCTCCTCTTCTTTTGGTAGGCACACCTCAGATATCCCAAATATGTTATTGTACATGTAAAACCATCAAATCTAAGAAGTTTTTTCAGCCTTCTCTTGCTCAACCTAGAACTCTTATCATTATTGGTGCAACCTTCAATTTATATATTTTTCTTCTTTTTCTCTTGACTTGATTTGGGGTCAAAACCTTTCCTACTACATTGCATCTTAATGAACCATTTGGCTTAGTATTAAAATTTGCATGTTTGTTCCATGTGACTTCATAATTTTAGTCAACACATATTTTGTAAGAATTATTTGTGGCATATGATATGGATGCACCACTTTTCCATTCCATCATCTCCAAGTATTATGTACTCTTTTCCTTACACCACGATGTTGTAGATGTTTCTTGTACATTTTCAACATATACAATTTATACATAAATAACTACTTGACTATTATTGAGTGGGATGACCACTCAATTCTCATTGTAATAAAAACTCCTAATCTCTTAAATTACATACATGCATTGTTTTCATATTAGCATGGCCTATCGAGAAAAAGGTTGGGTAGTTACATACTTTAGTGAGTTCAATGACTCAAAATCAACACTAATTTTTCCTCCGATAATCTCTAAAAAACAATTTGTGTAACCCTAATTAGCTTTGTGTGCATTTTATTATCCATGAATGATATGTTTTGAAAATTTTGTTAGGCTAGGAACTTGATAATTTTCCATGTATTTGTAATGAATATGTTCACCTTATCTTTGTTATCAATCAATATGTCAAATATCAGCCATATATATATATATATGATGGCATTAATTAATAATTCCTTATCATAGCTCACATTTTGTCATTTTGATCCCTTGTCTCATATTTAATTTCTCTTCTTGTATGCCTGAAAAATCTACACCTACCATGTTTTAAGAAGGGGTAAGACCCCCTCTATTTTCATGATGTCAAAATATTCTATAAGCTCTCTCATCTCCTAGGCAGCTAGACCTGTATACACTTGTTCCTGTATGTGAGACGTAATAAATAGTGTTATTTGAACTTCCCCTTCAAGGTTCATTGTCACCTTTGTAGCCTCATATAAAATAAACCATTTCATTAGGCCATTAGGGTAATCTATCACTTTTGTGGGAAGCACTCTTTGTAGTGGCTCTTTAGGGATCTCCATCATCCTAGGTTGCACTTGAACTGTTGCACATAATAACATTAATCTTAGGCCCCTTCACGGAATTTTTAATAGCCTATTTATAGAACCATGTTTCATGTTTTATCATTATCATGCATGCTCCATTTTTATTTGGATAATTTTCTAATAAAGTTCTAATAGATATTCACTTTTATGTCTAAATTTATAATAACCACAAGTAGGAAAAATTAGACAATGCCTATGATATCTTGGTCAAAAGAACCAAACTTATAAAGACATATAGAAGGAAATAATTTACCTCCTCTATCATGAAATTCTCCCCACCTCTATCATGAAATTCTCCCCCATGTCCCGCTACTTATCTAGGAGGTCCAATAGTATCTTGGAGCATGCAAATATCTCTTGTCTCTTAGGATTCTAACTACCTTGTAATTTTAAGTATCATATATTCTTTATTCACAAACCACACACCAAAAACAACATTCACGTTATAAACCCTTTATAACTTAGGATAATTTGTAATTTTTCATGGTCCTCCTGGGACACTTCATAGGATATCAACATTTCTATAACATTCCTCCAAGGGTAATTATTTTTATTATGCCCCTTAAATTTAGAGTCAATATCTCATAGCCCATTTCTTGTATCATGCAAGATATTTGTATTAATATTTTGCAAAGGTGTGTATCCATGTTTACATTCTACACCTCTACAAAGGTAATTCTCCATGTATCAACACTTCTTATTGCCTCATCTCTTAGTGAAATTTCTAAGGCATCCCTTAGTTATATGATGATATTCGTGGAGAATGCACGTCATAAATGAGACTAAAATACCACCCAAAGACCATTGTGTGTGTTTTAATGGGAAAATATTATAATATGGATTCAAGATTATGGTTTTTAACGTCACATCACACACACACACACACACACACACACACACACACAAGTTAATACATAATTCTTGATGTACTTGAGCACAAAGATGATTTGTTGTTCAAATTTAGGCATAAAAATTTCTTATAATAATACATCATTCACTAAGTTATAATCCACTACCTAGTGGGGACCATAATTTATATACTATATGTGTTTTTGGTCTAAAAGAGTAGTGGAAAATTGGATTTCCTTGCACTTAGATGTAGACACTCCTTTCAATCTTCAAATTATCTCACATTTATGAATTTGTTTAGTAATATTCTTCACTTCTTTATAATATGGAAGCCTTAACGCCACATTGTATAAGGCATACTATTATAGGGGTGCATACACATCATGTTTACCTTGCATGCTTACTCCATTATTACTTGATCACAGTTTGTGCTCATGGACCCACCACCATTAGTTGGTGCTTCCCAAATCCTTCTCGTGACTCGGTGTGATGGTCATAATTCATGGTTTTTATTACAAAGTCATTTCACTCCCACTTTTTATTAGTTCTCTATTTATTGCATGACATTATCCTTATTCATGTGGTTTTTTTACAACTTCTACCTAGGATTCCCAACATTGTTAGGACTACATTTTTTCTCAAACTTCCCAAGTCCAATGTTATGTAGGGTGTCAAATTTTTCCCACTTGTCTCCTAAACTCTTATATGTCTGAAAAATCCATGATACCTTCAAGGTATTTTCTCTAGTTGATTATAAATCTTGTATGATGGAGTTTCGGTGGTGCAAGGTTGACATCCTCTTCATATTTTTGTAATGTTTGATGACTAGTGGGTCCCAAGCAACTTCTATGCATTCTTCCAAGTGTTAGGCCTCAAATGCACCCACATCCACTTCCACCTCACCTTCAAAGCATAATACCTCTACTTAAGATATGGTCATGTGCATTCCCCCTCTAAGGGGATCTTTATGACATTATCATGACTTATCTCTACCCTTTGTATTGGGTAGGGAGAAACAAGTCTTTCTTTTTATTGATTATATTTGTGCCTCTTCAAATCATATTCATCTAATTTTTAATCCATTCACAATTGTTGGCATTTTTTCCCACTTAGGTCATCACACTCTGCAACCATTCCTTAAAACGCCTTCCAATATACCATACAAAGGAGTTTGGGGGAGATTTCTCTCCATGACTAAATTCTTAATTCTGTAGTCTACCAAGTTTTTCTTGATTAACATGTGTATTTATGTTACAAATATGTCTTGTGTTTCAAAAACTAATATTATGATTTTAATGGAAAAATCTAAGTTGACACAAAAAAAGAGAAATTGGATTCCCAATGCACCTTTCAAGTAGATATTAACAACTCTAGTCCAATTTTCATTATTTACTTCAACTTCTCTCTATGCATCTCTATCTCGAGAATAATTGCGCCTTAAGTTCTTACATCCGGCACCACATACACATCCAACCACATGTGTAGATGTTTAGGTAAATATATGAGTAATATATCATATAAGTAATTATACACCTCTTAGTGTACCCATTTATTAGGATTCAAACTTCCTTTATTGTGGAAATTCCTTTACAATTCTATCTCTTGATCTTGAAACCATCACTCCACACATTCCAATGAGATATCTTTTGACATTTCCATTCATATGTCAAGAAAAATATTGAAAATGAAACCAAGATGTTGGAGTTTACCTAACACTTTCCTATACTTATGTGTCCTATGTACACATCCTAATAGATAATACTTACACTAAATATGCAAAAAAATCACCTAATGTTTCCGTTGAGAACTCATTGGAGGCACGAGAGGCTATTGAGTTTTGTTAGGTTGGATAAAACATATAACATAATAAATTTTCCATTAATGGATTTATTAAATATTTTATTTAACATTCATATAAAATTAGATTTCCTCTAACACATTATCATTATACACATGTGTGTGAATCTATCCAATATAAGACATGATTTAAAACTAGAATAGTATTCACATTCGTTAATATAATTTACATATAGTGACATACAAGTTTATCATAGGTCTCAAATCTTAACATAATACAAAAACATCTCAAAACTCTCTAACATATCCCAAATCAATCAATGTGCTAGCCATAGCCCTTATAAAATGGGTAATGTGTCCTTATATAAGATCGATCTATTACATCAATTACGGATGGAGTTACAAAATCACTTACATGCATGAATGCCCCAAATCTTTGATTTTTACCATTTTTGTGCATCGTTATCAAATATTGATGACTTAGGATTAAATTTACACTGAATGTGATCTTGATGATTTACATTGACCTAATCCTGGTGTTTGTGAAAAAAATTGTTGCGAGGAAAATTAGTTATTTTCACCAATGGTCACAGGACTAGGTCCCTCCTCTTGGGAATGGGGAGGCTCTCATTTATTGAATGCGGGAAAAGTTTTTAAAAAATGGCCATTAGGATGGTGATCACATAAGAATACTCCACTAAACCTATGGAAAATTGCTTGTAATGAATATAAGGGAGGAATTTTCTTTGGGAGAGGTAAAGGAGAGATAAGAATATAGGGAGAGCGGGTTAAGGTAGTGGGTATAAGAATTTGTAAACTTCACCAACATTAACTAGAGTATGTCCACATCCACTAGGAATAAAAAATGTGTAAGCAATAACAAGATTAACAAATCAAAGACATGAATTTAAATTGATTTATTCCTCAAAGATACAAAGTTCTTTCTTAGTTGTTCAAGATTACAATGCTTGCAAAGTTGAAAGTAGGAATTAGAAAATCATAGACAAGAAAATAGAAGAAATAGCTTCTTGCTTGTAGTAGGATAAAAAATATATGAACCCCTTGGAATGGAGACACTAAATTGCACCTTCCACTAGATCATGTCAAGTATCACAGTGTAAAACACATGAGAATCGGATGGAAGGGTTGAAAATGGATCTCTGGGGGATGAGAATAAGTCCTACATGTGACCATGGGATAGCGGAGGAGGTGGGGAAAATTTTTATTTCCCTATCATCCCATTGGTTGTTGGTATAATTATAAAAGGGACATCATGCATTAAAAATGGTGTCATGGGTATGTTTGTTATGAGGAGGGGACATGTGAGTGAGAAAGTGAGTTATTAACTTGCCTGTGACCAAGTTTATTTGTATTAAGTGAAGAAACTCAATCCACCACAAGGGGGAGAAAAAAATTTCCCCACTATCCCCTCGCACCAAGGTACAAGGTACAAGATACATCAATAATGAAAAAGTGTGCCACAGGGTCAAGGGGTTATGATTTTGACTTGTGAAACTAGCCTAGGAGCCAAGTTGTAATTTTTAGTGACATAACTTTATTCATAAATAGGGGGCACAATTTTGTGTCCATATAATCCCCTTTCATCAAGGGACAAGGGAAAAGGGACATTTGAGGGTGAAAAGTGTGATCAATCTTATAAACTATGTTGATGTCATCCTGTCAATGGGAGAATAGAACACGAAGAGTAGTTTTTTCACCTCGGGAGAAGATATTGGAGTTAGGAGGCCAAACCTTATATGATTTTTAGTCAAAAACACATTTTGAGTTAATTATAACCCTTTCCAATAGCCAATTCTATTTGAAATTTTATTTTTAGGCCCACTCGCGCTTTTAACACAAAGGAGCAATGGTAAAGACCTAGAATATCATGGTGGATGGTGAAGACTTGGACCAAAACTGATGTGTCCACCATGTAGTGGATTCTAATAGATTTCCATTTATTATTTACTTTACTTCCAAATCTTCCCATAACCCCTAGAATCTCCGAATCTCCATAACAAGTTTACTTTCTCCATTGAGACTCACATTCCTTGCATCCACAATGACCTAGTTTTTCTTGAAGGACTCCCGACACCACATTCCTTCACAAAATTCTTTGAAACTACCATGGATCTCTTCGACACTCATCTTTATAACCTATAGATGGGTTTATCTCTTTCCATTATCCTCTCAAGTATATTCCTTTGTTGTGAAATGGCTAAAACTAGCCCTTTTTATGCCTTCAAGAACAACTCTCTCACCTTAGGACTGAATAGCTTCATGAAAGCATTATATATACTTCCCTATGCATGAAACACACTTTAAAACCATGTTATCACATTCCTCTTAGCCACACCAATTATGACATAGTTGATAGGTTAGCTAGAAGAAGGGTTCATAATGACTTGGGAGAGGAGGTTTTCAAGTGGGGATAGGTTGTCATGACCAAATTTTTAAATTTTTCATGTTAGACATTTAGCATGATAACAACTAGCTCTAACTCGGGGACATAAACCGTAAGGGATAATGAATGACCTCATAAATCTCATGGAGGAGTAGACCAATGTCTTATCCATTAGGCAATAGAGTCATCACTTCGCCAACTAGTACAAGAAATCAACACAAACAAGGAAAATCAAAGAAAACACATGAAAAAAAGGGAAACACACCAAGTAGAAAGGGGAACACACAAATGAAAAGGAAACTATGCTATATGGTTGAGTATAGCCAAATTTATTGCTTATACGTCTATAGATGTTTCCCATTGTGAGGCAACTCCAACGGGGTTCCATCAAGATATGCGAGGTAGTATGTGTTTTCTCCAAATAAGTGCCTTATCTTGAAGGGACCAATATATAGAGAATAAAAATTCCCATAGATTCATTTAGGTTCATGAATCTTGTCCCAAATTAGGATAAGATCTCTAATCCAAAAAATATATTTGTTGTCTTTTGATCAAACAACTTCTTTACTTTCGATTGGTGTTTTCTAAGAACATCCACTGCTACCTCTCTGTCTTCATTTAATTTCTCCAAGTAGCATATCCTTTTATCAAGAGCATCCATGTATTCTCCATTATCTATTGCTTTTACCATTTGTAAGGTAGGTAACTCCAATGAAATGGGGATGTGAGCTTCAATTTCGTCACAACAAATGGAAACAAGAAGTGTCAATGGATTTCTTGGGCGTTATTTGATAATTCCACAGAGCATCATATAAATTTTTATGCCAATCTCTTTTATTAACATCTACTAATTTTCGAACAATAGTAACAATGTTCTTGTTACTAGACTCCACCTAGCCATTTCCTTGTAGATAGTAATCAACAAAATGTGATAGTAAAATATTGTGATTATTGATATCAAAAATCTATATTTGATAATGAATCTAAGTAACAATAATTTTATATCAACACATGAAAATAGAGAAAACACTCAAACAAATAAAATATGGAGAATAATGGAGCAATTTCTATTGAATATTGGAGGGAATTTTATACAATTGCTTGCTCCTATAATCATGGAGTCAAGTCTCATCACCTTATCCCCATATCTCTCCTCTAATCCCTAGTCTTACTCCCACATATCTCTCCTATAATCACTCACCACTATTCTCTCACATATCCCACCAATATCTCCACACACAATTATCTACGTGAGTTGTTCTCACAACTCACTATTACAATAATCTATATGAGTTGTTTATTACAACTCATTTACATTTATTTATACTCTCACACTATATTATTAATATGAGTTATATTAACTCAATATTAATAATTTACAAATTAACTAATATCACTCAAACTTACTAATGTAATATAAGAATATTACATTTAACTATTAAGAATATTACATTTAACTATTGCAAAAACATTAATGTGAGCACTAATCCAAGGAATATTCCTAACATTCACCCCCTTAGTGCGAACATGGGTGAGTTTTGTCTAGTACCTGCTCATGTTCTACAATCCGATGGTTTTCAAAGAGTACCATCAACTCCAATAGGTTTTCTAGTGGAACCATTAACCACTTTGTATGTGATTTTTGAAGAGATTCACAAACTCTCAAATTGGTTTTCTAGTGGACCACCAACCACTTTCATAGCAATGTACATGTTTCCCCACCCTCATCCTTACATTCAAGAGAAAATATAAGAAATATCGCTCACGCAGGAGCTCACTTATTACAAGAGTGAATAGGAATAAATCATCTGTTCTTATTACATTACACAATGAAAATTAAACACACAACAAAAATAAATTCCACAAATTTATTGTGTGGCCCCTTCGCTTGTGGCTGGCGAGAGGTCACTGATTATCCTCCTTCCTCCATTGCCTCCTTCCTCCATCGTGATGTTTCTAACTCAAGTGAATTTGTCTTTGAGGCTCATTTTACAATTCTATTGGGTGTCGGTTTCAATGATAATGCACCCTCAATATGGATGTCGATACAAGCGAAAAATGCGTCGATTTTTGACAAGTGAGGATTTTTTTAAAAAAGTTATAATATACTTTTACAATGACTCACTGAACTATCACTTTACCATAACACTCAACTTGGATAGACACAATAAAATTCACAAAAAAATTAATCAATAATTAATTTTTGAATAACACCCTAAAAAAATTACAACAATAGAACAACTTAAAGAATAAAGAATTATGCAACATTCATGTGAATTGTGGTCCCAGATTTTAGAAATTGCTTTAGATGTCAAAATCTATTTCACGTTCTCTTAAACCAAAAGCTCAAGTTATTCTAACATTTTAATCAGATCAATAAAACATGTATCTTCAAACCCAAAAAAATTCAAAAGATTCAGAATTTAGGTTTTTGAGGAAAACACAATTTACCAGTTGTTTTTGTTTTAAGATCATATTCTCGAAAATGGCGAGGGAAGCTTCAAAACTCTCATATCTGCATCTTAGAGGTTACAGTTTTGTCCTACAATGACTCTCATAACTCATCCTAACCTGCTCTGATACTAGATGATATCAAAACTCTATATTTGATAATGAATTTAAGCAACAATAATTTTATATCAACACATGAAAATAGAGAAAACACATAAACAAATAAAATATGGAGAATAATGGAGCAATTTGTATTGAATATTGGAGGAATTTTATACAATCACTTGCTCCTATAATCATGGAGTCAAGTCTCATCATCTTATCCTCATATCTCTCCTCTAATCCCTAGTCTTACTCCCACATATCTCTCCTATAATCACTCACCACTATTCTCTCACATATCCCACCAATATCTCCACACACAATTATCTATGTGAGTTGTTCTCACAACTCACTATTACAATAATCTATATGATTTGTTTATTACAACTCATTTAATTTTATTTATACTCTCACACTATATTATTAAGATGAGTTATATTAACTCAATATTAATAATTTATAAATTAACTAATATCACTCAAACTTACTAATGTAATATAAGAATATTACATTTAACTATTACAAACATTAATGTGAGCACTAATTCAAGGAATATTCCTAACAATTATAGCATAATTCAATCAAATCAACAATATAGAAACAAGTAGCATTATCAACTACTATCTTGTTTGGCACTCCAAATTAGACAAAGATTATTTTTAAATAAATTTACACACCACCTCTAAATTGGCATGCTTGGTGGAAGGGATTCCACCCACTTTATAAAATAGTCTATGACAAACAGCACATACATATGACCCACACTAGAATACCTATTCAACACACCTACAAAGTGTAAACCCCACTTTGTTGGAAAGGTTACTCAATGAGCATGCTCCTGGGTGGAAAAACATCTAACCTTAGCTTTCCTACAAATTGTTGAGATGGATAACATTTTCCTACCCATTTTTAGGCATCCCAAAAGAGAGTAGGACAATAATAACCACCTCTCAAGATCTTGTGTGTAGTAACCAATGTTTAGAAATGCCCTTTGCATGCCCGATCATGGTATGTTATAAAGATATACTTTTGTTGTTCTTCTTCAATGCATCTTAGGAAAGTTTCAAACATCCCTTTTTTGTGCAATACATTTTCCCAAATGACATACTTTGTTGATTCTAGGTGAAGAGTACATCTCTTCTTGTAATCCAGGACACAGGAGACAATCACCGTAAGTTAAGAAGTATGCAATGTCCGAATACCAAGGATTGGTAGTACTTACGAAGAGCATAATAGGAAGGTCTTTGATCAAACACTCATAGCAATTAAAACAATCTTCTCATTCTTCTTTAGTAAGGATTTCACACAAACCATTACCTTTTACTAGTTTAGAATATCTAATATCAAGATCATACTCCCAAAATTTTGATACTTAATTCCTCCTTTTTGCATTAGGTTCATGTTACATCAAAATAGACTTGACAGTCGAGCTAGGAACCATGAAAATGGTGTGGGAGTTCAAGAGGTAGAACGTGAATTTTTCAAAGCTTGGACCACCGCATATGCATGTTTCTCATGTTGTGAATAATTGAGTTCATGTGCTTTCAATGGTGCACTCATAAACAAAATAGGTGACTAAACTTTTTCATTATTTTCTTGAACAAGGATGACAAAGATGGTATTCTCGGAGGCATAGTAGTAAAAAATGAATTCCTTGTTAAAGTTCGACGCACCAAATCTCTCCCCTATCCTCTCTCTATAGATATCCCAAGCATATGTGATGGTCGAGAGTCCCCTCTACATAGATAGGAATATCTAGACTATATAGAGGGGATAGATAGGTTGGTTTCGGAAAGGATGGTCCATATCTATATCTACCTATAGATCTCTCTGGGAGATGCTTTCATATCGGGGGTAGTTCGTAGTTTCTCGTTGATGGGGTTAGGTGATCAAATTATCATATCTATATATAGGGCCTCCATCGCCCCATATATATAGATATCATTGGGTGCCTTTGTAATAACACCTTTGATTGATTCAAAATATTCTTTACCTTATTTTCTCCATTTGAAGGATTCCTTAGGCTTCATCATGTTGATAATCTCCTTAGTGAGCTCGAGAAAATTCAGAATGAACCTTCTCAAGAAACTTATCTTGCCAAATAGAGAACATACACCAGATTTTCTTCTAGGAAAATACAACCGTTGGATGACTTCAACTCTCTGGATCAATTTTTACCCACTTGGCTCACAATATGACCAAGGAGTTTTACTTCATTACACCAAAAATTGACTTCTTTAGATTAAGAGATATATTGTCTTCTTTCATGGATTAGTACCTACTCCAACTATTCCAAATTCTCCTCTCTTTTCTTTGAATATATAATGAGGTCATCCAAGTATACCACTATGCACTTTCCTCTCATGTCCTTGAAATCTAAATCCAATTATTTCTAGAAATTTGTACATGCATTAATTAATACGAAAGGCATTGGATGATATGAAAAAAGTACCCCAAGGGGTTAAGAAAGCGATTTTGAATTGATATTCTTTTGACCACCTCAATTTTATTGTACCCTAAGAAAGCACCGAGCATGGACATCATTTCGAACCGTTAAGTTTTTGTAAAATGTGGTCCATGACCAAAATGGTAGTTATCCTTTAGGGAAGCTTGATTCAAATTTCAGAAATCCACACAAAAGCGTATTTCACCATTCTTCTTTCTTACTAGAACTATATTGGCTATCCATGTTGAGTGATGGATAGGGAATATGATGCGAGCATTGAGTAACTTTTTAGCTTCTTTTTTATGGTTTCAAAAATTAGCATTGTATTGCCTTTTCTTCTTCAATCGAATGCCTTCACATCAGGTTTTAAGGGAATAGAGTGTTGCATAGATTTTAGTTGAAAGGACTTAATATCATTGTATGAATAGGCTAGCACATCAGAGTACTTATTCAATAGAGTTGAGAAGTTTCTACACTTGTCGATATTCAACATCCTTGGCTACTCACTTCTTCTAATATTTATTTTTTTATATTCATGAGAAGATTTAGCTTGATCCTTAGCTTTACCGTGAATGAACCTATCATGTTTATCAAATAACTCTTCCAGTGAAACCAATCCTTTTGGAATCTTATCTCCTTTTAGTTAAATCACTCCATCCTCATCAACTTGATTACCTTTTGTATTATTACATTCATTGGTAGTAAACTCATGTGGGAGTGTGTCACTTCCTTTAAAATACACAGACCTGAAATCACCAAGTTTGCGGAAAGAAATAAAATATATGACCATCATCATTGAACACCTACCATCTCTTTGATTTTTCAGGAACACTTAGACGGAAAACCATTTCCACTGAATACTTGAGTTCACCAAAATTTAGGATGAGCAATCATTAGAGAGGTGGACTTTGCAAACGAGTCTGCTTTACTATTTTGATCACATGAATTCTTTTGATATCAAATGCAACAAAATATTTTATGCAATCTTACACTCTATTTCTGTAATCATGAAGATGGGAGGTTTTTACTTAGAACAAGTCTCTTACCTATTTTATAATGAGCTTCATGTCTCCTTACACTATGAGCTTCTTGATTCCCATTTCTTCATCTTTAATCCAAACAAAAGGTTTCATATTCAACGGTGTTTTGGTATCATAAAACTATAGCTTGTATGATAAAGGAAATAAATCTCCTTGTGGAGAAGACAAAACAATTCCAACACTGACGACGTGGTAAATGAGCAACTTCCATCAAACTCCATATCCAAATCTCATGTATAATTTTAGTTAGGATTTCTTCAAGAATGGGAAACTCTTCATCTCTCTTAGAACTCATAAAAAAATTATGTTTCCTCTATCTTTGAAAGGAAATTTTTATACTTTATCTACTTTATAATAGGATATGTGCTCTTGGATCATCAAATTTTTGAATTGTATATTTCATTTTTGGTTCAGGGAGAAGCTTCTTCATTTCATTCTTAACTGGTATTAAAGCAGAGGACCAATCCATTTGTATTTCTCCTCCAACATCCCAACATAAAATTCTACTAAGAAGCATACCATAGGTAGCCAACATGTCTGCCACCAAAATTTTCACCTTTACTCACTTTTTTAGGAAAAGCTACAAAAGCAAGTTATGCATCTTTAATCCTACCAATAAGAGGGACTTCCTTTGTTTCCATTGAGTAATAATGACCAAATGCATGGGAGAGACTCAAGCCAAGAGCTTGGGAAACTTTAGTGGGAATGAATTTTTGGATGCACTGAGTCAATAATGCAATTATTTAATCGATATCCATTGATCAATAAGGAAACATAAAAATGATCAATCTTACCCGGTGGATGAAGGGGCATAAGCTAAGAGATTATGGATTTTATTTTCATGGAGTGGGAGTAAATCTTTAGAATTGGGTGACACATTTGATTTTGAATTACCACCTTTGATAAATTTGACCAACTTATCAAATTGTTCATGATGAGTTTGTAGATATTCCAATTGAGAAATCTGAACCTTAGCTTTCTTTTTACATGATTAATGATATCAAAGGTAGGGAAGCACTTTCGGGAACATTAGAAACACTAGGAGTAGGTTGACTTACTTTAGGGGCATTAGAGGCATATTTTTCATTACTCTTTTGAGATACAAGAGTAGAAGCACTATTCTTAGAATGAGTGGAAGTACTTGACTTACCCATAGTAGAATATGTCTTGGGAGAGGATGCAGATTTAGGCTTCTTCTTAGCTAACTCTAATGATGTTGGGAGTGGAGAACCTCGCTTAGTTACTATTTTTTCCTGGTTATAGAGTCACACTTTGGTAGGTCCTCTTTCTCCTTCTCTACATGCCCAGATGATTTCTCTTTTTCAAGAGTTTTGGAATGTGTGAAAATAACACAAGAATGGTTGTTCATGTCAGATTATGATATCTTCATATTCATCCTAAAAGAAGATGCATATTTAAATAATCCAAATTTTGTAGAGCCTATCTCTTTAATGAGCAAGTTCACCTTCTTCCTCTTATTCTAAAGTAACCTCTTCCTCATTATCATCATCTAAATGTGTCTCACAAGAAAACATTCACAGTGGAGCTTCAAGTGCAAGCCTTCTTTCTCCTCAAAAATCTTGTTTTGGTTCATTTTGATTTTGATAATTTTTCCTTGGGATATCTTTGTATGGGGTGCTCTGAGTGAGATATTTTTTAGAGAAATCAATTCATTGGAAATTTTTTTTCAACTAAAGGGTCTATATTCCAGAACTATAAGTCTAGGCCTTATCTTTGTGTGACCCTTTCTATTTTTCCAGATAATGAGGTCATCCTCTACATCAACTACAAGTTCTTGGCCTCATCTAGGGTAGTGGGTTGAGATCTTCTCAAGATGAATCCCACCTTCGAAATTGAGAATTTGTGAAGAACCTCAATTGGTTGTCTTTAGTAGGCCTTGTATATTTAAGAATCTTGTAGAGAAACCTATTGAATTTGGAAAAACATTCCCTCGTTGATTCATTTGGATCTTTTTCAATTGGACCATTGTGCAAGTAAAGGCATGAACATCTTTGACAAGCTTGAATCTAGCCTCAAATTTTTCTTCATTTGCATATGATTTTTGATGGATCTCATTGGTAGGTGGTAGAACTAATCTACAACATCTTTTTGTAATGACTCCATAAACAAACAGATTGAGACATGCTCATGTTCTACTCCCAACACACCACAGATTGTGATGAATGCAACAATATGTTCATCTAGGTTTTTTTTCCATCCCCTTTGAACTTGGGAAGTTATTCCTTGATCCTCTAGGAAACTCATGAAGTGGAGGGGTAGAGCCAATTGTACTATGTTTTGTCCCCATGGTATAAGTGCATATCCATTTCTTCTTCTTATTCTTCTGGAGGAATAATATATAGTGGTGTTGTAATGGTTCTTCAAGGGGATCTTCAAGAGGAAATTCAAGGTTAAATTTAGGGAAGAATTCTCACCCAACTTGTCTTGTTGTCTGGACAATAGGAAGTCTATAATATCATTTTTTGTTTTTCTTCAATGTAAGGTCAATTAGGAAACTTTCTCGATTAGCTCTTGTATATCTTTTTTTCACCAGCTTTTACAAGAATTTTCAAAGAGGAATATGGAATTTACAGCTTGGAAAATGAAAGGTTTCTTTGAAATCAGAAATGGATTTTTAAGCAATGAGTTCCATATTTCTGAATTTTGTATTTTCTGAATTTTTATGATTTTTATGATATTTGATTTTTTTAAAACTTTGTGGATCTTTGGGTGCAGAAAACTAAATTTTTCCCATGGTGGGTGCCAAAAAATATTGGAAAAATAATTTTCATGAGGAAAATTAGTGTTTTTCACCAATGATCACGGGACTAGGTCCCTCCTCTTGGGAATGGGGAGGCTCCCATTTATTGAATGTAGGAAAATAAAATTTGTGGTGGTCATTAGGCTAGGGATCAAATGAATACTCCACTAAACTTGTGGAAAATTTCTTGTAATGAATACAAGGGAGGAATTTTCTTGGGAGAGGTGAAGGGAGATAAGAATAGGGAGAGAGGGTTAAGGTAGTGAATAGGCACTTGCAAACTTCACAGACATTAACCAGAGTAAGTCCACATCTAATAGGAAGAAAACAAATGTGTAAGTAATAACAAGATTAAAAAATCAAAGACAAAAAGTTCAATTGATTTATTCCTCAAAGATACAAAGTTCTTTCTTGGTTGTTCAAGATTACAATGCTTGTAAAGTTAAAAGTAGGAAGTAGAAGAACATAGACAAAAAATAGAAGAAATAACTTCTTGCTTGTAGTAGGAGAAAAAAATATCAACCCTTGGAATGGAGAATCCATCCCAATATATAGCCTTACAAAATGTCTCTTCATCTCCCCAAGTGACTTTTCACATTCCTACCACTTGTGACCTTTCATATTCCTATAGGAATAAAGATGATTCCTTTTCTTATTAATGAAAAATAACTCTTACAATGTAAAATTAAAAGGTCACTTAAGTGAATAAGATGAAAAATCCAAAAAGTACATTCCCAACAAAGAATTAGAATGTAGAGAGAGAGAGAGAAAAGAGAGAGAGAAGAAGAGTGATCAATTAGAGGATGAAGATGCTTCTGATGATGAAGAGCTTGCTCTTGGTGAACTCTATGGAAATTCCCAGGATGAAATCTCTCCTTTGACCTCTTTGTTAAACAAGATATATCATGAGTGTAACCTTCTCTTTCCTGTGGAATGAAAACATGACCCAAAGCATTGATCCAAGTCTCAAGAATACCACCAATGGTCTTGCACTGTGTGAACCAAACTTGATGATCTCTTGTAGTATTAGAGATGGAGCCTCTAATCTCCACGAGGGATTCCAATGTATCCTCATTGAAGGAGAAAGGATCTCTTGCTTCTTTCCGACCAATTCTTGGAAGGAGATTAGGAGTCCCTCCAAGGATGAATGTTCACTGAGTGGAGGTGATCCGAGCTTCTTACACACTTTTGTTGACATCTTCCAAGATTTCTTATGTGTGTTCCTCACAAACCAATGAAGTTCCTAAATATTATCATTTATCATATCACACCCGACACTCATCATTCATGACCACATGGAGATACAATTATTATGAGATGGATGTGAATACATTCTTTCTCACCAAGGAGTGAGAATCAAGACAACTCATCTCAAATACCAATGGGAAAACACTATCCAATGGGCCTTTTCTTTCTCAATCTCATCCTTTTTCATTTTTACCTTAGAAATAATGGTGAGGAAAAAAATTGAATAGAGAGAGAATCTTAGGCAATAATACCTTCCCTTTTTCAAGATCTTCTCCACCCATTTATCATTGGCTCTCCCTTATGCATGGTGTACCCTTGAGCTCTCTTGATCACTTGGGGATCAAAGCTACTGATAGGAGATATATTTTCAATGGAGGAAGAGGTGTCACATTGGGCTCTAGGAATGACTACACATAAGCAAGTCAAGGTTCTCACATGCTCCTCAAGTTGTTCCACATTTTGCTTATTCTCTTCATTTCTTATGAGCAATCGAGCTATGGAATCTTTTAACAAATGCACATCTCCCTCATGTGTGGCTTATCCCAAGGAGATCATAGTCATCTCATAATCATCTATGTGTCATTTCTCCCATGGGTTTAATAACTTTTGGGCATGCAAATTCCATATATTAGATCTAGAAGCCTCAATGAAGAAATAAGAAGTTGTTTGTGACTTCTTGGTACACTTGGTTTTGATGTACTTTGAGATGGCCTCAAAGTTAGGTGTCATGGCTTGCTTAACCATTCTTGATTCTCCTCTAAGAAACTCTTGTACCCATGGGAAATTCTCATTAGTGTAGACATGAAATCAGGCATAAAGGAACTCTTAGGTGCTTGATAAGGAACCAAAGCTTGCCTCGATATGAGATGACTTAACTTCCTCCGGAAACACTTGGATTTTGGGGATGATTAGAGATTGAGATGGGTTAATTTCTCCTAGCTCAAGTGGCTCAATAGGATTTTATCTCTGACCTTTTTTAATTTTTGTAAAGCCTCCCAGGGGAGAAACTTTAGTGCACTTAAATTCTGCAAGCTTCCTCTTAGAAGACTCTTCCAATGAGTAGATTCATGCCTTATCAAATGCTCTTAAGAGAAGAAGTGAGGGACACTTTCTTGGATGGAGTTAGTAGACCATATTTCAATGAAAGAGGCCTCTTCCACTTAAACCAATATTTTGACCTCTGAATCACTATCATGGTTATTTATTTGATGTCACCAAATTCTCGAATGTTCCATGGGGTGGGAGGAAGAGGAGATGATTGCACTACTTGATACTCATGATCAAATAGGTCAAATATCCATCATCGTCATTCCTTCTACAAACCACTAAAACTTGAAGTCCCTCATTTGATCCATTGTCATTCTCATGTAGTCCCACTTCTTGACCTCAAAATTATCAATGCAGTTGGCCCAATAGTCTTCAATTTGTGGAATGTGATGCAAACTGAAGGAGGAAAGTCTCAAGGATTCTTCCTAATATCAAAATCTGGTGGGATATGTAGGAATATAAATTAAAAGTTGAGAAGGAGGTTTCAATGTTTGTTGCATCCATTATACTTTTGCATGAGTAGATTCCTAGGGAGAGATAGGAAAGATACACCTTTCTTCTTTACACTTTTACACCTGGTGTGAACATGAGACAACTTTTGCACAACTCAATCATGATGATCGTCACTTGGATACCTTGTAGCCTACGAGGTGTAAGATCAAACCCTCTCAACCCTATATAGGTGAAGGTGGGAAATTGAATGAAATAACTTCCATATTTTCGATCAAACTAGTTGTTTGTAGGTGAAATTATTTGTTTAGGGTTTCCTTTGAGTAACCTTATGACATGTATGGTGAATGCATCATTCACCCTTGAGAAGTGAGAGTTACTCTCTAATATGTGAGTTATGGGTATTTTTCATAGGCTGGTGACTTTTGTGGCACATTAGGTGTAGTGGAGAGACCTCAAAAGGCTTATATATGTGAGGGCATACACCAGATAAGAATTCATGGTGAACTTCTTAGATGTAGACAACTACAACAATTTCCTATGAATGTTATTGTTTATGATCTACCCCTAGTCAATCATTTGAACTCCTCTATGTGACCACCAAAATGAATTAAGCCATCCAATATTAGAATTATTTTGGTTTCTTCTCCCATCACCCTATTCATTAAAATAATTACATCCGAGTATGCTTCATGAAATTCACTTTGAAACCAAGTCTTAGGAATCTGAGAGGGCTTCCTTCCCTATTTGAGCCATGACCCAACTGCCAACCTTGCAAGTATGAATTTTTCCTTACCTATTTTTGTGAGGAAAACTACCCAAGTGATGATTACCATTTTTTAAAAGTAGGAACTTTTAGGCATTGATAAATACCTTTTGGAGTGAGGACTGTAAGAATTAAATTGTCATATGCTAGGATTGTTCTTGAATCTGGATCATAATGTTGAGCACAAGCCAGGAGTAGCTTTGTGCTTTGAATAGACAAAGGATGACCACCTGATCTAAATATATCACTTGAGAATATATTATCCTCCACATGTTCAAAATTTTCACTTAGCATCCTTTCTTTCAGGTCCTCCACGTCCATGTGTGTTACATCATTGTCACCCACATTGGGATACTTAATGTGTTTAATGTGGAAATTGGCTCTAAACCTGAATACTTGACCTTCATGATGGCTAGAGGTGGTGAAACAAAAAGGGTATGAATGGATATGAATGATTTAATCCCAATCCCAACACTTTCTATTTTTAGTAGGTCCCACCCCAGATGTCTATTTTTAACAAGTTTCTCAAATTGTCACTTTTTAGTGTTTTTGACTTGAAAGGGATGATGGTGATACTTTTTCAATTTTTGAAACTTACTATTTTTAGAATGTGAGGACTTGTATAACTTACTATTTATATAAGGTGGACCTCTGGATGTCGGAATGGAATGAAAACAATCTCAAAAGTTTAGGTTTATTCCCAAGATGATATGCTCCAATTTTCAGAGGTTTTTAATTGCTAGATTTTTGTAGATCTGAAAAGGCAAGTGCAATGGCTAAAATATTCTCTTAGATGTATCAAATCACTTATACCATCAATGGGGATGATATTATACTCAATGAAAAGGTATTTTCACAAGGAGGAGACTGGTGAAGTTTCATGGAAATCAAAGGTGGGGTTTTGCAGTTATGAGAAAAAGTATGTTTTCAAGCATGGGGTTTCCTAGAAATTTCAGCAACATATCTATACAAAAATGGATTTTTGGGGGAAGAATAAAGCACTTGAAATTATCAAAATTGACTAAGTTTGAGTACAACACAATTTTACTCGTGACACACTTTAACTCACCTTTAACCCACATAGGCTTAACCTAGGTCAATCGGGGGTTGGAGGCGAGTTGAACCCATAAAAATAGGGGACATAAGAGGAGAGGGGGTGGATGGGACACCAATTTTTTTAGTGCACCCAACCTTGTGAAGTGTTGCCAACTAGACTCTGACATAACTGTTGAAGGAGATGTCTACAAAATCGTGTAAAGTGTTGAAGAGGTGGCCACCTTGGAGAACATGTACATGTAATAGGAAAGGTGTTTTTGCATGGTGGAAACCATGATGCACAATAAAAACAAGGTTAATAACAAACAACAATATTAGTTACAAAAGTAACTAATAGAAATAATGTATGTAGGAAAACACAAACAACATCAATGTAGTCAATGTGAAAACAATGTCATCCAAGAGCACAAAAAAGGATATTTGGGACCACAAGATTGGGATGACCATAGTGTCACAAGAAAATCAAGGATCGTAGGCCTATAAATAAGAGCAATAAAGTGCAAACAAGATAGCCATGATGGCAAAAACATGGAACACCCACGGTGTCACAAGACAATCAAGGCACATAGGCCACAAGCAAGGAAAATAATCAAACAATAACACACACAAAAACATGTATACATGAAAGTAATATGTCAAAACATGATGATATGATGTAGTAACCAACATAGGTGAGATATATGAAATAAGAGATGTCAACATTACACAAGACACATGTGTTAGTCTTGTTAGTTTGAAAAGTAGCAAGTACACAATATATATAATTGAGTGTAAATGAGGAAGTGTAAATGAACTATAATAAAATAATAACACCTATATGATGTGGAGGGATTGCCCCTAAATGATGTGAATGTAAGGAGATATGTGTGCCCCTATAAGCATGTACCAATCTATGTGTCTTGCATCCAACTCAATATACCAAGTGAATACATGTGTGTAAAGTAATAAAGCATGTTATCTATCAAACCAAAGTAATCAATGACATGTATAATGTGAAGTGATAACAACTCAAGTAAAATGCATATTTTTATAAATATTTAATGTTTTTGTATTATTGTAATGCATATCTATGTACTAAATTTGGTTAGCCCCAAGGTAACCAAGTGTTTTCCAAGAGATCATTAATATTGGGGTCAAACCCAACAAGGGTGGGGTCAACCATGCTATGGAGCTCAATGTAGTGAGGACCTATGAACAGTCTAGTCTACCAAAAGTAGCACAATGTTGTGATGTATTCTTCATCGGTGCAAGTAGTACCTTTGGATTTGATAATATGGAGCCAATGTGTTTGGCTAGGTTGATAATTAGGGGATTAATCATTGCAAAATATTATTCATGCCAATGAAAAAGGGGGAAAAATGCTAGAGTTGTCCGAGGTGAGCTTGCCATAAATACATCACAACTAAGATCGTCCAAAATCCAATGGTATGGGTCAAGGATCGAGATAGACCCAAACTTTTGTGGCAATAAGGTGGAGGACGAAGGAAACCATGAGTATACCATATCCTTGAAAAATTATTACGGTTGTAAGAAGGGGTGTAATATAAGACGGTGTAAGTCCTAAATAAGGTAAGGCCTCATAGGTACACATATTCTTGTTTACATGCAAATTGAGTAGCACATGTGGCCAATATTGACTGTGAATGTAAATAGTACTAGTGAATGTATTAAAGTGTGGCAACTCGCTCGAGATATACAAATTAGAAAGGGAAGACTATGAGGGAAGGGTGTAGTTGTAGGTAATAAAACAATATGTCCATGTGCTTTAAGCTCATTGATAAAGCATATTAAGGTTTTAAAATGATATGTGTCATGTCCCGAAATGTGATGATAGTGGAAAAATGGGATACCAAGTTGGTGGGAAAGCTTAAGATTAGAGCAATGATGCTTAGAAGATAAATTGAGCAAGCCACGATCAAACAAGATAGGAAACAAATTGTGTGGGGTATGAAGATGATAACGGATAACAATAAGATATATAGGTAGTAGAGAATCAAAGATATTGACCATATTTTGTAGGGGATTGGCGTGTTGGTATTAGAGACATCATTTTTAAGTTGATAAGGCCCAATCGAGTGGAGACATAAAGGGAATGAAACATAGATTCATCATCATTGATTGGATTGAAATTGATGTTACAAAAATATCACCAAAGTGATGTCAATGACATCATTATTGATATTAGTAGAATAAGCAAGTGCATCAAGATGTTGAATAACATCGTCCAATAAGGGTGTAGTAACTATGGGTTGTGAAAGAGTGATACAAGGTGAGGGAAGTAGGGCAATACTAAGAGTTGTAGAATTTCCTATGGGTAATGACATAATGGGACCAGAAGAATGATTGGTTTCACCAACAACATAAATATCAAGATGATCCAAAGGAATAGATTATAATAGAGAGGTAATTAAAGGAAGTTATGGATGAGACATGTCAAATTGACAATACTGAAAGGGGTCGGGATCAACATCTATGGTGTGCTCAAAATCATCATGGAGGAACTTAACACAATGATAGAAAGTAGAAGGAATAACTTGCATATCGTGTATCCAAGGACAACCCAAGAGTAAGATATAATGAAGGACATTATCCATTATATAAAACATGATTTACAATGTCTTAGGGACAATATGGAGATCCAAAGTAATAGTGCCTAAGGTAGAATGGGTAATATTATCAAAGCCATGAACAATAGTGACGGTAGTATTGATATCACTAGAGGAAAGACCCATTTAAAATAGAAAAGAATTAGGACAAATATTGAGACCAGGGGCCATTTTCAAACTAGACTTGATTAATAAGAAAATGTTGAACATAGTTGGTGATGAAAATAGGTGGGTAGGTATTGAAAGAAAAGAGTGTACAAATGTCATTAGTGTGAAGGTGATAACCTACTCAAGGGATTTAAAATTATCCATAAGAGAAGCAAAAGTATCTTGTTGAGCATTAGTAGGTAATGTGAATGATCCCAAAGTATATTGAAGACTATCCTTATATACCGGTGTTTTTGGAGGAGATCCAAGAAAGATATCTTAACTTGAGTATTATTAAGTTGTTCTAATAAGTCATACTACTTAGAAGGTGCAACTAAATTAGCTATAAGGGATATAAGAGGAGGTGGAAAATATGAGTTTCCCCCAATAGGTTGTTTAGTGCAACATGTAGTGACAACATTAATTATGGAGACTACATATTCAAAGTCGGAGCATGGAGGGAATCGAGTAATAAGAGGAATGGCTTTAGAGTGTATATCTACACAAGTGAGGGGGTATCCGCCACGTGGAAAGTTGGATCAAGGTGAGAACTCTTACTAATAATAAAATCATTAACGTGGACCTAGTTAGACGAATATTGGCCAATGCTAGCATATGGGGAGAGTTGTTAGAGCTAAATTGGTGAGCATAGAAAATATAAGATAATAACATAATGATACAAATGAAGAAGAAAAAACTAAATAAGAGCATGAGAAACCCCTTAGAACATTAGGGTTTGGTATTAATAGGCTTAATACATAAATAATGGGTCCTATATTAGGTTAAGGGTTTGATCAAAAGCAAGTTCACTAAAATGTTTAACCCTAAATTTAATTTCTAGGTGAATTTAATTAGGTTTATGATATATTAGAGTTGATTATTGATCTAACAATGATTATACATTATATATACTTAATGTCATTTATAACTTGTATGAAAAAGAAATATTACAAGACACACCACTTTACCTAACGTGCAATTAAAAGTACAAAATAGAGGTATATAAGCACTTAACTTTCCACAAGTGATTTCGGAGATATGATAAGGTACGACAAAAAAATGAGAAATGAACCTAAAGAAACCTCACAAACCGAATTGAAACCTGAAATATACTCGGTGGGACCGTACATTATAGGTAGGACTGCATCAGTATATTATATGACCTTTTATGCAGTCTTGGACCTATTCTAAAACAACTTCTACAACTTTCTAGGTTTCTCACCTTCTTGGATTTGTTCGTCATTGTCAAACCCTAGTTGTCGCACATGCAACAAAGCTCTCGATCATCATCTCAAACCCTAGCCATAGATGAAGAGTCCTGCAAAACAAACATTAGAATGGTTGTGGGCATCCCCGTACATTGTTGACTTTGGCACTACTTCGAAGAGGCCTTAAAATGCACGTTGTTCTCCAACTAGCATGTGATATCTAGATAGATCAATCGATTTTGCACTTGTTTTGACTTAGCTCTTGCTTTAAAACACTTGGAGAGAGGATGTTTGGATACTCGTAGATGAGAAAGATGAATGCCTTGACCTATTTTGTAGCTTTAGACATAATGTAGGTGCTACCCTAATGACCATTAACGTGAAATTTATGATATTTATGGAGTTTTAGATGCCTTATACAAGTGTATGAAGTGGGTGCTCTAGTGCATTGCATTAAGAATTTTATGTTAGCAAATGAGGTAGGGTTTACTTTATTGTATAAGGTTTTTATAGATGATTTATTTAAGAAAGGCCAAAGAACATAAGACCCAATGAAAGATTTAGAATTGGAAGTACAATTGGACGACATGTCACCAAGATCAGTATAAAGAGGTCAAGACCGTATGGTACGGTCTTAACCGACTATACTACGGTGTGTATAGGAGCAGGGAACATGTTGAGTGAGATTAGGAGTTGGTAAACTAATATTTCTATATGGATTATGTGCATTGAATTCTCAAATTTTGATGACATGTCAGTGTGCAAGGATAAACAAGCTAAATAATTGAATTTTGAAAGTGTTAAGTAGGAATGTAGAAGTTGTGTTTTATCATAGCAAGAGTGCATAGTCAAATCAAGGGTTGCTAAAGTGCAAATTACTAAATTTGAGTGTCTACACATTTCCCCTTCTCTTGTACAAAATTTTGGCTAAGAAAATTTCCTATCTTATGTGTGTATGCTCATTTTATTCTCCTTTGCACTTAATTTATAACTTCATTTCAATTATTAGTGTGTTGTTTTTAATATTATACATCGTTGAGGGTTTTACATATAGTAAAATAGTTTTACTATTACATGGTGTAACATAGACCCCATAACACATATTGTTTTCCTTACAATTTCAATTTTGACTACCTAATTAGGGTTTGGAGGAAGAAGATTGATTTCCTAGTGATCAAAGCAAAGTAATAGAAAATTGAGCGATGTTCTTAGAAAACATGGGAATTTGATTGTCAAAGAAAATGTAAGTTTGGAGTAGTTTGTTTATAATTCCATCTTTGTGGTCCATACACTGCACATTCTAAACACCACAATTTGGAAAAAGTGTTTCATTCACGCAAATTTTATAATTTCTCTTTGTGTGACCTAGAAACCATGCTATACATTGTCACAATCTAGCGATTGTTTGTTAACCACTCTAAAAACAAGATAAACATAAACCCTACATATATATGACTATTGTGGTGTTAAAAATAGAAGTTTAATTTATTTATTAAAATATGTTTTCGGCCTAATTACATTGATATGCATCCTACTATGACAACATGGGGTGGGGGTGTTAAACAATAACATTTGAGTTGTTAATGATTAATGTTTGACCTTACATTTGACATCTAATATATCGTCACCTAGAACTTCAACCTTGAATTTGATGTCCACTTCACCATCACCTATAAGTTTTTTTTCTCTTTGCTTGAAGTTGATTGAAAAATTGTAATATTTTGATTTTATGGTGGAGTTTGGAGCCCACATTTTTTCCCGATTTTGTTTTTTCAAGCCCCACAATATAGTGTAACTAGATTAACGCCATTTATCACCAATCAAGAGATTTTTTTGGAGAAATAATGGAATTATTAATGAATGTGGCATATGAAAAATTTAATATAAGAACCTTAAGATTAATATGTACACATTCTTTAAACAATACATATTTAATTAATTCATATACATATATCACGAATTTTTGATAAGATTTAGTATTTACTATAGTAATCATTCATGATAAATAATTATTGAATAGTTACTGAGTAATTTAATCACGTATATAATTTGTTGTAGGTATATAAGTTGTTATTAAGATATATTATTGTCAGTGACTAAAACTATATTCCTATAGTATAGGACTACCATCTCCTATGTAATTGTATGATGTTTGCAGAATTAATATACACGCTAAGATTATTGATGTGTTACTCTGTAGGTCTAATCTAAAACTATCATTTGGTATGAGAGCAAAATCTATCCCCATGAGAGTCTTTTGAGAGGGGAATATCATCTGGTGTGGCGGCGTTATTGAACAGCAATCTGTCTAATCTAAGTATCAAGCTTCATTCGACATCTGTGCATTGATATGTAAAGGAAGCTAACAACACATTCGAGTCCAACATAACTGAGCAAGCATTCATTCTCCTTGGCGTCGATCCATGTCATCTTATTTCCATGCAACAAATATTTGAGTCAGATAGCATCTCCATCTCCCAACGCCTGCATGTTTTGTCTCTATAACTCAATCCTTCTCATTTGCACTTCGGTCAGCAACTAGTGGTTATTTGCGGATTGCGCTGACTGTTCACTGCCTTCAAAAGAATTTTAATAGCTTTTGAGCTTAGGAGATGGACGGCTTTCAAGGATTGGATCCGCCTTACTTATCAGGAAGGCAAGTCAGCTCGGAGACGGATTGCCTTCCACTGCCTCGGTCTTATCTTTCCACGTCAATGTCGTGCTGTACAAAGCTGGAACCAAGTCTATGGTTTGTTCTTATAAATAACTCCATGTCTTTTAGTTATTTTCTTTTGTCCTTTTTGTCCGCAAGTCTACAATGTCTTTTGTTATTAAGGCAATTGGTATATAAGAGAATTCATTCATATGTATAAATCTGACGTGTGTGTCCATTGTCGACATCCAAAGTCCATAAGTTATTTTGTTGTCGACTCAAATAAAACCCTTAATTGAATTTCATAAACTTGTTATTCACGTCGTTAATGGTCAATAATGTGTTACTCACTAAGGAGTTTGTGTGTCATCTTTAAAACACTTTGTAATTACTAGCAATTGCATGTGTACAATGCAATGTGAATGCCGAATGGTATATGTTATTAGATTTAGAAAGACAATTATTACTTTTGTAGTTGATGTTGATAAGGGGTGTGATTGACAATACTGATTTTCTATTAAAGCCAAAACAAATGTTGCAAAATACATTAGAAGGGATGTTAGATAATAGTTAGTTGTGTAATAATTGAATACAAATGCAAGTGAGACATGTAAGTTTGCTAATAGTCACTCTCAAGAATGTTGTGAATGTGAAGTGTTGTTGTCAAAGTAGATTGAAAGAATGACTAAGTGCTTTAACATATTATCTCTCCATGAAACTAAAATGAGATAGAATATGCAATTATATATAAACAAATCTGAAATGGTTATGGTACATTCCAAATTTCTTTATTACCTCAACGAGTTTGAGAGCATCATTGTTAGAGCTATTTTGTGCATATCTTACAATCATAGCATTCCATGAGACCACATTTCTTTGAGGCATTTTACAAACAAAAATGGTATATGTTATTTGTGTTATAGGGATAATTTTTACTTTTGTAGTTGTGTTTGTTTAAACTATGGGTGATTGATTTTGTATGTGTAGAAATATAGATGAGTCACTTCATTTAAAAAGCACAAACATGAGGTCTAACCCTTAAAACTATTCAAAATGCAAAAAGTGATATAATGTACAAAGCTTTGGATGAAACAACTATAAATTGCATTGTTCTTTCTCGACATTTTAAAATTCTAGGTATTTGTGTGTAGATGAAGACATTAAAAATGTGTTGTTGGTTAACATAAAGAAACGAGCAACAATAAAAAGGAAAAATTGAACATGTATGTTGAAAAGTGTAATTTTGTAATTGAAGATATATAGACCAACCACTTCATTTAAAGGTTTCATCTCTTCATTTCAAAGTTGTTACAAATTCATACATATACATTTACAAATCTCATATCATGAGTGGTATCGTTTTGCAGACTATTTTATTTGAACTTAACATGAGAAGAATTATATCATGAATGGTAGCCTTTTGAGGGTAATTTTATTTCCGGTAAACATGAGTACATTTGATACCCCTTGAACGGAAATGGCGTCTAGGATAGAAGAAGTGTTGAGTAAAGTAGTAGCGGAGGTGCTATCAAAGTAGAGTGTAGTATTTACGAAGGGTTGGGTGATAATAGTCTTGCAATAAACTAAACCAATTAATAAATACTTCAATCAATATTGAAACCCACTTAAAGTTCGTTTAGAGACGATGCTCTCTTCTTTACCATGGGAGAAAGAGAATCACAAATACCCTACAAAAAATTGAAAAAAGAAGTTAATAAAACTAAATATATCTATACTTATTCAATTAGTTACATCAAAAACAACCCTATTTTCAACGAGATTATAAATTGATCAATGAATAGCTGAGCACCAATTTTCAAAGGTACAAATTAATATAGAGGTAATTTTACAATATTTTCACACCCACGAGCCCAAATCTCATTAATCAAGCTTCCAAGGCTTTACATCTTCCTAATTTCTGTTAAATTGACATATCAACTACATAAACATTGCCTAAAAATTGCTATGATTAAGACATAATAGAACACATATGGCCTAACAAAATACTTTTCTATGATAAGAATATTATAGACAAAAACACACACACACACACACAGATATATACAAGAGAGGTCCAGAAGAGCTGAGAATCAAGATCAGTTACTCAATGTTTTCTGCATAGGCAAATTCATTATATAGGACTACAAAAGCTATGCACAAGATATAACTAAGTAAAGGAATCTTAATGATGAAAACCTTTAAATACGACCTTAATATCATTTCAAAAAGTTTAAATCGAAGCTCTAATTGTTATTCAATCAAAATCTAACAATGACAACCTGTAAATATGACCTTAATATCATTTTAAAAGTTTAAATCGAAGCTCTAGTTGTTGGGAACAGGATATTGAGATCCATTAAATAGTGATAGAAATGGTTTTAGTGTGATTGAACAGTTGAGAATACATTTTGCAAATGAATGGTCATGAGTGTTGGTGCATAGAAGACATTACGGTGGTGGTATGAGCTCACTCTAGAGGAAGAGACACATGAATGGACACATGGTATGTGACATGTACAGGTCGTAGTATTCTCTTTGTATCCTCTATGATTGCGTGTAAAAGTTGCAGTTTTTGAAGAGCAACAATTGATGGTATTGCTTGCACTGGTAGAACAATAGCTAACATAGCATATCCTTTGGCGCGGTTACAAGATACGGTTTTTCCTTGTTTCTCTCACTATTGGACAACTCCTTCAATTCGTGGCAATAATTGAAGGGGTGCTTCAAAACTTTTACAGAGCGCTTCGACACCCGCTCGTGTACTTCACCCCCCCTCTTCCTCCTCTTCACATTGCATTGTAATACTCTCTCTGGAAATCTTGGACTGGATAATTCTGTAATTGTTGGGTCTGACGTTAAACATGTCTTGAAGATATCCCTTCAAGACAATCAATTTGACTCTTATACAATTGGAACCTACTTCACCAACATGGATGGATATGTTCTAGACAATACAAGTGTAGACAATAACTATGTATTGAGATATGATTATGGAAAATTTTATGCAGCCAAGACCTTCTTTGATTATGATAAGAAGAGGAGAATCCTGTGGGGATGGATCAACGAATCAAACAATGTACAGGATGATGTTGCACAGGGCTGGTCTGGTGTTCAGGTGAGACTCAAGGCTTAATACTTAATAATTTGTCAGTCTGTTTTCCAACCTTAAGGTTTTATTAAATATTGTTTGTTGATTTTTTGTTTTAAAGGCCATTCCAAGAGCAATCTGGTTAGACAATATCTCCAAAAGCGGCTCATGCAGTGGCCAGTATCAAAATTGGAGTCTCTCCATGGAAACAAAATCTACAAAGATAACATTATTCTCAACAGTGGATCCACGTTTGAAATTACAGGCTTGAAAGCTGCACAGGTATGGATACCATCCAAAACACCTTAGTCTTTAAAATTTTGTATTCTCTTTGGAAGAAAGGGATTATCTTATAGTTGTTTTATAAAGACATGGTGCCAGAGATTCCTGCTAATATCTTTCTACTCTACGACCTAAGATCACAGTTGCTCGAAATACAACTAAAGAGTTGAGGCCACCAGAGAACCAATCATAAACAAAATAGCAATAGATAGGGTATGGCGCCAGACTAGTCGTGTACCCAAAATAAAGCATGTCCCTGAATATGCTCCTAAGTTACAGATGGACTATGGTGCCAGACCATTCATACCCAAAGTAGAGCATGTCCCTGAATATTCACCTACGCTACAGATAGAGTATGGCGCCAGACCAGTGCATGTTGAAAGCTTGGCTTCAGACAATCTATCTCTTGTACCCAAAATTGGATATGGAAATTCAGGGAGCTTGGTTGTCGTACAAGCCCAAGAACGGGGAAGGAGTGGTTCAATGTCCGTGGTTTCTAATATGAATACCCAGGTGGTGCCAAATGTAGAGGAATTGAGGTCTAGCTCTTGCAAAGAGCCTGAAACACTACAAGGACTTAACTGTGCTCCATCCAGGTTACCCCACACTTGAGCCTCAGGGTAGTATGATTGTGTCTGGATACAAAGACCGATACAAGTGGCAGAAAGCGCAAACGACCAAGGCCCACAAGACCTAGGCCGGTGATCCAAAATCTAACAATGACAACCTGTAAATATGACCTTAATATCATTTTAAAAAGTTTAAATCGAAGCTCTAATTCACAAACCACTAAAGCACTAATTCCGACCTCAATTCTCCAATATTCTGGAGCTGAGAGGGATACTTTCAAAAGCAAATAACAGAAAATAGAAATATGTATATTAAGTATCCAAAATTATATACAATCACTTTTAAGGCGCATGAGATCAAATGAATTCAGCCAATTGACTATGAATTTAAATGCATACCTGCAGAATTCAATTTAACGCAGGGGATTGACTGGAACTTGGAGAGCCTGAATAATGAAATTATAGTGTTAGTGACCAATATTTAAAGGTTAATGCATGCAAAAGCTATAAAATAAAATTTAAAAATAGTAAAGTCAAAGCAACATGCAAAATCAGAAAAGCAAAATTGTTAGGAAAACAAAAAGTAAAATTGTTAAAAATAGCAAAAGCAAAGGTTAATGCATGAAAAAACTATAATTTTTTTTTTTAAAATAGTAAAGCCAAAGCAACATGCAAAATCATAAAAACAAAATTGTTAGAAAAACATTTTTTTTTTTTGTTAAAAATAACAAAGCAAAGCCCATGAATGTCCGCAAAGCCATTTCCCATTGTCCGAGTCATTTAAGTGTCATAATTTTTTTTTTAAAAATAATTTTAAAATAGTCAAAAGTTAATTTGCATTGTCGATGTGTAAATAAAGTCTAAATATTGTTACGTCATTGTATTGTCCTTGTTGTAATCTCGTTTGTCAAAAGTCCGATTTTTTTAATCTTACAGACACATTTTTGGTGTTACTCGACGTCCATAAATAATGTGTTTCACATTGTGGTGGGGGGGATAGAAAATAAAGTACAATGTGAGAATCATTGAGCTTCATATCCAAATCTAGATGAGTTAGCAATATCTACTTGAGGAAGGAGGCATCGAGATCGAGGTCAATCAATGACCCTCGTCGCCGCCAACGACGGGCCACACTTCTGGTATGGTGACTTGTTATTTTCACTTGTGTGGTGTGAATTTTAAGTGTGGTGTGAAAAATAAGAATAGATGTTCATTCTTGTTCACATGTATATATGGCTATTCCTACATAATTCCTTGATGAGATAAACAATGAAGAAAAAACGCATAGTGAAATGTAACATCATGATACTTGAAGAGGTTGAATAGTCGATGTGTTCTTGTTCATACCTAGGTTTGTGGTAAACCTTTGTAAAACCATTGAAGGTTGTGCAGATGGTTCTTGCTTGAGTTCCCACACTAAGTAGGTCAGATGTGTTCCCTACAGTGATTGGTTGATAAGCAGATGGTTCTTGTACGTGTTCCCACACTAGTTTGGTCAAATGTGTTCCCAACAGTGTATGGTTGATAAGAAGTTGATGTGTTCCTTGTTCTACCTTCAGTTCGAATACGTGCCAAGATTATGAACAAGCAAAGGCGAGCAAGCTCGCAAAGAAGCGCGAATGTTTTCTACCATGTAAACACTAAGGGGAATGTTAGGATTTAGTATTTACTTTGGTAATCATTCATGGTAAATAGTTATTGAATAGTTAGTGAGTGATTTGTAATAACCAATCACGTATATATTTTAATGAGTCTATAAGTTGATATTAACAGTTGTATATACGTCTTTTAAGATATATTATGGTTAGTGACTAAAACTATATTCCTATATTACAGGACTACCATCTCCTATATAATTGTATGATGTTTGTAAAACTAATATACACGACGATTATTTATGTGTTACTCTGTAAGTTTGATCCAAACCTATAATTTTTTATATATCATGTGTTTTTATTTACATGGTTAGTGTAAATTCGACTTCTCCTTAAGCAACTACTTTGTTGAGGCAATTTTTATTTATGGTTGTTTTTAGAAAATACAAATTAATGGAGTATTTGCTCAAGTGTCGATATCAAGAGTTCAAATTCTTTCATTTGACGATCTGACCCATGTAAGGGGCTTGGACTCCTATATTTATTGTGAGAGTGGCCCCATGGAGTTGAAATAATAAAGTAACATGGATAAAATGAATCTTTTTGAGAAAATAGAAGCTCCACATTTTAGCGAGCAATGAGCATACTTTCAACTGATTGTTAAAGAGGTGCAACTTAAGAACTTTTGCCCACATAACAACTTGCATGATTTTTGTTATATTTTATATTTTGATAAGACTCTATACCATCTATTCATATGTAACTCTTATTTTTAAAAATAACATTCTTAAAAATTTATGAGATCACTCAAATTTATAGAGTCGTAAATTTTCTCAATAATTTTTAAAGAATTTAGTACTACACTCCCCAACCTCGTAAACACTATATATTTTTTAATAAATTTACACATTACAAAAGCTTTAATGTGATTAATACTTGATTTTGACATTCATTGTTACATGTCATTAAAAAATTAGGCAACAATCTAAAATTTTTATATTGTTGTTACTTTATATATATATATATATATATATATATTTAAATTTCACACTTAATAAATTCACTTAATAAATTCAAAATAAATTAATAGTTTCAAAATTTAATTATATACATATATATATACATATACATATATATATATATATATATATATATATATATATATATATACATTTATTTGAATTTATTAAGTGTGAAATTTAAATTATTTTATGTGTTTATATATATATATAAATAATTAAAAACACATAAAATAATTTAAATTTCACACTTAATAAATTCAAAATAAATTAATAATTTTCCAAGTTTAATTTTTAATAATAAAATATAAAATTATAAAATTACATGAATATTTCTTTAGACATTTAACGTTATATAAATACCATGCCAATAATATAGGTACCATCATTCTAAATTCAAATTATACCATAAAATGGAAGATAGAAGAAGTAAACATACCAATATGGAATCTACCATTTTATTAATAGGAGAATATAAAATTGTCACCAACGAATTAACTATAGAAGTTAACATATACAAAATTAACTTCGTATTTTATCTACTTTGAGGTATAACAAAATAATATATATACATATAGACATGATTAAATTTTGTGGCTTCACTGCTCCTATACCTATCGTTTACGCATCTCATTTCATATACACGTATAAAAGCGCTCTGTAGCTCGATGGTAAAATTTCTCTCCTCCTCCAATTTCCCTACGAATATGAATATGAACTTGCCCCAGTATAGGTTGCATTCTCCCATTTCACCTCCTCCTTACTGTTCACACAAGCGTACATCCATCCATGATTGTAGAACCAAGCAGTTCCCAAATCATTCTTCACTATTGTGTGTAAAAACAATAAAGGCCATGAAATCCCTGAGAACAATTATACTTTACAAGAAATGGATACCCAATATAACAATGTCAGCAGCATCAGCAGAAGACAAGCAATTCTCAAGACGACGTTGGCATTGGGTATCTGCTCAATACATTCCATTGCAAAAGCAGAGAATGGTCAAGTGGATTCTTTGAAAATTCCAGAGCAGCTGGAACCCAATAAGAAGACGGAGCCTATTAAAAAACCAGAGCAATTGGGACCAAACATGAAGAATCTACCAAGCACGGAGAGTAATAAAAGCGATTCGAGAATATATGATGCAACTGTTATAGGGGAGCCAGTGGCTATTGGAAAAGACAGGCAGCGGGTTTGGAATAAGCTTCTACAAGCTAGGATAATCTATCTCGGAGAAGCAGACCATGTCCCTGATCTTGATGATAAAGTAAATTTTCTCTTGCTTTTTAAACTTATTTTAAGCAGAGTTTGACCACGCATATTAGACCCTAGATTGTTTGTTTTTGCCATTATGGAAAGATATAGAGTTTTGTCTTTGGACAAAGGCTCACATGTTAGTCTTTCTAGCCTTTATGGAACAGGATTTTCCAAGTAACCCTCTTGCTCATCTGATATTACTCTTGGGTTCTTCAAAAAACCATCGTCATGCTTAAAAAGAGAAGAAGAGAGGACATCAAATTGACAGCAGAAATGTCTTAATGCAAATCCATCTCAGATCAGTGCGTGCTCTTTTTGCTTTGTCTGTTCAAACATAACTACATCAATACAAAAATGGCCACACACGAGCCTCATAATAATAATCATAAACTTGCATTCTTCTCATCACCGCGTTTTAAGGTGAATTTATAACAATAATTAAAATTTAAAAGCTGAAAGCGAGCCTCTCAAGTCACTTTAGGCAGTATGCAGCGATGAAACTATTGGGCTTTTATTGTTCAAAGGGCTGTCTAGGGATTCCTCCTGCAGCTGGGATTCTCTGGCCTCAGCTGACCTTGCAGACTTCGTGTTGGAGAATCTCTGTGTAGCCGAGTTTTGAACTCAGGCATCCTAAAAAGTAAAGGTTAGCCTTTGAGCCCTCAGCACCACCAGCTTAAAATAAAAAATACAAAAGCAATGGATATTAGAAAACGACAGTTTCCAACTGTTCATTAAACTAAGATAAAGCTTAGCCGAAGCACTATAAATTCTACACATAATTCTTTTGCAGCATTTTGTTGAGTGACCGATTTTAAATATATTTGATAGAATCCTGCAGGGTTTGGCAATTCCTTAGCTTACCTGATTGCTTACGTTATAAAATGTTTTACAGGTCTAACCGTATGATGCACATAGTGGTCCAAGGGGATGCTAAGGTTGAAAGGAGTTTCAAGGTGTCAAATGACCCAAGCAACACTTAAACTTTCACAATTGTATTTAAATCTGCATCTGTGATACATAATGGTATAAGGAATGTTAAGGTTGACAAGGTTTCTAGCATCCAGGGCACCATTTCAGCTGTGTTCTGCCCTACCTGATTGCCATTAGAGGAAAAGGAGGTCGAGGTTGTGTGCAAGTCCTAAAAGACATCGGTAGAATAAATGCCCCTCAGATCTGGCATTTAAGGTGAAGGATGTCAGTGCTTTGTCGTGCAGCCCCTTGGGGTGTGTTTCTTGATGTTTCCAACAAAAAAATTAGTCAATTCATTCAAATGTAGAGAGTATATATACTTTGGCAATAGTGCCTCAGTTGTGGGCACAATCAGAATTGATTCCATAGAAGTTGATACCGTGGCAGTTCACAAGGATAGAAAATAGCAAATACCAGCAAGAAAATGAAAAATGCATAGCCAAGAGGATAGAGGATTATTCAATTAGAGGAGTTTAATCGCTTCCGCCCCCTCCTTAGAAAAGTACAATCTCCTCTATATTTAGGGGTCTTTAAGACCATTTCAGATAGGTAGAGAACCTCTGTTGTTGAGATTCTGTTGTTTAAAAATTACCCTGAATATCTGCATACAAAATGGATAGCTTGCCTTTCATTTATCCTCAAGCTAATTTCTTCAATGCTGGAATTTTGTTGACTGCTAGACCTTAATCTGATAGTTTAGGATACCATTTTGCCATAAATAACCCTGCCCATCGTTAGTTTCCCCTTTACCACCAAATAACCAAAACAATTAAAACTTGTTTTTAGTCCTAAGTACGTTCTCATGACTGTTGCTTGAAATAAAGGGACAGTGTTTTGAATGCTTCTGCATCAAATTCAATACCTTTTCTTGGATGTGCTTTATGGCAACCTCTGACTTACAGTTCCCGAAGCTAATTGCAATATCAGACTCACTTTGTCTGATTCTAGGCAAGGACTGTTTCTTGGAGTTTTAAAGGTTATATTGGGGTATCTATAGCTGTCAGCAAGTGACATTATTGTTTTGTTTAGTATGCGTATCGAAGCATCATTCATAGTCCCTGTTTAGGTCTTAACCAATCCTCTTCTTAATATTGAATGGATTACTTCCTAGATTTCATGGCAAAATGTCGGTGGATATGGTGTCCCCAGATTTCACCCTGAAATCTGAGACTGCCCCATGTAAATTTTTTTTTCGTACTTTTAAAATAGTGGGTCGTTTTGTATTTTTATTGCCAAAAGATACTTGTATTGTGTCAAGATATTCCCAGTGAATCATAGGAGCCAATTTCGATAAATACCCAGATGCCGAAAATCGTTTTATCCCTTCATCGAGGTTTTGTCTGCGGGAAAATTTTATTTAATTATTTTGAGCCCCGTTTGAAGTAAATTGTGCTCCGGTTTAGCCCTCACATATACCAAAGTAGGGTTGAAATTTTGCGTGTCCCTCCTCAATGAAGGTGAGGCTGCCTTTATTGAAAACCAAAATCGTATTTACATCTGGTACATTCAAAATTGTATGTGGGGGGTGTTTTGGAACATCAATGGAAAGAAAAGTGAATGAGGGAGATGGAATGGAATGAAGGAAAGGAGTGAAATGGAATGAATTGAAAGAACATGCAAGAGTTAGGTAAAAACAGAGCCTAATATTGCATGAAGAGGAAAGATGAATAACTAACACAAATAAAACGGAGTTTGAGTTAGCTAAACAAGAATGTGTAAAAGGGAACACACGTGAGCAAGTAGATAATCAAAGCTTGATCACTGTGAACTAGAACAACAGATTAATAACGTTGACAATAAGATCAAAGACAATATTTGCATGCAAGATTCAAACACTAACATCTAATGAACATAAGAACATCAAATGTTATAAGAGACAATGAATGGGACACAAAGTTCATATTTCATTAACTCCAAAATGTCTTCTCAAAAGAACACAAAGTTTCTTTCTTTGAAGTAAAGCTTGCATACAAAAGTATTTTCTTCTCCTCTCTCAAAGTCACCTTTACAAATGAGCCCCTCACTTCCTTTTATAACCCAAAAGTTGGTTACAAAGTAGTTAGGGTTTTACATGATCATTAAATAAGGCACTTAAGTGACCTTTGACTTTTTCTAACCAACTTTATTAAAAACAACTAAAAATAGAAATCACTTAAGTTATCCACAGTTTCCCGAAAACAAATAACAACATCCTTTTCTTAAAAATCCACTTTTTAAAATATACAATAATAACCAATGCCTTATCCATTGAAATGGGGTCCGCCTATCTCAAACGTATGAGAAATGGACTCTCCCACTTCGTTAGATACCAAGAAAATTATCTCCCTGAACCGCCGGTGAAATTAGGATCTGCCGCTTTTGCTAGTTGAAAGGATCTAAACCTTCCCAAAGTTTCAAACATCTTTTCTTCTTCTGGAGGTTCATTTGGTCGAAGAATAGCCTCACAAAATACCTACAATTCAAGAATCCTACTTGGCATATCATTTAAATTAATAATCTTTGATTGAGCGTTCTCAAATAAGTTCTTTAATTTGATGCACCGCTCCATTGAAACTGATGAGAAATTATCATGGAGTGTACATGTCCTTAAACAATTGTGAAAATTGCTCTTCCACTTGTTCCGATGAACACCTTTGATTATGTTCATTTACGAGGTTGCAAGGGATCTCAGCTATGAATTCTTGAATCAAGGCGAGTGAAGTGAAGGCTTCATTGCATATGCTCTCATAATGGATCATAGAATCCTCGAGAAGCATCTTCCTTGATTTGAGATGCAGACACCAAAGAAAACGTGTCCCTCGATGTTCAAATTCGAGAATTCCTTCAATGGCTAAAACTGAGGATTCCATACTCGTCATCTCCTGCAGACTGGGCAATATCTCATCCAAATTTGATATATTAGAAACAAAAGTTTCCTTGAAAGAAAGAATTGGATCAAGATACACACTGACATCTTCATGGAGCTTAACCGCTGTTTTGATCGTCCCTTGGCCTAAAACGAGAATCTCTGAAAGCCAAGTTTTAGTGACATGGCCCAATGTGTTTATTTCTTTTGACAAATTGAGAGTTTCTTCATCAGGGGCAGCCACTGCATCAGGTACTGGGAAAGTGGATGATATGGGATTTATCAGATGTTGAACATATTCCACCAATTGATTCTTTTCGGCCTTGAGCTGAGAGTTCTGAGACTTATATTTCTCAAGTCTCTTTAACACGATATCAATCAATCTCGAGCCATTGCCATGTCACTTTCTAATGTGGACCTCCCAAGTCCAAGTCTGGAAACTTCATAATCAGCAGGTGTCATGGCATCACGCTCCTTATCAACTTGTGGGATGGCAAGATCTGCAAATCTGTTTCCGTCATTATCCACCATTATTCGAGAAAGCACCTTAGGCTTCTTGGGAATGACGTCATTCAAAGTTTGAAAAGGGCATCAAAATCAATGTCAATTGCCTTAACAACCCTCTTCCTTTTCTTAACCTCGGAATCAACCTAGGAAGGAGTATCATTCACTATTTCCGCATACAAAATCCTAGAGCTCGAAGCAATATTCTCATTGTTCTCGACATCATGAGATCCTGCAAGAATCCTATCCACGACCTCGATTTGAGGAGAAATAACCTCAATATCCACCTCCTGATCATTCGGGAGATTTTGGGAAATTTCTTCATGAACTGTAGGTTCCGAAGTGTTTGATATTTGGACTACTTGCACCTGAGTGGACGCTTGTGCAAGGCATGGCTGAGGATCGTTTGTCACGAGCTTCTGAGAACTATTAACAATGTGAGTAGAAGAATCTCTACTTGAAGTAGAAAATCCTGATACACGCTCTCTTCCTTCACCGGGCTAGGGTCTTTAGATTTTTCTCCTCGTGGCACATTATTCGGCGAAGTGGATTTTGGCAACCACTCCTTTCTTGCTTGTTGTGTATGATTGGATGGTACGGAGGTTGATCGAGAAGGGGCTTTGGTTGAATGAAGACCTCCTCGAGTTGGCAATTTTTGTGATCCTGAAGTATGATCTTGAATTGATTGTAACTTGGCAAGTTCTCTGTTGTACCAAGATATGCTTCTTTCAAGAATCGGTTGATTCTTGCTATCAAGAGAAAATTCATCTCTTTTGGTCCAGTCAATTCGAGGCAACGGGGTAAAAGCAATTGCATCATATGAAGGATCAATAACATCTTCATCATCATTTACGAACGAATCGAGGGTTCTTGATGCGAAAGGCCTTGATCTGAGCAAGTGTTAGGCGAGAAAACTCTCGTCTTCTTACTTCATGTTCGTCCGAACAGGCAGCCCAGAAATCTTCCATGGTAGGGTTATGTTGATACTTTGCTCCAAGAATCTTCTGCATATATCCATTGATATCAAACTGGGCTCTCTTCACATATGGATGAATTGTGATGAGGGCAAACTCTTTTTCCATGAGTTGTGCACTAAAAAGATTTGGACATTGGTATTCCCCGATTTGGATTGGGAAATGAATTCCCGAACGGTGCTTGTCACTGAGAAGACAATGAACTTGGAATAGTTGTCGCGCAAGCTCCATTAATGCCCATCTGTCACTGACGTACTTAGGAAGCTTCCATGGAGTACCAACAAAGCCACTCACGCGAATGTAGGAAAAGGATGAAAATTGAATAAACCATGTTCCCCATTGGGAAATGACATTCATGGCTTCTTTAGAAAATCTTTCCTCTGTATTCCGATTCAGGTTCCGAATCACGCGGAAGGTGAATGCATCGTTGACTCTTCTAAAATGGTGAGAGCTATTTTTGAAACTTAGTTGCAGGTAATAATGAAAACACTATTTGATGGCCCCATGACTCCTCTTGTTTCGAGTCCAGAAAATAGCTTTCTTCTTGCTACTGCATAAGTCAGATACGATGTCATGTAGAAGCATCCAATCATCTTAACTTCTATCAATTGTTTGTGAAGGGTATTACTGATAATGGTGGCCCAATCCACAAACTCTTTCTTGGCAAGGATGATACAGATAAACTGATACATCCATGGGTGGAAAATCCTAGCAGAGGGTAAACCGAAAACTCGACTTAGGAGAGTAATCATGTCCCCGATTTCTTCCACGAACTCAACGCGGTATAGTTCTTTGGGAAGCCGGTCAATTCGAGGCCTCTTGGTCACTAACCAATTGTTATTAACCATCTTGCTCCACCTAAGGGGTTCTTCATCCCAAAATTCTTGTGCTGACTGGTGAGTGATATCCGCATTCTCAGGAAAGTCAGGTATGCCGAGCAATTCCTCAATGTGCTCCGGTGTGATTAAGAGGAAAGGCTCGCGATTATCTTTAAAAATTCCTCGTCTCTCAGGATCATAATGCTCCGCACAAGCGATAACCAGCTCTGGACACTGCACCGAGACAGGAAATGTTGCTGCTTGAGGTAGACCACTATGGTAAAGCCTATCCGAGAATATGGTTTTGCCTTCAGTTTTCACCCGTTCACAGAATTGTTGCACATTGATGTGACCCAGATTTGTATCGGTGATATTGTCATATGCTGACTTAATGGAACTCGGGAGGGATGATTCCTCGAATTCATACTTGAGCGCGGATTTGTTCGATTTCTCCACTGGCTTCCTCGATCTTCCTGCAGATTTGTTAGATTTTTCGGCCATTATGAATTTCACAAAAAAATGACTCAGCACGCAAAACAACGCAAGCGGGGTCGGGTCTCAGTCTCCGAAACCCCCGTCAATGCAAGAAAAAATATGACTTGTTTTATTATTATTATTATTATTATTATTTTTTAAAAATAATAATAATAATAACCAGTCCCAAGCCAAAAATTTTTTTTTTAATACATCACACCGAGACTAGGTTTGAATTCCACTCGGCGACAACGTTTTTTTTTATTTTTTAAATAAACGAAATCACCCGATTTCTAATATCCCGATTTTTTAATTTAATTTTCCGGAGCAAATTCTCCTTGGTATGCGTGAAAATGGCCTGATTTTAATGACCTCGGACTTTGGGCTTTCCTTTGACTGCGTGAAATCTTGTTGTTTCTTTTTGGGCATTGAAACTGGTCTGTTCTCTTTGCTAGACTACGTTTCTCCTCCCTGCGTGTAAACTGAGGTATTTCTTCTCTCACGTGGAGACTGATTTCTTTGTTTGCTGCCTCCCTCAATGGAGAAATGCGTGAGAACTACAAACTTTTCCTTTCCTAGAGAGCTCCTGATTTTTTTTTTTTTGCAGTTCTTTCTCCCTGGCACGTGTGGAATATTTTCCTGGGGAATGCGTTCTTTGCTTGGATTTTGCTTCTCAAAACCTGCGTGGAAAACTGCTTCTTTTCTTTGGTAAATGCGTGAACTTTACAAAAAGAAATGAGTGGGCAAGTTATTTGATTCTATTTGACCAATGCGTGGCCTGTGTGGGATTTTTTTTTGTTTGGACTGTCCTCCTTATGACAAATGCGTGGGAACTTTTACTTTTAAAACCAATCACTTTTCCCCCTGCGTGGCCTTTGCATGGTCTTTGTCTTGTGTGCGTGGGCTATTTGTTTGGACTGTCCTCCTGCTGCGTGGAGATTAGCTTTGACCTGCTGCGTGGAGTCTCACTTTTGGTATTGTGGCTGCTTGAACAATGGGAAAAATCCTTGGCCAATGTGTGGCCTTTCCCTTCCTTGGCTGCGTGGATGGACTTTCTATGGATGCGTGGAAAATCTTCTCTTTAAAAATGTGTGGACAATTTTATTTATTCCCAGTTGAAATGTGGACTCTTGTTCTTGCAATGTATTGAAAAATGATCCTTTTGCATGCATTGAAAACTGATCCTTGACTGATGTATTACTTCCTATGCATGGATCTTCTTCCAATTGCTGCGTGGAGATTTGTTTGGACTGTCCTCCTGCTTCTTCACACCCTGCCATGCGTTTAGCTTCCTTTGGAAAAACATTTGTCTTTGGAAATTTGCTTTTTATTTCTTTGTCTTTTCTTTCAATGCGTATTCCTCCTTCACAATGGCGTTCACAATAAACTAGTATTGTTTGAGGGATGTGATACAAATATTACTTTGTTCCTTTAGAAGAAATAAGAAGCAATTTGAAAGCTTCGCACGACTCTTTCCAACGAGTTTGACGGAGGAATTTATGAGGATTAATTCAACTTCCCTCCTTCCCGGGTAGTGGAATTAATTGCCAGGGGGAAATGGGGAAATCAACGGCCAATTGCCAACGGAAATGGCAAGGCGGGCTGACAATCCCCATTTTATTTCCCCATGTGGGAAATCGAGATTTTTTTGCCCGTTTGCCAATTCATTAATTTGGCAATCGGGGGAAGAAATCCCACAAGCGGGATTTAAAACAAATTTGCCAGGAAAGGGGAAATCTGGGCCCGGGAAGCCAATTTGGCATCCCCAGCAATGGGAAGCGGAAGCTTATTTTTCCCCCGGCAATTAAAATAAAACTTGTCGAATGAATTTTAATTAATATTTATTTAATTAAAAACCCCAAAGTTATTAAAAATTAATTTTATCAAACAAAGAGTAATTAATTAATTAATTAATTAATTTTAACGTAGTTTATGACCTAGCGGAGGAGTTCTCGCCCGAAATGGACGAAACGAAGACCGAATGATCACAAAAATGAGACGATCGTGATGAGAGTGATAAATCACGCAAAGTAACACTTTTGAAAAATTTCAAAATTTCCATTCCAATTTTGGCGCCCAAGGATGAGGAAAAGTCAATGCATAAGGAGAAGTCAAAGAAGACTGGAAGTAGAATGCTAAAAATAAATTAAATTAATTTATTTAATGCAGCCCTAAAGCATGCTAAAAAGTGCGACCCATTTGGAGGATAAATAATACTTTTTGAAGTATTTATTAATGGTTATTCCTAATTTTGGCACATGGAGAAATAGAAGGTCAAAGCATAATGTTAAGTGAAAGTAGAGGGCTAAAAATAAATTAAATTAATTTATTTAATGGCAGCCATGAGCATGCATAAAATAGGCGCCCAAATTGAAGAGAAAAGCATGCTTATTAATTAATTAATTGCCAGAATAGGAGAGGCAATTATTAATTATAGAATGATGAAGGTTATATAAGCATGGGCTGCCATAATGATGAATTAATTAATTCTTCTAGCAAAGGAGTGCAGCCCAGACAGTTTTGGCGCCCAAAGGAGGAGGATTTTTGCTCAAAGAAGTGTTTTTCACTGTCGGAAAGCTTCAAGGTTTGGCGCCTAGGATTGGAGGAGCTTGTTTTAGGCTTGGTTAATTATCTGCATATTGGTACAGGTGCCCAGTGAAGTTGAAAATATTTATGCTTGCTTTGCATGCAAGCAAAGCCTCAAATTTTAGGGCAGCGAGCTTTATATGCAGATTTTTATGATAAAAATCAAGTGTTCATGTTCCGTTGCGCTGCGTCTTTGTCAATTAATTGTAGGTATTCATTACAGTGCTTATATAATCAAAGGGAGCTTAAATCCATGTCAAATACATTGAATATATTCTCCGAATTTGAAGAAATTCCCGATCTCTGCACCGGTTGTAAAGAATTCCGGCCGAATAAAAAGAAAAAAGTTACTTAGACAAAGATAGATCCGGCCATGGAAAAGCGGGATGATAGAGAAAGCTCAGGGGAATCATGCATTACTTCCAGATTTGTTGACATTGGAGACACAGATCTAGGTCCGGAACCTCTTTCTCGAATTGATTGATTGACGTATCAAGAGCCGGAAAGACTTCTCTCATGTGTGTAGTCAAAAGCAAGAAATCATTTGAGCTTCAAAGCATTCCCATTCACAAATTTCGGGCTTGTCGAATTTGTCATGGAGTGTGCAAGGTCGTACCATCCAAGATCCGATCAATCCTCGAGATGTCATGCGGGAAGACAATAATCCATTGGGCTAGACGCACGCTTCATCAATTATTGTCGAAGATTCCAACACGACAGTGGTGACTACTATCAAGATGCGCTGGACGCCTTTTGCGCAATGTATGGGAGAAGCATAAAGTCGACCGTGTGGGCATAATGAAGAACATGCATATGGAGAAGCCCGATCTCCATCCGAGTTCCCGAGGACTCTTCCACGATCCAATCTGGTGCAGGAGGTAGATGACATTACCAAATTGCTATGCAAGATAAATGGCGAAGCTAACGCTCACAACTTCCACTCATGGATGTATGCCTTCATCAGGACCATTGAGATCAACAAAGCAAATTCTATAATCAATTGGTTGGAAATCATCAGTGACAACATCGGTGAGCAACTCCGAATGTGAGGCGGACTTATAGCTTCAAGATGACTTCATATTTGGTATATGTAGCAGCCTCACAGGGTATCTTCTCCAAGCTGGATAGACGGGGTGTGCTCTCCAAGGATCCTATTTTTGAGTGCTATTTGCAGCTTACTGTGCTTGCATGCAATAAAGATTACAAGGTGGTCAACGATGGATTCTTCTACGGATTCATTTGCAGGCTGAACGGTGATCTGAAGACCAACAGGGTAAGCAAGGAAGCTTGGGAGTCAGATCCCGATTAACAATATCTTCATCCAGTTGCAGACTTTATATACCTCAAGGTCACCGACTTTTCGGGAGAACCACTGAAGTTGCCTAGATAGCCAAGAGACAAATTGGTCATCATGGAGTTGAGCGGCATGGATCGTGGAGATGCATGACCTACAAATCGAAACGACACAATTCTACAGGTTCTTCCCAATCACAAGTGGGCTATTACAGTACGCCGAGCATTCACAAAGCCGTAGGAATCAAGTGGAGATGTTATCTCGAGTACGAGCATGAGTTCTTCCCAAAGACGGTTGAACTTCGATCCATATGGGGTGGCAAGGAAGACAATCTCTAGAATATGTGCATGTGCCTTCGTTAGAAGATTTCGGATGACGTGCGTGTTGCGAGTACGGTTAGGAAGAAAGACTTCAACAGGTTATCAATGCGACAAGTGTTTGATTATGGATTAGCACGGATACATGCGGATCTTAAAGATGATGGGCTTGTGTTACTCGATGCATATCATCAAATGGGAGGAGATAGAGCCGTATTTCAGAGAACATTGATGGTCGCCACACGATCGAGGAGAGGTCCGCCCATTGCTTACAGTTAATACTTCAACTGGCCGTTCTTTGACAAAGGGAGATTGCCTTGGACGAAGCTTTGATGAATCGAGATCACAGCAACCTCAAAGATAGGAGAGTCCCTCAAAAGGAAGCATAAGGGAGAAAGCAACAGAAGGCCTGAAAAGATTAAAGTGCACAAGAAGTCTCATTCGAGGGAAAATGTTACTTCTATGGCTATGGTGCTAGTTCCGACTTCTCCAAATACAAGTATTTCACCAACTTTTGCACCTCAAAGATACTCGCTGCTCCTCTCGTTGAATCCGGCAACATTTGTGTTTTCTCCTCGCCACTCCGATCAAGACCTCTTCCCGAAAAAACGCTGAAGTCAAGTTTGATGATGACAAATTTGAAAAAGCTGTTTTTGGACAATACAGAGGACTCAGTGCAGCCATGACAGAAAGTAGCAATTTCGGATGGAGAGGAACCAAAGCACGAGATGGTGGTACATTCGCAACTTCTCATTCTCCGAGAAGCAATTTTTCGTGAGTGGTTGGCTTCATAGTCACCTCCCAGAGGCTAGAGAGGAGATCAACTTGAGGAACATGACTTGAACCGCTCCCGAGTCCAGGGTGGAAAAGACAGTAAACTTAAAGTTGCTAAGGTGACTTCAAGGTTGATTATTGAGGAGTCGGCGTAAGTTCACTAAGGTATTAGTTCCAGTAGAAGGAAAGAAGAAGGGCGAGCTCACGAGTAGCAGATATAATAGTGACCAAAGTTCCCATAGGTCAAGCCACTACTGAAGGATTGAAGCAAGACATGCAGACATTGATAAATGCTTTATTCCTTAAGCTTGACAAAGAAAAGGCGAAAAAGTTGAACTTTAAAACAAGGTGTCTCAGCTTCACTGCGAGATTATTGCCAAAGTTGCCAAATCTTCCACTCAACCAATTTCAGCACATAAGCAAGTGAGTGATCATCTGATGCAGAAGTGGAAGATGCTATCTATCAATGAATAAGAGTCTAATCATTCGCCAAGCTTGTGTACAACTCGAGGAGGTGCCGTCCGTCTAAAGGTTATGAAGGATGCATCGGTTCAGTTGAAACAACTGGTGATGAGCACAATGGATATGACTAGAGTTCTTTGAAAGTAACTTGACTACTCGGGTTGAGATAAATAAGTCATCGAGGGAGGATTTGATCGCAGAATGAATTGTGCCTCGATTGATGAGTCGAAAAGCGGAAGTAGCTTAAATTTGCAGTTTCTTTCCGCTTGGAGATCTTCAGGATCATGTTGAAAAGGATGCCGGTGCTTGAGAGTATGGCATCATGACTATCAGACAATGTCATTGCTTTCACCAATGAGGAAGTGGTCGGGAACGTTTCTTCATACAAAAGGACCATTCCTAACAAAGTGCCTGATTCCCTGGAAGGATCTCTTCTGATGGTGCAAGAGAGGATTGATGGAGCTGTTAGGCCTTTCACGATGGATTCCATCAGTAAGATGGTAACACTGTAGTCGATATTAAGAGGTTCGGGCCTAGTTTGAAGGATGTGGAAGCGTGCATCGAGGTTTTGAATGAAGGCTTGCTGCAATTCAGGACAGAAAAAGAAGTTGTGGCTAAAACAGATGGGAAGTTGCTGAATTACATGTTCGACAAGTATATTCAGTATCAAAGCAAAAAGAAGATGTAGGTGTTACAACTGCCAGATCTTTCTTTTTTTACTCTTTCTTTTTCTATTTCTACGTTCCCGGATGTAATTGTAAACGCTTAAAGTTATTGGTTTGAAAACCATTACTTTAAGTCATGTGTGGAACGATTCTATAAGTTAAGTGACAAATGTGCATAATTTTGACTAGAACTCCCGATGCATGCAACTTAGAGAGGAATTAAAGGAAGATGATCGCGATGTTATCTTTAATTCTTGTTTATGTTCTAGTTCAGCTAAGTTTCCCATTTGTAATTTCCTTCTACATTCTAAAGTAGAGGAAGAACCTTCTGTTAAGGATCATAATTTGTAAGTTAACATTCTTGTGTTCCGGACTTTGTCCCGAAACCCCGATAGCTATTTGAAGCAAAGGAATAGAAAGGAGCATATTTCCTGAGAACTTTTGTCGATTTGCATTTTGTTTCTAACTTTTTGTCTTAGATCTACTTATAAACTTTGTGTTATTCTAGATCTAGATCTCAAAGTTGCCTTTACTTATAATTCTCGTGTGTTAATATCTATTGGTTTTGTTTATGTGCATGCAATCAACTCGTATAATCTATTGATTGGGTTGCGCATCTTCCCTTTTTCTTTTCCCGTGTTTTTATTATTTCCTTTTTCATCGATTTTTCCTTTCTTTAACAATCGCTTACTTGTTTGCAAAACTATACAACTATGGTTCATGAGTCGTATGGTTAAAGTAATACCCCAAAAAGATACTAGCATATTTAATCGACAAATCTTACATGGGAGCCTCACCGGTAAATGATGGAGATTTATCTCATGACTACCCGTGTTTTCAGCTATGTAGAAAATCTAGCCAACAATTTGTGGCAACTCCGGCTCGAGGATCAACTATCTTTGCAGATCAAAACTTATCTCTCAGCAGATCGAGTGTTTCCCATTCAACTTCCAATCTGACCGATTATTTCTTCTGCACGAGCAATTCAATTTCAATCATCCTCCTCAAGTTAGAAGCCGTAGATCTAGTCTCTCACTAGGAAGAAGAGTACACACTCATCCAGATCCGGATCGTCTTCAGCATAATCTGGTGGTTGGAATTATTCACCAAGTCTACACAAGGAGAAGACGTGCCCCATTCATCATGCAGAATCAAAATCAGAACCAAATAGTACCTGTCCCATGGGGAGTAGCTTTTGGGCCACTGAACTTGACTCCGCCTATGCATAATCTGCCTAAAGGATCCAAAAAGAATTTTCCGAAATTCTTTGGAGATGGTAAGCAAAATCCAGATTATCATTTGGCAGCATTCTTCATATCTTGTGGTGTGCTTGCAGTGGAGCATGAAGATGTCTTGGTCAGACTTTTCATCGAGACTCTACACAACTTGGTGCAAATGGTTCTATTGGTTAGCCCTGAACTATAACAAATCAAGGCCCATGCAAGAGCAATTTCTAAAAAGATTCACTGCAGAAGACGCCAAAGACGTTGATCACTCAACCGACGCAATTAAAGAAGGATCCAAATGAGAACATGTTGGACTTTATTGCAAAGTTCCAAAGGATTTTATATAAAATCCCCACTTCACTGCGCTTGAAGTGATGAAAATCAAAAGACGTTTTTATAAATGCTTTGTTGCACCAAGTCGGATATCGCCACGAAGGGCAAGACCTGTGAATCTACTTGAAGCACAAAATGTTGCCGTGGAGGTCGAAGATGACTTGATCATGGCTGGAAAAATCAGGCAATCACCCCACAAAGGTGATGTGGTTTCTTCAAGTACTTCGGATGCTTTGTTGATAGGTTGGCTAACGATATGCTACAAATCAAGAAGCAAGATATCTCAAGCGGAAAATGCGACCCTTCAAGAATAGCTCCTACTCGGACCTTTAATAGTCAAAATCAAAATCGAAATAGACTTACTTTTGCTGCCCACATGCTGTTGGCATCGAAGTTGCTCCAAGGAACAACTTGGAAACTAATGAAGATGATCTTGGCATCGATGAATCATTTGATGATGATGACTTTGTAGATCCCTGGTGACTCCAACATTGGTTTTACGGACTACGAATCGACGAGGGCTATTATGAATCTTTTGAAGATTCTGATGGTCACACATTTGCGGTGTTCACAAGGTCCCAAGCATGCCAAAATGCCGAACCATCCACAAGCGGCCATAGAAGAGAAAGAGAAGATCCTGGGCCAGATGTTACTACATTAGCTCCCAAAGATAAGCATTCAAATTCTTTCAATTCACAAGCAGAGGGCTAATGTGCATCCGACTGAAGTAAGTCAAGCTTTCGACATAATTGATCACATTAAAAAGACCAAAGTCCAGATGTTAGAAGCTGAGTATTTGAGGGCATTTCCTGATCAGCTAAACAGGTTGGTCAAGTATGTGCAAAGTAATGGTCCCAATACTCCAACAAATAATGTTTCACGAGGTATCTTGTCTAGTCCGAAGATTACTCCTTCAAACAATGCGGCTGCAAGCTCTTCTCCTTCTACTTCTTCTCTTGCTACATCGGAAAGGATTGAGCCATTCTATGTGTCACTGCTTATTAATGGTTACAAATTGAGCAATTGCATTTTGGACTCTGGAGCTTCTGACAATGTGATGCCTGCCAAAGTTGTTGATGCTTTGGGTCTCACATTGACAAAAACCATTGGAAGATGCTATTTAATGGAAAGGCAAGTGCCTCTGGTTGGGCAAATCAAAGATGCACAGCAAGATTTGCTTCATTCCAAGACAAGAGATTAAAGATGACTATCCTCAGTAGTAGACATCCCAATATCTTATGGCATGTTGTTAAGTAGAAATTTCGTAAAGAATCATGGAGAAGTCAAGATGGATTGGTCTTGTGCGCACATACTAATCAAAGGAGTTAATCAAAAGTTAGAACCCGAGAAGAAATCCAAGAACACGATTGAAGTCTCGAAGATCCTAGATCTTAGATCTTGTTTCAAGAATCCGATCACGAAGTCTATTATCTAGAAATGGATAAAGAAGAAATTCAACCTGTGATCCAAGAACCACATCAACTGGATAATAAGGTTTGGTCTTTGGAATTTGATGGCAACTGCTGTTCATTTGGATCTCAGTGCGACGTTGTTCTTATTTCTCTTGAGGGAAAGGTGCATGCACATTCCTTCAAGTTAATGTTCGAAAATACTAACATGGCAGAGTATGAAGCACTGTTGTTAGGTATGGAACATGCAAGAACAATGAGAATCAAGCTCTTACATGCAAAGGGAGATGCTGAGTTGATTGTTAAGCTAGATAAGAGGTCTCTACCAAGTCAAAAAGGACAAACTTTGGCATTATAGAGATCGAGTCTACTCTGCTATCCTAGATTTTTCAGCTTTCTCAGTATTCTATATTCCGAGAAAGCAAAATTCTAGAGCTGATTCACTTGTAGTGACAGTAACTTTATTAAATCCAGATCAGCCTCCAACATTTTCAGACAGGGAATTACAAAGTTGAGATGGTCTTCCACCCGAAGGTTCCTGATAACGTCCAACAATGGCAGGTTTTTAATGATGACAAGCAAATTGCTGCATTTCTCCAACAAAAGGACAACTTTGAAGAGATATACTATAAGGGAAGCAACTCACTTCCAAGAAAAACTACTGTGGGAGAAACGGATGCAAAGGTCTCAAAAAGTTGAGAGATTATCCAGTTGAAGGGAAATAAAATTCCTAAAGGCTTAGTATCTCTTGAGGAAATGTTTGACAAACATGATCAAATGCTTAAAAAGAATGAAGAAAGTGGGGAAGGTTCTTCCTCCGATACACAGTTACTAAATTTGGGAGCAAGCAATGATCCTAAATTAGTAAATCTGGGTAAGTGTTGTTCAGAGGCAGAAAGAGAAGCTTTTAGAAAGCTTCTTAAGAAATATATGGATGTTTTTGCTTGGTCTTACCAGGATCTAAAGACATATCAGCCTGTAGAAGTTCAACACTATATCCCATTAAAACCAGAACAAAAGCCTTTCAAACAGAAGTGCGGCGACACAATCCTACTATTTCGAACTATCTTTGCAGAAATCCAAAAGTCAAGTAGATGCAAAGATAATTTATCCCATATATCACTTTGAATGGTTAGCCAACATAGTTCCTGTGAGGAAGAAGAGTGGCGAGATTAGATTGTGCGTTGTGAGCTTCATTAAAAGATAACTACCCCATCCCCATCATGGATCATACTCGCAGTGTTATTCTTCGGATCTAAAATGCTTTCCATGCTTGATGGTTTGTCGAGTGCTACAATCAGGTCAAGGTGGCTGAGGAAGATCAATATAAAACAACATTCATTACACCTTGGGAAATTTTGCTTATCAGAAAATGCCTTTCGGTTTGATCAATGTTGGAGCTACATTTCAAAGAGCTATGGATTTAGCATTTGCTCATCTCAAGGATGTAAGCATAGTAGTATACCTCGATGATCTGACAGTCTTTTCTAAGAACAAAAGCGCGCACATTTCAAATCTAGAAGAGGTTTTCATCCAATGCCGCAAACATGGTATTTCTCTGAATCCTAAGAAATCTATCTTTGCTGTAACAGAAGGAAAGCTACTAGGGCATATCGTCTCAAAGGAACTAAGATAGATCCGGAATGTGTTAAATCTATTCAAACTTTGCCATTGCCAACATCCAAAAAAGGGGTTCACTCTTTCTTTGGTAAAGTTAATTTTCTCAAGAGATTCATCCTTGACTTTGTTGAGCTAACTCGTCATATCTCAAATATGATGAAGAAGACACATGATTTCAAATGGAGCAGCGAAGGGAAGGAAGCATTCGAGAAAATTAAAGAAGCTTTGTTAAAAGCCCCAGTCTTGGTTTCACCTGACTTTAGTAAAGAATTTATTCTTTACTGTTATTCCTTTGAACACACAATGTCAGCAATCTTGATGCAGAAGAATCAGGAGGATGTAGAAGCTCCGATTGCTTTCATGAGCATACCTTTAAAATCTTATGAGTTGAAATATACTCCAATGGAAAAACATGCATACTCAGTGGTAAAGGCATGTAAGGCATTCAGGTACTATATTCTTGCCTCACATACTATGGTCCTGGTTCCAGACATCTTTGCAGGTGAAATCTATTCTCACCCAACAAGAGTTAGGGTTGTTAAGAGGCACATGGGTGACGAAAGTGTAAGAATACGACTGGATATCCTGTAATGTCCCCATTTCTGAAGACCCTTAGCCTATACGTCCCCGTGGGCTTCGGGATGTGCAAGGGGAACATTTTTATTAAATAATTAAATATTATTGCTTGGAGCAATAATTATTTAATTATTTAATTATTTAATTATAAAAGTTATTTAATTTAATTCCCAAAATATATAAAATTAAATGGGGAATTAATTAAATAAAAAGTTAGGTGGCTTTCATTGATAAAATCACCCTTTGCAAAGGGGACGCCACACCTAGGGAAAACAAACTGCTTTTATTTAATATTTTCCCTCTCCTAGGGTTTTTGAATTTTGTGCCTCCTTACTTATAAAAGGAGTGCTAGGGTCATTATTATGATTATGTTATGATGAACTTATTTTGATACTCCATGCTTGGAGTTGGGATGCATGCCCATTGATGTTCTCTCTCTCTTGCGTGGGAGGTTGGATTGAGTTGGTTTTGAGATTCATTTGAAGTATTTATTTGTGAGATCCATGTCTTTGGCTTTAGCGAATTTTTAGATGAAGTTTACCATTAAAATCTGCATGTTTTTACTGTAGCGGCATCACTGTAGCGATTCACTGTAGCAGCTGGTTTGTGATCAAACATAAGAGTTTTTGGGATGCTTTTTGGCAAATCGACTTTGGTGTATTGGTTTACAATTTCAGTGATTCCTTTCATAATATCTGTGAGCTGTTTGTATGCATTTCTGAGGGTGGCGTGATCATCCTTTTGCATGCTTTCATATCCTAATATTGCAGCGACTTGCTTTTATGATGTTGTGATCAGATTTAGTGCATTGTTTGTGTGGATCGACTGAGCTAGTGTCATGATCTTGAGCCCTTGGTAACAGCGATTCATCTAGGGCATATTGATGCTAATTATTGGTGTGATAAGGATCTGATTTTAATATAAATTAAGACTGCTATTTATCCTTGACAAGTGATTTCATTGTGTAACCGTTTGGGTGCTTAAATGCATGTTCTAATGCTCTATGGTACAGCGTGCTGGGTAAGGCTGAGTTACTAGTTGCAGCGACTGGTATTGGCGAGTTTGGCATTATATTTGTGTGTTCCATGATCTGAATCGTATCTAAGGAGACTGCTGTTCATCTCTAATTCTAGTGACCTCAATGGGAGATGCATATTTAATGTTTTAATGCCTGTTTTGACCCCTACATAATCAGCGAATTAATAGTATACTTTGCAGCCTGTAGTTGCATGATCTATTGATGTTTGACAGCGATTTACAGTTCTACTTGTGACTGAAATATTCCAGGGATTGGCAGATTGACTGAGGTTCCTATTGTGTGAAGACTATATATATATTTTGGGCAACGAATCGTATTGGTTTGCAGACCTTCTTGTGGCTAGGAGATTGCATGGTTCAATGGTGTTGAAAGTCTCTTTTGGTAGCCAAAGGATTAAGGATATTGTGGTATGGTCACCTTTCTTTGCAATCCACATCTGGAACTAGATCAAATTTCATAGACATATATTTAGCAATTTACATTGGTGGAACGACATCAAATTTGAAGATCCTTTGCAAATGTGTTATTGCTTCTTTGATGCTCAACAATAGTGGTTTCATTACAGCAAACGGTGCTAGTATTTTGTGGGATGCTCAATGACAGTGATTTGCACTAATTAGGAAAGAAACTTAGGTCTGATTTGTATGTTCAGCTGAGGATAATTGCTAAACTAATTAGTAGAGGCCATTAAACCCTTGTCCACAATTTGTTTATGGAGTCATATATTTGATCGGTTCAAATATTTCTGATTGGATTTGACTATTTGTATTTGATTGGAGCATCAAGAGTTCGTTGTTTGCATATTTTCCATTGATCCCTAAGTGGGATATTACAGGATATCAAACTCTACCATCTTTGAGCCACAAGACTTGTACCAAATTTTCCTTCGACAACACAAGAATCAAATGTCCAAGTGATACTATCATATATGAAATTCACAACAACAAGATAAAGTGCATGAAATGACTCTAAATGGGCCTCAATACCGTGAAGAATGACTTCATATCTTTAAGGGATGATATCACCTAGGTAAAACCCATATCATGATTGAAATTAACCATGCTCAATCCACAAGAGTTGAAATTTGCCAAGATATAACTGCTGTATCAAAATTGAAAGTGAGTTTCTTATCATGTAATATGTGGTCCATGTAATTCCCTTATTTCAAGGCTTTCATGATTACCACCATGGCCGTGAGCTCCCAAAGTGAATGGCTGAATATTGCTTTTCCCATCGGTGCGAAGAAATAAGAGAGTCAAGAAGACTAGACACATCTTTCTTCAAAACACTCCCGAGCTTCCCATGTTCATCAACAACTTCATCATCCTCATTAGCCAATCATATTTTGAATAATCTATTACCTTAGCATCTGATTTTTCTGTGCCTTCACATTTGGTGCAAGTATTAGATACAAAAAGTTCATTATTATGCATCAAAGAACTCATACCTTGAGGATCCATTCCAATATCCTTTTTGAGGATGGTGACTCAAGTGGCACATGGGTGACAAAAGTGCAAGAATACGACTTGGATATCAAACCCACAAAGCTGGTTAGAGGAAAAGGCTCAGTGTGAATTGATGATTGAGATAAAAGCAACAAATGTGGCCCGAGGTAGATCAAGATTTGCCTATGCTCCTTTTTATAGATCTCGATGGAAGAGTGGTACAAGAATATTGCCTATTTTTTGACTTATGGAGAATGCCCAATCAACTTTCTCGAAAAAAGAAACGTACTATTAAACTAAAGTCCAAAGACTTTGTTCTTTGGGACAATGGTTTATACAAAAGAGGAATCGATGGTGTGTTTCTCCGATGCGTAGATAAAAGCTCAAAAGCAGATCAGCTCTTAAAACAATTTCATAACATGGCTTGTGGTGGTCATTTCTCGCTCGAGTCACTTTCACAAGATCCTTCGAGCAAGGGGTTACTTGACCACACTTTTTCAAGATACCGCAGAATGGGTGTCTAAGTGCCAAGCGTGCTAACACTTTGTTGGGCATGTAAAATTGCCCTCATTACCTTTAAAACCAGTTGTAATCAAGAACCCTTCTAAGAATGGGGCATGGATTTTATCAATATGCTCAACCCGCCTCCAAATTCGGTCATCATTATATTCGATACTACGATTATTTCAAGAGTAAGTGGGTAGGGCCATTCTTGTTAAGAATGCCACTTCCGCTGGAGGTGTGTAATTTTATACAGAAAATATTGTTATTAGGTTTGGCGTGCCCAGTAAAATAGTAGCAGACAACGCTCCTAATTTGTCTTCTGAGGAGCTGGTTGATTTTGCTACACGCATGGGATCTAGCTAGTACATTCCTCCAATTATTATCCACAAGGGAATGGCTAGGCTGAATCAAGCAATAAAAATCTGGTGACTATCTCACAAAGTTAGTAATCAAAATCAAAGAACTTAGCACAAGTTGTTTGATGCACTATGGGCAATATGAGAGAGATTACACCAAAGAAGGCTATAGGCATGTTCCCTTTTCAATATTATATGGAAGAGACACAGAGCGCCTCTTACCTTGGAATTGCCTATCTTACAACTTTCTAGAGCCTTGGAGGATTCCACATTCACCGATGCTATTGAAAAAATAATGTATCCATCAATCATGAGAGGTATAGGTTCAAGTAAAGAGCATGATTGTCAGAGCATCAAAAGAAGGTGAAGGTGATCTTCGACAAAAAGGCCAGGGAAAGAAAGTTTGAGATCAATGACTGGGTCCTTTTATGGGACAAAAGAAGAGAAACAAAAGGCATGCACGGGAAATTCGATTCACTATGGAAAGGGCCTTTTGTGATTAAAAAGATCGCCGGAGCTGATAGCTTCATTCTTGCTCATCAGATGGAGTCAATTGCGATCAAGCTTTCAATGGGCAACACTTCGCTCCAGCACATAAAAGAGCAGTGTAAAACTTGTATGTATATAAATAAAACTGTTTTTCCTTGTTTTTGTGTGTTGTGTCGTTTTTGTTTGCCTGACCCCGAGCCCAAAGGACAAGATACGAAACCAGAGATGTTGGGATCTCATCTTTACCCTTATCATTTTGACAGAGGTAAAATGTCCACAGAGGGAGCCGATTGGTGTTCCCGATTTCACCTTGAAATCCGAGACTCCCCCATGTGAATTTTTTCTCGTACTTTTAAAATAGCGGGTCGTTTTGTGTTTTTATTGCACAAAAGATACTTTGTATTGCACAAGATATTCCCAGTGAATCATAGGAGTCAATTTCGACAAATACTCAGATGCCGAAAATCGCTTTTATCCCTTCATCAGTTTTGTCTCAAGGGAAAATTTTATTCAATTATTTTGAGTCTCGTTTGAAGTAAATTGTGCTCCGGTTTAGCCCTCGTTAAAATCTTGCGTGTCAATATTCACATATACCAGTAGGGTTTTCACCAGGAATCCTGGGCTTTATCTGTGACTTCTAACAACGTTTTGCGTTTTTTTATTTTTCTCGTATTTTTCTCTGTGAAATTCCCTAGGTCAATTCCTTCACAAGATACTGCTTTTCTTGCTTGAGTATCTAGAGATAATCTACGATCGCCATGCCGAGAAGGAATCAACCTTAGGAAGTCGTTCTCTTTAAAAAGACGAAGTCGTACACAAAAAAAGCTTCTTCTGACAAGTCGCATTTATGGGAATGGATAGATTTAAGCTATAATGGGATTTTTGGTCGCAGCAGTGTGGGATTTTTGTACTTGCCTTGCAGGTACTTTTTCCCATGAAGGCAAAGTCACTTAAGTTATGATTGGAAAATTAAAGGTAAGAGTGACGGAATTTCTTACTCGCCTTGCAGGTGAAAATTCCCATTATGAAATAAAGAAAAATTATTTAAGACATAGATGGGAATTTCTTATTTGCCTTGCAGGTAAAAATCCCATTATGGAGGGCAAACAACTTAAGTGGATAATGAGATTTTTGGAGCTGCCATGCAGGGTGAATAATCCCATCAACATTGACTTTTAAATATAGAAATCAGCCTTTGCCAAAAAGTGCGACCTCTTTGAGCATTAATTAATTTATTTAATGACATTTATTAATAGTCTCCCTTCCAATTTTGGTGCCCAAGGATGAGGAAAAGTCAATGCGTGAGGAGAAGTCAAAGAATACTAGAAATAGAATGCTAAAAATAAAATAAATTAATTTATTTAATGCAGCCCTAAAGCATGCTAAAAAGTGCGACCCATTTGGAGGATAAATAATACTTTTTGAAGTATTTATTAATGGTTTTTATTCCTAATTTTGGCACATGGAGAAATAGAAGGTCAAAGCATGATGTTAAGTGAAAGTAGAGGGCTAAAAATAAATTAAATTAATTTATTTAATGGCAGCCATGAGCATGCATAAAATAGGCGCCCAAATTGAAGAGAAAAGCATGCTTATTAATTAATTAATTGCCAGGAATAGGAGAGGCAATTATTAATTATAGAATGATGAAGGTTATATAAGCATGGGCTGCCATAATGATGAATTAATTAATTCTTCTAGCAAAGGAGTGCAGCCTGGACAGTTTTGGCGCCCAAAGGAGGAGGATTTTTGCTCAAAGAAGTGTTTTTCACTGCCGGAAAGCTTCAAGGTTTGGCGCCTAGGATTGGAGGAGCTTGTTTTAGGCTTGGTTAATTATCTGCATATTGGTACAGGTGCCCAGGTGAAGTTGAAAATATTTATGCTTGCTTTGCATGCAAGCAAAGCCTCAAATTTTAGGGCAGCGGGCTTTATATGCAGATTTTTATGATAAAAATCAAGTGTTCATGTTCCGGTTGCCGTCTTTGTCTGAATTAATTGTAGGTATTCATTACAGGTGCTTATATAATTGAAAGGGAGCTTAAATCAATGTCAAATACATTGAATATATCCTCCGAATTTGAAGAAATTCCCAGATCTGCACCAGTTGTAAAGAATTCCGGCCGAATAAAAAGAAAAAGTTACTTAGACAAAGATAGATCCGGCCATGGCAAAGCGGGATGAAAGAGAAAGCTCAGCGGAATCATGCATTACTTCCAGATTTGCGACATATCGAGACACGAGATCTAGGACCATAACCTCTTTCCGAATTGATTGACAGATCAAGAGCTGGAAAGACTTCTCTCATGTGTGTAGTCAAAAGCGGTAGAAATCATTTGAGCTTCAAAGATTCCCATTCACAAATTTCAGCTTGTCGAATTTGTCATGGAGTGTGCAAGGTCGTACCATCCAAGATCCGGATCAATCTCGGATGCTTTGGGGAAGACAATAATCCATTGGACGACAGTTCATCAATTATTGTCTCAAGATTCCAACACGACAGTGGTGACTACTATCGACATCTTTGGGCGCCGACAATGATGGGAGAAGCATAAAGTCGACTGTGTGGGCATAATGAACAACAGTATATGAAGAAGCCCAGATCTCCATCCAAGTTCCTAAGGACTCTTTCACGATCCAATCACAGTGCAGGAGGTAGATGACATTACCAAATTGCTATACTGAGAGGACTCGGTAGCCCGACGACACTAAAGCGGTTTCAAATGGAGAGGAACCAAAACACGAGATGGTGGTACATTCGGCACTTCTCATTCTCCGAGAAGTAATTTCTCAGAGTGGTTGGCTTCACAATGGTCCCGAGGCTAGAGAGGAGATCAACTTGGAGGAACATGATTTGCAACTGCTCTTGAGTCTGGGCGGAAAGGACAGAAAACCTAAAGTTGCTAACGTGACTTCGAGGTTGATTATTGAGGAGTCGGGCGGTTCGCTAAGGTATCGATTCCAGTAGAAGGAAAGAAGAAGGGCGAGCTCACGATAGGGGATATAACATGACCAAAGTTCTCATAGGTCAAGCCACTATCAAGGATCAAGCATGACATGCAGACATTGATAAATGCTTTATTCCTTATGCTTGACAAAGAAAAGGCGGAAAAAGTTGAACTTCAAAAGCAGTGTCTCGGTTGTGCGAGATTATTGCCAAAGTTGCCAAATCTTTCACTCGGTAATTTCAAAGACATAAGCGGTGAGTGATCATCGATGCGAAGTGGAAGATGCGGTAACCGTGTTAAAGCTATCGACGAATGGAAGAGTCAATCATTCGCCAAGCTTCATGCAACTCGGGAGGTGCCGGTTCGTCTAAAGGTTATGAAGGATGCATCGGTTCAGCTGAAACAACTAGTGATGAGCACAATGGACATGAACAAAGTTGCTGAAAGTAACTTGAGTACTGCTGAGATAAATAAGCTTCCGAGGGAGGATTTGACTGCAGAACAAATTGTGCTCGATGGATCAGTTGAGAAGGGGAAGCAACTTGAGTTTGCAGTTTCTTTCCGCTTGGCGATCTTCAGAATCATGCTGAAAAGAATGCGGGCGCTTGAGAGTATGGCATCATCACTATCAGACAATGTCATTGTTTTCACCAACAAGGAAGTGGTCGGGAACATTTCTTCATACAAAAGGACCATTCCTAACAAAGTTCCTGATTCCCTGGAAGGATCTCTTCTGATGGTGCAAGAGAGGATTGATGGAGCTGTTAGGCCTTTCATAATGGATTCCATCAATAAGCTGGTAACGCTGCAGTCAGACATTAAGAGGTTCGGGCCTAGCTTGAAGGATGTGGAAGCGTGCATCGAGGTTTTGAACGAAGACTTGCTGCAATTGAGGACAGAAAAAGAAGTTGTGGCTAAAACAAATGGGAAGTTGCCGAATTACATGTTCGACAAGCATATTCAGTATCGAAGCAAAAAGAAGATGTAGGTGTTACAACTGGCAGATCTTTCTTCTTCTACTCTTTCTTCTTCTATTTCTACGTTCCCGGATGTAATTGTAAACGTTTAAAGTTATTGGTTTAAAATCCATTACTTTAAGTCAGTGGAACGATTCTATAAGTTAAGTAACAAATGTGCATAATTTTGACTAGAACTCCCGATGCATGCCACTTAGAGAGGAATTAAAGGAAGATGATTGCCAGATGTTATCTTTACTTCTTGTTTATGTTCTAGTTCAGTTAAGTTTTCCATTTGTAATTTCTCTTCTACATTCTATAAGTAGAGGAAGAATCTTTGGGTTAAGGATCGAATTTGTAAGTAATATTCTTGTGTTCCAGACTTTGTCCCGAAACCCCGATAGCTATTTGAAGCAAATGAATAGAAAGGAGCATATTTCCTGGAGAACTTTGTGTCGATGGTGCATTTTGTTTCTAACTTTTTGTCTTAGATCTACTTATAAACTTTGTGTTATTCTAGATCTAGATCTGAAAGTTGCCTTTGCTTATAATTCTGTGTGTTAATATCTATTGGTTTTGTCTATGTGCATGCAATCAACTATATAATATATTGATTGGGTTGCACATCTTCCCTCTTTCTTTCCCGTGTTTTTATTATTTCCTTTTTCATCAGATTTTTCCTTTCTTTAACAGCTGCTTACTTGTAGCAAAACTATACAGCTATGGTTCATGAGCTGCATGGTTAAAGTAATACCCCCAAATAGATACTAGCATATTTAATTGACAAATCTTACATGGGAGCCTCACCGGTAAATGATGGAAATTTATCTCATGACTGCCTAGGTTTTCAGTTATGTAGAAAATCTAGCCAACAGGATATCTCATCCAAATTCTCGGAGGAACTCAAGTGGGCTATCATTTACTAAATTTCTGCACATGTATACAACAAATTTTAAATGTTTTGACTGCAAATTTGCATTGTATTAGATAAAAAAACAAATAGTCGTTTTAAGATAAATACCATCTCTTATGTTTTCCCCATATTTTTAGCTAAAAAAATAGTTAGAGAAGAAAATCAAAGTAATGCTTTAGAATTAAGACTCTTTGTCAATGCTCTAATACAATTTGTTTTTCTTGATTATCAACGTCTGAATATATGATACCAATTTACTCAGAAATTCCAAGATTTTAATGGAAAATGCGAGATAAATTTGAGATAAAATTATATAGTTTAGAATTCCTTATATTCCCTTTGCATTTTACTAATAGATGATAAAATAAAATAGTTTAGACTTCTATTTCCTTTGTACAAGTAGTGTTGATTTTTTAAGGAACAATTGGAATTATCTCCCTTTATGGAGTTCTCTTATATTTACCTAAAGAATTTTCCTCTCACTACACCAACCCTTTACCTAAAGAATTTTCCTCTCACTACACCAACCTTGAGCTCTTTGCTCTCCTTTTTGTAATGACAACCATCAAGCACGAGACACTTTTATATGTTGTTCTTCATATGATTCACGACATAAGGAATCGACTCATAGCCATTACAATAGTTACGTATCTGTTGAATTGCATCAATAACATTAACTTGTCTATACCTGTAATTTGTTGTCTTCATCTATGAGTTGGTTAATCTCTGTGATGATTTGACTTCCTAGGTGGCTTCGTGGCCTTTCTCGTCACCTGATTGAGTGCAACTCCCATAAACAGGGTTAATATTTTTGCATGATCCAACCAAATTCTGCATGCATTTTACGGGGCCCACATTTTCACGTGGAATGATGATTTTGGGATTTGCTTCTCAGTGGTCTTTACAATTGCATGTGGGTTTCTTTGTGGCATTACTTGTGTATGCGAGAATATTGCCTTTCATTTGCCTGGTTTTCTTCCTCAACATTTTGTTAAAGATTGGCGTGTTCTCAATCTTCTTGCAGCGTTACACACTTTACATGGATGGTTTAGTTACCACAATCTAGTATTGCTTTGAGACTTCTTCCCGTAATGTGAGATCTTGAGTTGCGAGTTAATGCCTGTCATTCCTCTTTATAGGGTCTTCTGCTCTTATTGGTGGTTTTACAACGACATTGCATTTTTGTGTATTTGTTAGTAGTGTGGGCTTATATATTGTAGGTTGGTGCCTTTACACCTTGATTTGAAGGGTGTTGCTTACTGTGTTATCTCGTGGAATGATCAAAAAGTATCCCAGTATCAGTAGATCTCCATCGGGGAAAATGACAGAGCGAAACTGTTTGAAAGGCATTCCCGACCATCCACGATCCCCACGACTCTTTGTTTCAGTTCTAGCGCCAGTAATGTCCCCCTTTTTAAATAAAAATTAAAATAAGGGAAATTTGATTTGCACATGTGAATTTAAAAATCAAAATATATTTTAATTGTGCAAATCAAAAATAAGAAAGAAATCGATTACCTTGGGATAATAATTATTTATTTTGAAGGTGAATAAAGTGACAAAGCAAGTCGCATTTTTCTGGGATTATTTAATGATTGTTATTTAGAATAAATCGATTTATTCTAAGCTTGGGTCGATTCATATGGGCATCATTTGATTTAATTTCCCCATGCATTTAATATTTGTTTTGAGTGTGATTTCCAGGAAAATTTTAAATAAAGATTCCCTCCTAGACTTTGGCGCCAAAATTGAAGGAGCCTTGGAGATTGAGCAAGGAAAAGATATAAAAGAAGATGATGGGCACTCCTTTTCGCATGTTGACGGTTATTATAACTTATCTTCATGCTTGAAGAGGGATGTATGCCCACTTGTGATAAAAAACAAAAAGTGTTCATCAACACCACCCATTGTGAAGTGTGTGCCCTTGAGAGCTTGAATTGATAAGTTATTTGCATTTTCCTTCTATATATGTGAGTCGCCATTTTTGGAGAGTGCATAAGCTTGTTTGGAGAGTTTTTGAGCTATCTTGGGATCAATTAAATTCTAGAAATTGCTGCTAGTTTTTCATGATATAAATCGACTTGGTATGAAACATTCTTGCATGATTTTATGAGGTTCACATGAGGGTTAAAATCTGATTTGTTTCTGCATCTAATTGGGGCATGTGGTGATCATTTTTATAATATTTTAGCTTGTAAACACTGCTGGAATTTATTTAATGCAAGTCGACTTACCTGGGTATTTGATAACAATGTTTTGGAGGGTTTTTGAAGGGTTTCCAAGCTGTTGTCATAAACTATTTATTGCAGATCTGAAACAACATTTATTGGGCTGGGAAGTGAAGGAAAAAGAGCTTGAATAAATTTAATTATTTGTCCCTAACCCTAGCGACTTGTTCTGCAGATTTGGGGGTTGGTTTGAGTGGGTGAAAAATTTTGATTGTTGGTTCCTTTGAAAGCTCCTAATTTTATCTTCCATCTGCAATTTGTTTCATGCAAAAAGAGTCAATATTAAGGAAGATATTAATTTTCAAAGTTTTCAGTTATTTTCCAGCATTTCAATTTATTTTTCTACTTCTGCAATTTTATTGGTTAAAGAAGTGTTAATTCCAACTAGATAGCCCATCTGAACCCTTACCTTGGCTCACTCCAACCCCATTTGGGTTGTATTGAAGCCGACACTGGGTTAGTTGAGGTGAACCTAGAAGGGTTTCTCTTCTAAGTTTACTTCCATTGCAAGTAGATTAATAAAATTTAATTAATATCCCAAAAGGGGATATTACAAGCGCTCTTATGAGCCTAAGGGGAGGAGAAGAGACATTGTGTAACCTTTGAATTACAACTTTGTAAATTGTTAAATATTCACAATTCTTCATTTTAGACATGTGAGAGTGTAATGTCCCCTGCTAGGACAAATTAGGAATTAACACAAATTTGATCATACACAAATTGAAAACAATTAATATTCAAACCCTGAATTGTTGTAATTTTCAAAAATTAATTTCCGCTTAACCGTTCAAGCAAAAATCTTCAAACTTTGGATCTTGTGCCACAAAAATATAAAAACAATGTCCCAAAACCAATTTTTGCCCAGCCAACACGAACCCTAATTTTGACCTAAAAAGTAGGTCGCCCAACACATTTAGGGCTCTAAATCTACTCCAAAAATAATGAAATCACCTTCTCCTTATTCCTCTTAATTTCTACAATCACATGTAATATTAAATTGACCCCAAACTCGCAGATCTCAATTTTATAACAACAATTAATCGATAACCATGCACCTGGACAATCAAACTTGGAAAATTCACAACTCCTTCAATACTTAGAGTTTTTCTATGAAACAAGATGCAAAATAAAATAGACATTTAGGGCTTTCTACTGCATCAAAGATTTGAATTTTCTGAGCATTAAAACCTAGCCAAAACAGCCCTAGAAAACTGATTTCAAGTCGCTAGGGTTAGAGGAAATCAATTAAATAATTTCCAGCTCTTTCCTAGCCTCCAAATACACCAAAAAATTGCCCTTTGCTCTGAAATAATTAATAACACAACAGATTTGCAGATTTAACATTTATGGCATCAAAATATTGACAAATCATCACCAACCCAAGTCGCTATGGCAAAAATAATTTCAGCAATAACAATAGAAATAAAAGCACCACAAAACCCTACACAATATTCAATAACATGCAGATTTTTCATCCAAACAAATGCGCCAACACCAACACAAGAGATCCCAATGAATAGAACAATAAGATCTTCAATATCTTCAACGATGGCTTCCAAATGAGAGAGCAAAATGCAAGAACTAGGGCATACATCTCAATACTCCAAGCATGGCGTGAAATAAAATGATCATCAAAAAACATGCCCTCTAAGGAAATGCGACCTCCCTTTTATAGAACTAAGGGTGCAATATCCAATAAAGACCGACCTTTCCCTTTTGGAGGGAAAACATAAACTCTCATTAAAATATTTAATACTAAGACTATGTGCACTTTATTTATTTTTTAATTAAATAAATAAAAGTAACTAACCTATGTGCACATTAAACTAACTAAAGAGAATCCCACTTGTAGCACTAGGCATGCTAAGGGATTACAATGCAAATGAAAAATAAACATTAATAATGTCTTGAAAAAGGGGACATTACAGTCCTCCCTTCTCGGAAATTGCTTGCCCTCAAGCAATAACAAGATCCATGCATCATGCCCCAAAGAGAAGATGTGGGGTGGTGCATCCAAAGCCTCGATCCGGTGCTTGTCAAGTGGTGAAGAGTTGGAAAGAACAAATTTCTTTCCCTCATGTCAACCCCAAAAGATGGGTCATCAGCTCTATAACATGTGCTCCAAGAGATGGTGTCCTCAACATGGCATAGAGAATCATCAAAAGGATGAGCTTTGTTAAGCTCCAAGGCTGCCCACTCAAAAATGCCCTCATGAAATGAATAGGACAGCAGTCTTCTATCACATGTCTTCAATCCTGCACATGAAGCAAACTCATTAGAAAAACAAGTGTTGAGAAACAATTTTCCTGTTTCTTCTTCATGTCTCCAAAGCATGGAGAGCTCCCAAATCTTCCTCATGTATGGGTTGTCCCCAAAATCTGTTATGTGGCTCCCACCACTGCTGTAATCATGCATTCTTCCTTCAAAAATCAGAATTAGGATGGCTGGTTTCCATCCCCAAGTATTCACCCATGAGCCAAAATCAAGCACCAACAACCATATCATCAAATGCATGACAAAAATCTGAATTATAGAAGTGATAGGGAGGCTGGTCATAGTGATGTCAATCATAAAAATGATGTTACAATAGTAATCATACTTCAAATTTTTATCCCAATGTGAAGGAACAACAAACTAGTTGAGAAGAATGTCTTCATAGTGACTGAAAATTCACTCCCAACTCTAGCCAACTTTCCATCTAAGTGAATGCAAACCATGCAATGAGAGAAAACCAATATGTAACACAACTTGTTCTTGCTCATGTCAAGTGTACCATCACAATAATGAACAACAAAATCCATAGGGGCTGTCCTAACAAGTTCTTCAAACTGAAAATTATTATTACCACTCAAAAAAGTACCCTTCCCATTGATTTCCGGGTCCACCAATGTTAGGACATGCTTGCCAACACCTTTATTCACCATATTCAAATCTGAAACTTCACTTGGACACATGAAACCAGCTGTAAAAATCAGAAAATCAGATCTGATTTCTTTTGAAAAGATCATTGGTTCCCATACCTTTGAGTGCCCATGTGCATGATCTTGTCCCAAGGAGTCTTTTTGCTCCATTTTGCATTTCCTAATCCTCATTCTATCTTTGTCACTTGCATGCCTCTCATTAGAAGTACAAATCTGAGATAGAAAAGTATGCAACCATAATCCACTCTCTTCATACCTTGGAATGACTTTATGTGGGCTGTTTATCATACCTCCGTGGGAAAGAGTATCAATCACTCTTTCTCCTTTGCCATTATGTTCCGCATGCACCCAAGTGTTAGGAACAAAAATACCAATCAAAATATGACCAATATGCCTCATATCCATCCCTCTAACATGCTTATGAACATACCCATCAAAGCTCAACATATTAGGAGAAATAAAATAAGAAAGACCATACCTTGGGCTGTTCCCATCATATACAAAACTCAGAATTTCTGAGTTTAGGACAGCGCTCTTTCCTTCATCATTTTCTTCTTCTAAAGTCCCATCACACTTTCCAATGCTTAAGCTTGTCATATATAATTCAGAACTTTTGCTCAAGATAATATCAACTTTATGTACCCAACCAACAAGAAGGTGCCAAACCAATGTAGTCTCCCTCAAAGGACCCAAACTAACTTTCACAAATTCACCCAATATTCCCCAATATGGATTTGTGCAAAACATACAATATGAAGTGGTAAAAATGAAGTACATATTAGTATCCTTCATGTCAAGTTTAACCCCATCAACAAAAGAGTGCAAACTTACATGTGTACCAAATTTGTCTTCCATTACCTCTTTACCCTTAGAGCTTGCTTTCACATTTCCATATGCTTGCTTGTGTGATGAATCACCACTCATATCAAAATAGGAGATAGCTGTCCTATCATGTACCATCTTCATGTCCCTCTCCATATAATTAGTAGCCAAGGAATTATAAAATGACTCCATAATTTCTTCTCCTTGTGGTAAGAAGCTAGGCAAAGGAAATGCATAAAAACAATTGGCATAAGAGTTGTTATACCTTTCCATAATGATGTCATCATCTCTCCTTTCTTCTTGTCCTTTTAATGTCTCATGAAGTTGTTGGACCACTTCTCTTACATTTGATTTTTCCTCATGCTCATGTTCATCAACAACATGCTCAATATTAGTATCATAGGAATCAAAATCTGAATCATCACTATTTACCTCCATATGTGCCTCCACCAAATGTGGCCTTAATTTTCCCTCACAATTTTCTACAACCCTTTTAAATAACCCATGTGCAACTGGAAATTTCTCCTTATCTGTTCTTAATCCTGTCAACAAGATAGATAATAATGGCTTGGAAATAACATCACTTTCATTTATTACAAGAGACATAATTTCTTGTATTGATGAAATGACTTTTCCCCATAACCCTCATGCATAGTATCAAGGAATTGCTCAAACATTCTAAGAATAAGACCGTCACACTCAAGATCCAACATTAGAGCACAAGATCTAACTTTAGCAACATTTTCTAAAATTGTAACTCTTTTAGCAAAAGAAGAACTCTCAATTTGATTCAAACCTTGAAAACTCCCCACAACCAAGTGGAATACCTCTCTCATGATGCTATCACTGTATGGCTGTTTAGGAACCGTTATTCTCATAATTTCACTCATACAAGTGGTGACTACAAGTCTCACATCCGGATCTGCATGTCTCAAAAACTTGGGTCTAGACAAATGACTTATCAAAGAATGCATTGCAAAAATCATAGACTCATAATCTGATTGTCTCACCATGGATAAAAGGCTTGCTTGCTTCTAACAAGTCCTTAAGCAAGGCATCTTCTGAATGGTGTGGACGCTTAAGCTTCTTTCCAACCCTGATGATCCTTTCTTTTAACCCACCTTCACTCATTAACTCCATGATTCCATTGAGCCTCTTATCTCTGCATACAAATATGAAAATATAAATCCTGCATCCACAAATGACTCATACGAATAGAGGGAGGACGCTCTGATACCACTGAAATGTCCCTTAGGACAAATTATGAATTAACACAAATCTGATCATACACAGCTGAAAACAATTAATATTCAAACCCTGAACTGCTTTAATTTTCAAAAATTAATTCCCGCTTAACCGTTCAAGCAAAAATCTTCAAACTTTGGATCTTGGGCCACAAAAATATAAAGAACAATGTCCCAAAACCAGTTTTTGCCCAGCCAACACAAAACCCTAATTTTGACCTAAAAAGTAGGTCGCCCAACACATTTAGGGCACCAAATCTACTCCAAAAATAATGAAATCACCTTCTCCTTATTTCTCCTAATTTCTACAATCACATTTAATATTAAATTGACCCCAAACTGCAGATCTGAATTTTATAACAACAGTTAATCGATAACCATGCACCCAGGACAGCTGAAACTTGGAAAATTCATAACTCCTTCAATACTTAGAGTTTTTCTATGAAACAAGATGCAAAATAAAATAGAAATTTAGGGCTTTCTACTGCATCAAAGATTTGAATTTTCTGAGCATTAAAACCTAGCCAAAACAGCCCTAGAAAATTGATTTCAAGTCATTAGGGTTAGAGGAAATCAATTAAATAATTTCCAGCTCTTACCTAGCCTCCAAATACACCAAAAGATGCCCTTTGCTCTGAAATAATTAATAACACAACAGATTTGCAGATCTAGCGTTTATGGCATCAAAATATGGACAAATCATCAAGAACCCAAGTTCTTTATGACAAAAATAATTTCAGCAATAATAGTAGAAATAAAAGCACCACAAAACCCTACACAATATTCAATAACATGCAGATTTTTTATCCAAACAAATGCGCCAACACCAACACAAGAGATCCCAATGGAGAGAACAATAAAATCTTCAATATCTTCAACAATGGCTTCCAAATGAGAGAGAGCAAAATGCAAGAACTAGGGCATACATCCCAATACTCCAAGCATGGAGTGAAATCAAATGATCATTCAACATGCCCTCTAAGGAAATGCGACCTCCCTTTTATAGAACTAAGGGGTGCAATATCCAATAAAGACCGACCTTTCCCTTTTGGAGGGAAAACATAAACTCTCATTAAAATATTTAATACTAAGACTATGTGCACTTTATTTATTTTTTAATTAAATAAATAAAAGTAACTAACCTATGTGCACATTAAACTAACTAAAGAGACTCCCACTTGTAGCGCTAGGCATGCCAAGGGGTTACATTGCAAATGAAAAATAAACATTAATAATGTCCCGAAAAAGGGGACATTACGAGAGAGTTGAGAGGAAGCATTTCATAATGAATGTCATCCAAGGGAAGGGCTGCTGTCCATAATAAGAGAGGCAGGGTTGATTCCATACAGGAGCTGCACTTGTATCTTGTTCCATTGGACTCATGCTCACTTTGTGACTCTGTTGAACTTAATAAGTTAATACCAAGCCCAAGAAGCAGTCATTTCCATGCTGGAGTTTTTCCACATCAGGTTTTTCCAAAGTAAATCCTTACATTGTGAGTATGCCTTGTATGTGTGTGCATTTGAACTCACTGTTTAGTGTTTACATGTTGTTGTGGTGATTGAACCTGGATTGAATGGACTCTTGGAATTGGACATCACTAAAAGTAATTCATGCTTGAAGTAGTGGCTGTAATTCTTCAACGCATGTGTAAGAAATGTGTGAGCACATTCTAATCTGCATAAAGGATGCATGGGGCAGCTGTTAGTTGTATCTCAAATTAAAATCAGACGTGTATGTTGAATTTCACTAGCGAATTCATTGCATCAACAACATGATGTATAATCTGAATTGTAGCAAGCATATACTTCACAACTTTATAGATCAGTGCAAGTATGCATACTTCTGTGGATTTTGTGAAGCTAGTTCCTCCACTTACGTGTTTACCTATCTCCTTTCAGATGCATATGAAGAAATTGGTAAAATGTCTATAATCAGAAACTCTGTGTGGTATGAATCATTCCCTTCCAAATACCTGTACAATCTGGTATTTAATATAAAATACTCACAAAGGAAACACAAAGGTGTGGTGTGCAAAGACCATCATCATGCCTTGTACAAAGATGGGTTTCCATTGATGTTCATAGCCATGAAAGCATCTCGGATGCCAATCAACTTGTCCTCTAGACTAGCTTCAACTAACAAACAATAAATAATCCAATATGCAAACTAAGCAAGCTCTTTGCAAATCTTGGTCCATCTTGGACTAGAAGGTCCATTTTGAACTAGGAGTCTCAATACTAGAGCCGGGCCCCATCTCGGGACAAGGAGTTATATACCAGCAGTAGACCCCATTGCAGGACTAGAGATCTCTATATTATGGGTTTCATCTTGAGATGAGGAGTTCAATACCAGCATTGGGGCCTCATCCCAGGATAAGGAATTTCAATCCCTGCGCTGGGCCCCATTACCAGACAAAGAGTTCAATACCAAAACTAGGCACCATCTTAGGACAAGGAGTTTAATGCCCACAGTTAATGCGTTGTAGGTTTAATCTGGGTTGTAACAACACTCCCGTTTGAAATATCTAATAAGTCCTGTATTGTTTGCTATATTACATTTGAAGATTTCTCAATTAGCTCTATCGTCATAAGTGGTCTTAAGTATCCCGGTGCTAGTTTTATGTGTCCCTTTTATTGACTTGGAGTTGTTTGTTTCATATATTAGATAGACTATTTCTTTCCGAATGCATAAATCTCTATATTTTCTTAAATGTATCATGCCTCCAATTGACAAGTCCTATTGTAAAAGGTGATTGCTGATTCTCTTTAAAAATGTCACTACAAGTGATCTTAGCATCTCTTATTTCTTGTTTGATTATCTGATTGGTTAATTTTAAAATCTTTGTAGTTATCATATTCTTTAGGTGTTTCATACTTTAAAATGTTTCGGCAATGAGGATAAGTACAAGGTCTAATGTCTCATGGCCCTGGGTTATTTGGGCACCCTTGTAATAACTATCATAATTTGATCATTTTTATTATGATGGATGATAAGTCAATTGTAGGTTACTTCTTGCGGGTATTTGTTGGACTAGGTTAATAAGCAGTTGCTTCTAATGCTTACATATTTGGCCAAGCTCTTGTATTGTTTTGTGTCTGTGCAGTTTTACTATTTGACCTGTTAAAAGCAAGTCTTGTTAAGTATTTTTATTTCCTGTCTAATAGACAATATTGTAGCCAAGTATTAGGTTCTTGTTTGAAAAAGTTAATAACATTTAATCATTTCCTTGCTCTCTTGTTATTTCATCCTTGAGGTATTGCCTTAAACATTGAGATTGGAGTAATAAATTGTTTACTTCAGTCTTTGGTTTATTCAGTATTAATTTTTCCTTTGGATTGAGGACTAGTGGTATTGTTTTCTTGTCTTGGTTGCTAACAATTATATATTACACTCTACCTAAATTATATAGATTTCTATTTGTGATCCTTGAATGCTACATTTCCTATGCCAGGGTTTTACCCGCCATTTAGAATCTGTGAGGTGTGAGGCTTAAGGAGGTTCTAAATCTAGTTGGTAGTTTTCAACTTTGTATAAGTTGACTTTTTAAATCATACTTGCTTTGTTACTATTTGTTCTAAACTTCTAAGTATCATATACCTTGGCCTCGGAGTTCGAAACACATAATTCATTATTCTATATGAATTTTTTTGATTAAATCATTAATATAAAATGCATTACCAAGTGTTTTTTCTGTTGTGAAGGTTGCTTTAGCTGATTTTCTTTCTTGATGTTAAATTGGTGGTAACTTTTTAATGCTATTTTGGAGAAGATTGTGTTTCCTTGTTTGATAGGAAGAGTTCTTATGAAGGATTTTCTTGGGTAATCTATACGCATCCTATTAATCTAAAGGCATTACTTTCCTAAGGGAAATAATCCAATAAAAAGAATTTTCGAGAATTTTATGATCTCAACCTTGTTTTTGTGCTTTCTATGATTTTGTGTAATTGAGTCTATATGGGTTTCTGACAGTTGGTTCATTATACAGTTCTAGTTTCAGTCGATGATCATTATCTCCTAGGTGGAAGGTTATTTGGAAAGCTATGTTGCAGAAAATACCGGAACCCTCCCACCTGCTTGGAAATGATTCATGTGTGGAATTGAGCTTTGATTCACTCTGAAAACATACTGGAGTCGGCTGAGTTGCCGGGTCCTTCACAGAAGTATCCCAAAAATGTCAACGACATCTCTGTGATGTTTTTGGGAAGGGCCTGGTGTTTCCAACCTTTTAAAATATAATTTTATCAATTATGTGGTGTCATGTTTATTTCTGTGTGAAATTTTATGATGATTATGCACAAAACATTGATCTTCTGTTTTTGTTTAATAATAATATGTTATGTATGGATGTGGACATTTTCACGTTGTACCATATTCAGGGTCCCCCAAAAATCGGTCCTTCCCATACCCACATTCATTTTCTTTACTTGGTGACAAAGTTGGAAAGGCATTGTTGTATTTTTCTTTTATTACTATAGGCTTGATTTTAGTTCTCCTTTGAACTTTGCCTGTCAGTATTTTTGTGTATTTTGAATACCTTCAATCAATTCTTTTGGACGGGATAGGATTCAAACCCAAGACATATTCCTGGTCAACGAGCTGCTCTATCACTGGGCTACTTGCCCCTTTCATGATGGGACTTTAAGGTTCTCTCTAGAAGTGTGGAACAGAATTTAAAATACCCCCATCAAGACAAAATATTTTCATGTTCTCTATAAGTACAGGTTGCAATTTCCAACGCCCCCCTCAAGCCACACATAGGTTAAGGTCCTAGCCAAACACATAGTTTTGCTTGGATACCACATTGAATATTTTGGACTGGCTAGGCTTTGATTCCAAGACTGATTCCCAGCGACTGATCTGCTCTACCACTGAGCTACTTGCCCATTTCATGATGGGAGTTTAATGTTCTCTGTAGAAGTGTGAATTCTAAGAGTTTAATGAATGTAAAACACCGAGGTGTAAGGAACTTGTCATTGCCACCTAAAAGCATGATGTTCTACGTATTTATTATTGAAACATATAGAACTTCCTTACTGTTATCCTATCAGATTTTAGGTGATTCATGGTATTTATATTTTGACGTTTGTTGCAGGTATCTTAATATTGAGTTTTGGCAGTGTGAGGTGCTTCAGTTGTAGATGTTGGGGAACAAGGGTAGTGCAATGAGAATGGGTTTAGATTATAAATTGGTAAACACGGTGGCTATGAGAGATAGATAACTCTTACCTTGTATAAAAAATCTTGTACATTCCCTTAAGGGATTGCCAATCTTCTCTAAAATGGACTGTTGAAGTGGTTACCATCAAGTTAGAATTAAGGAGATAGATATGCCTAAGACAGCCCTCAAAACAATTAATGACAATTACAAATTTTATTGATGCTCTTTGGACTTACAAATGCCCATAATAGCTTTCATGAGAATGACGAACAAAGTATTTCATCCTTTGACAATTTTATCATCTTATTCCTAGATAACATTGATGTTTTAGTAAGAATGAAGAAGAGAAGGGACACATTTAAATAGTTCTAAATCTTTTGAGGCAATATAATATTATAAACCACATGCCAAGTTATTTAAATGTGATTACTGAAGCAGAAGCCATTTCCGACTGAAGGTGTTTGGCGCACAAAGGGGCTCTTAGATCTAGTTCATGTAGACCTTTGTGAGCCATCCTAGAAGTCACCAACAATCCTCTGTTCAAGGTATTTTCTGTTGCCCTTGGATGATTTCTCTAGGAAGATGCGGGAATACTTCTTGAAAGAGAAGTCCGTTTGTTAGGTACCGTCTGTGAAGTTCAAAGTATTGGCAAAAAACAAAACAAGTAGGCCGAGCAAGACATTGAGATATGACAATGGGGGTGAATTCTCTTCCAAATAGTTCAAGGACTACTGCAGCAAAGAAGGAATTCAAGGACAATTGATAGCCCTATATACTCCACAACAATAATGAAGTGGCTGAGCAGCAGAACATAACTGTTGTGGAGATGGCTTGGTGCATGATGCACAATAGAGGCGTGCTGTACAGATACTCAGGAGAAGCAGTAAACATCACATTGTATATCCTGAATAGGAGTCCTTGCAAAACTTTGCAAGATGTCACACTTGAGGAAGCTTGGTCCAAAATCAAACCTGAGGTAACAACTTTTTGTTTTTTTGGTTCTGCTGCATATACTTTGGTTCTTGATAGAAAAAGGAGTAAAACTAGATTCCAAGAGTACAAGATATTTCTTCGCTAGCTATAGTGACCAATCTAAGGCCTATAGACTTAATTGATATTTCCACTAACAAGATAATTATTAGTCGAGATGTTGATGTGAAGAGTTAGAATCTTTTTTTGTTTGTAACCAACAAACATTCTTTGAGGTACCTAAATCTAGTGTTGAGGTTCCTTTGAGAGACGAGGACTCTAGTTCATTTAATAATCCTTCACAGATTTCTGTACAACGGCCAATGGCACCCATGGCTGATATTTCTAATACAATGGTCAGTCAACGACGCCAACTTGAGGTGATCAACAACCCAGTTGAGATTCAATCACCATAGGGTTCTCAGATACAACAGCAACATAATTGGTTTTACTCCATTATATAGGATGTGTGGGTGGATGAGATTCCTTGACCAAATGCAGGGGTTCGGTGGTCATGAAAGAAGGTTGCTGATTCAGAAAAGCATGTTCATTTTTATCTCGCTCCTAACCTTTTTAAGGTAACTAAACCATAGAGATGTTATGAAGTAAAAGGCAAACCAAACTGGGAGACCGCCATCAAAGCAAAATATGACACCTTGATGAAGAACAATACTTGGAAGCTGGTGGAACTACCTCTATGTAAACAACCCATTGGATGCATAAAAATGCAAAGCCAATGGTACTGGACAAGTACAAGGCTCATCTTGTTGCGAAAGGTTTTTCACAACAGGAGGAAATAGACTATGAGGGTTCTTTGTCACATTTCGGTTGCTTCCAGAGATTCTGATTAGGAGGTTTATTTGGTGTAGCTTGAAGGTTTATAGATACCTGGTTAGATTTTCAGATACCTGGTCGCGAACATTTGGTTTGTAGATTGATTAAGTCTCTATATGGACTTAAGTAGGCTCCACGAGCTTGGTATATTAAAAATGATCAACATCTCCAAGATTCTGGATTCAGAACTATGGAGGTCAGGCTGAAGTTATTAACCAATGATGATTCGTCACCGATCAATGAATCACTCTACAGACAATTGGTGGGCAGCCTGATATATCTTATGCCTACATGACTGGATCTATGTGTTGTTGTTAGCAAACTTCCTCGATTTTTTTCTCAATCAAATCTCATTCATTGAATGACAGAAAAATGCCAGAGAACTGCAGATTTCAAATTAATATCCAAGGAGCAGCCTGCTGATTTAATGACTAAATCCTTTGGTTCCATTGTGTTTGTAAAATTTTGGGACAAATTTGGAGTAGTTTCCGATTTAGTCATTAATAGGGGATATTAAAGCTATAAAGTAATTATCTAAACATTAAACAATTTATTATTAGTTAATGTATAACTGCCTCACCTGAATGTAACTTCATTTATGCTTGATAAAAGACAAACACACACGAGATGTAGCCCATGATTTACATGCACTTGTTTGTGGGCCCCACCATTGCATGCCACAAATCACAATTTGTCCACATTTTTCCCTAGGCAATTTATGTGTGTTTTAGAACCGGGTATTTCAGCATTTATAAATATTTGCTCACAATGCACCAAATTATCATAAGTTTCATCCATATCACATCAAATATTCAAAGAATTCATGTGCATATGTTGGCCAAACCACATGCCTTTTGAACTCGAGTATTATAGAAATTGTTTTTAAATGATACTTTATTTACGCAAGAGCCAATTTCATTTGCCTTAAAGACAAGTATTTCATTTATTCGAAACATACACGGATCAATATTCAAAATGATCCCGATGTTAGCATTGTTACACCACGATTATAATATATATTTTTGAATTGAGCCCACGCGTGGGCTGATTCCTCTACTATCTCCTTCATTCTCTTCTCCGCGAGCGCAGAACGCCTTTGCTTGATGACCAACCCCTGGCTGGTCCTGTAGGCTTCGGGCTTGATCTTTGCTGCCCCCTCGGCGGGTCATTGGGTCTCTGCGGTCGCCTCGACCCCCGTCGTCCTCTTTTTTACTGGGTTGTCTCTGTCTCTGAAGTCTCGAGCTAAAGGATGGAAAGTTGTTCTTGTCCATTCCTCCTGCGATCACGGATCCTGTTGTTGCCAACAAGGAACTCTCTTTGATTGGTAAACTTGTTGGGGCGTGTCCCCGTTAGATGACATAAAAAATGGGCTGAGCCAAGTGGGCTCTGGGCGCCTTCTTGGTGGCTGCGCTTCCCAATGGCTTCATCCTATTCTCCTTCGGCTTGAAAATGACTTAGCTCATGCTTCCTCAATGGTCCTTGGTTTTTTGGCCGCAGAGGTTTCTATCTTCGCAAATGGTCCCCATGGTTTAATGCCTTTACTGAAACAATGAATGAAGCTCTGATTTGGGTGCGTCTCGTGGGCCTCCCCCTCGAGTTTTGGGAGAAACCGGTTATCGAGGGTATTGCCGATTCTTTGGAGAAACTGATTGTTGTGGATCTGCGACGAAAGCCAAATCTTTCTGATTCATGCAAGATTTTGCGTCATTACTGATGTAAGTAAACCCCTCCCTTCATCTATTGATCTGATCTCTAGCTTTGGTTTATGGGTTCAACCCTTCAAATATGAGCACATCCTGAATCTTGCTCCACTTGTAAAGTTATGGGTCATCGTGCTTTTGCTTGCCCTTCTTTCCTTAGCCTAAACCCAATCTTGCTCGGAAGAAGCTCTCCTTTGTTGCCTCACCTAATGGCAAAGGGAAGGGTATTCTTAAGCCGATTAGAGTCTGCACCTCCAATCCTTTTGCTGCTCGTCGGTGGATGGATCCCTAACTACCTTCTTTGGAGCTGGTTTTGACCCCGCTTCTCTCTTCCCCTATGTTGGCCTTGCCCTCTCCTCTTCAACGTCCCTCCTCCCCTCCTCTTTGTTTCCCTTGGAGGACAATGAGCTTCCTTTTGAACCTTGCCCTTTGCTTGAGCTGCCGCTGCTCCTTCTACTCCCTTCCCCCTCCGCTGGATCCTCCCTTTCTACCCTTGGGGCTCCCCTTCCCTTGACCTGCTACGGGCAAGAAATCTGCAGTGCCCATCCTCGTGAAGACCCCAATCATAGGATGACCAAAAGCGCCATCAAGAACGTCGATCTCGGTTTCTCCAAACTTAAAGGAAGGCCTCCAAACTCTTCTAAGCTGCACCAAGAAGTTGACCAAGCGGTGGTGACGACATTGAGGCGGTCCTAACGATCTCGATTATCCCCCAAGCAAAAAGTTTCAAAATAAAAGTTCTCTTGTGGAATATCGGGGCATCAATGCCTCCTGAAAGTCGAATATTCAAAAGTTCTGTTACACAAACCAAATATTATTATCTTTGCAAAAACCAAGTGAAGGAAGACACAAATATCCACAAACTTTGGCCCAAAGTTGCTTTTGCTGATCAAGCTTCTTCGGGCAACTCGGGAGGCCTATGTATTCTTTGGGATCCTTAGATGTTCTATGGGAATGCATATTCAAATCTAGCTCGTTTTTGGTGGTCTTCTTCCAACAAATTGGGTCAAACGTTGGGTGGATAGCCATAAACCTCTACGCTCCTAACTCTGAACAACTAAGAGAACAAGTCTGGCAAGACATCTTGGCTATGGTTCAAAATTGGGGTACTTTGCGCTGGTTTATTGCGGGAGACTTTAACACCCCCATGTTCAACGATGAAAAACACTGAGGTACTCCAACTAGTGCGAGAAGTATGGAAGCCCTTCAAATTTTTGTCAATTCGACCCTCTTTTTGACTTGGAGCTCCATGGCAACAAATTCACTTGGTCAAACAAAAGATTGGGCAAAAATCATATTCAAACGAGACTTGATAGGATGTTGGGATCTTTAGAATGGATTTCTCACTTCAAAGAGGCATCCCTTCAAGCCCTTCGAAAGTCTCCTCGGATCATTCACCCCTACTTCTCAATGTTGCCACGGATGGAAGCCTCTGCTTCCCCCTCTTCCATTTTGAGTTGGCTTGGATGGCTAATCATGATCTCCATGACTTGATCGCCAATTGGTGGTCTCTGGAGGTCATAGGTTCTGCTATGTTTTGCTTCGCCAAGAAGCTTTTTGAGGTCAAAAGGCAACTTAATAGATGGAAGGTTGCTTCTTTTGGTAACATCAAGGAAGGAAAAACAACGTCATTCATGACCTCGCCAAGTGGCGAGGAGATTGAAATCAAGGGGAGGCTTCCTGGATTTGCACTCTTTTGAACTAACCTCCTTGGAAATCTCCACAACACCATCAGAGAGGAAGAAATTGTTTGGAGGAAAATATCTCAAGCCTTTTGGCTCAAGGATGGTGATAGGAACACTAATTTTTTTCACTTAACTGCTCAAAAGCACAAAACTCGTAATAGGATCACTAAGTTGGTCCAAACAAATGGGACAGTCATCACCAAGGAAAATGACATCATTGAGGAAGTCACCACCTATTATCGCACGTTCTGGGTTCGTAGAAGATGACTCCTAGGCTAAAATGGATGAAATGTTTGGCATATATTCCGCAGTTTGCCACTTTCTTGAGATCAACAACTCCCTCACCCACCCTTTTGAAATGGAGGAGATGACCAAAGTTGTCTTTGATATGAATGGAGAAAAATCTCTAGGTCTTGATGGTTTTCTGTTGCTTTTTTCTAAAAGTTTTGGGATATCATTAAGCGGGACCTCCTTTTGGTCACAAAGAATTCCAAAACAAAGATGTCCTTCTCAAAGAATGGAATTCCACCTTTGTCACTCTTGCCCCTAAGTCTGTGGAAGCCAACCGAATGTTTGACTTTCGTGATCGATCGAGTCTTTGTAATACTTATAAAATCATCACTAAAATGATGGTTAATAGACTTAAACCCTTCATCTCTAGATTGATCTCGAACCAACAATATGGCTTCATCCAAGGGAGGCTAATTCAAGGTGGCATCATCACCATCCATGAAGCGATCCACTCGGCGCACCTCGGTAACTCTGCTGGCTATGTGCTTAAGATTGACATGCAGAAAGCTTTTGACAGGGTTAGCTGGACCTTTCTTATCAAAGTTCTCAGAAAATTCGGCTTCATGAAAAATGGACAAGGTGGGTTCACTGCTTTGCATCTCCACCCCTCACTTCTCCATTCTTGTCAATGGGCTTTCGAAGGTTATTTTCCGAGCAAGCATGAACTTTGCCAAGGTGACCCCCTCTCCCCTTCTTGTTCATCCTTATGGCGGATACACTCGGTAGAGCCCTCGGTCATGGGTTGTGTCATCCTCCTCTATTTTGGGCCTCTTCATCATGACTAGACTCCCGACTTCTACTCACAATCAATTTGTTGACGATACGATTCTCCTTGGAGCTGCATCGGTTGTTGAAGCTAGAACTATGGTGTACATCCTTGACTCCTACCAAGAAGCTTCTAGCCAAAAGGTTAATTCGGCCAAATGTTGCATCTCCTTCCTCAACACTCCACCTTGGCGTCGAGAGAAGATAACGGACATCTTTGAATGTAGAATTGTTGATCTTCCATCCTCCTATTTAGGTCTTCCTCTCTTCAAAGGTAAATAGGTCAAGGGACTTGAAATTTGGTGTTGGATAGATTTCAAAGGAAACTCGCTGGTTGGAAGGGTTCTCTCCTTAGCCAAGCTGGTAAACTCCAACTTGTTAAATCCACCCTCAAAGTTTGCCAATTTATTACCTCTCTCTTAAAAATCCCCTCAGTGGTGGCCTCTAAAATCGAACAAATTAAAAATGCTTCCTTTGGTCGGGTTCGGAAGAGAAGAAAAGAACCCACCTTGTTGCACAGGATTCGATATGGAAGCCTAAAAGATTGGGAGGCCTTGGTCTGAGAAGAATAGGTGATATGAATAAGGCTATGCTCACTAAATTGGGTTGGGCTTTGGCCACGGGATCCTGTGCTCCGTGGGTCAAACTCCTCGAGGATAAGTACTTAAGTCTTGGCTCGATTTCCTCTTTGACGACCACCTTCCCCTTGGTTCGGCTATATGGAACTCTATTATCAGATTGTAGGGACCTTATTTGTAAAGGGGTCGAATGGTGTCTGGGAGACGGTAACAAAATTAATTTCTAGAATGATTGGTGGATTTCGAATCAACCGCTTTCAGAGGATCCAGCATGGCTCCCTATCATGCCTCATCTGATTTGCCTAGTGGGCTCTTCGGTGGCTAGCTACATCGATAGATCTTCATACCCTCCAAGATGGTGGTTGCCTAAATGGTAAGGATGTGATAGAATTCAAGTTGGGTTAGTTGACTCCTTGGAGTGGCTCTTATTTACTCTTCATATTGGTTTATATCCCTCTGCCGACAAGATCATTTGGCCGTGGACCTCTTCCGGATCCTTCTCTATTAGCTCGGCGTCTGATTCCCTTTTCTTTGCCACGAATGAAATCCCTCTCAAGCACTTCTGGCTTGCTCATGTCATCCCCAAGATTGGCATGTTTGCCTCGCTTGTTTGGAAGGACGCTATCCTTATTGGTGCTAATGTCATGCGAAGGGGATACTCTCTCCCTTCTCGGTGCAGCTTACTTAAAACATGTTGAAGACTCCTATCATCTTTTTGTTCGGTGTCCTTTCTCTTCCAAAATATGGTCTCACATCCTTAACAATTTTGGTATCCTATGAACTTTTCTTGGTTCCATAAAGGACACCTTTGAGTAATGGTCCTCTCCCTTCCGAACTTGGGCCTCTCTTTGGCTTGGAAAGCCCTTCTCCCCCATGTTGTCTGGGGATTATGGAAGGAAAGAAACAGGCGCATCTTTCAAGACTCTTCTAGTGGAGAGGACATTGTTGCCAACTCTATCATCATCTCTCTTCAGGAAAACCTTAACTCTTCACAGTGCAGATTAGGTAACTCTAAGATTGATCTCCGCCAGCACTAAATGGCTAAAAGATCTCTCTTCAAAACTAGCTACATGAACATTTGATCTTGCTGCTAAAGTTGCTTCGTGTTTGGAAAACTCCTCCCGACGGGTGGTGGAAATTAAATGTAGATGGTGCCTCGAGAGGGAATCCTGGCCCTTCAGGCTGTGGAGGTGCTCTGAGAGATCACAATGGTAATCTTCTAGCAGCTTTTGTAGCTTCTCTAGGTGTCGACAATAACCATAGAGCGGAAGCTCTAGCCATCCTCGAAGGTATGGATTTGGCCAGGTCCTTAGGCCCAGCCAAGATCATTATTGAGAGTGACTCACTGAATCTCATCAATATGCTGAAAGATACTAGTCCCCCACCTAGGCCATTGGCGATGTCGTTCGGGATATCGAGCCTTGAAGAAGAATTTTCTAAAGTCATCTTCAACACACTTATAGGGAAGGGAATACTCTCACGGACGCCTCTTGCTAACAAAGGTGTTGAATGCTCTGGTCACACCTCCTGGGTTGACTCCTTCCCAAAAGACATTTCCTCGATTGCCAAAAATGATGCAGCATTGGAAGTCGGTGACCCCCTCTTTGTTCGCTAAGTTGCAATATCCTAGGCTTTGTTTGGTTTCATCAACCCCGAGTCATCCTTCCTGGTCTTGCATCTTCTCTCCTCCTTGGGGTTGGGCTTAGAAGCTTCATCTGTTTCATTACTTCCCGCCACATCATGCCTGTCCCCCGTCACCGCCACACGAGCCTCCTTTCCTTTGCGTTTATTGTTTATTTTATCTCCGCCACACTCACACGTGCACGAGGACAATCTCCCCCACTATGATCTACCTGCTGATCTTGGAATCGTGCTTGTTTTAAATATTCTTGGTTTTTTAATCGTTATCCGATTATTCTTTTTTGCAAAAATTTCACTCCCTTCTTGAGCTCTATCGGCATGGGTGGCAAAATTGTTCTAGAGGAACCTTCGATTGCAGTGACATTAAGGAAGATAAGGAAGTTTGGGATATCCTTGTGGTGGTGGGGTCTCGGGTTCATGGAGGCTCTGCGAGGGCACTCTCTAATGATATCCAATTGCATTCTCGCCTCCTGGGATGGTGGGAAGGTCAAAGTTGGGGATTTTGTCTTCTCCATTTCTACTTCTAAGCATCGCTGCCACTCTTGCCTCCCAATTGTGGTGCCACTTACACCAAAAGGCCACTTCTGAAGAAATCGTCGCATGCGTTGACGATCTTGAAGAAATTTAGAAATACCAGTCTGGTTTTGAGAGGAGCGTGTTGAAGCACCCATGGAATAAGGTAATGAGATGCATTATGCGCTTTTTCACCATAGATGGCCATTATAAAGTCATTCATGGTATCCATTTGTTTCTCCTTGCCCATTTCCGCCATGGTAGGTTGGTGAACTTCCCCCAATTCCTCTTGAATTCATTGATAGATTCTATCGACCAAGCTAGGAAAGGAGCCGACCCTATCCTCCATTAGGGCCTGCTCTATCTTCTTTTCTCCAAAGATGCCCCCGATATTCTCCTCCCCCCGCTATCCTTTGTTCTTCCCAAGGGAAAGTGTCTGCCGTCTCCCCTCTTCTCCCCGACGTCTACCTCCAATGCGCCACCCCGAGCCGTTTTCTTCTTCCCCCTCGGTGTCTCGCCCCCTTAAGTCTTGCCGCCTTTGTCATTCATTCATTACAGCTGACTCGACGATTCTCTCGGAAATCATCTCTCTGCCTCTGTCTCCCTCTTTGTGTCCCACTTGTGCCCCCTCTCTCGCTCTCTTCCTCTCCCCCTTGGCCTGTTGCTCAGCCCGCCTCGGGATCCACCTCTGTTTCTCTTCCCTTGTCCCCTCCGCTTTCGTCTAACCACAGCAGCCCCTTGCATCAACCTTGGCTCCCTTGGATGCATCTACTTCTGCTTTGCCGACTCTGAATCCCAATTTGCTTGATGCTCTCACTTGCCACTTACGGAGACTTGGATCATGAAGCTCTTGTTGATAGCACTTTTGATGATGACAAGCCTCCTGCTTCAAATTTGGCCTCGACCAGCTAACATGCTAAGGTCCATGCCATGGAGGAAGATGTCCATATACTCAAAGCTATCAACCTCATCCTTCGCAAGATTCATGTGTTTTTGTGGTCATCAAAAACTGGAAAGATTACACAGATATCCTTAAAGATGTTATTGATAACGCTTGTGAGGAGATCAAGTGCTCCATTGACATTGTGGTTAATTCTGCTCGCTACAACTCGAAGGCTGATTTGGAAGCAGCCAATATCCTCCATGATATTCGAAATATGTAGTTGGTTTCCTCTTTTCCTCTTTTTGGATCCTCTTGTTGGATCTTTTTGTACAAGGATTAGGATCCTTCCAAAATCCTAACTTTTACCCAATGTCAAAAAATGACACCAACAATGACACAAAATAAAAATGTAAGAATTTTTGTCCACAACGTTTAAGCATGTTCTTGAATTCTACTAGATTCAACAAAGATCGTGTAATGTAAGATATTGGGTAAGATTTTTTTGGAGATACAATTCTAGTTCACATTTTTTTATGTAATGTCTTGCAGATTATGATATCTCTAACATAGCTGCTTTAGCGTTTGAATAGATTTAAGGTCTTCCATGAAAGCATGTAGTTTCTTTCCAATACATTGATTGAGAGATCGACAATCATCATTGAGAGGAGGTTGCCATGGATTTTTCTTTGTTTGTGTTGTACTTATATGCTAGACGGGTAGTTCGCAGATTGCTTACTATCATAATTATTGCTATAACATATCTAGTTTTTGCTATAAACAAACTTTGAAATAGCAGCCCATGATTTACATATGATATTTTTGTGGCTCCCACCATCGCATGCCACAAATCACAATTTATACATATTTCTCCTGGGCAATTTATGCGTGCTTTAAAATTGGGTAATTCGACATTCATAAATATTTGTTCATAATGCACCCGTTATTAGAAGTGTCATCCATATTACATCGAATCTTCAAAGAATTCATGTGCATATGTTTGCCAAACCATAATGACTTTTGAACTCGGTGCCATAGATACTATTGTTTTAATGATACTTTATTCGTAGGAGCCATTTTTTTTTCAAAGACAAGTATTTCATTTATTTAGAATCATACATAGTTCAATATTTAGAATGATCCAACATGTTTGATTGAGCATCACACCCACTTTGGGTATATCCTCAATTGACATTAGTGGTGAGTTGCGAGGTTATGGTTAAAAATGATCCATGAAATAATGGTATTCACTTTATTATCTAAATATTCAAAGCTTGGGATTATAGCATATAAATTGGGAAACACATCTCCCCTCTCCCCTCTAGCATACGTCTACCAGTTTGGGGATGGAAGGAGACACCCCATAACGTCTCTTGATGTGCTAGGGCATATCTTGATGTCTCCGATTATGTTTCTTGCGTCTTAGAATGACAACCTTGCTAAAAAAATCCCGAGTGATTGAAACCCTAAAATCTACCAAGACCCACCTAGAAAGGTTTAGAGTCAAATGTACATGCTGAAAATTTATGCCTATCACAAGGAATGATTATCACGTGGAAAACATCAAAAGTCTGATTTAGCGTCCATATATCTACCAATCTTAGGATAACAATTAACAACATGATATTTTAATCAAGTGCCAAATATTGTCCATGTCATTGAATGTAGGACAAAACACCGATCGTCGTAAAGAGATTTTTAATAAAAAAGCGAAGCTATTTTATTCAAGAGTAGATGACAAAGTTACATTGTCTGATTTCTAGACATACACACTATAGAGCCAGTACTTAGCTTGAGAGGTGTAGTGTTGAAATCTAGCATTCCAAATACAACTAAGCAGGAAATACATCACTATCCACATATACATATTCATCAAGCAATTACAGATTCCAAATCTTGGTATCATCTAAAGAAAGAAGAGAGTAGATAACATCCCTGGTCTATGATGACCACCAACATGGGGGAGACCATAACAAACTATATCAGATTTGTCCAAGCGCCCAATTCGCCAAAGCATCAGCCACCTTGTTTTGATTCCTTGGGACATATTGGAAGTCTATTTCTTGAATTTTTTGGTGAATATTTTCAATTGTATACAACACTCTTTCCAATCTCCAATCCGCTTGGCTACAAGGGATAACATGTTGTAGATGCTTAATCCAAATTTGAGAATTTGACTCCACTATGATATGCTGCTAGCCTACCTTCAGAGCCTCTCGGAGTCCTCTCAAAATAACATATCCTTCCACCATATTATTGGAAAGGAACCTTAAATTTTCCACACACAAGAAAGCTAAAACACCGTCATGTGACCTCCTACTCCTCCCATACAGGCTTTGTCATGATTGCCTCTAGAGTCCTCATCAATATTAATTTTACCTACCCCAACAACCGGAGGAGACCACTGCCCATTATTATTCGTTATAGCCCTTCTTGTACCAATAGATTGCCCAGACTGAATCTAAAGCCTAAATAAAATACCAACCCATCTCTGACTAGGCGGCTAAGGCATGCTATCAAATCATGTATGGATTCTTTGATATTTACTTGAGTCCTGTTCCAAACAAAATAGCTGTCCCTATTTTCGTGATTTCTTTCCTTCCAAATATTCCAAAGGAGAAGAGATGTGCTAATCCACATAATTTGACGAACATATTTATCAGGTTGAGCCTGATTGATCCAGTCCCTCCAGATTTGGTCCATATTTCTGACACCCTGCCAACAAATATCCAACAAATTCGCCAGGTTGTGCCAAAGGTTGATTGTAATTGGATAGTCTTTAAAGAGATGATCAATAGATTCCTCACTACCCCAACACATTTCACATCTAAAGGGACCATGAAACCCTCACTTCAACAATTGCTCACCTATGAGAATTCTGCGATGTAACAATAGCCATATGAAGAAGCAGACTTTGGGCCAAAGGTTTTGAGACTAGAGAGGTTTAAAGATGTCTTTTAGGGGATGAGGAGTGGTCCTACAAAGAGCATCATAACCTCCAACGATAGTGTAAATCCCTTGAATACCCCAACCAATACTATCTTCAGCTTGCAAGCAAGAGAGACCCTTGGATTACAGAAAAGATGTCCCGCTTTTGATTGTCTGCCAACTGAATGGGCTAACCGCTAATCATTAGGAGGAATCCAACTTCTACCTACTTCTGCCATATTATTCAATGGTCTGCAATAATGTGCCACCTTGATCCAGTTCTTGGAATAGACACCTCAATGAGTGGAGGATGACCATCCCAAGAATCTATCCAAAAGTTAGCTCTCTGACCATTCTTAACAATCTAATAGAGATGCTTCTTGAGCATCTCCTCACCAACCCTTAAAGTAGAAAGGATAGGAGAACCACGACTTGGAAGATGAAGATGGATAATCTCCTCTAGGGACCTACTTTCCGCATATTTGGCTTGAAGATTATAAGCCCATAATTCATTTGGCTGATGTAGAAGTTGCCAATAGAGTTTGGCCTGAAGAGCCTTAGCATTCTTCACTGCAGATTTGAACCCAAGACCTCCTACTTTAGGATGGCATAAAGTATCCCATTTCACCAAAGCCCATTTCTGTTTCTGCTGAGAGCCACTCCATAGGAATCAGTAACTAAACTGGTCAAGTACCTTCAAAACTGCAGCAGGAATATTTAATACTGAAGAGACATAAATAGGGAGAGCTTGTAAAACAGATTTAACCAAAGTAATTCTACCTCCAGAAGATAACCACCTATTAGTCCATTTAGAGAGTTTATCTCTAACTCGCGGGAGGAAGCTTTGGAAAAATTGAACTTCTTCATGATTAAATTCTCCTGCCTTTGAGAGCAATGAAAGAAAATAATTCTGGATTTATTTTCATTTACCAGTTGACCTGTAGCTTCAGTAAAAGTGTTGAGGATCTTTTGAAATCTACCAGCCTCTGTAACCTTATTTTAATCCCTTTTCTTCCTTTATAATCTTAGTGTAAACAAAGCTGTAAATATTTGTTGAATTCCATGATATAAGACATTTTTTTTTCAATAAATAAATGCTAGGTTCCATGCTTCAGCCATTATTACCATCTCATGGTTATGCAGGAAGAAGAAAATTTCTCAACCATTCAAAAGCACACAATTCCTCGAACAATTCCGCATGACAACTCGAGACATATTTCCTTTTCAATCCACAATAGTTTCTTCACATAGGAAACAAAGCATCACTCTTCTGGTTTTCATGCACAGCAGCTAGTTTCTATGAAGAAATAGGAAGCAAATTTATAGTTTAAATCAAGTTCATAGCTTTGTAGTTGTTTTCTATCGTTTTACAGTTTCAAAATTTGAAGAGCACTAGACTAGTAATTTTTTGTCACTTTTATCTCAAGAAGGGTTTTTTGTTTCCCAAAAAAAATGTCTCAGTTGCAGTAACCTTTGCTTCCCACAGGAAGCTATGATTTGCTCACATCAAGTGCTATGAATGGCAAAGACTTCCAATAATTTTAGGCTTTGTGGATATCTTTTCCAAAGCAACTATTGACACTTCAATTGTCGGCAATACTTTAAAATAATTTACTGAATGTATTTCTCAGAATCTCATGCAATGTAATACTAATTTCTCATACACTCTTAGAATTGAAGATTATAGAATAAAAATTCTTATTGGATAATATTAAAACAGATGAGTAATAAAACACTGCTAAATCTTATGAAGGTGAAATCACAGAACAAACTTAGAAGAAAAGATACACTGACACTTCTTTTACAAAGTGTCTGGATGGATGGAAAAATGTTACTACATTACAGAAATGGAATCTACTTTTGAGAATATATAAACAAATACATTTTTGTAGCAATCCTTAATGCATATTGGATTATTTCAAAGAGAGATTTCACACAATGAAGCTCAAGATCTGTAAATGCTTGGATGACAAGGTATATATGAAAAGAGGAAGCTGTACCTCAAACTGGAAATTGGCTCATATCACTTGATTATTGGGATAAGTTTGTGCAGTAAATCAAAGCAGGGTTGGCGGATCTTTTCCTATCTACAGCATAACAAGTCAAAGTGGATGAATGCATCTAATATCTGAAGGGTGTCATGTATGGTTGTGAATCCATTCAAAATATAATGGAATGTTTAGAGGTCTTGGATTCTGAATACCCGGGCTAGTTTTGTGCCTTTATATGGTGGTCATAGACCAGCAATTCAGAAAGAATTATTCCTATCTTGTTTGATTTTTCTGCTTGTCTTTCAGACAGGTATTTCTCTTGGAGTTCAGTTTGCATTCTGATTGCCCTCCATTTCACTTTTAAATTTTTAATGAAGTTGGATTTGTCAGAATGCCTTCTTTGGGAAAATAAAACTTTCATGCAGCTGAACCCAGAAGACTGCCACAATTTATTACACTGTGAAAAATCACTCAAAGACAAAATTTAAACATCATAATACAGGAACGAATACATTTTTTTTTCCACAAGAAAACCAAACATGCTAGTGAAACATAAGTCTCTGAGCTCAAAGCTATTGATTTTAATAAATTCTAATTTCATTTCTATTGTTTCCAGGCTATTGAACTGGAGATAGTACAAAATCTGCGGGATAAATGTTTTGAGCAGCAGCGTCCCATTTCATTAGCTCTTGAAGCTTTTCCAAGCAATTTACAACCGCAGCTTAATCATTACATGAGTAAAAGGTATTTTTCTTGAATAATTTTGTGTCAACATTAAATGTGAAATATAAATGGAGAACATCGTCTATGCAAAAGGAATTTTTTTCTAATTTAGATCATAATAGAGATGAGTATGCACTTCAAGGTCAGTATGCCCTATCTATAACTACATACACAGTAAATATGATTTAAGAAAAGCAGCATTCTGCAACCACAATCTGCAATAAAGTTCAAAAAAGTACAAAAGTTAATCATAGATATCTTAGATTATAGGTTTTCACTACAAGAAGCAAACTAGATTCTGTGCTGGTCAAATGGACCGCATTTGTCCTGGCGGGCAGTGTTGGAGGCTGCTTGGATGTTCAATGATGTTTAGAATCACACGGTACACATTCGGTTTTCTACTGAAACTGATGAATACCAATTTCTAACCCAATGGAACCAAGAAATTTACTGAACATGAATTAGTTGCTAATAACAACAAACCACACCCCACAACTACAATGTATGAAGTTGTGAAATGAACACATCATTAGCTTTTTAATCTTTGTGGATTTTGACCTACGAATGTTCAATTCATTTCTACGATGACCAATGTCCATGAGAAGTAATTACTTTATTGATTTTTCCTCATGTCTGCTGATAATAATCACAAGGCAAGTGTACCCACAGAGAACACAAGCACCTCTAAGCGTTTTTAGTATGGGGGAGTGACGGTGGTCAATAGATAATGCACTGTTTGGGCATTTCATCCTTTAGCCTCTTTCCTAGTTGGAAAAGCTTTTGGAGCATGTAGTGCCTTATAAGTCGTCCTTGTGTCACAAGTATTATCAATGTGGGACTAACCAAATTTCAACCCAATATCTTGTATTTTGTTAAGGCTTTCATTGTCATTTTTAATTAGATTTCATGATCTTTTATGATATGTGTATGTTGAGTCATCTTTATGATGACGGAGTTCAATGAGTAGTCATTACTTTAATGACTTTTCCGTCATGTATGTTGAAATAATCACAAGGCAAGGGGACCCAAATGGCACACTAACACCTCTAAGTATTTATTAGTATGGGGGAGGAATGGTGATTATTAGAAAATTCACTGCATTGGGCTTTTCATTTTTTAGGATTTTTCCCAATTGGCAAAGCTTTGGGAGCATGTAATGCATTATAAAGTAACATTACCGCATGCAAAGTGACATGTACAGAAGGCCCAAGGCCATCATCCAACAGAATGTGCAGATAAACTCTCAGCATGTATCTATGTATGTATGAGGGTCGAAACACCCATAAAGAAAAGGGTACAACTGATGGTGGTGGGCTAGCTGTGAAAACTTGATTGGTTGAACTGTTTTGGCTAATCTCCCTAGATATTAACAAGATAGTGTGATAATGAAAAGGGTTTCCCACTATAAGAATTAATTATTAAACTTATGGCTGGGGCCAGTCACAATACTCAACCTTAACACACAAATAATTTAAAATGCTGTCTACATCCATAGTCGCAGAGCTGATTGACTCTTACTCCATGTCATACCTGATTCAGGTGAACAACATGTCAAGGAATCAAGACTTGCCTTCAGGATTTTTTCAGCTTGTCTCAGCTGGAAAACTAGACTTTGCAATAGATTGACACTTTACAAAAACTTGAAAAGACCCAAGTAACTTGACAAAATTTAGAATTTAAAAAAAAAAATCACAATTGTGAATTTGTGAGCATCCGAGTCATGTGACTATGCCTGCATCTAACAAGCCCCTCTACCTTCCATGAGTTTTGAGCCTATTGCTCAACATTGAGGCCCTTATCAATAAATTCTGCATTGTTAGGTGCAATCAACTTAACATAAAGAGTGTGAGATGGTTACGGCAGTTGCAACTTTCTGAAATATCCCTTATGGGATACCACTTAAAATGCACCAAATATATGAAAAATTGCAGCAAAGTAAAATACTGATTTTTACTGAAAATGACCAGCTAGGACAGCGAATGGTATTTAATTGATATCTCACAAAATACTTGCCCAAAGTGCATGAAATTTTGTGGGAAGCTTGCAATAATAATAATAAACACTAGAACAACATTTTGGAATTTTATATTGCTGCTAGAGAATTACAGAGTGCCCTGGGCGGCTGGTAAACTTCTAAAATCCGTAAATCACCAAATACACGAGCATAAATTAAGGGTCTTTGGAAATACATTAACAGATACAAGAAATAATATTTCCACCTTCAGATCTGACAACAACCGACTGGAAAACCCCCAAATAAAGGTTGCAAGTCACCACACTTGGAAGAGGGGTCGGTAAATGATGGAGGCGCCTTCAACGAGCTGCCACGCCCTACCCAAATGGCTGCCGTGAATCTGATCTGGAAGCCCACTGATTATCTTCCTCAAATGCCCCGAAAACCCCAAAATCCGTCCTCTGAAACCTCAGATAAGATCTTTGTACACAACCTAGAAAACGGCTCCAAAATGACAGACTAGGGTAGATCTCTCACTACTGAAGAATGCCCTGCTAGCTAGGGATGGGTCTCTCACCATCGAAGCTAGGGTCCCTGTGGGATTTGACTCCTGGTCGTAAGCGCAACAACAACAACTGCATGAGAAGGGGTCAATAAAGTGTATATGCAAAAAGTTCCTTTTCTTTCTCCCTCGGCTCCTTATATACTTCTTCTTGGCAAACGAGCCCCCAACCCTAGGTGCATTTCATTCCATGGAGGGGCCAATAAAATAAGAGTAACTATATTTACCTTTTCCTTTTTGAGTTCTTTATGGTCCAAAAGTGACCCCCAAACGCAAAACATAAATATAAGTACCATGCGATCCCTTCTCAATAGCCCCCAGCGTCCACAGCCCCTTGGGTATGACCCGGGTTGGACTCGACTTGACCCTTAGGCCTTTGGCGTAGAAAAGGGGACATTACAGTCCTCCCTTCCCGAGAAATGCTTGACCCCAAGCATTATCCTCGTCATCTTTGCAGAGTCCGATTACCACGCCATAAGTTTCTCCACCTCGCCCGACAGTCAACTGATGATCGGTGTGATGCGAAGTAGCCAAGACACCCTGTGTAGTGATCATGCTCTCCATGCCATGTAGAGAACAATGTTGCTCCTAAAGTAGTATGATGCCCACACCGACTCTCCCTGGTACCCACACCGAAATTGCCAATCTGTCCAATCCCTGCCAATGCAAGGCTATCATCATGTGATCACTCCCGCCTCTCCAGTTGACTCTTGGGTATGAAAGTTCACTTTGGATCCCGTAGAGTCCCCTGAATCCACTTGTGAAACAACCTATATACGCACAAATGGTGCTAACTCTCCCACATGACCTGCACTCGTGTGAGAGCAAGGATCCTCATAATGTATCTCAATGTGTCCCATGGAGGAAAAGTCCCAAGACTCCAGTAGACAATCAACCGACAATATTGGCTCCACATAGTCCACCTCCTACGCTGAATGTGAACCTATTGAATAACCATGAGTCAATTTTGTCTCTCCACTGACTAACACGTGGGTGAAGTGCTCACCAGGCATAGAAGTAGTAAAATACATAGGAGTGTTATCCAATGTCGATTCAAAAAATGATGAACCCGTAGGCTTTGACTTGTCACAGTGACAAACCGTATATGCCTATATAAAGTTGGGGATATCCTCCCTCAACCTGTGCCATATGAACCTCTCTGACATGAACCTGTAGGTCTCATTGTAGCTCAAATGCCCAGTCACGGAAGGACAATGCACATGTCGCAATATCTCCATCCTCAACCATGAATCTGACACAAGGCTCAATCTTCCCTGATAGAAGATCATCTCATCCTCAAATCTGTAGCTGTCATCCTATATGTGACCATCCAAAATCTCACCAGTGTGTCAGTTCTTGGAGTACTCAACAAACAAATGAGGTCTCCAGTCTACTGAAACTTCAGATAACCAACATAATGATAAGCTCGGATGATCTGAACCTATAATCCCAATCTCAGTAATAGTCTCATGTGTAACATTGCTGGCCACACCTACATCCATCATACTCCACATCGATCCGCAATAATAAAACTCCTCACCATGCCGGATCGTCCTTTCCATCCCCTCAGCTATAACCATCCTGGTGCTCCTGCAGATACTTCCCTAAAAATCACATTCCCGCCTCGATTTAAACTTCACTCCATAGTCCGAAAGTTAGTCCAAATTCCCCAAGAGAGCGGCTTGCTTGCACCCCAAAGACCATTTGGTCACTCCCATACCAACGATGTGGAGATCATCGGTAACTGTATAGTTACCCATCGTGATGCTCATTTGGGGAACCCGCCGTGTGCACCTCATAGACTCTCCATTGGCTACAACCCCATGTTGAGGCCCTCAAAATCCTCTGTCTGTAGTCCTCGCCTCTCAACCAATGAGGCATCAATACAGTTGTGGGTTGCCCCACTATCAATGAGTACCCCAACTCGCTGACCCTGCATAACTCCTCTAATCCTAAATGCCTTGTACATCAGAGTACTAGGCAATGTGGCTATAATCTCCCGAGGAAAAGTCTTCTCCTCCTGCCCCGCATTAGCACTATCCAACGCAACCCCATCTCCATCATCCATCTCGCGAGTCTCTAACTCCTCACCTCTATCACCCTTTCTCTCCTCGAAGACTTCAATGAATTGAGCCTTCCCTCTACCTCTGCAATCATGTCCTGGGATCCAAGGTGTGTGGCAATCGAAACATAGTTTCTTTCGCCTCAACTCATCTCTGTGTTCTTGGGAAATGATTGGCTTTTTAACCACTTCTTGCCTCGGTGGAGGCTCCCTCTGCTAACATTTGTCTGATCCAGATGGAGGTTCCCTTTGCTGAACGCGAGGTGGAGCCCTTGGCTTTGGAGTGGATAACTCCAAGTCCCGAGCTTTCCTAATAACCCCGTGCAAAGAAGAAGGTTCAAATGCCTTCACAAATCTAGCGAAAGCATCAGTCAAACCTGTTATGAACAACAAAATCAACCTCCTCTCCATGACATCAGGTACCATGACTGGTAATCTTTGAAATCTGCGATGTACTGATCCAGGGGACCGGTTTGTCTCAAATGAGTCCACTCCCTGAAATACATCAGGGTCCCTCCTATCAAATCTGCTCACTAGCCTCTGCGTGAACTCTGCATGAGTCGTAATGTGTATGTGTCCCTGTGTAATCAGCCCATGATGCCACCAATCATGAGCGTCTCCCTCAAGATGCGAGCTTGCAAACTTAATTGCATCTTCCTCATGCATAGGATTCGAGTCGGAGTATGTCTTCGACTTCTGGACCCAAGATGGTGCAGTACACTTCTTAGAACCATCGAAGTGTGGAATGGAGATCTGTCCCAATCTCCTCTGTAACTCTAGTACCTGTTTCTGCTGATCTCTCTTGGGTCTACTGCCAACCTTCATTTTGCAATATTCCTGGAATGACATGTTGTTATGAAGGCCTTCACTCGAGGTCTGGTACCTCTCCCAACCAGACTCCTCATCCAAAATATCTACGAGCTGCTTTGTGTTGGTTAACTTCTGGATCCTTAAAGAAAAACGGTTCGTGAAGCCCCAAAGGCTTGACAGAAGAATGGGGAGGCCACTGCCCCAAATGTCCACTCTCACCTCTTTGCCCCTGTTGTCCCATATTGCTATTTTCTCCTCTCATTATGACTGCTGTTATACATAGTCCAGCAGGCTGAAGATGATTAAAAAATATTCTCCTACCCTCTAGTACCTTGAGAGGTACTCTCCCTTCTTGCACCGGAGTCTCCAATGAAGAAATCATGCTTGCCAACACTTGTAATCCCAAAAGACACATTTGAATTCCTTCTTTGGCTTATGAAATCAGTCACAAAGTTTTCAACATCAGAATTGATAGTTTTGGATAATTGCCACATATTACTAGGATCTCATAGCTTATAATGCCCCTGAGCCCATGTATCATGTTAAGTGAGGTAAAACTTACCACCATATATCATCCACCAGATGCTCATATACACATAGTTGGAGCAATGGTCCAACAAAATCCATGATGAAGACTTCATCATCTACCATACCATGCATCTCATGATGGAAGTAAATTGGAATAGGCGATAATAAATAAGACACATTAGTGTGCTCTTCATACCTTTTAAGGCCATCAATGTCCTCCATGTGTTCAAGATAAATATATGTTGAGCTACCCCCAACATTGTTGCCCGAGTGCCTGTTGAAAGTATTTGAAAGCTGATCAACAGTTGCTGGTTTGGAAATTACAGCAGGCTGCAATTTTACACAAGTGTCCATGTGAGGCTCCTCCTCATGTGCTAGCTGCTCCATAGAGTCTTCTTTCGTGGGTGTAGACTTCCTTGCATCACTTGCCCTCATCGTTTCCTTGAACTCTTGTATGTGTTGTCTTGCTTGAGTCGCTATCAACCTAGCAGCTCTAGCTCTGCTATTCCCTTCCTCACACTTTTTAAGAGTTTCCATTACATCCTCCTTGCTTGCATAAACAAGTTTCTTCTCCTGAGCTGGAATAATTTCTCTAACAAGCAAAGTTTCACTAATGCAATTATTTTTCTCAATGGAAATCATACCCTTTTGTTTAGAAGCTTCTTCTACAAACGAGTTCTTTTGTGATTTAGGTACCGGCATATGATGACCTCATTTGGGCTTGCTACCAATCTTCATCATGCAATAATCTGGAAATGGCATATTATCTCTGAAACCCCTACTCAAATATTAGTACTTCCTCCAACAAGAATCCTCATCAATCACCTCTATTGGCCACCCTTTATCACTATTCTCACCATGTTCCTTATTGTCCCTAGATCTGCTTTGATTCAAATTCTGAGTGAGCTGACTCAAATAAAGGTTAGTGGCTTCTTGTTGTTTCACCATGTTGGTGAACATTTCCTTCATAAAACCCCCTTTGAGATCTTTCCAAACTGCCATATTTAACCAAGATAGGCTGGAGGGACAACTGCTCTGATACCATTGAAATATCCCTTATGGGATACCACTTAAAATGCACCAAAGATATGAAAAATTGCAGCAAAGTAAAATACTGATTTTTATTGAAAATGACCAGCTAAGACAACGAATGGTATTTAATTGATATCTCACAAAATACTTGCCCAAAGTGCACGAAATTTTGTGGGAAGCTTGCAGTAATAATAATAAACACTAGAACAACATTTTTGGAATTTTATATTGTTGCTAGAGAATTACAGAGAGTGCCCTGGTGGTGGTAAACTTCTAAAATCCGTAAATCACCAAATACACGAGCATAAATTAAGGGTCTTTGGAAATACATTAATAGATACAAGAAATAATATTTCCACCTTCAGATCTGACAACGGCTGACTGGAAAACCCCCAAATAAAGGCTGCAAGTCACCACGCTTGGAAGAGGGGTTGGTAAATGATGGAGGCGCCTTCAACGAGCTGCCACGCCCTGCCCAAATGGTTGCCATGAATCTGATCCGAAGCCCACTGATTATCTTCCTCAAATGCCCCGAAAACCCCCAAATAAAGGCTGCAAGTTGCCACGCTTGGAAGAGGGGTCGGTAAATGATGGAGGCGCCTTCAACAAGTTGCCACGCCTACCCAAATGGCTGCCGTGAATCTGATCCGGAAGCCCACTAATTATCTTCCTCAAATGCCCGAAAACCCCAAAATCCGTCCTCTGAAACCTCAGATAAGATCTCTGTACACAGCCCAGAAAATGGCTCCAAAATGACAGACTAGGGTAGATCTCTCACTACCAAAGAATGCCCTGCTAGCTAGGGACGGGTCTCTCACCACCGAAGCTAGGGTCCCTGTGGGATTTGACTCCACAAGCTGTAGAAGCGCAACAACAGCAATTGCACGAGAAGGGGTCAATAAAATGTATATGCAAAAAGTTCCTTTTCTTTCTCCTTGGCTCCTTATATACTTCTCCTTGGCAAACGCGCCCTAACCTAGGCGTATTTCATTCCATGGAGGGGCCAATAAAATAAGAGTAACTATAGTTACCTTTTCCTTTTTGAGTCGCTATGGTCCAAAAGTGACCCCCAAACGCAAAACATGAATATTAGTACCATGCGACCCCTTCTCAATAGCCCCCAACGTCCACAGCTCCTGGCCTTTGGTGTAGAAAAGGGGACATTACACTTTCTTTGTGGCTCCAAAGAAGGCTCGTATTACATTTTCTTGTTACTTTGCTATATTGAAGGCTGTATGATGGGTTGTGGGTCCCCTCCACGAGCTTGGGCCCAATTAATTCTTCCTTCCTTTAAGTGAGGGGTGTATACTTTGGTCTTCTTTGTATGTACAACCTCATCTCCTCCAATGGTCAACATGGATGAATTTGGCAGACTTGTTTCATCCTAATGGCTGACTTGGACATACAAATGCTTTGTATATTTTAAACTCAAGTTAGTGAGTGGTCACCATATGACCGAACAACCTTATTTTATGAGTGTGGGCATACAACCTTACCGATGGGTTGTTTAAGGTCTCAACCTTTTGGCTATAGAACTCTCATGCTGGTGTCCCCAGATTTCACCCTGAAATCTGAGACTACCCCATGTAAAATTTTTCGTACTTTTAAAATAATGGGTCGTTTTGTGTTTTTATTGCCAGAAAGTGTTTGTATTGTGTCAAGATATTCCTAGAGAGTTATATTAGCCAATTCGCCAAATACCCAGATGCTCGAAATCATTATATTCTGTCGCTGGGGTTTGCGTGCGGAAAAAATTGTATTTAATTATTTTGAGCCCCGTTTGAGGTAAATTGTGCTCCGGTTTAACCCTGTTGTGATCTTATATGTCAATATTCCCATATACCAATAGGCTTTTAATCGGAATGAATCCCGGCTTTATCTCGTAACTCGCAATGTTTTGTGTTTTTGGTGTTTTCCGTTTTGTTTTTGTGAAATTTCTCCAGTCAATTCCTCTTCCGGTTTGGTCTGATTCCTTGCACTGGAGTATCTGGAGATCATCTTTAGACATTATGTCAGAAGGAATTTGCCACAAGAGGTCTGGTTCTCTCTGAAAAGATGAAGTCATGCACGAAAAAGCTTCTTCTGGGCAGGTCACATTTTTGGGGAAAGGAAGGTTTTAAACTACAATGGGATTTTTGGTAGTAGCAAAGCAGTGGGAATTTTGTACTTGCCTAGCAGGGTACTTTTTCCCATGAAAGCAACGCCACTTAAGTCACAATGGGAAAATTAGAAGCAACAGGCAGTGAAATTTCTTACTTGCCTTACAGGGTAAGAATTCCCATTGTGAAATAAAAGAAAATCACTTAAGGCATTGATGGGATTTTCTTACCTGCCTTGCAGGGTAAATAATCCCATTATGAAAGTCAAACAACTTAAGTGGATCATGGGATTTTTGGAGCTGCGGTGCAGGGTGAATAATCCCATTGAAAATTAGCTTTTAAAAATAGAAATGGGCTATGTCAAAAAGTGCGCCCCCTTTTGGAATAGAGGGACAACTTTAATGGCATTAATTAATTAATTCTATTTCTAAATTTGGCGCCCAAGCATGAGGGAAAAGTCAACAAAGAAGAAGAAGATAAAGGGATTTAGAAATAGAATTCTAAAATTAAATAAATATAATTTATTTAATGCAGCCCCTTCATGTCAAAAAGTGCGACCCATATTGAGGAGGAATAATGCTTTTTAAAGTATTAATTGATATAATTAATTCCTATTTTTAGTGGATGAGGTCAAAGCACACTGTGAAGCTTAAGTGGACTGGAAGTAGTGAGCTAAAATTAAATAAATTTAATTTATTTAATGGCAGCCATGAGCATGCACAAAATAGGCACCCCAGTTGAAGAGAAAAACATGTTAATTAATTAATTAATTGCCAGGAATAGGAGGGGCAATTATTAATTATAGAATGGTGAATGTTATATAAGCATGGGCTGCCATAAGGATGAATTAATTAATTCTTTAGCAAGGAAGTGCAGCCCAGGCAAATTTGATGCCCAATTAAGGAGGAATTTTGCTGTAAGAGGGTTTTTCATTGCCGAAAAGCTTCAAAATTTGGCGCCTAGGTTTGAAGGAGCTTGAATTGTGTCTGATTAATTGTCTGCATAGTGGTACAGTGTGTTCACGAATTTATTACAGTGCTTTTATAAGAGAAAGGAGCTTAAATAAATGTCCAATACATCAACATATCCTTCGAATCAAGAAATCTCCAGATCTCGCACTAGTTGTAAAGAATTCCGACCAAATCAAGAGAAAAAGAATTGCTCAGACAAAGACAGATTCGGCCATGGCAAAGCGGGATGAAAAAGAAAGCACAACAGAGTCATGCATCACTTCTAAGTTTGCTGACATTGGAGATACAGATCTAGGTCCAGAACCTCTTTCCGAATTGATTGACAGATCTAGAGCTAGAAAGACTTCCCGTATGCGTGCAGTTAAAACTAGTGAAATCATTCGAGCCGCAACATTTCCATTCATAGCCCTTGCTTGCTAATTTCGTCATGGAGTGTGCTAGGTCTTACCATCCATTATCCAGATCAATCCGAGATGTTGTGGGGAAGACAATAATTCGGTTGGACGCATAGTTCATCAATTATTGTCTGAAGATTCCAGCACGAAAGGTGGTGACTACTATTAGCATACAGGATGCTAGCAACAGATGGGAAAAACATAAAGTTATCGTGTGGGCATAATGAATATCGATACATGAAGAAGCCCAGATCTCCTTCCAAGTTCCCGAGAACTCTTCCACGATCTAATCTGGTACAAGAGGTGGATGATATTGCCAAATTGTTATGCAGGATAAATGGCGAAGCGAACGCTCACAACTTCCGCGCATGGATGTATGCTTTCATCAAGACCATTGAAATCAACAAAGTAGATTCAATAATCAATTGGTCGGAAATCATTAGTGACAACATTGGTGAGCAGCTCCGAATGTGAGGCGTACTTACAACTTCAAAATGACTTCGTATTTGGTTTATGCAACAACTTCACAGGGTGTCTTCTCCAAGCTAGATAGATGTGGTGTTCTTTCCAAGGACCCTATTTTCGAGTGCTACCCACAGCTTACTGTACCCGCATGTAATAAAGATTACAAAGTGGTCAACGATGGATTCTTCTACGGATTCATTTGTAGGTTGGACGACGATCTAAAGGCCAACAGGGTGAGCAAGGAAGCGTGGGAAGTTGTGTCCAGGATTGGTAGTATCTTCATCTAGTTTGCGGATTTTACATACCTCAGGGTCACCGGCTTTTCAGGAGAACCAGTTAAGTTTCCCAGATACCCGAGTGATAGATTGGTCATCATGGAGTTGAGCAGACAACTCGTGGAGATGCATGACCTACAGTCGAAACGACACAAGTCTATAGGCTTCTTCCCGATCACTGTGGGCCATTATAGCTACCAGAGCATTCATAAGGCCCGAGGAATTGAAGTGGAGATGTTCTCTGAGTACGAGCAAGAGTTCTTCCCAACGACTGAACTTTGATCCATTTGGAGTGGCAAGGAAGACAATCTCCCAGGAGTACGTGCATGTGCCTTCATTGGAAGATTTTTGGATGAAGTGCAGAAGCGAGTACGAGGTTAGAAAGAAAGATTTCAGCAGGTTATCAGTGTGGCAAGTGTTTGACTTTGGATTAGCATGGATACCTGCGATCTTAAAGATGATGGGCCTGTGTTACTTGATACATACCATTGGATGGGAGGAGATAGAGCTGTACTTCAGGAGAGCGTAGGTAGCTGCCATACGATCGAGGAAAGGTCTGCCGCTTCTGGTCAATACTTCAAATTGGTTGTTGACGAAGGGATATTGCCTTGATGAAGCATTGATGAATCAAATCACGGGCAACTTTGGCACAAAAGATTCCCTCAAGAGGAAGCACGGAGGAGAAAGCAACAGAAGGCCTAAAAAGATTAAAGTGCACAGAAGGTCTCACTCGAAGGAGAAGATCACTTCTACTGCTATGGTGTTAGTTCCGACTTCTCCAGCATCAAGTACTTCACCGATTATTGCACCTCAAGGTAGATGCTCGCCATCCCTCCGTTGAATCCGGTAACATTCATCTTTTCTCCTTAGCCACTCCATTCAATGCCTCTTCCTGAAGAAACGTTGAAGCTGCAGATGGCAAAATTTGAAAGAGCTTTGTCTTTGGATGATTCAGAGGATGGCAGCCACAACACTGTAGCGGTTTCAGATGGAGAGGAATTAGAGCGCGAGATAGTGGTACACTCGGCAACTTCTCATTCTCCAAGAAGTAATTTCTCATAATGGTTGGCTTCACAGTTGGTTCCAGAGGCTAGAGAGGAAATCAACTTGGAGGAACACGACTTGCAGCTGCTCCTGAATCTAGGCGGAAAAGACAGAAAACCTAAAGTTGCTAAGGTAACTTCAAGGTTGATCATTGAGGAGTCGGGGTAGAAGTTCGCTGAGATGTCAGTTCCGGCAGAAGGGAAGGAGGATGAGCTCACGACAGAAGATATAACAGTAACCAGAGTACCCATAGGTCAAGCCACCACAGAAGGATTGAAGCAGGACACACAGACATTGATAGATGCTCTATTCCTTAGGCTTGACAAAGAAAAGGCGGAGAAAGTTGAACTTTAGAAGTAGGTATCTTAGTTGTGCGAGATCATTGCCAAGGTTGCTAAATCTTCCACTCAGCCAATTTTAGCACAAAAGCAGGTGAGTGATCATCTGATGCAGGAAGTGGAAGATGCAAGTAACTAGGTTAAAGCTATCAACGAATGGAAAGGTCTGATCATTCGTCAAGCTTCTGTACAACTCGGAGAGGTGCCAGCCCGCCTAAAGGTTATGAAAGATGCATCAGATCAGCTAAAGCAACTGGTAACAAGCACGATAGATATGAACACAGTTGTTGAGAGTAACCTGAGTACTTTGGCCGAAATAAATAAGTTGCGAGAGAGGTGTTGATTGCAGAATGGATTGTGCCCGACGGATCAGTTGAGAAGGGGAAGCAACTTGAGTTTGCAGTATCTTTCCATTTGGAGATCTGTAGAATTATGCTTTGAAAAGATGCAGACACTTGAGAGTATGGCATCATCTTTACCAGACAATGTCATTGCTTTCACTAATGAGGAAGTGGTCGGGAACGTTACTTCATACACAAGGACCATTCCTAGCAAAGTGCCTAATTCCCTGGAAGGATCTCTTCTGATGGTGCAAGGGAGAATTGATGGAGTTGTTAGGCCTTTCACGATGAATTCCATCAGCAAACTGGTGGCACTGTAGTCAGATATTGAGAAGTTTGGGCCTAGCTTGGAGGATGTGGAAGCGTGTATCAAGGTATTGAACGAAGGCTTGCTGCAATTCAGGACAGAAAAGGAAGTTATGGCTAAGACAGATGGGAAGATGTTGAATTACATGTTCGACAAGTATATTCAGTATCAAAACAAAAAGAAGATGTAGATGTTACAACTGGCGTGTCTTTCTTCTACTCTTTCTTCTTCTATTTTCCACGTTCCTGGATGTAATTGTAAAACTTTAAAGTTATTGGTTTTGAAACCATTACTTTAAGTTGTGTGGAACGATTCTATTAGTTAAGTGACAGATGTGTATAAGTTTGAATATGGACCCGGATGCATGTCACTTGAAGAGGAATTAGAGGGGGATGATTGCCAGATGTTATCTTTACTTTTTGTTTATGTTCCAGTTCAGTTGAGTTTCCCATTTGTATTTTCCCTTCGACATTCTATAAGTAGAAGAAGAACCTTCTAAGGTTAATGATCGAATTTGTAAGCAACATTCTCGTATTCCGTACTTTGTCTTTGAAATCCCTGATAGCTATTTGAAGCAAAGGAATAGAAAGGAGCATATTTTCGGAGAACTTTGTGTCACGGTGCATTTTGTTTCTAACTTTTTTATCTCAGATCTACTTATAAACTTTGGGTTATTTTAGATCTAGATTTGAAGTTGCCTTTGCTTATAATTCTGTGTGTTGATATCTATTGGTTCCGTCTATGTGCATGCAATCAACTCTGTTATCTATTGATTGGGTTGCACATCTTCCCTATTTCTTCCCTGTGTTTTATTATTTTCTTCTTCTTTAAATATTTCCTTTCTTTAATAGCTGCTTACTTGCTGCAAAACTATACAGCTATGGTTCATGAGCTGCATGGTTAAAGTAAAACCCCTAAATAGATACTAACATATTTTATTGACAAATCTTACATGGGAGCCTCACTGGTAAATGAGGGAGATTTATCTCATGACTGCCTAGGTTTTCAGCTATGCAGAAAATCTAGCCAACAATGCCACTTACTGGTCATTGCAAGGATTGCTTCTCTATCTAGAAATTAGCAATAAAGCAAAGCTCTTCCACATGTACTAGACTTAGCTGAGATAAGAGTCCAACTTAAGGAAAACAACTTTTATGGCACTTTTGGACTACTAAATGTTTAATTCAACTTGGAAAAATAGTCTTTTGTTTATGGTTCGATCAAGAGGTAATTTAGTTACTGTTCTTATGTTACATTCATGAGTACTATAATACATGTTGTTCATTGGATTGCTACTATGCACTTGTCTTTATCACGAAAGCAAAAATTGCAAAAAAATGTTCAAAAATTGTAAACATGGTTTTGTGTCATAATGGTTCCCTTTCGAAATGGTCATTTTTGAGTTTTATGTGCTCTTGGTTGGCAAAATCGACTTTTGATGGAACAAATGGAACTTTTCTTTTGTTCCATCATTCCCGTGAGTGCCGATTAACATACCACTTTAGAAGATTGGACATTGATTGGTTATGTTGGCCGCTTTTGGAACTCCTAGAACTGTCCTCTCTTTCCTTTCCGCTTTGATTGAGCAATTTGGCTGCCTATTTTAAAAATGGAAATTGGTTTTGATAGGCTTTATCGGCCGCACTTAAGCACAAATGGAACTGTTCCTTAGTTCCGCCCCTTCCCGAAAACCCAACCCAAAGGCATAAAGCAAAAGATTAATCGGTCTTATCGCCCCGCGCGTGGAATTGTTCCACGCTTCTTCTTTGGCGCCAATAAGCCGATCAAACACATTTAAACGTTAAAAGTTCCACGGGATCGACGAAACACTAACTCCACTTGAGGGGTATAAAATGAACGTCTTGTCATTTTGAAACACATTTGTGATCTTGCCCAATACATTTTTGAGCTCTACCTATTTGCGCTTTTCACCGTCCTAATCTTGTTAATCTATCTCCGTGAGCGTTTTCCATCCATCCACATTTAAATTCTCATACACCAACACGGTTGTCTTGCCAAGAGCTTCATTTTCGTTGCCTCTCTGTAAGTGTTTTCATTTCTGTTTGTTTTATTTTTGGGCAATCTCCTTTCTTTGAGCTTTCATTTGCCTCGAGTTGGTGAAATCTCTTCCATCTTGCTCACTTTCCCTCTCGATCATTTGTTTAAGAGTGTAAATCATCAAAATGAAGTTTCAATATGTTGAGTATGAACCCGCTTCACCTTTGGAAACCACCGTCCCTGAAATTGGGGATAACGATGTTAAACACATGGACTTACCCAAATTTTGGAGCAAAATGGAAGATGGTAAGAGAATTGCATTAGCACAAAGAATTTTCTATGGTGGCTTAGCACATATAGGTAGTTTTTCTACTTCTTTAGTGTGCAAATACGGTGTCGCTTGTGCTTCATGTTTTGATGCCTAGACGAAAGAGTTGAAAGATCCTCAAGGACAAGTCATTGCTCAACTTGATGCTCACCACATCAACTTGGCTCTTGGGATTACTCCTCTTGCTAAAAATATCAAACTATGATTGCTAAGTCTTGGTTGAAGATTAAAAAGAAAGGACCTTCAAAATTGACTAAAACTCTTTATAGGAATGACTTCATTGAAGAATTATCAGACATTATCACTTTGTTGGTTAGAGTGATGGGACTCCCTTCCACCAGAGAATTTAATAATTGGATGAGTATCTTCATCAATTTAATATGCGATGGAAAATAAGCCTTGAGCTAGGGAGAAATCATTTGTGAAAACTGACAAAAAAACTTACTTAGCTGAATAATGCTAAGTCATTCTACATGACTTCATTTTGATGTATACCATTGCAGGATACAATATTTGGGCTGGCCTTTTCTCTCTTTTTCTTTGAATTTGGGAATAAACTGCTGCAACTTTTTGTGTATTTGTCTCTACCCATTTCCATGAATAATAGAATATAAACTAGGGAATGAGAATCTTTTATTGTGCTTACTATCTTCTGATTATGAATTCTGTTTGCTATTCATTATCGAAGATATATATCTTTAATATTAACTCAATGTGTGTGATGCATTGATACATAGACTTTGTGCTTCTGGTTGATTTCTATCCCTTGTAAAACTGCTGTTGAGTTCTACTTTTCATGTGAAAGAGAGAGGATTTTAGTTTACATGTTTCCCTTGAGTTTTCCCAGCAGTTCTATATGTTTATTCTACTGTGGATTTCTCTCTCTCCTCCATTCTCTCCTTCCTCGTTCCTTTCTCCTTCCCATTTTCGTTGCCCTTGTGCTTTCTGGTTAAAGGCACCAAAAACCCAAATACTCCCATCATACGAGGGAACTGCTCCTCTCAAATGCAGACGAACATCACCTTGTCGATAGGTGATCTTCCCTAACTGTTGCAGATTTTATACCACCTCCATTGGGCCATATCTGAAAATCTAAAGGGACATAAAATCTTGCCAACACATTGGTTAGTTGTAAATGGGTTTGATAAGCAATTTTTGGATGAGGAGTAATTGATTGACAAAGGTAATTCACAAAAAATATTTAAAGGTAAAAAATAGAAATGTGATTTCCTCCATTAGAAATGTCGGTGTGCCACGTACACCATTTCAAGGATGCTAGAGCATTGCTCTTGTTCCTAGGAAAATAAGATCTTTCTCTCTCTATGTACACATTGATTTCTCCCCTTTCATTTCCTTGTTTATCATGTTGATGTCTTCAGCCAAAAACTTCCTTTATCTTCTAAACAATGATTCCTATATTGGTAATCTCATTTTTAGTCATTCTTGTTGCCCTTGTTTGAGCCATCTCGACATCGGTGCAAATAGAGTAACCTTGGAGGACCCACTAACAAATTTGTACTTATGCATGTTCTTTTTTTCCTAGGCATCAAAACAACCATTATATCCCATGAATGTTAGGAATACTATTTATTTAGATTTACCACCTAACTAATCTATTGTTAGTACGTGGTTGCACCTGAATTGGTTTGGGTTGATGCATTATTGAATTATAAAATTGTGTTGAGAATGTAATAATAATGTAGTTTTCCACACATTGAGTCCATTTTATTGTCTATTCTATTTTATTCTGAACATGTGGTATTAGAGCACCACACGATGAGAGGGTTGTGATGGAAGAAGAAGATGGAGGTTAGAAGCGGTTATAAATAGGCATTTGAGAAGAAAGAGAGCGCGCCAATTTTTGCTGAGTAAAAGAACTGAAAGGATGCTGAAAATTCGTAGAAAATACTAGAAGAGGCATACCTCAAATCCGCCATAAGAAGAAAGTTTTTTATTTTATTTGCTTCTGTAGAAGATCTGTAGATTAAATGACTTATCGTATGGTTTATAGCACCTCATTGCTGCAATACAGAAATGTGAAGGAGAAGTACTATGAGGCCATACAAATTGCATACAGCAAATTTCAAAGGATTTAAAAAAATCAAATCTTCATTCTTCTGCAAATTTCTATGTTGTATAGGATTTTGAGATGCATGAGATAGGGGTGTAAGAAAAAAAATGTTGAATTAAAATGAGAGACCGTACGGAAATATTTTGTCTGAGGCAACGTGTACGAAACATTTCAAAAGAGAATTTGCATGTTGTTTTATGGAGGACGTGATAATTGCATCCATTTTGATTTTTTTGGGTTAATGAAAAGAAATCAGTGAGAAGATATGGATGTGATAATCAGACTTGTACAGACTGCAATTTTGGGAGGAAGTTAAGAGAGCAGTATGGCCAATGAGAGAAGCTATTAAAATATAAGGCTTAGTTATTAGTGATAGTTTAATATTAGTTAAATATTAAACTAATAAATGGTTGAAACTACTTCAACCATTTTGTAACCATCTTTCACATAATAAAATGACAAACACACAATGACAATGTGTGCATTCCGCTTTCTCTTTATTTCTTCCTTGTGCACGTTTTCCAACATTGGTATCAAAGCGAACCCTACTCGAAGGGGTCTGCAAATCGAGATTACAGTCACAGGTTCGAGGGCAAAATAAAGCATAGAAGTAAATCGCGAGTTTCACAGGAGAAAAACACGGTCGATTCAAAGGGAAATCGCATGCAACTAGTCGCCATTGATATATAGACTACAAAACATGATTTCAGAAAGTCCTGAGGGTTTGGATGAAGTGGCAAAGGGCTGGAACAAAGTTGTTAGGGCTGGATAGTCTCTGAAACAAAGTCATAGAAGCCAAGCAAGGCCTCCAAAGTGGTCGCGAGGGAAAACGAAGTGGTCATTTGCCAGTCGTGAACTAACTCTCCATTGAACACCATTCATAACAGCGATCTGAAGATAATACCATACCAACGAGGGCACGTGAGGAAGCAAGGAGAAATCCCAGTCGTGAAGGAAAAATGCCAGTCGTGAATTTCTTTGCTAGGGCACAGGACAAATTTCAGATTGTTTGTTTTATATGCTAGGGCACGGGATGAATTTTAGATTTTTTTTTATATAGTCGTGGAAGGGTTTCATTGTCTCAAAATTTGAAGACATTCGAAGTGGCCTAGGGCACTATCCGGGTATTCATTCTTATCTATATTCACATATTTTTCCAGTCTAAATAAATATTTAAAAAATGGAGTTTTATTTTCCAATAGACAAATATTCTGGTTCAACTTCCACACTTGGAAAGTTAAAATCCAGATGCAATTAATGAACAAAAATTTGTGGAGTATAGTTAATGGAAAAGAAAAACCACCCATTGATGCTGCTAAATTGTTAGAGTGGGAAAACTGTGATGATAAAGCGAAAGCTATAATTGGGCTTGCTCTTTCTGACTTTGAACTCCATCATATAGATTTAGATAAATCGTCCAAAGAAATCTGGATAACTTGAATAAGTTGTTTGGGGCAAAAGTAGTGAACGCCAAATTTTCTTTAAAGCTTCAATTGTTTTGATTCAAGATGGCTGATGATGTTACTATGTCTAGTCATATAAACAATCTAAGATCTCTTCTTAGACAGTTAGCAGAGGTTAAAGCTCGGTAGATGACGAAGACTCTAAAGCCATTCTGTTAAACAATTTGCCCTCTTCATATAGCAATGTCATTTTTACTCTTAGTCAGATGCCTTCACAAAGCTTGGAAGATATGATTTCAACTCTCTTGGCTGAAGAAAAGAGAACTGTGGATGATATAGAAGGTAATTCTTCACATGAAAGTGCACTATACTCCCATGTGAGAAATAATAACAAAAAATCAGATAAAGACACCAGGCAAGTTGATTGTTATTATTGTAAGAAAAGAGGTCATATAGCCTGGGATTGTTGTATTCGAGCTAATGATGTCCTCAAAGGCAAGTTCAATGATCATTCAAAAGAAGCAAATGTTGTCTTTGCTTTGTGACAATCCGCCATACACTCAAGATTTTATTGATGAAGAAGAAGATGAATATGTACTCTAGAAAACGGTTAGTGTTTTGAAAATCTTCAGTGTAGGTAAAACTCGACATGGATGGTTGCCTAGATAGTTTGGGAGTCTGTGGATCTCGGGAATTTACCCTTACGAGGGTCATGAGACAACTTGATGGAGCAATGTGTGAGTACATCAGTATGAATGGTTGTCCAACAATTCGGGAGATTCTATAATTCGGGAGTTTAGGGAGGTGGAATTTGGGAACTCGGGAATTCAGCTTGGGAACTACACCTTTACGAGGGTTAGGGAGGCAGCTTGATGGAGTTCTACTTGGTCCTAGAATTGTTGTTCAAAACAAAAGCTTTTGAAGATTGTAATTCTATCTTCTTTTCAGTGTAAGCCTTAAGAGGGGGTATTAAAATATAAGGCTTAGTTATTAGTGATAGTTTAATATTAGTTAAATATTAAACTAATAAACGGTTGAAACTACTTTTACCATTTTGTAACCATCTTTCAAATAATAAAATGGCGGACACAAAATGAGAATGTGTGCATTCCGCTTTCTCTTTATTTCTTCCTTGTGCACACCTTCCAATGAAGCATGCATAGAAATGTGCATAAGTGCCACATGGATGGAAGCCTGTTTGCTGTTTTTCTTTTCTAGATGTCATAGAATGTGAAGAAGGAAGCATACAGACTTGTACAACAATTTCAATAAAAAAATTAATCACTGTTGTGTGGATACGAGTTTTGTTTGGGCGTGAGTGTTGGCTGGGGCATGAGAAGAGCCGAGTAAAGTCAAAACTCCTATTAATTAATTTAAAAAAACCATTCGGTAATTATAGAAAAGTGGTCATATAAATTATTATTGAGTATATATCTCAAACAATGTGTAGTGGGATTGACAATGTATTTTTAGAAAATCATTTCCAAACTAGAGTTTTAGAGTTCAAGTCTCATCAATGAAAAATGACACTACAAAGTCATGTTTGTTCAAAATCTTAAATATGCAAATTTTGGTAGATAGAATGGAGATATAAACTTTGCTAAATCCTTTAATTAGGAATCTAGAAGTCAAAGGCTCAAATCCCACCTCCATTTTTGCTTTTAAAATGCAACTACCATAATTATTCTCTTAGAAAAGGCTTGTAGATGAATTGGTGGACAATATTTTGTAAAGCATTCATTCTCAGCCCGTATGTCTTGAGTCCAAGTCTCAAAAGTGCAAAAGTGAAGTATTTTATAAACTTGTGAACTCAATTTTCTGCAAAAAAACCTGGAAAATCTGTACCTTTAGTCACGTTTATCAGTATAACTCTGTCACACGGTGGTATTTTCATGTGAAAGTGATCGGTTTGGAAAGTAAACCTAGTTGGCTTTCGAATGAGTAATTACACCAAGGGGTTTATATTGTTAAACCATTGTTTAATCTTCAAAATTTAGGACAGTTTGCATATTTTGCATTGGGGAATGTAATGTCTCCTTTTTCAAACTAGGACCAATTGAAGACTTCTTGCCATTCCTCTTCCTATGGCCAATAAGAAATTGCACAAGGAAATCCTCGGTTTAGTTTTTATTTTCTTTTATTGTTATTAATGTTTTTCTTTGGTGTTTTACTCCCTAAGGAAGGTCGGGTGGGATTATAATGCTCCCAACATGAAATTAAAAGATAAATTAAAGCTCATTAAGAGGTCGGCAAGGTTGGGAAGTTTCCAACATGGAAATAGAAGATAAAGAGGTTCAGTCTACACCTTATGACTCTTGGCGCCAACCAAAGGGTATAAGAGGAGTCTTAGGGGCTCATTTGCACATCACTTTTGGCATATATACTTTATCTATTTGGACCTCTAGGGCTGTTTTTCTATTTCTATACTATATAAAATCCATATGGGCATCCATGGAGATGCCGGCATTTGGAGGCACAAAACCCTACAAGTTGGGTGGTGTGAAGGACAATATTGAAGATCCTCTTGCTGTTTTTTTATCTAGGGCATCAAGAAGCCGGCCTACAAAGAGCTTTTGATGAATAGGGGTACCCATCTACTAGGAGTAATGTATGTCTAGGTCGCTTTTAAGTGTAAGTATCGCGACACTCATTTATTATTTGAGTATTCAGACTTGGCCATGATTTATAAGGTGTCCCATTCATGTATTGGTTATTGTTAGGGTTTGGGGACACCTCCATTTTGATTATTTCTCTTAGTTGTACTTCTACTCATAAATTAATTTTCCACCTTGATACTTAATTAATTATATGGTGATAATTACTCTAAAGTATTCCTAAAAGGTCCTAATAATGTAGGCTGACTTGGGTTACCCAATATAACTAATTCTTGTATCCCAAATAATGTATCGGGTTTGGAGCAAATAGGGCATGATTGCTCTTTTTATTTCAGCTCCACTAAGGGAAAATCCATAGTGTAACATCCAGGAGGATGGCAACCTTCCTTATGGCATTTGGCAAAGTAAAGAAAACTCTCCAAATTGGGTGGTGTGAAGGAAGACTACTGAAGATTCTCTTCACCATGGTCTATATCTAGGGCATCAAGAAGAAGACCAAAAAGGAGCTTTTGCATGATTTGGAGTCCCTCTTTTAGGGAGCGACTAGGGTTGAGTCATTTTAGAGCCTTCTAGGGCAAAAAGATACTCATTTATTATTTGATATTCAGACTTGGCATAATTTATAAGGCTGAAATCATTTATATTTGGTCATTGTTGGGGTTTGGAAACCTCCATTTTGATTATTTCTTTTAGTTGTACTTGTTATATTAATAAATAATTTTCCAGCTGAGTATTTGCTTGATTTTCATGGTGGAAATTGTTCTAAAGTATCCCTAAAAGGTTTATAAATATTGTGAATGAGTTTAAGGGTGTTATTTGGGTGAAATCTTGTTGTTTACAAGCTGTTCTTAAAATCAGATTGCTGTACTGTACTGATTTAATTTTCAATTTGCTGGTCAAAAATCAGAATTTAATTCATTTGGGGTTTGTGTGGTTTCCTTTTTTTTTCAGTTTCAGCCCTAGAAAGGGACATTACAGTGGTATCAGAGCTTTGGTCTTCCCATCTGAGGGTTTCTTGTGAGGAAGAAAAGATGGACAGAATGATGAAGATGCAAGAAAGACTAGCAGACACCTTGGACTCTCTTGCCTTCACCATGCAAAACCTACAAGAGGGAAGGACATTCAAGGAAGAGCCTAGGGTTTCAAAGGTTAACAATGTTGCAGCTAGCTTTGAGGAGTATCAAGCCCTTCCGGAAGTTATTCATGATGCCCTATCATTTTCCGAGTTTGTAGGATGGAGAAAAGATAGAGTGGGCATTGGAACTTGGTCCAAGCCCTAGCCATGCACAAGGGTCATGGGAAGGATATCCCAACCCTAGAGGAGAAGAGCCCCATCTTGTTGGCAAAGCAAGAAGAGGCTAAAACTTGAGGAAGAGGGAGCCAAACTCCCAAGTTCATTATGCAAGGATGGACATGCCTATCCCTCTAAGGTTAAGGAGGAAGATATATTGCAGCAGCTGGTTACTAAGAGGGAGCAGCCCTTGGGAGTCTTAGAAACCCCAACACTCATGCCAAAGTGGAGCTCTTGGTTGATTTTCCAAACAGCACTATAGAGACACAAGAGTTTGGTGAAATAGTGGAGCACGAGCCAAGAAAGGAGAAAGAGATCAATGAGCACACAACTCAAGGTAAAAATATTTTAGTGTTTGATGATAAGTTGTTGGTGTCTAATGGTTGCATAGGGTTGAATATTCATAGAAAAAAATCAGATTTGGAAAGGAACAAGGGAATGGCATTGTTGGAGATCATAACCATGAAGAAAGGGCAATTCCGGGTGCCCATAATCACTCTCATCCTGCTGGAATTATCCTAACAGCAGTTAATGTGGAGCAAATTGATGATGGTAAGAGCCATGAAGACATGCCAAACACATATGAAGACAACCAAAGGTATGAAGCTAATTCAGATTTGTTGTTTTCTACCATGCCATCTCAGATTTGTAGTCATGAGCAAATGATTGAAAAGGATGACCATGGGGCAAGTTTGATGCTTCATAATAAATCATGGCAAATGGGTCATCATCATGGTGTCAAGAATGAAGAAAAATCAGAATTGCAAGGGATTAATGGGGCTAGAATTCCGGGTGACCTTGTTGGGAGGCATGCCCATGGAATAAGGGTCTCTTTTGATGCTCATGTTAATCCTCAGCTCGCTGGAAATTTCAGGACAACAACATATGGTAAGCAATTTCATCATCTTCTAAGCAAGATTTGCTACATCACCTTCATACTATGTCTTTGCAATGTTTTGGTTATCCTAAGAAATATGCTAACAACTTTGTAAAGATGAAGGGTACCAAATGGGAAGAGGATTCCACTTCAGCCCTAGGAGTGGACTCTTTGTTGACAATCCTAAACATGGCCCACATATTTGGGACTTATGGGTTCCTCCTATGTCGCTGCCATATTTGCATCATGGAGGGCATCATGGTCAATTTGATAAGAGGAAGATCATGTTGAGGGACAAGGGGGACATAGATTCTTCCTTGCAAATTCCGGATTGTTTGCACCTAGAAGTTTGGGATCCGGGAACCTTTTGAAGGATGTTGATACAAACTTGAGGACTGTTGTCTACATCCTTATGGCAGCCACAAGAAAATTGGTAACCACAAGAAAAGGTGCATTTCTCACCTACGGTGAAAGATATAGTGTTTGCATCGGATGCTAGATGGTCTTCCACCACCATCATGCAAATTTTTCATGAGACAACACAATGCTACAGCCATGGTAAGATGCTCTTCCTAAATTCACATTTTGGATGGATAGTACTCTCCTTGGACAGCTGTAGGTTGACATTTATGATGAAGATTTTTGGGTTTAATATGATGTGTGGAAGGGATTTCAAGTATTACAGTTGTTGCACCCTTCCTATGTCAATAACATCCAAGAATTTTGAGTTAGAAATGCTATACTACAGCCATGATGGGCTGTCCTCTTCAAAATTATGCATGGGGCTGTGCATACCTTCCATGGACAGCGAGAAAGAGGCAGGTTTGGAGACACTCTTTCCACTTAATATGATGGGTAAGAGGGTTTACACATGGAGATTGAGCAAAGCCAACATCCCAACATCTTTGGCGTTGCTTAGGAAGAAATTTAGAGCTGTACATGGACACTACACCCACTCATCCGCACTTCTATGGTCTGATCCAAACCCAATGGTGAAGAAAATTCAGTGGGGCAGCTTCAAGTCAACAATTGGAAACCCAAATCAGCAAGGTAACAACCATCCAAAAGAGGTGAGCATAAGTTTTGGTATGTGTTGTTTGCATCTTATGTTGAAATGCAATGATAAAGGGAAGAAGGCAATGCTTCCAAGCATGGCTAGCATGAAGAAGGAAGAGGCATATCTTCAGGGCATTCAATGCATAGAGGCTAGCAAGGGTCTACTCTTGGGTAAGGTGCTTCATGGTGATAATTTTCGGTTGGTTCCGGGCATGCACAATACTACCTCCATGTGGGGAACACTTGAAGAATTAAGAGCAAATTGGAGCTTTCTTGTTGAAAGCCATCTTCTACGCCAAGTTGGGACAAGGATGGGTTGCAAGAATCTTGAGTTAAGGGCCAATATGTCTGCTGATTTCAACCATAGACTTGTTGATCTTCATTTTCCAGCTTATGTAAGACAATTTTCAGTCCCTACACTACTCATGAATTTGCCTTTTTCCATAAGATTTCAGTTTGATAGTTGTTATACCATTGTCTTAAGGTTGAACATGCAAGAATCAGATTTGGGACTGCCATTAGCAGTCATGAACAACTATGAACTTATATTTTCAAAGGAAATTCCATCATGGGTTGATATGGGAAGAAGGCTACAACTGAAAGGAAGAAACAAATCAGATTTGATAGCATTGAATTGGATAAGATTCCATGAGATTTATGGCTGTGGTGAATTGTTTCCAGCCTATCCACAATCTGATTTGAGTCTTGTGATAAGAGGAATAGCTGGTCCAACTGACTATTCATCCGTTCCTTGCTCTAGGACATGGAAACTACAACAGTTTGGAAGGATTTTGACACAGCTGAGCATGCCAAAGAAGGAGATGTCACTTGTTGTTTTTGAAAAGGGAGATAAAGAGGATTTCAATGAAGAGGAGGGCAATAGAGGTATGAGTTTGTTTGGGTTTAAGCTCCTTCATTTGACAGCACGGGATCCAGATTATGGGAGCACTACAACATGTTCCTTCACCTTGATATGATGATACTTAGACATATAAGCTTGCAATTGCTTGAGGGCAAACAATTTTGGGAAGGGAGGATTGTAATGTCCCCTTTTTCAAACTAGCACCAATTGAAGACTTCTTGCCATTTCTCTTCCCGTGGCCAAGAAGGAATTGCACAAGGGAAGTCCTTGGGTTTTGTTTTTTTTTTTTTATTGTTATTAATGTTTTTCTTTGGTGTTTTACTCCTAAGGCAGGTCGGTGGGATTATAATGCTCCCAACATGAAATTAAAAGATAAAGTAAAGCTCATTAAGAGGTCGGTAAAGGTTGGGAAGTTTCCAACATGGAAATAGAAGATAAAGCAAGCTTAAGAGGTCGGTCTACACCTTATGACTCTTGGCGCCAACCAAAGGGTATAAGAGGAGTCTTAGGGGCTCATTTGCACATCACTTTTGGCATATACTTTATCTACTTGGACTCTAGGGCTGATTGCTCTATTTCCAACTCCACTAAGGGCGAAAATCCATAGTGTGGCATCCAAGGAGGATGAAACCTTCCTTGTGGCATTTGGAGAACGAAAACTCTCCAAATTGGGTGGTGTGAAGGAAAATTATTGAAGATCCTCTTGCTGGTTTTTATCTAGGGCATCAAGAAGAAGACCTACAAAGGAGCTTTTGCATGATTTGGAGTCCCTCTCCTAGGGAGCGACTAGGGTTGAGTCATTTTAAGTGCCTTCTAGGGCACACACTCATTTATTATTTGATATTCAGACTTGGCATAATTTATAAGGCTGAAATCATTCATATTTGGTCATTGTTGGGGTTTGGAAACCTCCATTTTGATTATTTCTCTTAGTTGTACTTTTCTGTTAATAAATAATTTTCCAGCTGAGTATTTGCTTGATTTTCATGGTGGAAATTGTTCTAAAGTATCCCTAAAAGGTTTATAAATATTGTGGATGAGTTTAAGGGTGTTATTTGGGTGAAATCTTGTTGTTTACAAGCTGCTGTTCTTAAAATCAGATTCAATTTGCTGGTAAAAAAATTAAATTTAATTCAGATTGGGGTTTGTGTGATTTCAGAGTTTCAGCCCTAGAAAGGGACATTTGGTCAATATGTAGTGATTCATAACTTTATCTTACGGCAGCCAAATTTGTTGTATGGCGATGTGGTTTTCAGCCCTAGAAAGGGATTGTACCATCTACGAGTGCTCAAAATCCTGTTGTGAATAATGTCAAGAAAATTGCTATTGAATCTATTGTTCATGCTACCTTTAAGCATGAGGTTATTCAAAGTAGTCCAAATCCGTTGTTTGATTGTGGAAAACACAATGTCGATAAAACTTTGTGCTCTAGGGTTTTAGGCTTTGTGGGTTTTCATATGCCAAAGTACTCAAAACCCATCAAATTTGCATTAGTTGGCATTTTGAATAAATGAAAAGTTGACTCTTCACCTATTGGTCAATCCAATGAAGTCAAAACTCTATGTTGTCAATTTGACCAAAATCAGCTTGTTCTCATTGTGGTCGAAAATGACACAAGTCTAGTATTCGTTTTGAAATCCATTCCCTAAACATCATGTGGTTGAAAAACTCACTTGGTTGCACAATGCTATCAACATCAGTCAGACTCCTTTTTAAGACTATCTTTTGAGTGGATTGATGACACCCACTAGAGATCGGAGAGTCGCATTTTGTCTAGATCTTATAGGAAAGTCACATGGTGTTTGTAAAGATGTCTTTCCTCCAACTGATAAGCCCTGTCAATACCTACTACTATTACTCTCTTGACCAAACTTATTATTTGGGATTCTATTTCTGGTTGTGTTGTTTGAATGTTTCTGATTCAATAGACACTGTTAGTGTTGTTAACCTACGACTGAGGTTTGTTTTCTAGACCCAAATATTGTGCATACTTCCGCTTATTTTGACATCGAAGCTAATGATCAACTAGATTTCTAAGATGACGATGGCAATACATGTTTGGCGATCAGTTTGAAAAAGGATTTGCACCGCTTGATAGCAATGGTCCTTATTGATGTGCTCAAATTGTACGAGGTTATGGCTATTGAGATATTGCCTCTTGTTGATAGTATGTATAAGATGGCTCATACCATGCACTTGAGTGATAAGTTTAAAACCCCAAAAACGGTTTACAAATTCTTCTATTGCATTGAAAACCTGAAAGGGCATCATTGAGCCGTGTATTTTTCTATGCAGATTCTAGGATTAATTGAATTGATGATTCATACTACTTCCCTTTTAAGGGGGATTATGTACAATAGTTTTCCAGTCTTATGTTATTGGGGGGAACATGAAGAGTTAGATTTCAACGCTCAAATTGTTGATTGTTGAATGATTTGATGCTGTGGATACCGAGTTTGTGGACATTTCAGTAATATTGTGAATTGATAGTGATACAGAGCTTGTGCATCGATGTTGATACAGATGTAGTGATTCTCTAGAGAAGCATGTGGATATATCAACTTGTGGAGTTGTTGACTTGCGAATGATTGTGGATTTGAGTTATTTTTTGACGAGTGATTGTGGATGTGACTCACAATTATTGATATTTGGTTGAGTTGCCAAATATTGATTTGTCTACTTGTGCACCTGATGTATTTTATGCAACTTGTAGTTGCCATAGTACTTGTGGAGGATTAGAGAACTTGTATTTGTATCTTTTTACTCGACATTTCATGATTGTCATTGTGACTAGATGTTTGATGTTGGGATTGGATACTTGTGATCGACATATATGAATTTTGGGCTTGTAGATATTCCAGATGATGTACCTAGACATATCTTGGCACATTGCCTATTGAGTTTGAGTAACTATGGTTTTATGAGTTGTTGTCCTAGATGTGTCACTTGGAAACAACTCATATTGGCCACTGAGGATTTGCCCATCTTTGATTGCAGTTTATTGGGGAATGCAACATTGCAGCATATTATAGCATTGGACAGAGATTGGTTCTCATTATTGCAGCATTGTAGATGGGACATGTGACAGGTCCCAGGATTTTTAATATCTAAATTTTGAGTGAATTTTGTTTCGACCAGCAGCTGACACATGATATTTTAGGGATCGTGGATTGCAAGGTTTAGCACTGCACATTTGAGAGAGTTGATTATTGGGATTCTTGATGATCATGGCGAGAATCTGTTTCCTAGTTTCAGAGTTTCAATACAATTTTTCTGCTAGAGGTGCAGTTTTTATGTGCTAACATGTACTTACAATTGTTTTGAGTTTTAGAGCTTTGTGAACAGGAATTGGTTCGCGGTTACAACTTGACAAAGATTGAGGTACTTTGGCATTATAGTGCAGGTACAACACATTTATGGGGTGTATGGGTTACTTGTGAGAGTTATTCTCTTTGGCACATGATTGATTGGGACACACTGTGAGTGGGTGTGATTCCTTATAGAGTTGGAGATGGATCACAGATAGTGATTTCATCATGAATGAAAGTTTTTGAGTGCAACATCTGTATTGTAGTATTTTGCAGAGATTGATGGTTCAATGGACTCAGGCTTACATGGTAGTTTTCTATGAATATTACTTAATCCTAAGTCTTTTAGAATTACCTTCTAATTAATCTATTGTTAGTAGGTGCTTACACCTGAATTTATTTGGGTGATTCCAAAATTTGTTTGGGTTGTTGCATTATTGTATTATATAATTATGTTGAAAAATGTAGTGATAATGAACAATAAAATGTACTTAATCCTATTAAGTACAATGAAATGTACTTAATCCTAAGGAACTGAACTTGCTTACACCAATATATCTTACTCTCGCTTAGTATAGCTTTCCAAACCTATTATTGTTCTCATTTTCTTTTTAACCCTTATGATAGATATATTTCAAAGCTATGTAACTAGAACCTTTCAAAACTGCTATGTTAATCTTATCTAGATGGTTCCATGGCCCACTAAGTTTTCAGATACTTTGGAAATGACTTGTATCCATATCCCCAGTATTTTGTATGGATAAACGTATAGAGTGATAATCTGAATCATATGCACCCTGATTTTTGTGCCTTGCTTGGATATCTCCTGGATGCATCAATGCCATTTTTGGGATTTAGCCATACACGATATAACATATCTCGATATGTTTGGATACTTTAATATGTCTTGGCATGAAAAAATAACTTAGACTAATCTAAGACTAACCCAACTAAACGTGGCCCCACTAAACTGTTAGATTATGGTATCACAGAATGCTTTCTCCAGCAAAGCACACATGTGGAACCTGGGCGCGTTTCAGCATGGTATACAGTCATAGAGAACAACAGTCCTATTCTTGGCAGTTATGTTCTTGGCTGTTCAGATTTAGTAGCGCTTTTATGTAGTTTGTTTTTCAGTATTAGAAAAGTAGTTTACTTTTGTGAAGTTTGACTTTGTTTATTTAAGGGTGCAGATCCCTAGGATAAAATTAGGTTGATGGCTGATTTTATTTTGGGACGGATCTGGTTTTAGGATCTAGGTTATTTTTAGGGTTCTTTTCTTCAACTCTAAAAGGACTAGGGTAGATGTTTTATTTATTCAGTTTTTGTAGAGTGTGTTCCAAAGCATTGTAGCTTCCGTTTTTTGATGAATTAAAAAGTGATGTGATTTGGAACATATTTTTCTATTTTTCAGTTAAGTGTTTCTCTACTACATGTGATTGTAGATTCTAGCATTTAAAGTTTAATAGTTTTTATTGGCTTTCAATTTTGAGCTATATAGTTGAGGATTTTTAAAATTAGAGTTTGCTTCCCATGGTGTAGAGAAATTTTGAACATGGTATCAAAGCATAGATAATGGAATCTTCCAAATTTTGTGTATGGAGAGGCTAGCTGTGGAATAGAGAGTTGTTGGAGGATTTCAATGGGCAGTATGTCCAAGCTTCAATGATTGAAGTAGAATTGTGTCAGTAATTGGCATGTGGTGAGCCCCTAGTTGATTTGATTGTAGATTGAAGCTTGTTCAAACAGTTGCAGCAATGGCAACTCCCAATATGCAAGAGTCACTTGTTGGAGGGATCCTCTAACTATGTGCCATGGAAGTTAAGATTGTAGAATATCTTGGAAGAAACAAAATTATGGTACCTTGTGGAAAAGAAGTTTACACTTCTCACATATCCCAATCTGGCAGAGTACAACAAGAAGATAGTGAAGGCAAAGTGAATCTTGTTGGATTCTATGAAAGGACCATCTGATCCTTCATATCGTCACCAAGAGATTACCAAGGAGATGTACGATGCCTTGGGAACCTTGTACCGAGTGTGAATGTATCCAGGGTGATGCTTCTGAAGGAAGCCAACATGAGACATAATAAATATGAGATGCCTGAAGAATTCTGCTCACAACTGTTGATTTACCTCAAATGAAAGGTCCTTGCTTTGCCTTGGAAGAAGCTTAGTTTGCAGTTGTTGAAGAACCCACTCTCGACTTGCCATCGATTTCTAGTCCCTAACACAAACTAAATAATCTAACTCAAGCATTCTAACAAAGCAAACCATGCAAGTGGGAAACAATAATTATTTAACCACATTATGAAAAGGAAATAATTTTACATTTTTAATTTTGACATAATTCATCATTTCAAATCAATATTCCCATTTAAAAACCAAAATTCGATTTTGTAAATATATTTAACATTAATCAAATTGTGTAAACACATAACTAGTTCCATTCATCATTTATAATTACCATTACAACATTCATAACTGCCAATTCATCATTTACAACTTACGTTATGTTTACATTTTTGAAATACAATTAGAGTACAATCATTTCAGAACAATTACATCCATCTGCCCTTGGGTAAGAATACAAAATACTATACATCATCCGAGCATGCCGGTACCAAGAATCCATAGGAAATTAAGCTGAATCTTTAGAACAAGAACAAAAGAGAGATGGTATCATTGGGACGTGTTGCTTCCACATACAAAACCCGCGGATCCCCACACACTTCTTGAAAACATGAGTGGCCCTACCCTTCAGCAAAGCAGGTAGATACAAAATTGATGTGGCAAGAGAGAGTGTCAACTATATAAATTATCACCTACCAAGGGCATTTTGTGACAATAGTGCACGGAAACATGATGTAATACAAATACTCCTAAACAACACGTTTCATGCTTTCGGCCACGGAACTAGGCAAAGGTAGGTACCCTGCATACATTCTATCTCTAAATATTGGGCTATCATAAGGACCTCACAGGTTGAAAATTTATAGTCTACCATCTTGTACGTCTTGAGCTATTGTGAAAACTGCTTATCCTATATTGGTGTTTCATGTTCTCAAGTTCACCGCACACTCTGAAAGCTAATGTCATCTCAAAATCCAACTCAAAATACAACTACGTCTGATCTCCAACTAATAAAAAGAGCAGCACATTGCACAACATTGAAGTGATAGCAAGCCTCATAGATGTCCCATACCATTTATGAGGTTGGCATCACCCATATGCTTGAACAACATTCGGGAACCCTAAACACAATATGGTTGTAGTCCATACTTAGGTTTCAATTTGTAAGGATGAAAAATCTTGTTTTAAGGTTTAGATCGTAATGACAAGACTCGACTGCAAAAACTTGCAACAACCCAATATTGGACTTTCAAGACTTGGAAAATTAAAAATACCTTTAAAAATAGAGAACTTTAGAGAAGAAACTATTAAAATGCATTCTATATCAAAGCAACTTAAAATACACTCAAAATTAATCAATTACAGCTAACATACACATGTATACACAAAGAAGTAAGTAATGCAATATTGAATGTTTGAAGTTGAACAATTGAACTTGAAACTTGAAACTTGAGAGCTGATATTAAATAAGAGTTGCTATTACATTCTTGGGCCTTTGATGAGGTTGACTCAACAATTAATATGAATATATAGCACTTATTGGAATCGATTCAATTGATTTTCATTTTAGAATTCTACAATATTAAGTTTCTAAGTTTTGTTTCCAAGGGAATTATTTTTTTCATCCTAGTGTCCACAACACCCTTAAGCAATTTTCTTCCTTGGTGCAGAAATTCCTTAGATACAATTCTTGCATGAAGATCTGATAACTAGTTACCGTCCTATCCTTTTTAAGCTTTCTAGATTTTGCAGTAGCTGATGTTACCCTCATGGCTTTTTTCTCATTATCCTATGTGATTTCAAAATGCGTTTGATCATATTTTCCTTGCTCTAATAAAGGAAGAACCAACCAGGTTGCATAGTGGGCTCTCTCTTGGCTCTTATTAATTATATCTTCAAGAAGCTTGGGTGATTCATCTTTGTCGATTGAACTGTAATGGCCTGTCCTACTTTGGTTAATTTTCCTCCAATTCCTTGGTTTCTTCCTTTTCATCTATGGCAGAATTTTTCTCTTTCTTAAGTCTCTTTGGGGTTGGTGTATCTTTCTTCTTCTTATCTCCAATGTCATCCTTGCAATCTCACTATCTCGTGTCACCAACACTGTTCCTTGAGATCCCTTTTAGGTCATTTCTTGTTGCTGAGAGACCCTTTTATCCCTTAAACTTTTTGAACTACCTTGTGCCTATGTGGTCTTCTTGCCCTCCTCGGTCTCTCTTGCAACATTAGTGATTGAGACCATAGATGGAGCAGGAATGTTTGTCTGACTAGTGATATGATTGCAGGAAAGCTTTGAGATTGCTTCACATTGCAGCTGATGTGTCATTTCTATTGTCTTCATCATTGGATTATAAGCAATTGTCTACTCTTATTTATGGTGCATTCTATATTGTACCTGAACAAATTCTTTATGATAAAACTCTAGAAAGAAGATCTCATGATTGTGCCAAATCATTGTGAATGACACAATCAAGATCATAACAAGCCTTGTCTTACAATCCTTCAAACATATATCATGCAAGTTCTATTTACAAAGATATACCATATGCTTTCCATTTGTAGTCATATGTTTTTTTGCATTCTAGAAAATGGAAAAACAACGGGTCTCTCGCGAGAGTCCAGTGTGGGATTCGTGAGTCTCCCATGCATGAGTCCGGTAGGAATCGCTTAGAAACTCCTTGAGAGTGCCAAATTTTTGCCAAAAAGTCGCCCGTGTTGACTCGGACTCGGATCTGCGAGTCCTCCTCCTGCAGACTTACTAAGTCTCAATTCGTTGGTTTAGATGATTATGATTGTGTGATATCTATTGCTTAGCAATAAGTTATCAATAATATCAAATCGATAAGCGAGCAATGACGACAAACTTTGTTTTTCAAAGCCTAATAGAACACAACTCAATTGGAGGTAGACAAGTGAATTACATTTTGAGCTCATAAACGACGTTTAATGGCCATATAAGGTCAAGATATGATCTCGAGTTTCAAGTCTAGAATAGAACATGAAGCGGTTATGTACTGCCCCCTCTTTCCAAATGATCTAGGACGAAGACTCATGGCCCTTTTTGTCTACCCGATGGCCAAAGGAAGTGTCGAGGGTGATGAGCTTTATTATTTTATTATATCGTGCAAATATTAAATAAGTTGCACATATAATAAATAATAAAACTTATTAATAAAATAAAATGTCAATGTAAAAATACAATTAATTTTAATTGTATTCCTAGGAGAAGTGCGACTTGCATGTGGGGTCAAAAAAATGAAAAAGTGTGACAAAAGGCCCATTAGAAAAATGCGACCAGCCTTGGGAGAAACATGAAATATCATTGGTTGCATTGGAGGTCGATTTGGGGTCCTTTGGCCTTTAAAAGGATAGTCGACTTGCCTATGTTCATATCCAGATTTTTATTATCAAATTTTCATTGCAAAGAGCTTCCAGCTTTTGTAAAAATTCCAAGGACGAAAAACCCTTGAGAATTTATCTCTTGCGGACGAAAACCCCAAGGGATTGGGAGGAGATTTCACTCAGGAATTTCCAGCGAGCTAATTCAGATTTTTCAGTCAAGTTTCCAGCAGTGTTTGGTGTTCTTTTGGTAATCAATTTGCAGCAGTGGATCGACCCAGTTTAGGGGCTGTTTGGGGCATATTCCAGAGGTATTTTCCTTTGAAAATTATTGTCAAACATCCCTATATTTTTATAAATCTGAGGGCTGCAAATTTATATTTTTCTGAGCAATTTTTGAGGAGTTTCCAGCCAGTTTTTATTCAGATTTCAGACCTGTTTTTCAGAGTAATTTACCAGCAATTAAATCTGATTTCTAGCATATTTTGGCTTTTAAAAATACTAGCAATCGACTGGGATAGAAAGTATAAATTTTTGAAGTTGTTTGCATTAAGTTTTATTCCAAACCCTAGTCGCTTTGGCTGTATTTAATTCACTTTTCCTAGTTCGATCCCCAAGGGTTTCAAACAGCCCTAGTTTGTCAATTACAATCCATTAAAAATCTGTTTTGGAAGAAAGAAATTATTGGGGATCTTTCAGTTATAACTCTCCACCCATCAAGGTCACTGAAGTGTCTTAGGAAAGTGTAAGTTTATTATCCTATACCTTCCTCGTTCTTGAAGAGAGGAACTCTTATTTACAAAAATTCTAATTCAATAAACCTTATCCCCTTTCTAATAACTTCATTACACTTTTCTAACACAACATATATTACAATTACAAGGATCCCAAGACTTATCACATGTATTAGATTTATGTTGAAAGATCTCAAGCGTTAAGAATCATTGCCACCCGAGGAAGTTGTACCCTGATAGAGAATGGTGTGTGTACTCTCCCTCTTGTTGACAAAATTGGAACACATTAAGGCTGTGGGTGACCTATGGTTGAAGTGAATCTTTAGAGAGGGCTGGTTCCCTTGTGAATCACTTAAAAACGAAAACTTTGACAAGGAAAAGGGAAAAAGAATGCGGAAAATGGGAAATAGGGGTGATACACCAAAAGTTTGATACTTGCATGTAACTTTGCACACAAAGAATTTAAAGATCCACACACCTGCACAACTCTGGACTATTTTGTATAATTAATTCAAGGATTTAGGAAAAGATAGCAGCAGAGGGAATGAATTCCACACGAAGGAAAACACAATATCCTATAACAAACACAATGAATAATTTGAAAACAACAGTATGAGAGGGCAAAATGATTTTTAAAAAAAAAATTTAGAGGTGCAAGTACAAAGGTTGAAGATGCTAGAGAAAATCAGTCATCCAAGTATATCTTTTTAATATAAAAATCAGCACCGTATGATAAGAAAATACTGCCCCATGCTAAAAATAGACTGTTGTTTTATTTATTTTATTTTCCTCTTACCCCTTTGGTGCCAACCTCTAGGAACAACAGTTCATTTTTACTTAATTTCTCCCTTGTCTATTCTTGGCGCCAACTTCAAGAATAGATTGCTGTTTTCTTTGTTTATTTTATTCTATCCATGCCACCAACTTTAGAATAGCAGTTCTATTTTTAATTAATTTCCCTTCTCTATCTTTGGCGCATGGGGACAACAATTCTCCTTTATTTATTTAATTCTTATTTTTAAACCTCCTTCATGGTGCATGGAACAACAACATTCTATTTTTGTTTAACTCTATTTTTAACACCTCGACCAATCATGTTGCTTGCGTTTTTATTAATTCCATTGAATTAAATATTAATTCTCCATGCAAAGTCTTGATCAATCTGCTTGCTTTTCTTTATCGGTATCCACGACACCTGAAATAGCAATTAATACATTATTATATTTCATGCACCCTTATCCCTCCTTGGTGCCAACTTTAGAACAACATCTCCCTTTCTTTATTTTATTTATCCGTGCATCTTCCTCCTTATCTCTCCTTGGCACCAACATTAGAACTGAAGCTCCTTTTATTTATTTTATTCCATGTGCACCTCCATGCAAGGTCTTCCTTTGGCGCAAATACCTTGGCTTGGAAATATGGTGACATTTTGGCGACATCACGCGATTGTTTTCTTGCTGACCAAGGAGATCGGTGGTCTTCTCGCATGCATTAGGCTATGGAGTCACATACCTATGTCAATAATCGCTTTCACACAAGTTTGGAAAGCTTGTATCCTGTGAATCAATACAACTGAAATACCTTCTCCAACAACAGAAAAAAGATGTGCATGCAAATTGGAAAAACAATGTGCATGCAAGCACTTATTGGAAAGAAAACTATTCTAATATGTTGAATCCTCAATAGCAAGCTTTGAGGAAAATCCCATTAATTGGAATTTGTAGTTCATCGCCATTCAATCGGGATAACTGAAAAATCATTGTGAGGCTTGCAAGTTGAAATAACATATGGCCCACTCCAAATAACATCAAATTTGGTGTGCCTTCCTGGTTTTGCTCTATCTGCATCCCACTTAAGGATAAGATCACCCTTTTGAAAGACTCTTGCAACTGCTTTCTTATCAAAATTCTTTTTACTCTGAGCTTGGTGAACTTCTATGGTGAGCATGGCTTCATTTCTCAATTCTTCCAACTGCATAAGTTCAACATATCTTACCTCCATGGAACCTGCTTCCAATAACTCTAACTGATGAATAAGCTCTAAAGCGGGCAACTCAAGAGAAATTGGGAGTCTTGCTTCCTTTCCATACACCAACATGTAAGGAGAATTACCAATAGACCTTTTGGGAGTGATTCTATCAGCCCACAAAGTTGTTTTGAGTTTGGTGTGCCAAGATCTCTGATTTTCATCCAGAACTCTTTTAATAATCTTCAACAATTTTTGTTAGTAGACTTTGCAAGACCATTACCTTGTGGGTAATAATTTGATGAAGTACTCAAATAAATACCATTCTGGACAACCCACTCTGTAATTTTAGTACCAACAAAAGCAAGACCATTATTTGAAATAATAGTAGCAGGAACTCCAAATCTAGTTATAATACCTTCATAGAAGTCAAACACACTAGTTTCATTTGCTTCTTTTAATGCAACTGCTTTTGTCCATCTGGTAAAATAATCAGTGGCAGTAAGAATCCACTTGTGACCCAAATTGGATGGTGGGTTAATCATTCCTATAAAGTCCAATCCCCACTACATAAAGGGTTGATTTGCTGAAATAGGATGAAGAGGAAGGGCTGCAAGCTTTTCCTTACCCACAAAGAAAGCACACTTTTTACATCTTTTGACCTATGCATAACAATCTTTGAAAATACTTGGCCAATAATAACTCTGCTTTCATTATTTTGAGAGTAGTAGTCCTTGGAGCATAATGGCCACCTGATAAACCTTCATGGAATTCTTGCAATAATCTGTCAACTTGTGAAGGTTCTACACATCTCAGAAGAACACCATTAATATCCTTTTTAAACAATATACCATCAATGAGTGCAAAAGGAATAGCTTGTAACCGGAAATACCTTCTTTTTGTCTTATCCAAACCTTGGGGAAGAATACCAACATGCAAGTAATTAATCATATCTTGTGTCCAACTCACAGAAGATGGTATTTCAGCTGCTTGTGGCTGATCCGTGAGTGCAAAAAAACAACTTTCTTTGACTCCAAATCTGAAACTAAATGCTCACATAACCCTTTTCCTCGGATCAGCTTTGTTACCTTGAAGTCCACGTCATATTCCATGACTTTTGTGATCCAACCAACTCTCTTTTCATTCAAATCCTTGCTTAACAAAAACTCTTTTACACTTGGGTGAGTAACCATAACATGAATTCTATTATTAGAGAGCATATATCTGAAATTCTTTAAGCCTCTAATAACAGAAAGTACTTGCTTTTCCACAAAAGTATACTTCACCTCATAGTCATGTAGCCCTTTGCTAAAGAAAGCAATGGGTTGCTCTAAATTGTCATGATTCAACTGAGTTAAGATAGCTGAAATTGTTTCAACCCCTGCAAATGCATACAATATAAAATCTTTTGAAAAGTCTGGATTTGCAAGTGTTGGAGCTTGAGCAATAGCTTGTTTAATAGCCTCAAAGAGTCAAAACTGATTCTCCGTCATCTGTTGAAGAAACACATATTCTTTTTCAACATAGCAATCAAAGGCTTTGATAAATTAGCAAAATCAGCAATGAACCTTCTCACGAAATTGATCTTACCCAAAAAGCTTTGAAGTGCTTTCTTGTGCTGAGGTAAAGATAAAGATAGAATTGAGCTTACTCTTTCTGGATCTATGGCCAAACCTTCTTTTGAGACCATGTGGCCCAAAAGTTTACCTTCATGCACTGAAAATATGCACTTCTTTGGGTTGAGAGAAACCCCATACTATCTGCATCTTTCAAAAACTTGCCTCAGATGGCTCAAATGATCATTAGCACTCTTAGAAAAAACAGTAATGTCATCAAGATAAATCAAAACATTGACATTGATCAAACCTTGGAAAGCCATATCCATGGCTCTCTGAAAAGTAGCTCCTGCATTGGATAAACCAAAAGACATCTTTTTGTAAGCAAATGTCCCCCACTTAGTAGTGAAAGTTGTCTTGTATTGATCTTCTTCTTTTACCAAAATCTGATTGTAACCACTGTAACCATCCAGAAGAGAGAACCTTTCTGCACCTGATACAGTCCTTAGAATCTGATCCATTGATGGTAATGGATAATGATCCTTTAGTGAAGCCTTGTTTAGATCCCTGAAATCAACACAACCTTATCTCTCCATTCTTCTTCCTCACGGGTACAAGATTTGCAACCCACGAGGAATGCTTGATAGGAAAGATAATGCAAGACTCAATAAGCTTTGTTAGTTCATTTCTCATCAAAATTTCTATCTTTGGATTAATAGGTCTTTGCTTTTGCCTTACCGGTTTGGAATTAGGCTCAAGCTCAATGGTATGTTGAGCTAATCCTAGATCAAAACCTTTTAGATCCTCATACTTCCAAGCAAAAACATCAATGAACTCATTGCATAACTGAACAAAAACTTGTTTTTCTTCCAAATTACATACCTTGCCATGCTTCAAAAACTTTCCATCGCTGATTGCTATGTCCTCATAGTTCTCTTGCTTAGTGGACATCCTGATTTTGTCCCTTTTCAGCTGATCATCATTATTAAAAATACTCTCAAGGGTTACCAATCCTTGGGGCAGCTTATTAGTCTTTAATTGCAAGATTTGCTCACCATACTGCTGCTGCAATTTAGACTGATTTTTAGCTGAAAATTCAGCTTCTTCCTGAATAAAGCGTCAATCACTATCAAACACTTGCCAATTAGTATTATTATCAGGAATTGATGGCCTTACAACCACCTTAATATGAGGCTGATTATCTTTTCTTTTCACATCACTAGGAATATCAAAATCAGCTCCAACAGCTGCCAATCTATCTGCTTGTTTATTTTCAGCTCTAGGTATTGATTGAACATTGAATGCATCAAAATCCTCTATAAGATCCCAAACTCTATGTCTATATGATTTCAACAAGGGATTCTTTGCAATGTTCAAATTTCTCACCTGATGTATGATCAATTCATTGTCACCAAATACCTGTAGGTACTTAATTCCCTTCATTCTAGCCCACTGTAAACCATGAATTAGTGCCTCATATTCAGTTGCATTGCATGTACAACCAAACTGAAATCGAATAGAAGAATAATACCTTTGACCATCTGGTGATATCAAAACATTACCTGCACCTGATCCATTCTTGCTTCTAGAGCCATCAAAGTATAAACTCCACAATCCTGTATCAATCTCATTAGTTTTAACCAATAATGGTAAAAAAACATCATCCTCGATGCATGCAATAAATTCTCAAACCAGCCTCTTTAATATATGTTTCTTCAACATATTTGTAAGGATCAAAACCATGATGGTCAGTTCCCCACTCATCCAATAATAAATCTGGTATGCTCTTAGAGTGGGTGTTTGTATCTTGAACAACAAGATGATCCTCTTGGTAAAAAACAATACAATTCACACTGCAAGCATTAGGCACATAAGGCTCAATATGAAATTTAGCAAGAGGCTTAGAATTAATTGTTACCTTTGTGCCATACCTTGTTTTGAAAAATAGATAGGACCAATCTGATGATAGATACCCTTCAATCTTAGTTGTAAAATCTCTAGATAAGCACAAAGCGAAATATGGAGGTAGATCTATTACCATAACATCCTGTAAGATTGGAAGGCTTGGACATGCATGCAAACTAACTTCAAATCTTTGATTATACCAACTGTTTTGGTAGTGCCATCCAACTGCAAAACCCCTTTGTCATGTGGCTCATATTTGAGTCCTAGCTTATCTGCTATCTGCTTAGGCATGACTGTACTGCTAACACCACTGTCAACCATGCAATTATGGACCAAATTATCACCAATAATCAAAGAAAGGTAGAAAGGAGGAGGCTTACCAATCCTTTTTCTTGAAATTCAGCCTTAATGGGTTGATCTTTATTTGCAAGTATTGCACTAGCTCTAGCTGAATGATCCACTGTAATTGGTAGTTTGGCCAACTCATCTTGTAGCAAGTTCTTTTGACCTGAATAGTCAACGTATCCCACATGGATAAGCTCACATGAGCTTTCTTCATCTGATCTATAATATTAAGGGGAGAGCTGCCCCCTTTTGCTTGACCTTTTGGAACACTTTCAACCTCTTTTTCTTGATTCTTTTGTGCTTCCAAGCTGCCCTTCTGAATTTGTTTTTTTCTTCTTTCTCATTAGGAACAACAACCTTATTAGTATTATCAGGAAATAAAGAAGATGATCCATGCAAATTAGTTACCTCTGTGGGTTCTCCCACTGCCCTTCTTTTGTATACTCTTGTATTAGCTGCATGTTGATCCTCTTGTTGCCAATTCACCAAATTTGCCTCTGGTGGCTTTGGTGCTTCACTAGAATCCCCTTGAGGAGGAGCCTCAACTGCTGAAAGTCTGTGGAGTCATCCCTTGTGCAATCAAAGCTTGATTTAACATTCCATTAGCACAAGAAAAAAGATCATGCGAATGATTACATGGAGCACACCAAAAGGGTTCCTGAATTAGATTAGTCTGCACTGGAACAAGAGCCATAGATGTAGAAGGAGCATTAGGATCAACTTTAATGGCTGTTGGGCCTTGATATGGAGGCCTACTTGTAGGATATGTTGGGTATGAGGGTCTAGCAAATTGGAATGGAGCCTGATACGGTCTGTAAGGTTGAGCAAGCTGTCTCTCAATAGATACAAATTTATTTCCAAAAGCTTGCAAAATACCTTTTATTTCACTCAACTCAGTGGGTTGATTTGGATTAGTAACTGCTTGGCTAGCTGCTATTGGAATTGGGTTTATAGCTGATATTGGTGGCTGAATATTTGGAAAGATAGGCATGGGAGGTCTAGGTGCAATTTTGCCAACTTGTATGAGATTATTTTCAGCTCTAATGGCTAAATCAAAGGCAATAGGAATTGTGTTACCCCCATGGACTGAATCATGACAACAATGTCAGCTTGTTTAGGGATCTCAAATAGTACAAGAATGCATGCTCTGCTGTAGGCTTAATGGCACGGGGAATTCTTTCCCAAGTTCTCTGGAATCTCAAGTTAAAATTAGCCATGAACTCTTGAGGGACTCTTTTGATTGTGCTCAATTGCTCAATCAGGGATAGGTGGTCAGATTTGTCCTAAAATTGGCTACACAGGGCTTTCTTCTAATTGATCCCAAGAATTGATAGAGTTAATAGGTAGATTTCTGTACCATTGCAAGGCTTTATCCTTAAAGGAAGCTGCAAGGAGTCTCATGGCTACATTCTCCTGAGTTATATTATAAACAGAGCAAAGATTTGCAATATCTCTAATATGCTCTACAGGAGTGGTTTGAGTTTGACCAGTAAAGGATGGTAAACTCTTTAATGCGGAAGCAGGGATATCATTGTATACATTAAGATTCAAGGGGCTGCCATCATTAAAGGTCACAATTAGGAAATTTAGAGCGGAAAGCTGGGGGATTTTGGGCAATTGTTTTAGCTTGCTAACTCGGTAGGTATATGGAGAGGATTGTAATATCCCCTTTTGGGAGATTATCCAAATATGCAAATTAATTTATTGAATTGACTCTAGAAGGACTAAACCCTCCCGGTTCGGCCTCAAATAATTCAATGTTTGTTTCAATACAACCCAAATAGGGTTGGAGTGAGCCAAGGTGGTGGATTAGATGGGAGAACTAGTTAGGAAATTAATCTATTCAAATATGAAATTAATTACAACAAGTAATTAATTAATAAATGCACTAGATATGTATTGCAAACTTCAAAAATTAATAACTTGCTCAATACTTTGTCTTTTGCCGTGAAATAAAGTGCAGACTAATCTATAATTCAAGAGCTTTCCAAATATATTAAAATCTGAATTTTTAGATCACCGAAAACCCTCCAAAACAGCCCCCAAAATCTGCCTCCAAGTCGCTAGGGTTAGAATAAATGCTATAAATTAATTTCAGCTCATACAACCCTTCCAAAACACTCAAACAATCAACCCTTGATCTGAAATAATTGATTAGACACAACAACAAATAGATCTAGCATAAACAACCTCAAAACATGATAGATCAAACCCCAAACCAAGTCGATTTGCCTCTAATAAATTGCAACAATAATAATAGTCACAAAGTACCACAAACCCTTCACAAAAATGCAGATTTATGCTTCAAATAAATGCGCCAATACCCAAGACCAAGTCGCCAATGCTAAAATGAATATACCATGCATAAACACATTCACACAAGAGAGCACAATGGAATCTTCAATATTCTTCAATAATGGATCCAAATGAGAGAGAGAGCAATCCAAGAACTAGGGCATACATCCCAACACTCCAAGCATGGAGTGAAATCAAATGATCAATCAACATGACCTTCTCGAAATGCAACCTCCCTTTTATAGAATTAAGGGTGCAATATCCAATAAAGTCCGACCTTTCCCTTTTGGAGGGAAAACATAAACTCTCACTAAAATATTTAATACTAAGATCTGTGCACTTTATTTATTTATTAATTAAATAAATAAAAGTAACTAACCTATGTGCACATTAAACTAACTAAAGAGACTCCCACTTGTAGCGCTAGGCATGCCAAGGGTTACAATGCAAATGAAAAATAAATATTAATAATGTCCCGAAAAAGAGGACATTATAAGGATTTATAAAATTTGCTTCTTTTATAAGAATGTAAAGGTAGTTGAATAAATTCAAAAGGAATACCTTTAGCTTTTGACCTGGTGGTCACTTTTGGCATTAGCTTTGACTAGTCTCATAACCAAAGTATGTCTGTGAAAACTCCGAGGAATTGCTAGATTCTGATTTTTGAATACTTTATGCTCTGCAAATTGCTAAACCAACATCAATCTTTAAATACTTTGTCCCACCGGCGTGCAAAAATCACACACCCGTAAGTTGCACTCGATAGAGAATGGTGTGTGTACTCTCTTTCTGTTGACAAAATTGGAACACCTCAAGGTCGTGGGTGAGTTATGGATGAGGTGAACCTTCAGAGAGGGTTGGTTCCCTTGTGAATCACTTAAAAAATGAAAACTTTGACAAGGAAAAGGGAAAAAGAATGTAGAAATTGGGAAATGGGGGTGATACACCAAAAGTTTGATACTTGCATGTAACTCTACATAGAGAATTTAAAGATCCACACACCTGCACAACTCTGAATTATTTTGCATAATTAATTCAAAGATTTAGGAAAAGACAAAGTGGTAGAAGGAATGAATTTCACACTAAGGCAAACACAAGATCCTATAACAAACACAATAAATAATCTGAAAACAACAATATGAGAGGGCAAAATGAACTTTTTTTTTTTAATTAAGAGGGGCAAGTATAAAGGTTTACGATGCCAGAGCAAATCTGCCATCCAAGTATATCTTTTTACAGTAAAAATCAGCCTATATGATAAGAAAAGATCGCCCCATGCTAAAAATAGATTGCTGTTTTATTTATTTTATTTTCCTCTATCCCTTTGGTGCCAACCTCGAGGAACATTAGTTCTTTTTAATTAATTTCTCCCTTGTCTATCCTTGGTGCCAACTTCTAAGAATAGACTGCTGTTTTCTTTGTTTATTTTATTTATCCATGCACCAACTTTAGAACAACATTTCTATTTTTAATTAATTTCCCTTCTCCATCTTTGGCGCATGGGGACAACAATTCTTATTTATTTATTTATTTAATTCCTATTTTTAAAACTCCTTCATGGCGCATGGAACAACAACATTTTATTTTTGTTTAACTCTATTTTTAGCACCTTAGTCAACTGCTGCTTGCCTTTTCTTTATTTAATTCCATAGAATTAAATATTAATTCTCCATGCAAAGTCTTCAGTTAACTGCTGCTTGCTTTTCTATCTTTATCCTGATGCCTGAAATAGCAATTAATAAATTATTTTATTTCATGCATCCTTATCCTTCCTTGGCGCCAACTTTAGAACAACTCCCTTTGTTTATTTTATTTATCCATGCATCTTCCTCCTTATCTCTCCTTGGTGCCAACATTAGAATTGAAGCTCCTTTTATTTATTTCATTCCATGTGCACGTCCATGCAAGGTCTTCCTTTGGCGCAAATACCTTGGCTTGGAAATATAGTAACAAGATCTTTATGGACTTTCCACATATTATGTTCAATAGCATTCTCCGACTCTAGATAGTCTTGCTCCTTCCCTCGGCTTCTTCTCATTGTTTTCTTTACCCATGTTCTTATCCATATAACACTTTGCCCCGAAATGCCTAATCCATAAAAGCTCCCATCCCAGACATTTACGAGGCCACAACAATTTCCTCGGTGACCTCATATATTTCCATCATAAAACCGCCCGCTATATAGAACGTCCACTATTTAAAATCTTGCTATGGTGCAAACGAATTTTCACTTTCAAAATACGTTATGTCGCTTCTTATGTTGACAAATAACTCTTTACGTTGTTTCTACATCGTCAAAGACAACAACCCAGGTCTCCTCAAATGATTGACATAAATGTGATGTCATTTTTGTACGGTTCAATTTCGCATTGATTCTCCTTTTTGCTTTCACCACCCTCACACTTCTCCACCCTCTAACCTCTTCTTCTTCACCCATCTTCCTTTCCCATTGTTTCTTTCCCTCCAATATGAATCCCTAAAGACCCCTTCGGCGTTTCCATCATACATTTCATGTACGATTGCAAGAGCCTCTTCATTGTTGTGCCTCATTGATCCTAATGTTGACATGCCACCCCGCATAGTGGCGAGTGGATGCTTTTGATCCCTCCAATAGAGAGAGAAACAATGGCCTTGGTAAAGATATTTATATATTCTTTCTCCAGTCGACATGGTCTTAGTAATGAGCCACTCACATCAAAACTTCAACACTACTCAAACTTATCTTCACTTCAGTGATGAGTTTATCCAAGCCCCAGGGTAAACAAAACTACAATTACCTTGCACCCTGAGGATTCTCCTTGCTCAACTTAAAGTTTTATCCCATCAACTTTGCATTGAGATAGACCACCATATCCTTTGGGAACATTTTGTTAGATTTTCTCTTTTGAGTTAGAGGTCAAGGACCATTTAGACCAAATATGCTTAGCCCTCTTCCTTGTGGAGGTTTTATATATTCGTCAATAGGTTTTCAGATGGGGGATGCCACCACCAACATTACCTTTATTTGTTGTTGTCAAATTTGATAGATACAACGGCCCATGTTGGGATCCCTCCAACCCGTTACATATTCCAATACCCCCTATTTCGAGAGGGAATCGAAGACAATTGCCAATTAAAATGGCCGGGGATTAACTATCCACAAGTCCCAAGGACTTACTTTGCATAGAGCAATTGTCAACATTGGAACCACTGAAAGGAAAGGTCTGACATTCACAACTTTCTCCAGAGTTCCCTCACTTGCCAATCTGTGCATTTCCCCTCCTTTTTCATTCGAAAGGTACTCAAAAATGACGCACGTACCAACACTTGAAGTAAGAAGAAAGGAGGACACAAGAAGACTATCACTTAACAAAAACAACTCGTCAGTAAATACTACCCTCTACTTTGATAGCACCTTCACTACTACTTTACTCAACACTTCCATAATATGACACATCCATAATGATAATCAATTTCATATGAACCATCCACGTGATGAAATAAGCCAATTATTACAAAAAAGTTATAAAAATATCAAATTGGGAAATTGGGACGTTCCATCTTTAGAACCCCTAAAGCTTTCCCTCATATATACAATGGGATATATCCATGGTACCTAAACGGAGGCTACATAATGGTCTCTCTTCTCTCAAGCACAATCTTATAACAAAGTTGATTGCTACTTGGTTTTTGCTAGTACCAAGAAAACCACAAATCTCCTTACTCCTACGGTCAACAATATCCATAATTAATATATATATTATATAATTAATCTATACAAATATTACATTCATTCCCTAACCAATATTGATTGTTATCTTGTCGGTCTACTTGTAATAGACATTAAATGTGCCTAAAAACTTGATTAGATGTTTACTACTATGAAGGGTGACAAATAATAACGATTAGAAAGTAAGTATTGCAATCAAATAAATGAAATGAAAGTCATGAGATCAGATTGTTTTGGAGAAACCCAATTGGGAAAACTCCAGAAGAGTGAGGGACCTCTTCCTCTTTCCACTATCTCCTTCTTAGACAATTACATGAATTGCTTCAATGTGTCCTTATGAGAATTCTTTACTATGACATCATGCCTAACCCCATGTATTGCTCTCTACAACTTTTGCAACTCACATTCCCTTTCATACATCCCAAACAATTATAACCAAGAAGAAATTATTAGGAATCATACATGAATGCATAACACAACCCCCACGGGCCTATTTATGCATGTTTACATCTATGAGAGGCTCAAACAAGAAGTGGAAAAGATCCATTATTTGAAGAGAAAATGTTTTCAACCGTTCCTTTGCCGCTTCTATGCCTTGTGCGAACCACAATTTTATGTAGGTGAAACGAAGGGGCTGCTTGGGCATTGTCACTTGCATAAACTGGTGGTTTCGTAAACATTGAAATCACTGCTTGCAAATACCGGTAATTGTGTAACCGTTGCCTACAAACACTGGTGTTTTGCAACCTTTTGCAGAACCCTATTCTAGGAATAGAAACCTAGGTTAAGGTGTTTGGATAATCTCACCCCTATCATTTGAAGATCTCTACATTGTCCGACTTGTCTTCTTGATTGCACTTCATGGGATACACATGTAAGGTAGAGTTTTATAAGTCACATGCTTTTCTTCGTGGGAAAAATGGACTAGTTAACTTTTCTCGCCAACACTTCAAAATCCTCTGTGGAATACCGTATAGCCTTTCTTGGTGATTGTCCTTTCAACCCCTTCTGCCAATTTTTCAGCACTTTCCTTCTTGATGTCTCGTCCTTTTGCAAAACAACATCTCTTTCTAACTCTTCTTGGCCAATAAGAGCAAAATATTCAATGGAAGGTAACAACAACCCATTTTCTTCATTTAGCAAGGAAGGCTCAAAAAGGTGGAAGTCTTCAAAATTCACAACATAATAAATCTTCATCTAAGGAGGCCTAATGTAAAAGCATTCTTGCTCACTTGTTCCTAAATTGCAAATGGACCATATTTAAGAGGCTTAAGCGTATTAGCATTATCTTGGAGTCTCTCTTTGCTCAAGTATAACCATTCCTTGTTGCCAACAAGGAATTTATGTTCAACCCTATGCTGATCATGTCTTGCTTTGTACTTTTCTTGAGATTGTCTTAACCTCTCTTGCACTTTGAGATTTATTTGCCAAATCTTCTCTATGAATTTCTCAGCTTTGTCAACTTCTAAGGCCACTTTTTCTTGTCCTTGTCTGGTTGGCTTAATGCAACATCAAAAGGAGTTGGAGGTAAGTAACCAAAACATGTCTCAAAAGGAGATTTGTTTGTAGAAGAATGAATTGCCCTATAGTAAGAATGCCGAATATTCACCAAATTGTCATCCCAAGCCTTAGGATGCTTCCTAATATATCCTTTCAATAGATGCACCAAGGTTCTATTGACGACTTTGGTCTGCCTATTAGTTTGTGGGTGAAATTTCGTGGATCTTTTCAATCTAGTGTCCATCTTCTCCCACAATGTGGACCACCACTTGCCCACAAATATGAAATTCCTATCTGGAATGATAGAACTTGGCAAACCAAAATGAACCCATACATTAGCATAAAAAAGGTATTCAATTGCATCATTTCCCTGAAGAGTCTTCTTACCTTCTTACATGGATTATGAACAAACATCTTCCTAAACCAGTCCACAACCATAAACAAGAAGTCATATCTCTTCTTTGATAAGAGAAAAGCTCCAACAAAGTCCATGGAAATGCTTTTCGAGGGGCTAAAAGGAATCAGCAATGGCATATACAAACTCAATTTTCTATTACTATGCTTTCTTGTGTTACATAACATACATCCCCTTATGAAATTTGCAACATCAACTTGCATGTTTTACCAATAAACATACCTCTGCAAATGTACCATTTTCTTTGTCACACAGAAATGACGTGCAGTCTTTGAAGTATAAACTAATCTCATTATCTGAACCCTTCCATATTTAGGCACAAAGTCTTCCCAACTTGTAGTGTGATCTGTCTTGGAGAGAGTAGGCCTCTTGAGTTAAAATTCTGCAACGTCTGGTTTCTTAGCTTGAAGAAACACTTTGTCAAAATCTGGATGATGCTCATATTCTTCTATATATGCCTCTTGCACAAAAGGCTCATGTAGAGTTATAGTGCCTAAAGTTGAAATTAAAGGAGGTCTAGACAACATATCAGCTAACTAGTTAGTCAAATCTTTCTTATATTTAATAACTGAACAATTTTTTTGTAAGAATGCCATCCACTTATAATGGCATGCCTATTGTAATTTAGTTTATGCTTGCAAATATTCGTGAGGTTGATGATCCATGTGTGTATAATGGTTGGTTTCTCCATTAAATAATGCTTCAGTTTCTTAACCACTTGAACAAGATAAGATAAGATAATTATATTAATGTCCAACAAATGACCACAAAAGTAGGTCAATGGGATTGCACAGTACAATGCTAAAAGAGCCAGCTAGGGAGACCCGAAAGGGTCAACCGAACAACAAGAAAAGAGAGAAGAGAAAGGAAAGAAGAATGAGAAGCAAGGGCCACAATGGCTACAAGAGTGCAGATGGGGGAGCTGAAGAAGAGCCCCAACTCCGACGCTGTCACCTAGCAACCGAGGCTGAGTGGAAGTGTAATGTCCCCACTATAATCTGATTGAAGCTTTCAAAAAGGACTGAATTCTAATGCTGCAGATCTGATTTGCCCAGAAAATGCGATTTGGAAAAGAGAATACAAACTTCAAACATACACATAAAATATGATATTTTTCTGATGTTTGGAAAGAGATAATGCTATCAATATTTTTGCATGAGGAAACTCCAATAACTGAACCAAAAACTTGACCTTTTTGATGAAGAAAATGCCCAGATCTGACCTGTACTTGCAGCGCTGGAAATGAGGCTGGAAATCCTTTATAAAATACCTGAAACCTTGCCAAAACCTCAACAAGTATTTCTGTAACAGCTGTTAGTAATATTATAAATTTTCCAGCTCTATATTACTTGAAAATACACCCAAACTGGGTCGCTTTAAGCATATAAAATACCAGATAAATTGCAGATTTAAATCTGAACATTCACACAATAAAATAGAGAGAGTTTTCGTTCTCCCGAGTGCTTTTCATGAGGGTTTTCGTCCTCAGAAAATTACTGTAGTTTCACTTCAGCTCCAAGCCAAAATATCAAAATCCAAAATGGTAGAATGATCCCTACCCAAGTCGACTTGCTCCTATATGCAAGAGAAGGGACCCAAAAGAAAACCTAAGGTATAACCAATCAGCAATGGTTATTCGTTCAAGGCACAATGCACCCAAAAACAATCCTACCCTAGTCGCATTTTCCCTAGAGGAAATACAAAGTCTTATATTTTAATTTTTTTATCTCCCCTAAGACCCCCATGACTTCCTAATGCAAGTCGCCAAAACTCCTAGAGGAAATAAAAGTTATATTTAACACTTCTATTACTTTATTAAGTCCTATAAATTATCATAAGTGCTAGACATATTTTATTTTTATATTGGCACTTAATAATAATTTATAGATGACTTAAGTCTACCTTGTTGATGTCCCTTAGCCGTCGGTAGACAAATAGGCCAAGGGTCTTCAAACTGTTATTCCGAAAGAGGGACATTTCAGTCCTCCCTTCCTCAAATTGCTTGCCCACAAGCAATTTCAGATTTGGATGTTCCAATATTTCTGCACCTTCCCACGTAGCATCCTCTATAGGTAGTCCTTTCCACTTGAATCAAATATTCGCGGATAACTCTATTTCTCAACCTCCTTTCACGTATCTCTAAAATGATTTCCGGTTCTAAGACAAGTTTGCCTTCATCATCAAGAGGAGGCAATTCCATGGAAGGAACAATATGCTGCCCCAAAGCCTTTTTCAAACAAGATACATGGAACACATTATGTATTTTACTTTGAGCTGGAAGTTCAAGCTCATATGCAACCTTTCCCACCTTCCGTATGACCGTGTAGGGTCCATAAAACCTTGGTTTTAATTTTTTGAACCTTTCCCTTTGAGGGAGGATTGCCTATAAGGTTGCAACCTTAGAAAAACCATGTCTCCCACCTCAAAAGACCTCTCTATTCTTCGCTGATCTGCATAAAGTTTCTGCTGATTTTGGGCATGTGCAAGGTTATCCTTGAGTGCTTTCATGATATCTTGACTTTGTTGTAATAAATCTTTAGCACTGGTACCCTACATGCGGAAGAACAACATCAACAAATGAGAATGCATCATAGCCATATAGTGCTTTAAATGGAGACATACCGATGGACATATGATGAGTGGTGTTGTAGCAAAATTCACCCAAATAAAGCCACTTAATCCATGCTGATTGCTGCCCTATAACAAAGCATCTCAAATACCCCTCTATCCATTTGTTTACAATTTCTGTTTGCCCATCTGTTTGTGGATGGTAACTTGTGCTTGGAGTAAGTTCCGTGCTGCAAGATGAAAGAGCTCTTGCCAAAAAGAACTCATGAACCTGCTGTCCCTATCACTCACAATATTCTTGGGTAGCCCATGAAGTCTAAAAACATCTTTAAAAAATATTCCAGCCACCAAAGGTCCATCAAACTTAGTAGGGAGAGGAAAAAAATGAGCATACTTGGTTAAACGATCTACTACCACATAGATAACAGTCTTACCTTGGACCGGGAAGACCAATAATGAAGTCCATAGAAATACTCTCCCATTTCTGATTTGGAATGGGTAGGGGCTGCAAAAGACCTGCTGGAAATTCATGTTGTGCCTTGCTTTGTTGGCAAATAAGGCACTCCCTAATGTGTTGTAATACTTCCTTCTTTAACCCCTTCCATACAAATTTCTCCCTCACCTGTTTGTATGTTTTAAAATACCCTTGGTGTCCCGCTAGTGGTGAATCATGTATGGCTGATAAAATTCTGTGTTTAACTTTAGATTCAGGCACTAAAAGAACTTTGTTTTTATAAAGAATGAGATCATCCACCACTTGGTAATTATCATCATTAATTTTCCCATCAAATATATCACAAGCAAACTGATTTTTGGCGTATTCTGCTGTTATATCAGCCTTACCTCCTTGTATTCTGCTTTGATTCTGCTTACCCATGAAACAATCCTAAGTGATATCAAATAGGCTTACCTCCTTGTAATCAAACAATCCCCATAGCATAGTTACTTGCATCGGTTTCCACCTCAAATGGTTGTTGGTAAGGCCAAAAATTTGGTTGTGCTTAAGGCATTTTATTTTTCTTAAAAGTAAAAGAACTGTTGCATTATTAAGAAAGACTTGATGAGCTTAAATTGAACAAATGCATTTTATTTTTCAACTTTCTTAAGCCAAGTAAAAGAACTACAAACCACATGGCCCAAATAGACAGGGATTGTTGCACATACTCACATTTATTTTCATTTAACACTTTGTTCTCCTTCAAAACTTGGAAAACTTTTTCAAATGTGTTAGATTCTCATCATAAGTTTTGCTAAAAAACTAGAATATCATCCATGTAAACAATGACACATGAATCTATGTGGTGTCACTCTCATTTCACCACCTGAAATCTGCGAATTCTATTTTTTTGTACTTTTAAAATAATGGGTCGTTTTGTGTTTTTATTGCCTTATATTGCGTCAAGATAATCCCAAAGAGCCATATTAGCCTTTTTCGCCAAATACCCAGATGCCCAAAATTGTTTTATTCTGTCGTCGGGATTTGTCTGCGGGAAATTTGTATTTAATTATTTTGAGCCCCGTATGAGGCTATTTGCGCTCTGTTTTAACTCTATTATGAGCGAATATGTTATTATTCCTATGTGCCAGAAGGGTTTTAACTTGTATTAAGTTTTGGGCTTTATTTGTAACTTTTGGCAATTTTTCGTGTTTTTGTGGTGTCCCGTTTCGTTTTCTGTGAAATTTCTCTGGAGCAATTCCTTTGCCGGGTAAGCCCGATTTTTGGCTTGGAGCAGCTGGAAAACATATACGCACATTATGCCTGGAGGAAGTCACCATCGGAGGTCTGGATCACTGGGAAAAAGCGAAGTCGTGCACAGAAAAGCCCCTGCGGGGATGGGCGCATTTTTGGAAAACAAAGGATTTAAGCTGCGATGGGAAAAATATAAGCCGCAGGCAGGGTGGGAATTTTATACCTGCCTAGCAGGGTACTTTTTCCCGTGTTATAAAAGTCACTTAAGCTGCAGTGGGAAAGTTAGAGGCCGCAGGCAGGCGGGAATTTATTACCTGCCTTGCAGGGTGAAAATTCCCATGATAAAATAAAAGGAAAGTGACTTAAGTGAAATCATGGGATTTTAGTGCCTGCCTTGCAGGGTAAATAATCCCATTGTCAAAGTCAAATCACTTAAGTGGATCACGGGATTTTAGTGCCTGCCTTGCAGGGTAAAGAATCCCATTGTGAAAAAATTCTTAAAAATAGAATTACATGTGCAAAAAAGTGCGCCCCCTTTGGTGAGAGAATGGCAGCCTTAAATTGATTATTTTAATTAATCTATTCTCTCAAAAAGTGCGCCCAAGCTTGGAGGAAGTCAACAAGTCAAAGATGAAATAAAAGAAAGGATTTAAAAACATTAAAATTAATTTATTTAATGGCTGCCCTCTTCCTCTCAAAAAGTGCGCCCCATTTGGGTATTATTTAATGTTTTTTAAGGCATTAAAACATTAAATTAATTTCTATTTTCAGTGGCTATGGTCAAAGCACACTGTGAAGCTTAAGTGAAGTGATGTGTGAAGGATTAAATTGGATTAATTTAATTTATTGGATGGCTGTCCTTAAACATGCTATTTTTAAAAGAGAAAAACATGATTTTTAATTAATTAATTGCCTTTAATTGTTAGGGCAATTATTAATTATAGAATTGTGAAGGTTATATAAGCATGGGCAGCCATATGGGTGAATTATTCAAATCACAGGTAAAGAATTGCAGCCAAGTGGAAAAGTGCGCCCCCATTAGAGGAAGGATTTTGCTCAGACAAGGTGACAACAAGGCTAAAAGCTTCCAGATTTGGCGCATGCTTAGAGGAGGTTGATCTTTGTCTGCATAATTGTTTCCACAGGTGTTACAGGAGCTCAGGTGTTGATTGAAAGGATTCATGCTCTCTTTATGTGCAAATTAAACACCATTTTTGGGGCAGCAGGCTTGAAAAGTGCAGATTTTTACAATTTAAATTCACTATTCATGATCGGTGGCCATTTTTGTCTGAATAAATTGCGAGGAATTCATTACAGTGCTTTACTGAAAAGAAAATGAGTTTTTATCAATGTCCAACACATTGCAAATATCCTCCGAATCTGAAGAATTGTCCAGATCTGCACCAGTATTGAAGAAATCCGGCCAAGTAAGAAGAAAAAGAATTATTCAGACGAAGATAGACAAAGCTATGGCGAAAAGAGATGAAAAAGAAAGCACGATGGAGTCATGCATTGCTTCCAAACTTGCAGACATAGGAGACAAATCTAGGCCCGGAACCTCTTGCCGATTTGATAGATAGATCCAGAGCGGGAAAGACTTCACTCATGCGTGCGGTCAAAAGCAGTGGAATTATCCGAGCTGCAGCTTTTCCATGTACAACCCAATTGCCAGAGTTCGTGATGGAGTGTGCTAGATCTTATCATCCTTCATCCAGATCAGTGCGTGATGCTTCGGGAAAGACAATAATTCGTTTGGACGCAGAGTTCATCAATTATTGTTTGAAGATTCCAGTGCGAAAGGTGGTGACTTCTATTAGCATTCAGGATGCTGACAGTAGATGGGAGAAGCATAGAGTTGATTGCGTTAGCATCATGAATAGCCGATACATGAAGAAGCCTAGATCTCCTTCAAAGTTCCCGAGAACTCTTCCACGGTCCAATTTGGTGCAGGAGGTAGATGATGTCGTCAAATTGCTATGCAGGATGAATGGTGAAGCGAATGCTTACACTTTCCGTACATGGATGTATGCTTTCATCAGGACCATTGAAATCAACAAGGTTGATTCTATAATCAATTGGTCGGAAATTATTAGCAACAACATCGGTGAGCAACTCCGGAACGTGAAGCGTACTTTTAGCTTCAAGATGACTTCATACTTGGTGTATGTTGCAGCTTCACAAGGCGTCTTTTCCAAGCTGGATAGATGTGGTGTTCTTTCCAGGACCCCATTTTCGAGTGCTACCCACAACTTCTTTGCACCTACAGGCGAGAAAGACTTCAAAGTGATCAACGATGACTTCTTCTACGATTTCATCTGCAGGCTAGACAAAGACTTGAAGGCCAACAGGGTAAGCAAGGAAGCGTGGGAAGCCGTGTGTCCAAGATTGGAAGTCTATTCATTCAATTTGCAGATTTCACATACCTCAGGGTTACGGGCTTTTCTGGAGAACCAACAAAGATGCCCAGGTATCCGAATGATAGATTGATCGCCATGGAGCTGAGCAGGCAACTTGTGGAGTTACACGACCTTCAGTCAAAGCGGCACAAGTCTACGGGCTTCTTCCCAATCACTGTGGGATATTACAGCTGCATTAGCATTCACAGAGCTCGAGGGATGGAAGCGCAAATGTTATCCGAGTATGAGCAAGAGTTCTTCCCTGCATGGCTGAACTTCGATCCATTTGGAGTAGCCAGGAAGACAATCTCCCAAGAATACGCACATGTGCCTTCATTAGAAGATTTCTGGATGAAGTGCAAAAGTGAGTACGAGGTTAGAAAGAAAGATTTCAGCAGGCTATCAGCAAAGCAAGTGTTCGACTTTGGACTAGCGCGGATACCTGCGGATCTTAAAGATGATGGGAATGTGGTACTTGACACTTACCATCAAATGGGAGGAGATAAAGCCATACTGCAGAATAACATAGGAGGCTGCAACACAATTGAAGAAAGGTCGAGAGCTGTGTTGGTGAATACTTCAAATTGGTTCTTGTGAAGGGATATTGCCTTGATGAAGCATTGATGAATCAAGTCACGGGCAACTTCGGCGCAGGAGATTCCCTCAAGCGAAAGCACGGAGGAGAAAGCAGCAGGAAAGTCGAGAAGTTGAAAGTGCATAGAAGATCTCAATCCAAGGAGAGGATCACTTCTACGACCATGACTTTAACTCCAGTTTCTCCAGTACCCAATGCTTCACCAACTATTGCACCGCAGCAGCAGGATGCTTCCATGCCTCCACTGAATCCAGCGACATTCATCTTCTCCCCTCAGCCACTTCGTTCAGCGCCTGTTCCAGAGGATACGTTGAAGCTGCAGATGGCGGAATTTGAAAGGGCTTTGTCCTTGGATGACTCAGAAGATGGCAGCCATAACACTGTGGCACTTTCTGACAGAGAGGATGCAGAGCGGGAGATGGTAGTGCACTCAGCGACTTCTCACTCTCCGAGAAGTAATTTCTCGGAATGGTTAGCTTTGCAGTTTGTTCCAGAAGTGAGAATGGAGATGAACTTAGAGGAGCACGACTTGCAGCTACTCCAGGATCTGAGCAGAAGAGACAAGGCCTAAAGTTGCTAAAGCAACTTCTAGGTTGATCATCGAGAATTTGGGAGAGAAGTTTGCTGAGATATCAATTCCGGCAGAAGGAAAGATAGAAGAGGAGCTCACGCGCGGAGATGTGTGATGACCAAAGTACCACTCGGTCAAGTCCACCACCGAAGGATTGAAGCAGGACACGCAGACATTGATGGATGCTTTATTCCTTAGGCTTGACAGTGAGAAGGCGGAGAAAGAAGAGCTGCAGAAGCAAGTATCTCAATTATGTGAGATCATAGCCAAGGTTGCTAAACCTTCCATTCACCCATTTGAGCAGGTGAGTGATCATCTTATGCGGGAAATGGAAGATGAAGCAATCAAGTAAAGGCTATTGACGAATGGAAGGATTTGATTATTAAATCAAGCTTATGCACTTGGGAAGTGCCGACCCGCTAAAGGTTATGAGCGATGCGGCAATCAACTAAAGCAAAGCGATGATGGCAAACATAGAAGGCATGAATACGATTGCGAGAGTAACCTGAGTATTTTGGCCGAGATCAACAAGCTGCCGGGAGATGTATTGATTGCGGAGCAAATTGTGCCGGATGGATCAATTGAGAAGGGGAAGCAGATTAGAATTTGCAGTATCTTTCCGTTTGGAAATCTGCAGAGTTTTTCTTGAAAAGGATGCAGGCACTTGAAAGTAGGACGTCATCCTTACCCGACAGTATCATTTCTTTCATGGAAGAGGATGTGGTCGGAGGCGTTACTTCTTACGTGCGGATTGTTTCTAACGAGGTGCCTAATTCCCTGGAAGGGTCTCTCTGATGGTACAAAAGAGAATTGATAAAGCTACCAAACCTTTCACGATGAATTCTATCAGTAGACTGGTGGCACTGCAGGCAGACATTGCGAGGTTTGGGCCGAGCTTGGAAGATGTGGAAGCGTGCATCAAAGTGTTGAATGAAGGGTTGCTGCAATTCAGGACAGAGAAAGAAGCAGTGGCTAAAACAGATGGAAGAATGTTGAATTATATGTTCGACAAGTATATCAGATATCAGAACAAGAAGATGTAGACATTACAGCTGGCATGACTTCTTCTATTCTTTCTTCTATTTTTCTATGTTCCCGGATGAAATTGTAAAACTTCTAAGTTATTGGTTTTGACAACCATTACTTGAAGTCATGTGGAACCATTCTATTAGTTAAGTGATACATGTGTCACTTAAGAAGAAGTTAGTTGAGGATGATTGCCAAATGTCATCTTTACTTGTTGTTCATGCTTTAGTTCAGTTTGAGTTTTCCATTTGTACTTTCCCTCCTACATTCTATAAGTAGGAGAAGAACCTCCGGGTTAATCATCGATCAGAATTTGTAAGCAATCTTGTGTTCTAGACTTTGTGTTGAACCCTTGAGAGCAACTTGGAGCAAAGGAATACAAAGGAGCAGGTTTCCGGAGAACTTTGTGTCACGGTGTACTGTGTTTCTTGCTTTGAATCTTAGATCTCTTGATAAACTTTGTGTTATTTTAGATCTAGATCTAGAGCTGCCTTTGTTTTATAATTTTGTGTGTTCATATCTATTAAGTTTCTTCTATGTGCATGCAATTAGCTCTGCTATCTACTAATTGGGATGCACATCTTCCCCATTTCTTCTCTGTATTTCCTTTACTTCTTTCTTCTATAAAATACTTCCTTTCTTGAACAATTGCTTACTTGCTGCAGAACTTCTTAGTTATGGTTCATGAACTAAGTGGTTAAAGTAAAACCCCTGATAGATAATAACACATTTTTATTGACAAATCTGACACGGGAGCCTCACCGGTTAAATGAGGGAGATTTATCTCATGACTGCCTAGGTTTGATGCTATGCAGAAAATCTAGCCAACACTATGAATGGCCTCAATAATCCATTCATCAATCTCATGAAAGTAGGAACAACATCACACAACCCGAAATAAAGTACCAACCATTCATACAAACCTTGCCTTGTCTTCAACGTTGTTTTTCATATGCCCTCTTCCTTTGTTCTGTTAGAAAAATCATGTGTTAGTGCTCACATGAGTGAGCAAATATATTTTTATGTTATATTGTTAGTGAGTGGTTAGAACCTATTATGTAGAATAGTGCTTGTGAGATATTCTAGGAGGTTGAGATATTGGTGGAGATATGTTGGTTAGGTGAATCTCTTTATTTTTACGAGAGACATTCCTATATATGTGTAAGCTTTCATATTGTAATCTCTGGAATGAAATATCAAATAGTGTGAGTATATTTTATTACAACTCTCTGTGTTCAGCTCTATTTGTGCATAAGCTCTTTGATGTCATATCAGTGGTATCAGAGTGCTTTAATATTCAATGGAGTCCTGTAAGATCAGAGTATGAATGCTCAGCACGTCATAAGCAAGAATGACCTCTAGTTTTTCTGATTGCTGTCGCTGTCAATGCTATTGATCTGATACATTATGCCGTGTCAATTCATTTTCAACGTAGTCTGAAATTTCTGTCCAGGCATAAGTGAACGGCTGTAAGCAGCATCATATTGATCAGATCGGATCAATGGTTCTTTGCATTAGTCTCAGATTTGCAATTCGTTATTCTATGCCATTGAAGCCGTTTCTTAGAAGAAATAGATCTGTATTGGAGGCACTCTACCCCGAGTTTTCTTCAGATTTAACTCACTGGCGATACCTCAGTGATCTACTTCAACTTTGCAGACTATACATAGATTCCATTGAGATCCTCGATACGCCTACGGTATATCTTCATGTTCAGGTTTTGAATTAACATAGGTAATTGTGTTAAGTGTTTTAGGTTTGCTTTATATGTTCAGTGTTTATATTTTTGTAAAATGTCAAAACAAGTCAATAGAGAAGTTTATTTTTGTCAATATTCCTTCATAAGTTATGTTTTTAATAATTTGTTTTGGGTCCATAGGTTAGGTGAATAGTGTTTAGTATTATTATTCTAAAATTTCAAGTCACGAGTATTGTCAAAATAAAATGTGTCTTAATAGGTTGAGCGATTACTCTTGTGTCATTTTAAGTTGGAGTCATTTTTATCAATCGAGTCAAAGTAAAAATTATTCGTATATTGTAAGGACGCATTCTCGGTTGAGCGGTCACTCTTGTGTCATTTTAAGTTTGAATCATTTTTATCAATTGAGTCAAAGTAAAAATATTTGTATATTGTAAAGGACGCATTCTCGGTTGAAACCGACGTCCCGATTGTTTGTATTCAACAATGGGCATTCCATTGGATAAATTCAATGAGACCAGTTTTCTGTAATGTCCCCTTTTCTAAATTAAAAATAATTAATAATATTTTAAGTTGGGCCCAGCCAATTCTTATTTTGGGACAACTTCATATTATTATTATTAAAATAAAAAGTATTTTTAAATACTAAAATAAAAGAAAAAGGAGAGGTCGTCCCTCTTTAGGAGGGAAAAACAAATATTAAAAAGAAATAAAGAGGCCTACATGGAGCGCTCCACAAAGAAAGAAAAGTAAAGGCTATAAAAGCAAATGTTGGGGCTCATTTGTGGGCATCATCTTATGAATTATATACTTCTCTTTTGGAAATTGGAGCATTGAGCTCTCATTTTCACCCTTTGAGGACGAAAACCCTCATTGGATCCTATTGGGGACGAAAACCCTCAATAGTCACAACACTTGGGGACGGAAACCCTCATTTGTTGCATTGGCGACTTCATCCGGGAGTCACATTAGAGCTTCAAAATTCAGAATTTCATAACGACAAGGGTTTCTATCAGTGCTTAGGGCACACATTCTAGCTAGGGCACGCTTTTGGGGGCTGCCACATTCATTTCCAGCTTGATCTACCCATTTGGAGATTTCGGGATCACTTTTCAGTGGGTTTTCATGGTTGGAAAATTGTGATTTCACTTTCATTGGATAGCTGGTCTCTTCAAGATCATTTTGAGCATTGGTTTGTGTTGAAACTCCAAGTATTGATGGAGTTATGAATTTTAGAAGTTTCAGCTGTATTTGCACTTGAAATAAATTTATAAAATACATATTTGCTCCAGATTTCATCTTGCTGGATTTATTGAGTATTTGGGATATTTCTATGTTAATTTTCAGCCCATATTGCATGAGAATGGATGCCATTAAGTGTTGCTACAGTTCGCTGCATTAGGAAGACTTGTTTATTTACTTTCAGCTGCTTTTAATGATGTATGATGCCCTAAAAGTGTAATTTCCTGTTTGCTGCTAGGGTTTCTAATATTGTTGGATATGCTGTTATAAAAATTAGATTATTTTCAGCTGGGGTTTGTGTAAATTCCTTGTTGGTGTGGTTCAGCCCTAAAAGAGACATTACATTTTCACACATGGAAAGTAAAAATCCAGATGCAACTAATGAATGAAAACCTATAGGTAATAGTGAGCGGTAGAGAGAAACAACCAACAAATTCTAGCAAGTTATTGGAATGGTAGAGTAGAGATGATAAAGCTAAAGCCATTATTGGGCTTGCACTTTCAGATATTGAATTACATCATGTGGATCTGAAAAAATCGTCTACGGAAATATGGGAATTGCTAAATAATTTTTTTGTGCTAAAGCAACCAATGCAACATTTTCTCTAAAGTTGCAATTACTCAAACTCAAAATGAATGATGGAATCACAATGTCAAGTCATATCAATGCGCTGAGATCGATTATGAGACAACTGGAAAAAATCAAAGCTCTAGTTGTCGATGAAGATGCCAAAGCTATATTATTGAACAATTTACCTTCCAAATACAACGATGTTCTTGGTCAAATATGATTTCAGCTCTCCTAGCTGAAGAAAAGAGAACAAAAGATATAAATGAGGAAAGTGTGTTATACTCAAAGAGCAATTGTAATTTTTTTGACAAAAATAAGGAAGAAATTGAATGTTTCTTCTACAAGAAAAAAAGATAGATCTTGGGATTGTAAAACTCGAGAAAATGATCTTCTCAAACGAAATCTTAAAACAAATGGAGCAAATGTGATCACCGAGAAAGATCTAGTCATCAGGAAGAACCAATGAATGATGACATGGCTACAATTATGAGGACCTTTTATACTAAGTAACATCCGATTAGAGGACAAAGGCAATAGAGGAAGGAGGGCAACCAACGTCCTCTCGCCATCCACAAGCAAACCGGGCCGCATAATGATGTTGTGGCATGTTTTTCAAAGGCATGTTTGTAGGGTGTTCATGTTTTCATGCTTTCCGTTGTGTTGTATTCAAGTGTTCTTGTCTTGGTGTAATAAATAAACCTTTGTTGTGAAATTTGGGAAATAAGCATGTTCGAGCGAATTTGGCTCTTGGGGGTAGGAGAAGATTTCAAGATAGCTCAATATGGATTGTTGTCAAGCTAGTGAGCAAGCTCTAGGCAAGTCTAGGAATCTGCAGATTCGACACGGGAGTTTGGGGAAAGAGGTTTGGGAATTGTCCCATTGGAATTCTGCTTGCCCTACGCCTTTCCAAGGGTAAAGAGATAGCTTGTTGGCGTGTACTTGGTCTAAGTAGAGTTATCGGGAGCAACATTTGCAGGATATGTTTTCTATTCTCCATGTTCGTACTTAGGAAGAAATGTTAGAAAAACCATGTGTTAGTGCTCACATGAGTGAGCCAATATACTTTTTATATTGTTATACCGTTAGTGAGTGGTTAGAGCCCATGTCATGTCCTTTAGCCTACAGAAATCCAATCCAATCTCTGTAGGCCAAAGGGGGATGAAAAGAGAAATAAGGTAACAATATAACTAAGTTAGCCAAAATAGTATATTATAAAGGCCACTTATGTTATTATTATTAAAATAAAGGGGACTTCCTATTTTAAGTGACTTAATGCTAAAATAAAAAATAAGAAAGTCACTTTATTAATTAAAGTGCAAAAGTCCCACATGGAGCGCCCCACTTGGAAAAAGTATAAAAAGAGATGCAGGGGTTCATTTATCTAGAATCATCTTTTGCATACATTATATTTTGTCAATGAGATTTTGGACTGCTGATCCAACTTCCATCTGCAAGGAGGACGAAAACCCTTCATTGTTGCAAGGTTAGAGGACGAAAACCCTCGAATCCTTTGAGGTAACTCCATCACGGGGTTGCAATTGAGCTACAAACAAGGATTTTTAGTTTATTTCAGTTTGGACAAGCTAGGGCATCCACAAGAAAACAAATTTCAGAATATTTACAGCTAGGGCATCAAATATTCAGTTGGGGTTTGGAGTGGGGAGCATTGTTATCACATTTTGGACCCTCCCTAGGGTTGGACGACCCTTTTTAGGGTTGGGCGACCCCCATAGAGGGTTGTTGCAGCTATTTCCAGCGGTGTGTTTGAGGCTAGGGTTTGTACAGAGCCATTTGCTGTCATAAATCCCCATTTACAGTCAGCTGGAGCCTTCCATTCTTCATAATTTGGCATCAAACGGTCAGCTGTAATCTTCTTTAATTTCAGTTCAGAAATAAATTCATCTGCTGATTGTAAAAATTATTTTCTTCTATATTCATGTGCCAAGTGGATTTCTAAAAGTTTTACCCCTTGTGGGTATCTTTAATTGTTGAAATTTCATTTGTAAAAGGAAGAATTTAGACTTCTGTATTTTTGTCCATGAGGGTTTGAAGAAAATTCAGATTATTACATGTTTGTCATAAGGGTTTTTAAGAAATCTAGATTTCTTTATTTTATGCCCTAAGGGGACATTTCAGTGGTATTAGAGCTGTGATCTTCCCAGCCTGTGAATCACGAGGACAACTAATGGACCAATGTTTTTTCGAGCAAAGTTCTTACAAAGGGAAGAAAAGATAGATCCCATTCAAATGGTGGTAATACAATTAGAAAAGTTAAAAAGAAGGTTGAAGGAGGAAGCAAAACAATTAGAGCTGCAAGAAATTGAGAGGAATCAGCCCTTGGAGGAATCCACCATACATGAGAATGTGTTGTCAGATGAAGAAAAAGAAAAGCCAAAGAAAATATTTTTGCAGAAAGAAGAAGAATTAGAACTAGAAGTACAAAAATCTACAGAGGGACATTATAGTGGTATTAGAGCACAAGTGAGCAAATATATATTTTATATTGTTATATGTTAGTGAGTGGTCAGGACCTATTACGTAGAATAGTGCTTGTGAGATATTCTAGGAGGTTGAGATATTTGTAGAGATATGTTGGTTAGGTGAATCTCCTTATTTATAGGAGAGACATTCCTATATATGTGTGTGAGCTTTCATATTGTAATCTCTGGAATGAAATATCAAATCACTTTGTGAGTATATTTTATTCAACTTTGTGTTCGGTTCTATTTGTGCATAAGGTCTTTGATTTTATACCATATTCTCAATTGGTGATACCCGAATTTCAAATCCAACTTGGTACTAACTTAGCATGCCGAAGTTGTTTCAACAAATCATCAATTCGGGAAGAGGGTACTTATTCTTAATGATTATTTTATTCAAAGTTTCATAATCAACACACATTCTCCATGGACTATATTTCCTGGCACAATTACAATTGGAGAACGTGTGGAGAAGTACTAGGATGGATTACACCTTGATCCAACAAGGATTATAATTTACTTTTTTACCTCATTTGCCTCCATTAGAGATTGTCGATAAAGACCAATGTTGGGAAGAGAACATTCAACAAATTTCTCAAGTTGGCCCTTTGTCCAACTTTGTTTGATTTTACACTCTTAAAATGATAGTAAGGATGAAAGTAGATTTGATTTATTCAAATTATAAGGCTTTTAGATCATTTTCATTAATCAACAATTTTTTGGGGTCCTTTGATTTGTTGGGGAAAATGGGTCAAAATCTCATGGATTTAAAAAAATCCAATTTTGGAAAAAGAAATCAAGGGTTGAAATTTCTTTTATTTGTTTTTTCTTAAGTTTTATGATTTTACTTGAAGTTGCACGAAACATGGAGGATATTAGTTTAGTACGTCACATTAGAGTTTTAGCTATTAATTTTAGAGTGAGTGTGTGATGAGTTGTTATGACAACTCATCACTATTATAAAGGATTTTGATAAGGCTTGATTCCTGTCTTAAGGAGTTCAATCAGCTATATGTATGCTTCACTATGATTGAATAAGATCAACTAAGCTTTTACGTGTGTTATACTCACCAAAACCATCATTGGTATCGAGCAAAATTTGATTTGTATCTATTATGAAGGAATAGAAAGATAAAGGGGCAGCACCATAGCTAGTATAGGTTCCCTGAATTTATGATTTGAATTGTTTCATAAAGAGTTTAGTTTTGTAAGCTTTTTGTGTTTGTAAAGTATTTGATAGTGTTTACACCTAATTAAATCTAATGTTATGGGAGTGCACAACAATAAAGAGGATGCGAGGTTTGTACAAGGGATTATTTTGATTAATTAACTTTCAACATTAACCATTCACAACTAGAATAACACATTAATACTTGTCATGATTGATAAAACGATAAATAATAGTTCAAATGAACAAGAGAAGAAAGAGACATAGTATGTACAAGTCAGAATAGAGAGGATTTGGATGTGTAGATAGGTGAAAAGGGAAAATTAGGGATTGGAAGTGCTTCGGTGCAAGTTATGGGCTCGAAATTGAGCGGGGGCAAGACCATACAACTATTGTACTGAGTCTTGACCGGAACTATACGGGCCTTTTGGATTTGTACAGTCTTGAACCTTGATAATCTAGGTTTGAAACTTCTTATGTGCTTCTTAGCATATGGATTTGCACGCATGCAAATGACATGCAACAATGTGGGAACGAAGTCCCTCCTCAATGAAGGTGAGGCTGCCTTTATTGAAAACCAAAACTGTATTTACATCTATACATTCAAAATTGTATGTGGGGGGTGTTTTGGAACATCAATGGAAAGAAAAGTGAATGAGGGAGATGGAATGGAATGAGGAAAGGAGTGAAATGGAATGAATGGAAGGAACATGCAAGAGTTAGGTAAAACAGAGCCTAATATTGCATGAGGAAGAAAGACGAATAACTAACACAAATAAAACGGAGTTTGAGTTAGCCAAACAAGAACGTGTAAAAGGGAACACACATGAGCAAGTAGATAATCAGAGCTTGATCACTGTGAACTAGAACAACCGATTAATAACGTTGACAATAAGATCAAAGATAATATTTGCATGCAAGATTCAAACACCTAACATCTAATGAACATAAGAACATCAAATGTTACAAGAGACAATGAATGAGACACAAAGTTCGTATTTCATTAACTCCAAAATGTTTTTCACAAAAGAACACAAAGTTTCTTCCTGAAACAAAGCTTGCACACAAAAGTATTTTCTTCTCCTCTCTCAAAGTCACCCTTTACAAATGAGCCCCTCACTTCCTTTTATAACCCAAAAGTTGGTTACAAAGTAGTTAGGGTTTTACATGATCATTAAATAAGGCACTTAAGTGACCTTTGACTTTTTCAACAACTTTATTAAAGACAACCCAAAAATAGAAATTACTTAAAATATCCATAGTTTCCCAAAACAAATAACAACACCTTTTAAAATATACAATAATAACTAGTGCCTTATCCATTGAAATGGGGTCCGCCTATCTCAAGCGTATGAGAAATGGACTCTCCCACTTCGTTAGATACCAAGAAAATTCAACTCCTGAACCGCCGGTGAAATTAGGATCTGCCGCTTTTGCCAGTTGAAAGGATCTAAACCTTCCCAAAGTTTCAAACATCTTTTCTTCTTACAGAGGTTCACTTGGTCGAAGAATAGCCTCACAAAATACCTGCAATTCAAGAATTCTACTTGGCATATCATTTAAATTAACAATTTTGGATTGAGCGTTCTCAAATAAGTTCTTTAATTTGATGCACCGCTCCATGGAAACTGACGAAATTGTTGGCGGGAGTGTACATGTCCTTAAACAATTGTGAAAATTGCTCTTCCACCTGCTCCGATGAACACCTTTGATTATGCTCATTTACGAGGTTACAAGGAATCTCAGCCATGAATTCTTGAATCAAGGAGAGTGAAGTGAAGGCTTCATTGCACATGCTTTCATAATGGATCATAGAATCCTTGAGAAGCGTTTTTCTTGATTTGAGATGCAGACACCAAAGAAAACGTGTCCCTCGATGTTCAAATTCGAGAATTCCTTCAATAGCTAAAACTGAAGATTCCATACTTGTCATCTCTTGTAAACTGGGCAATATCTCATCCAAATTTGATATAGTAGAAACAAAAGTTTCTTTGAAAGAAAGAATTGGATCAAGATACGCACTGACATCTTCATGAAGCTTAACCTGCGGTCTTGATCGTCCCCTGCCTAAAATGAGAATCTCTGAAAGCCAAGTTTTAGTGACATGGCCCAATGTGTTTATTTCTTTTGACAAATTGAGAGTATCTTCATCTGGGGCAGCCACTGCATCAGGTATTGGGAAAGTGGATGATATGGGATTTATCAAATGTTGAACATATTCCACCAATTGATTCTTTTCGGCCTTGAGCTGAGAGTTTTGAGACTTGTATTTCTCAAGTCTCTTTAGCACGATATCAATTGAATCTCGAGCCATCGCCATGTCACTTTCTAATGTAGATCTTCCAAGTCCAAGTCTGGAAACTTCATAGTCGGCAGGTGTCATAGCATCGCGCTCTTTATCAACTTGTGGAATGGCAAGGTCTGCAAATTTGTTTCCATCATTATCCACCATTATTCGAGAAAGCACCTTAGGCTTCTTAGGAATGGCGTCATTCGAAAGTTTGAAAAGGGCATCAAAATCAATGTCAATTGGCTTGACAACTCTCTTCCTTTTCTTCACTTCGGAATCAACCCAGGAAGGAGTATCATTCACTATTTCAGCATACAAAATCCTGGAGCTCGAATCAATATTCTCATTATTCTCGACATCATGAGATCCTGCTTGAATCCTATCTACGACCTCGATTTGAGGAGAAACAACCTCAATATCCACTTCTGATTATTCGGGAGATTTTGGGAAATCCCTTCATGAACTACATGCTCCGAAGTGTTTGATATTTGAATTACCTGCACCTGAGTGGATGCTTGTTCGAAGCATGGATGAGGATCATTTGACACTAGCTTTTGAGCACTATTAACGATGTGGGTAGAAGAATCTCTACTCGAGGTAGAAAATCCGGACACACACTCTCTTCCTTCTTCGGGGTTGGGATCTTTAGATCTTTCTCCTCGTGACACGTTACTTGGCGAAGTGGATTTTGGCAACCACTCCTTTCTTGCTTGTTGTGTATGATTAGATGGTAATGAGGTTGATCGAGAAGAGACTTTGGTCGAATGGAGGCCCCCTCGTATTGGCAATTTTTGTGATCCCGAAACATGATCTGGAATTGATTGCAATTTGGCAAGTTCTCTGTCATACCAAGATATGCTTCTTTCAATAATTGGTTGGTTCTTGCCATCAAGAGAAAATTCATCTCTTTTGGTCCAGTCGATTCGAGGCAATGGGGTAAAAGCAACTGCATCATATGAGGGATCAATGACATCCTCATCATCATTTATGAATGAATCGGGAGGACTCTTGATGCGGAAGGCCTTGATCTGAGCAAGTGTTAGGCGAGAGTACTCCCATCTTCTTACCTCATGTTCATCCGAACAAGCAGCCCATAAATCTTCCATGGTAGGATTATGTTGGTACTTTGCTCCCAGAATCTTTTGCATATATCCATTGATATCAAACTGGGCTCTCTTCACATATGGATGGATGGTTATGAGAGCGAACTCTTTTTCCATGAGTTGTGCACTGAAAATATTTGGACATTGGTATTCCCCGATTTGAATTGGGAAATGAATTCCTGAATGGTGCTTGTCACTAAGAAGGCAGTGAACTTGGAATAATTGTCGCGCCAGCTCCATTAATGCCCATCTGTCACTGACGTACTTAGGAAGTTTCCACGGGGTACCAACAAAAGCCACTCACGCGAATGTAGGAAAAAGATGAAAATTGAATAAACCAGGTTCCCCATTGGGAAATGACACTCATGGCTTCTTTAGAAAACCTTTCCTCAGTATTCTGATTCAGGTTTCGGATCACGCGGAAGGTGAATGCATCGTTGACTCTTCTAAAATGGTGAGAACTATTTTTGAAACTGAGTTGAGGGTAATAATGAAAAACACTATTTCGACGGCCCCATGACTCCTCTCGTTTCAAGTCCCAAAATAGCTTTCTCTTGCTACTACGCATAAGTCGAGATATGATGTCATGTAGAAGAATCCAGTCATCTTAACTTCTATCAATTGTTTGTGAAGGGTGTTACTGATGATGGTGGCCCAATCCACAAACTCTTTCTTGGCTAGGATGATACAGATAAACTGATACATCCATGGGTGGAAAATCCTAGCAGAAGGTAGGCCAAAAACTCGACTTAGGAGAGTAATCATGTCTCCGATTTCTTCCACGAACTCAACGCGGTACAGTTCTTTGGGAAGCTTGTCAATTCGAGGTCTCTTGGTCACTAACTAGTTAACCATCTTGCTCCATCTCAGGGGTTCTTCATCCCAAAATTCTTGTGTTGATTGGCGAGTGATATCCGCATTCTCGGGAAAGTCGGGTATGCCGAGCAATTCCTCAATGTGCTCTGGTGTGATTAAGAGGAAAGGCTCGCGATTATCTTTAAAAATTCCTCGTCTCTCAGGATCATAATGCTCGCAAGCAATAACCAATTCCGGACACTACACTGAGACAGGAAATGCTGCTGCTTGGGGTAGACCACTATGGTAAAGTCTATATGAGAAAATGGTTTTGCCTTCAGTTTTCACCCGCTCGCAGAATTGTTGCACATTGATGTGACCTAGATTTGTATCAGTGATGTTGTCATATGCTGACTTAATGGAACTGGGAGGGATAATTCCTTGAAATTCATACTTCAGGGCGGATTTGTTTGATTTCTCCACTGGCTTCCTCGATCTCCCTGCAAATTTGTTAGATTTTTCAGCCATTATGAATTTCACAGAAAAATGACTCAGGCACGCAAAACAACGCAAGCGGGGTCGGGTCTCAGTCTCCAAAACCCCGTCGATGCAAGAGAAATATGTTAATTTTATTATTATTATTATTATTATTATTATTTAAAAACAATAATAATAAATAATAATCCCGGTTACAAAAATTATTATTATTCACTTTATTTTATTTTTAAAAATAAAGTCGAGCAATTCCGGGTTACAATTTTTATAAAGCAGCAATATGAGTTCGATATAGAGCTCGGATCAGTTTGAGATGAAACTCGACGTTGGAGGCAATAAAAATATCTCGTTTTGATTCTCTTCACGTTTTTGATCATGCATGATCTCTCCCTTACATCGATGTTTTTGCATGTAACATGAACTGAAATCCTCGAACTTGAAGATAACTTCAGTCTCTGCGAATTCCCTATGGCAATCTTCTCTGGAAAATGCGTTGGAATTGAAGGTCTTTTTAAAAATTTTTTCTGCCTTTCTTATCTTCCTTTCCTCTTCAACCTCTGCGCATGTCCTTTGTTGTCCTCCACGTGGCCTTTTCTTCTTACTTATTTTTTTTTTTCCAAACTGCCTTTCTCCTTTCCCACGTGGTCTTCTACTTTCTCCTACAGCTGCGTGGTCTTGGACTGTTCTTGGTAGAATGCGTTTGGAATTCTTTGTGTTTTCTGCTAATTTGGCATGAGTTATGTATTCCTTCTCCCTGCGACGCGCTTCCTTGCAAAAATCAAACAAAAATTAAAGCAAAATGTATGGAATTTACTCCATGCATGGGAAATGTTTATGCTGTTCCCCTTTATGCATTTGGACTGTATTTTAACTGATTTTATCTCCTTTTCCTTTGCATGCGTGGCTCTTTGGCTTATGCTTTGATTTGCTGTCTTCCTTTTACCTCACGTGTGGTCTTTTTTTTTTTTTTGATTTTTGGACTGTTCCTCTTCAAAAACGTGGGTAATGATCTTTTTGTATTTTTACTTTCACTTGCATGGGACTGTGGACAGGTGCGTGGAGCTTAGATTTTGATGGGTGCGTGGTGATTCCTTCTTGGCACGTGGTCTTTGGTTTTGGATTTGCTCAAACTTCTTGTTGTCTTTTTCTCCCCCCAAGGCATGGTGTATTTTCTTATTTACTTCTTGGCTATTTTTTCCTTTACTATGTGGTGGAAAGCTTTTGCCTTCTCCTCTTTGGCCAATGCGTGGAATTTGAAAACTGTCCCCTCCTCTGCTATTTTGGACTGTCCTCTTCTTCTTCCTCACGTGTGGCTTTTCTTTTTATTTTTTTGGACTGTATTCTAACCGATTCACTTGCCTGTGTGGGAGCTTGTTTGACAGGTGCGTGGGATTTGGTTTTGGCCTTTGTTCTACCTTGCATGCACAACTGATGTATCTTCCTTCACAATGGCATGGACCTTCTAGCTTGGGCCTGTGCTGTCCCAAAACGTGGGTTCTAAAACTGTTCCTTTATGCTGCTCCCCTCTAGGCGTTGGAAAAATTGTTCCTTCTTTACTTCTTTGCTATTTTTTTCCTTTCCTATGCGTGGAAAGCTTCTGCCTTCTCCTGTTGTCCCTTCCTACTGCGTGGAAAACAGTCTTCTTTGGTGGAATTTGCTTTCAATTTTGCTGCTGTATTCTCAGGTGTGGATTTCTCTGTAATACAAAAACCTTCTTACTTGGCGTTCGCAGTATTGTGGGATGTGATAAAATATTATGTCCTTCAAAAGAAATAAGAAGCAATCGGAAAGCTTCGCACGACTCTTTCCAATGAGTTTGACGGAGGAAGTTATGAGGATTAATCCAACTTCCTCTCTTCCCGGTAGTGGAATTAATCGCCAAGGGGAAATGGGGAAAGCAATGGCCAATTGCCAACGGGAATGGCAAAGTGGGTGGCATCTCCATTCAATTTCCCCATGTGGGAAATTGGGAGATTTCTTGCCCGTTAGCCAATCCATGATTTGGCAATTGGTGGAGAAAATCCCACAAGCGGGAAATTAAAATAAGATTGCCAGGAAAGGGGAAATCCGGGTTCGGGAAGCCAATTTGGCATTCCCGGCAGTTGGAAGCATAAGCTTACTTCCCGGCAATAAATAAAATAAAAATTTGTCGAATGAACTTTCAATTAATATTTATTTAATTAAATACTCCCAAGTTATTTAAAAATTAATTTTATCAAACAAAGAGCAATTAATTAATTAATTAATTAATTTTAATGTATTTTAATGCGATTTAAAGCCTGGCGGGAGGAGTTCTCACCCGAAAAGGACGAAATGAAGACCGAAATGATCACAAAAAGGAGACGGTCGTCATGAGGGTGATAAACCACGTAAAGTAACACTTTTGAAAAATTTCAAAATTTCCATTTTTTATTTTTTTAAATTAATTTCCCACCGTAGGGCAAAGGCAAATGAGTTCCATCAGGATATGCCAAGTAATAGGTATTATCTCCACGAAATGTCTTATTTTGAACGGGCCTAGCCACAACGAGTCAAACTTCCCATGCTTTCCTTTCGGTTCACGTCTTTTGTCCCAGAGAAGAACTAAGTCATTGATTTGAAATTGTCTCTCCCTAGTTTTCTTGTCAAACAATTTATTTACCTTGGATTGATGTTCCTCAATCCTGTTTGCCACTTGACTTCTTTGTTCCTCGAGCTTGCTTAGGAACATGATTCTTTTATTTAATGCATTGGTGAAGCATTCATCAACCGCCTGAGCTAATTTCAATGCTAGTAACTCCAAAGTGTGATGGGAATTTGAGCATCGGTTCCATACAAAAGTTGAAATGGAGACATCCCAATTGCCCTTTTTGGGAGTTATGCGATCAGCCCACAATGCATCGTATAAAGATAAGCAAGTCATAGAAGAGCTAGAGAGATGAACTCATTGGATTCTAATGTGAGCATTTGTCTTAAGCAAGGGAGCATAGTTAAATTTGGCATTGAAAAGGACAATGGTGTCTCCAGATTTTACCCTAAAATCTGAGACTACCCCATGTTTAAATTTTTTTCGTTCTTTTAAAATAACAGGTCTTTTCATGTTTTTATTGCCAGAAGATGTCTGTATTACGTTAAGATATTTCTAGTGAATCATATGAGCCAATTTTGACAAATACCTAGATGCCCAAACTCATTTTATCCCTCCGCCAAGTTTTGTCTATGGAAATTTTTTATTTAATTATTTATTGAATAAATAATGCCCCGTTTGAAGTAAATTGTGCTCCGGTTGAATCCTGTTGAAGTTTTGCATGCCAATATTCACTCATCTCAATAGGGTTTTCACCAGAATGAATTCAGGGCATTGTCTGCAACTTCTGGCAACGTTTTTTGCTTTTATTTATTTCTTTTGTGTTTTTCTCCGGTTTTCTCCATGAGCTTTTATGTGAAATTCCCCTAGGTCTGATTATTTGTCCAGTATAGTCTGTTTAATTACCTGAAGCATCTGGAGATCATCTACTGACGCAACACCAAAAGGAATCAACCTCAAAATGCAAACTTCTGACCAAAAAAGATGAATTCATGCACAAAAAGCCTCTCCCAGGCAAGTCGCATTTTTTGGAATTAATGAGTGTAAGCTGCAATGAGATTTTTGGTAGTGGTAGGCAGGTGGGAATTTCTTATCTGCCTTGTAGGGTAATTTTTCCCATGAAGTCAAAGTCACTTAAGCTGTGATGAGAAAATTAGAGGCGACAGGCAAGCGTGAATTTCTTACCTGCCTTGTAGGGTACTTTTTCTCATGAAGTCAAAATCACTTAAGCTGTAATGGGAATTTTGGTAGTGGTAGGTAGGCGGGAATTTCTTACCTGCCTTGCAGGGTACTTTTTCCCATGGAGTCCAAGTCACTTAAGTTGCAATGAGATTTTTGGTAGTGGCAGGCAGGCGGGAATTTCTTACCTGCCTTGCAAGGTACTTTTTCCCATGAAGTCAAAGTCACTTAAGCTACAATGGGAATATTAGAGGCGCAGACAGAAGGTAATTTTTGCTTGTCTTGTAGGGTAAAAATTCCCATTATAAAAGAAAAATCACTTAAAGCACCAAAAAAATTTCTTACCCGCCTTACAGGTAAAAATTCAAATTATGAAAGTCAAATAACTTAAGTGGAAGAGGGGATTTTTGTAGCTTTAATGCAGGGTAGAAATTCGCATCAAAGTTGACTTCCTATTTTTGGAAATTACCCTTGGTAAAAAATGTGACCCACCTTGGGTGAATAACAATGCATTTAATAATATTTATTAATGGTTTATTCACCCAATTTTGGCGCCATAAATAAAAGGAAAGTCAATGCAAGTGGAAGAGTTAAGGAGAAGTCAAGGATGCATGCTAAAAATAAATAAAATAAATTTATTTAAAAACAACCAGCAGCATGCATAATTGGGCGCCCAATTTGGGTGAATAAACATGATTGTTTATTAATTAAATTGCCAGAAATAGGAAGGACAATTATTAAAAATAGTATGTTGAGGATTATATAAGCATGGGCTGCCATAATAAAGAAGCAATTAATTCTTTTTGCAAAGGATTGCAGCCCGGACAGGTTTTGGCGCCAAAGGAAGGAGGTTTTTGCATTAAAGAGTGTTTTTCATTGCCAGGGAGCTTCAAGGTTTGGCGCCTAGGGTTGGAATGGCTTGATTCTTGCTATGATAATTATCTGCATGTTGGTATAAGTGCTTTGGTGAATTAAATAATATTTTTGCTTGCTTTGCATGCAAGCAAAGCCTCAAATTTTAGGGCAGCAGGCTTTATATGTAGATTTTGGTGATAAAAATCAAGTATTCATGCCATGGACTCCATCTTTGTCTGAATAAATTGCAAGGTATTCATCACAGGTGCTCAAATCAATGTCAGGTACATTGAATATATCTTCTGAATTTGAAGTTGTTAGATCTGCACAAGTTGATCCAATTGCAAGGGATTCCGGCAGAATTAAGAGCATGTTGAAGCATGATGAAAGAGAAGGATCAACAGAATCATGCATAGCTTCCAGATTTGTTGAAGTCAATGATACAGACATATGCCCTGAACCTATCACCGATTTAATTGACAGATCCAGATCTCATAATTGCAAAGGCTTCCGCAAAAATTCATCCTCTTGTTTCTAACGCAGCCCGTGTAGAAGTCAGTGCATGGAAAATTCCTTTCAAGAGCTTGTGCATGTGCTCCCAAGCTTCCAGTTGAAGCCTTCATTGAATTTACTTGTACTTTCCTTCACCCGGAGTGCTTTCCAAAATTTTTAATTGCTCATATGCAATTAAAAATAAAAATGATGAGTTTTGTCTGAATTATTTACGACAAACATTGCACTGGTGCATGTACTGGAGAAGAACTGCAAAAGCTTCAAGGATAGAAGGGAAGACAGTCAAAGGCAATACCCGCAAGCAAATCACAGTCATGCATAACTTCCAGATCCAGTTTGGTGAGAATCAAAGGCAAAAGAGTCAACCGCATGCAAAATATGGAAGAAGAACAAGACTGAGAGGGTTGCAACTTTCTTCTTATTTCTTTTCCTCTTTCTTTTATTTTCTTCGACAAAGTAATTGAGCAATCAATTAAATTATAAAACTTAAGTGATTGGTTTAAAAGCCGTTACTTGAAGAAGTCAATTACTTGGAAATAGGTGGCAGACATGCAAAATAGAAGGTTCTATTTTCAGTTATAAATCATGCATGTCATGCAAAGAGGAATTCCAAGAGGAAGATTGCAAATGTTTCCCTTTTCATAGCTTCTGCATGCGGGAATTCATTTAAAGCTTCCTATTTGTAATTGCCCTTTATACACTATAAATAGAGGAAGAACCTACGGGTTAAAGGAGAATTTGTAATCAACATTCTTGTGTTCCAAACTTTGAGCTGAAACCCTTGATAGCTTTCTGAAAGTGGAGGAATAGAGAGGAGGCATATTTCCGAGAGAACTTTGTGTCAACTGTGTATTTATTCCTTATTTCTTTTTAGATCTTTGCATAAACTTTGTGTTATTTTAGATCCGGATCTAAAACTTTCCTTTGCTTCAAATTCCGCATTTCAAGATCTATTTGTTTCATTTATGTGCATGTGATCAACTCTATGAACTATTGATTGGGTTGCACATCTTCTATCCTTTCTTCCTGTTTTCTATTATTTTCCTCTTCTACAAATATTTCCTTTCTCTTATAGCTGCTTACTTGTTGCAAAACTGTCTAGCTATGGTTGATGAGCTACATAGTTAAAGTAATACCAACAGATAGATACTAGAAAATATAATTGATAAAATCTTACACGGGAGCCTCACCGGTAAATGAGGGAGATTTATTTCATGACCGCTAGGTTTTCAATCAGTGCAAAAATCTAGCCAACAAACAACTTACCATATTTTAGTGTTTACAGATATTGCAGCCCCAACTACAAATCAATCAAATATGATCATCCCATGTAAGTTTCCATTAGCTTCTTTGTTGGCGTATTTAGATTTTGTGCAGATTTTAAACCGTTCATGTAGACTTTAAGCGTATAAGGGCAATCTATTAGAATATATGTATTTGCTAAAACATTTTACTTTTTGAAGTGTCAATTGCCATTACGCCGACATTTTGCGATTGCTTCCATATTTCTACTCCTCTCTAGTCTGTCTTTATGGCACCTCTATCATTAGAGCGGCGGGCCCATCTCCCAATATTATAGAGATAGGGGCCCCATATATAGATGGGGCATAGAGTATATAGATGAGAAACGATAATAATCATGCAATCTAAACCCATTATGGCACATGGTTTTGTTTGTGGTCTCTAATCAACGAAGGCGGAGTTTAAGAGAGAGGAGTTAAAACGAAGGGAATAAGTGAGGTATGCACCACTTGTGCACTGCACTGCAGTGACCCATTAACACTTCTGCAGATCTAAACATATATCCATTGTACATGCTCCAAGTTCTCGCTATGTCTCTTGATTTAGATCTACTGTGCAATCTATGCCTATCTTCACCAACGCACCCGTGGTATGATCCATCTTGCTCAGCCATTTCTTGCCTGTCCGATAACTCTACAAGAAAAAATAAAAAAATAAAAAAAAAAAGGAGCTGATTTCTCAAGCGTGTGGAATAGTCTTCATTCGGCTTTCGACTTGCTCGCAGATCTTTGTCCACGTGTATAGCATCCTCCATGTGCCGCCGATCCGAACATCCATTGATACACTACCGTTTACTTTTCCCGCACCTATGCATACCCATATATCCTTTCCTTCCAACAAATGGTGTGCTTTTTTGGCATAATGACATGCTAGGGTTTAAATGTCAACTCTTTTGCTTAAAGCTCATGCATGTTTGTTTTAGTATATTGTCATTTAAGAACTTTTGTAATATTGTTTAGTTAACCAAATTCATTCAATCCTTAATTAAGATTATAGTCTTGTAATGTGTTTATGTTATTAATTGGTTTAATTTCTAATTGAGCTAAAAGCTCTGTTGAGTCTTTATAGTTGTTTTATGTGTAGTAATGTCATTCTTTATAATCAAATAGTGGTTATTCTAGTGGTCATGGTCTCCACTTGAATAAAGCACATACTTGCGTATTACGCAAAAGCAAAGTATTTTGATAAGATATAGTTAAAGTCAATAATCTCCCTATTGTATGTGGGTGCATTTTTGGTTGAATTTGACACCCATTAAAATTGTTTTTAATTGTGGGGGTTCCAATTCTCATGGAGGTGACCTATGCTAATAAAGAACTGCCAGAGCCATCGAGCACATCTTGATCGATTGGCTAAGTAAGCCAAGTTCATAGGAGATCGAGAGAAACATAGTCGGGAGGCCCATCGACAACTTTGAGTTTTCCGCGAGCTCGGAGGTTGCATATCATAGTATTAGCAATCCGTAATGAGTCCAAATGACACAAGAACTCTAGTTAGTGATGCCGTATTCAGCTACCGACAATTCAACACAAAACTTGCATCAAAACGACTATACCTATAATGTCCCCATTTTTAAGACCCTTAGCCTATCTTTCCACATGGGCTTTGAGATGTTGTAAGAGGAAAATTATATTAAATAATTAAATAATATTGCCTGGAGAGTGATTTTTATCATTTGACATTATAAAGCAATAATTATTTAATTTAATTCTCAAAATTCAAAATTAAAAGGGGAATTAATTAAATAATATTTGGGTGGCTTTTAATGTTAAAATCACCCTTAGAAAGGGGACGCCACACCTAGGGAGGATAAACTATTTTTATTTAATGATTTCCCTCTCCTAGGGACTTCGAATTTTGTGCTCCTTGTTTATAAAAGGAGAGCTTGGGATCATTGTGAGGCTTATGTTGATTGATCATTTGATTTCACTCCATGCTTGGAGTATTGGGATGTATGCCCTAGTTCTTGCATTGTGCTCTCTCTCATTTGGATCTATTATTGAAGAATATTGAAGACTCCATTGTTCTCTCCATTGAGCTCTCTTGTGTTGAATGTGTTTATGCATGATATATTCATTCTTACATTGGTGACTTGGTCTTGGGTATTGGCATGTTTATTTGGAGAATAAATCTGCATTTTTGTGAAGGGTTTGTGGTGCTTTGTGACTGTTATTATTGCTGCAATTTATTAGAGGCAAATCGACTTGGTTTGGGGTTTGATCTATCATGTTTTGAGGTTGTTTATGCTAGATCTATTTGCTGTTGTGTCTAATTAATTATTTCAGATGCAAGGGCTGATTATTTGAGTATTTTGGAAGGGTTTTGTGAGCTGGAAATTATTTAATTAATTTTCCCTAACCCTAGCGACTGGTTTTCAGATTTTGGGGGTAGATTTGAGTGGGTTTCAGTGGGCTAAAAATTCAGTTTGTTAGTTCATTGGAAAACTCTTTATTTCTACTTTATTGTGCAATTTGTTTCATGCAAAAACTCCAAGTATTGAGTAAGATATTAATTTTTGAAGTTTCAGTTGTTTTGGGTGCATTTTAATTGATTAACTGCTGTTATAAAATTCAGATCTGCAGTTTGGGATCAATTTAATATTGAATGTGGTTGTAGAAATTAGGAGAAATAAGGAGAAGGTGATTTCATAATTTTTGGAGTGGATTTGATGCCCTAAATGTGTTGGGCGACCTACTTTTTAGGGAAAAATTAGGGTTTCATGTTTGCTATGCGAAATTTGGTTTTAGAATATTATTCTTCATATTTTTGTGGCCCAAAATCCGAAGTTTGAGAATTTTTGCTTGGATGGTTAAGCGGGAAATAATTTTGGAAGATTGCAGCAGTTGGGGTTTGAATATTAATTATTTTTCAGCTGTTAAAAATCTGATTTGAATGTGTTTAAATTCTGATTGTTTTCTTCCAATCTATCCCACCACCTTGGCTAGTTCCAACCCCATTTGGGTTCGAAATAGCTGACATTGGGATATTTTAGGTTGAAGCAAAAGGGTTTTCCCATTCTTTGCTTAATCTTGACAAGTACTTCTCCATTTTCTAAATTGTCCTAGAAGGGGACATTACAATATGCGAGGATGGTTTCCAGTGGCAAAGTGGTGATCAGCTATGTTGTTCGTGATCGGTGGCAATGCTTATGAAGAATGGCTACAAATGCGAGTTTAGTGAGAAGTCCAACACTCACCGAAGACAAGTGAGGACCCAACACTCATATCATTTGATTTTTATCTACTCAGTGAGGCCCAGCCAATTGGAGGAGCAGAATTGAGAAGAGAAGGCCCATGCCACACTCGAGTAGCAGATTGATCGAGGAACGCTTGGTAGAATTCTAGACAACACGTGTTTTTGATCAAAGTTGTAGTGAGGCTATTCCCACTACCCCTATCGGGTCTCCCTTTTGGCACCTTTTGCATTGTATTGTACAGTCCCATTGACCTACTTTTGTGGTCATTCGTTGGACATTAATATAATTATCTTATCTTATCTTATCTATCTTATGTGTCCCCATCCGTCATAATACATCTTGACATTGACTTGTTGGATTGGTTGACGTGTTCTCATCCATGAATGTGTTTGTTTCAATATGCGTGTAATGTTTTTTTTCCCTATGTTCATACTAAGGGGGACTGTTATGAAGGAAAGTTAATAAATGGTTATATTCTTTTTTTCTTTGTTTCGACCGAGGTTTTGAAATATTAGTTTAGTATGTCACATTAGAGTTTTAGTTATTAGTTTTAGAGTGTGTGAGTAACGAGTTTACATAACAACTCATCACTATTATAGAGATTTTGATAAGGCTTCACCCTCTATCTTAAGGAGTTCAATCACTTAGATGTCTGCTTCACTATCTTCAAATAAGACCATGAAGCTTTTATATATGTTATACTCTGACCAAAACCATCATTTTCTCTGAAATGGAAATGCTGCCAGAAGCATGAACCCCAAAACACCTGGAAAAAAAGAAACAGGACGGGAAACAATTTTTTTTTAAAATCAACCCTCAATCTAGTTACTCCTATTTGGCTATTGTGGTTATTTATTCAATCAGTTCATTAAGTCCATCTTGATGCTAATCAATTCCTAAAAGGTGATTGATCCAATGTCAGTCAGTGCTTGAACGCAAGAGCAGGCCTATAAGATGGCAACTAGAGTCATTGACATCTAGTGCTCCTATTAGATTCCACAACAAGTACATATAAATGTATTTAAGGCAATAAATCATTAAGAAGTGAAGTATCATTCCAATGGAGCCTCTCCATGGGATAAAACGCCAATTATAATAGACAAACATTGCAGGAGATTACTGGTAAACATTGGCGTATATCATTGTAACGCAATATTTCTTTATAGGTTCATGGTGTGTTGTGCATACAGGAGCCCCTGCACCCCTGCACGGCTGAATATGCTGAGACTATGGAGCACACTTAGCCCACTCCCTCTGGATAGATCCTTTGTCTACAGGATGAAACACACAGTCTTCACCATCAGGCCCACTCAAGCATGCTAGTCATGGGAAATAATAAAGCGTGCGAGTCCAAAAGTGTAGAATAGTTAGTCTGCACCAGTTTCATTTAATAGTATACCAGTATAGAATCTTGATAGCCCACTCAAAACACCACATGAAAACAATCGAGGCGCTCATGGCAATATGTTGACACCAGAAAACAGAAACAAGAGATGTTAATAAACAAGGAAGCAACTACTGACTTGGTAAAGTAAACCACAAAATATGGGATTAAATCGTAGTTACCATGTTCTTACGAACTTAGTGAAAATTCTGTTCGAACCGTACTTTTTGGTCTGACCAAACTTACTGAACAAGTTCAGTAGAACATTAGTATTATTTAATTAAAAAATTAAAGCATTTAAATTAAAAGAACTTCAACACAAAACAAAAACGAAACAAGAAACACTAATACCTAAGCACGTAAAGGAAAAACTCCGTAGATAATATATTTATTTATTATTATGTGTAATTGGTTTTTCTTTTCAAATATCATCATATATGTATAGTATTTATTATTTATATATATTTATATTTGTAAATTTTAAAAACCGAACCGAACTTATTGAAAAATTTCGAACTTCTGAACTTTTTTCCCCTCTTGAACTATCCGAACTTTTCGAACATCGCAACTATGAATTAAATAGAATTAGAAAAACTCTCAAGAAGAAATGGATGGTCATGTAAAATCAGAAAGTTCCAAGAGTTTCAAGGAAAAATAGCTCCCACAAACCACAAAAAATGGCACGATTTCTGATCTATGCACCTGAAATGGCCTGAAAGCAGGCAGAAACGTTTCCAGAAAAGGAAATGTTTGGCAATTTCCACTCATTTTCATAAAGGAAATGGCCTGGAAGGGCTTGTCAGGGGGTTTCTTGCAATTTTTAGTCATTAAATTTTTTTCATTCTTTCCTGATTATTTCTTTTTTCAAATGTTCCCATTTCATCTTTTTAGGATCCTTGCCAGTTTTCCTCATTCATGACTTTGGTAGTACTTATTTTGGCAATCTTATGTATCTAATAATGCGGAACAAAATAGAGATCTCCTTAACTGTGACATGTGGTCCATACTAGGTCATCCTCAAGAGCTAGCATTTTGTAATGATGCATATATTATTTGCTTTTAGTTGAACTGATGTACGATTTTATCATTATTTCTGCCAGAGTTAGCATGATACACATCTCACTACACTTTGTCCAAATCAAAACTTTTGAACCTTGGGAGAATGGATGAAACATCATTCTTATTATGTTGTTACTATTTAGGCGTGATTTTCAATTAGACCTAAGAACTTCCATATAGGGAAGTTATGTTCAGCAGTTTATTAAGGTGGCACCACTAAAAAAATCAAAACCTAAAATTGTTCTAACGTTTTCCGGAATTGAAAATGTTATAAGGTTAAGGTTTCTACTAAATGGGCTATAAAAATATTTTTATATGTAAACCCACATTTTGCATCCATCTTTGATTGTTTCTGTAAGCAGTTTTCCAACACATTTTAGAATTTATTTATAGAAACTTCTGCAATTACCTTTCTCATTTTCAATTCCAATGGGGCAAATTTTAATTTTAATTTTTGCTTTATCCTGTCCATTATGATGACTATCTTGATTTTTATGTGAAACTTGTCATTACCCGAGCAATCATTTCAATGTCCTCTTCATGGCCTCCCTTAGAGTTGGGCAGTCGGTGGGCATGAGGGAGGTAGGTTTTTGGTTACAGATGAGTATTGAAGTGCAGTTGCTCACTTTATTCATGTTTATGACAAGGCCAGTGATTTGCTATGAACAGGATAAATGAAAACGATCTGAAGTCCGTCGTATCACATTGGCCAGTTCAACAGTGGGAAGAGTATAAGCCTCTTCTGCAATATTGCTGCGAAAATGGAGTTCGACTAATTGCTTGTGGCACACCTCTTGAGGTCTCAAGGCACACCCTCATCTTCTCTTATTTATTGTATGTCAGGTAAAAAGTGGATTTCCTGAAAAATAATAAATGATACAAGCAAAGAAGAAAAAGTTATTCAGACACAGATACCAAATAGTAAGCCATCTTGTTAAGTAATTTGATACTGTTGTCATTATGATCGAGTGTGCATTTCAATATTTTATCAAACTTATAATGATAAAGTGAAGTGTTGGATTGCATGACAATGTTCCTTCGATTTCTTTCTCCAAGGAATTTCTACTTGGTTTCTATAGGTTCTTGACATGTACATTTATATACATATTGAGGCACGGATTACTCAAAAGGATGTTTATAATTTGGACTGCCACTGGCTTGGGTATGCTGTATAATGTGCATACTTTAGTACACTTATAGCTCTAAGGCTTAAGCTATCTTTGGGCAAAACCTTTGCAAAATATGATTGGATTGTTTATGTTGAAATGTCCTACAACAGTGGAACTGTGGCTTTTGTGTATCCACTGCATGCTATATGTCTCTCGTGTTATGTAGATTGCTTGTGGTTATATAATATTTTTTCATTTGATACTATTGTCCCGTGAATACTTGAGACCAACTTGCAGTGGTTATTGTCTTATGATATATGGTCTACCAAAGTTTGTCTCATGCACGATGCTCTTTAAACTCTTTACACTTGAATTGTTTGAGTCAGATCGAAGTACTCAATATCATATTGGAGCTCTGTCATGATCTTGTCAGATATTTGACTGGGTGATCCTGCATCTTTTCTTGGCATGGGAACATGAAGCCACTTCAGCTATCCTGTATGAGTAACTTATAGCTTGTTGAATCTGGACAATCAGTTTGCGATTGGATTTGTGTCACCGTTCAGTACTAAATAATTAGTTTAAAAGGTTTTAATATTGAATTTGTGGTTCCCTTCAGTACTAAATGATCAGTTTAAAAGGTTGTTAGAATCGTATTCACTTCAACTGTCTACAACTCTCCAATTTAGATTAAGTTTGCAAGTATTGAAATGGTCCCGGTTAGAGTCCACAATTGTTTCTTTACCAAAATGCTATGAACTTGGATCAATCTGGACTGAAAATGATAAAATTCAGGAACAGCAATCTGCTCAAAAAATTTCAAAATATATATTTATGAGATACGAAAGGAAACATATTCAAGAAGCATTTTTTTCTAGAAAAAGTAACAAAACTCTTCTCTGATTACAACCAAATAAAACACTTCTCAGATTACAACCAATAAGTAAAACATCCCTAGCTTGGAGATGAGACACTCCCAATTTTTAAGACAATTGATCTTCAATTGAGTGTAAAATCTCATAATTTCCTTTCCAAATAATCACATCCTTATTACAATATGCCTTGTCATGTTTATAGGGAGGAAACCTATTCTGAAAATAACTAAGTTTTACTTCATCATAAAACAATCTAAAAATAAAAATAACGAATCTTTGCTAATCACATAACAGTCTAAATAGTCCCCATGACTAATCTATTATAGCCTTTGAATGGCTTTATTTGTTCTAATTCTTTGAATAAACTAAAGCTTATCTCTTAGCAATGCAATCAACATAACTAGAATAAATTCTATCTCTATCTTTATCCTTTATTTGTATGGATATTATCTCTAATCATTTATTCTTTACTGCATGGATATTATCACAAATATCCTTCATTCTTTTTTTGATCTTCTCATAAGATTTGTTCAGCTCATTAAAATTCTTTCCTGCCTCAATTGATTGGTCCCCAATCAAGTAAACAATGAAGGACATTGAAGTACGCAAGGTCTCTCCCACAAAGCATTCTCTGCAGAAATATCTTTCCACTGCACCAAATCTTTCCTTAGCCTTTGATCTCTATCTGGAGGCCATTTGTCATCAAGATCTAAACCATATTGGATTACATCTGAAATGTTGTATCCTTCATCTGCTTGTTGATTTACATGGCAAAGAATGATATTAAGTCTTGGCTCACCAATTTCCAGTGTCGAAATCAATGCTTTAGTAGTATCAAACAAATAGACGATATAATCTTTTACATGCATGAGATCTGTTCCTATGATCACATCAAATCCTTGCGTACTTAAAAACTCTTGATTTCATTTACATGTTCCTTTATAAGCTGCTTATGTCAATGCCTCTGTTCATTTACTTTCATCATTACTTGATGCTTGTGACAGATGTATTGAATATATTAAATATCTATTTGTAATACATTAGTTACATATTAACTAATGATTGGTTATAAACTACAACTACTATATTTTAATTCCCTTTTGCTTAATATAATGGGGACACACATTATCTCAATGTGCCTTTCAGTTTCTCTTCATTCTTTCATATCTTATAACATTGCTATTTGAGCAATTGGTGCTCGTAGTTCGAGTGAGTTTTGGAAGAGGGTACAAACTGAGGGAAAGAAGTTTGAAGAAGAAATTTGAAGACAAATCTCTTGGCCGGGGTCACAAGTTGAAGGAAGTGCAAAGGAAGTAAAAATCACGATTGAAGTTGTAGGGGATTTCGAGATAGTCTAGACACCATTTAAAACCATTTAAAAGAGAGCAAAACAGTCACTGAAAGGTATGAAATGTGTGAAAACCAAATCACGAACACGTTTTGTAGAGCTTTTCAAAGTTTTTAAGTGTTCGAAAACATTTTTGTGAAGATTGACGCCCATTGAAGGTAATATCGTGACAATATTGACCAGACAAGATTTATGTTGTAGACTGCCTTGGTGATTTCCCAGTTGCACAAAGGGCATGGGCTTCTACATTTGTTCCCTCTGCTGCATGTCTAGGGCACCGAAATTTTTGTTGGCAATTGATGTGAGGTGATTTCTTGTTTGTGTAGATCATTGTTTTAAAACTCGCGATAAATCGGGCGATAATCGCGATTTATCGTTTACCCTGAGCTAAACGATAAAACTTTCAAAAAATCGCGATTTGTGCAGAGGCGATAAAACACGATTTTTCCGGCGATAAATACTCTGAAAAATCGTTGAATCTCGCCTGGAAATCGTGGAAAATCGTATGACTTAGGGGTTAAATGCAAAACGCGACCAAAACGACTCGTTTTTTGCCTTGAGTGACTCGTATTTTCTCCTGCAACTCGTCTTTTGTCCTGCGACCTGTTTTCCATCATTTCGTGGCATAACGTGGCGGTTTCGTGCCATTTCGTGGCGGTTTTGTGCTATTTCGTGGCGGTTTTGTGCTATTTCGTGCCCTAGCCAGTTCGTGGCCCTAGGTACTATAAATCCCAGCAAATCGTATACTGTAAATTCTAGAATAGTAGAATCTATATAATGTAAATCGTATACTATAAATTTTATTTCAGATTTCCTTAAAATATTAAAATCCTATAAAATCGTATATAATATTATAATGTATACTGTAAAGTATACTGTAAATTCAAAACAGAGATGTATACTATTACATTATATTTCTTTTTATTTTATTTTTAAGATTTTAAATAATATACTGTCACCTGTGTATAAACTTAAAGTTATAAACGAATTTACAAATTAATTCCTTTTGCATACATTTGAATTTTTAATATATTACCGTTATATAATATATTACGAATTAATATATTTAAAATCGTATTACAGTATATTTCCTTTTGCATACATTTAATATATTATAATTTAAAATCGTATTACGAATTAATATATTTAAAATCGTATACAGTTTACTGTTATAATTTAATTCGTTTTGTATACATGAATCATACGTTTTCAATATAGCTTTGAATCTAAAGACTAAGACGATTGTTTTTTTTATATAGTTTTAGAATGGCATCAATATACGTTTAATCGCTTTGCGTAGTAGTAGCCTAAATCAAATGACCACGCTTGGAAGCATTGTGAACCAACGAAGTCAATTGTGTTGTATGCAATTATTGTGGCATGAAGATGAGTGGAGGTGTTTATTGCCTTAAGTTCCACATTGCATGGATACCAGGGAATGAAGTGATAGTGTGCAATCAAGCACCCCGAGGCTCAACGAGAATTGTCTGCGCTACCTTGCAACTTATGTAGAGAAAAAGAAGAAAAGAAGAGGAAAGCCGATGCATTTGCAGCCCTAGAAATTAAGGCAGGGCAACGAGGAAATATTTTGATATTGGGGCATCTTCTAATGCCCCAACTCACAAGAAGTCGGAACACTGGGATGGGGTTCATCCATTGATAGTAGTGCATCGATGTTTTTGTTCCTCGAAGTAACACTGGTTCACAACTTTCACTTCACTCGAAAATACTTGCTTGGTTTAAAGAAATACACAATGAAGCAAGAATAGCTGCGTGCAAACTTTTGGTACTACAACAACATTCCTTTTAATGTGCCAAAAAGTCCATATTGAGAGAATTTGGTCACTCATTGACTATTCTGGGAAGGGGTTCGAGGCTCATACTCCCCATGATTTGAGTGGCCCATTGTTGGAGGATTCTCACACCATACCAAAACTCTTGTAGAAGAGCAAAAAAATGTATGGCAAAAAAAAGATGCACCATTTTGTCTGATGGGTGGATAGATGGGAAAAACCGCACATTGATTAAGTTCCTAATGGCATCAAGTGGGCAATTGGTCTTCCCAAATCAATGGATGCCTCCCACCAAGTGAAAAATGCAAGCACTTTGTGTGATATGTTAGATGAGGTGGTGAAGGAGGTGGGTGTGGAGAATGTCGTCCAAGTTGTGACAGACAATGCGGCGGCATATGTAGCAGCAGGGAGACTTCTTAAGGAGAGGCACCCTACACTTTTTGGACCCCTTGTGCAGCCATTGTTTGGATCTCTTATTGGAGGACATAGGAAAACTCTCATGGGTGAAAAATGTGGTTGAAGACGCAAGAAATATTACAAAATTCATCTACAATCACACTTGGGTGCTAAACTTGATGAGAGAGCACACCAATGGAAAGGAGCTTGTGCGATCAGGGTCACACGATTTGCCACAAACTTCATTACATTGCAGAGCATTGCAACCTCGTTAACATCCCTTAAGCAGATATTTGTGAGCACGTGATGGTTGGAGTCTCCCTATGCTAGGAAGACCGAAGGGGAAAGGGTCGTGAAGACCGTTTTTGATGATATGTTTGCAAAGCAAATGGAAGAAATCATGAAGGTAATCTAAACTTGAATATTTGTTTATTTATCATTTGTTTGTTATATAATTTTTTATTAATTTTGATTTTTAATATATCTGTTATTTTGTTTTAGGTGTCGAGCCTTTGGTTCGAGTTCTACGAATGGTGGATGGGGAGAAAAAAATCCAATGGGTTATTTGTATGAGGCTATGGATGTGGCCAAGGAGGCCATAGCTAAATATTATGGGCACAATCAGCGAAGATATGAACCCATTTGATGCATAATTGATCGGAGATGGAACAAGACACTCCATCGACATATACATGCAAAGCAGCGCATACTACTTAAACCCAAAGTTTTCCATTCCCCTCATTTAAGGCTGATGAGAGGTTATGGATGGCCTTAATATATGCATAGAGAGGATGATATCTAACAAAGATATTAGAGATGCAATTCTTGATGAGCTGCAGATTTATAAGATCAGAGGGGGGAGGCTCTTTTCTTCGGCTCTATGTGTGAAAAGTAGAAACACTTCTCAACTGTAAAAACAAATCAAGTCATTTGTATTTACTCTCATTACACGTAGAACTAAAAACTAGAAGTCTAGAATTCTTTTATTTATTCAAACCTAGTTAACTTACAAAATTATAAAATGTTTTATTTGGCAGATTTGTGGTGGGAAGATTATGGTGCAAAAACACCAAATCATCAAAAGCTAACCATTCGCTTTTGTGTCACCATGCGGTTTTCAGATGCGAACGTAATTGGAGCATGTTCAAGTCGCTCATACAAAAAAGTGCAACAGTTGACAACATGCTTCAATGACCTTGTCTTCGCGATACAATCTTCGTTTTCGTGCGATACAATCTTCGTCCTTCGTGTGAGACAAGTGGAGGGGGCACAAAGTTATGATGCAATTGACTTGGTGACATTGATCCATATGATGAATGGATTGGCTGAGCCTGATGAGCCTATGTTTACTACGGAGGAGATAACAACTTTGGAAAGGGAGACCGAAGAAGCAATACCATTAGGGACATTAGAAGTTGGTGATGATCTAGATGATATGTTTGTAGATGACAATGTTGGTGTTGCAGAGGAGGAATATTTACCTTCCACTTCCACGAGGCAACCTGTAGTGCAACAAACTTATTTTAGGCGTGCTTGATGAAATGAAATATTATTGATATTTGATAGTGATACTTCAAAAGTCACATGTGACATGACTCTATGAGAATTTTTGTTTGCAAACTTTGTACTCTTTTTTGGCCAAAACTTAATAAAAATATGCATATGGCCCTATGGCATTCTATAGAGTCATTTTTCGCACTCATTTAACATTGTTTTTACATTTTATTTAAGATTATTTTATAAATTTAAACATTTTTAAAAGTAGCGATAAAGTTGTCGATTAATGCCGATAAATTGCCGATTCCCGATTTTCGATTCAAAATTTGGCTTGCCGATTAATCGCCGATAATGATTTTTTGAACTATGGTGTAGATATAAATCTCATTTTGAAGTAATTTGTTGCGCTTTTACTTAATAGTTTTTTTGTTTTATCCACTTGGAATTAATTTACGGGTCGAAAATCATACATTCGGATATAGATTGTACATTTTTTTGCAAGCATTAATTTGCAGTTTAAAAAACATTTGACTAGACTATTCATTTTTCCTTGTTGGCATTGATTTGTGGGCCAAAAACAAATATTGTGGGAAAATTGGCCAATAGGCAAAATCTTGTTTTGTCGAAGGTGCAAAATTGAGTGGCCGAATTATTAGAATTCAGGGCCTTGAAATTTCATGATCGATGGTATTAGGACTCGATAAAATCATTCTTTGCACTAAAGGAAGGCATATGACAGATTATGACAAGTATCACAAAGAGGCCTTGTTATTTTTGGTGAGAAAATTTTCGGGTGGACAAATTAGGTGTTTCCACCTAGGTTATATGTCAGGCTACGCCCGTATTGAATGGTGCAACTCCCATTATTGAATGTAATTAATCCTAATCCTATCTAAATGTTGTGGGTGGCCAAATTGGCCGGGATCACACAGGGGACACTCCACCGAACTCCGTGGCAAAGTGCTTGTATGGATGGGGTACGAGGGAGGAAATTACAATGGAGGAGAAATATTGCATTAGTCGGAAGATTACTACAGTAGATTGCAGAGCTCACACCTACTAACCGGAGTAGTTCAACTTGCAATAAAAGAACAATGAAACGGTTAGTGAGACATACCAAACCAACATAGACACAAAGTTATTTGAGGCTCATTCATCGAAGACACAAGATCTCTCTTTGATCACCATTCTTACGGGTGCATACAAGAGGGAAATAGAGGGAAAACAAAAAGGGAAAATAAAGAAGTGTAGTTTTTATTTCATGTGTAGTGATGAATACTAAGCTTCAAATGTTCCAAGCTAGCCACAATTCACAATGCTATAGAGTGGACGTTCTTCAAAAATATTAATCCTTGAATGGAGAGGTGTTGGCTAGATTTTCTACATAGCTGAAAACCTAGGCAATCATGAGATAAATCTCCCTCATTTACTGGGGAGACTCCCGTGTAAGATTTTACCAGTTGTATTTCCTAATATCTATTTGTTGGTATTACTTTAACTATGTAGCTCATGAACAATAGCTAGACAAGCCAGCAAGTAAGCAATAAAAGAAGCAATATGTGCGTGAAAGGGAAATAATTAAATGAGAGAAAAAGGAAAGGAGACGTGCAACCTAACCAATAGTTAACAGAGTTGATTACAGCACACATAGAATAAAAAAATAGATCTTAAAATGCAGAATTTGAAGCAAGGGAAAGTTTCAGATCTAGATCTAAGACAACACAAAGTTTATGCATAGATCTAAAAATAAATAAGAGACAATGCACCATTGACACAAAGTTCTCTGGAAATCTCTTCTCTATTCCTTTGCTTGCAGAAAGCTATCAGGGGTTTCAGCTCAAAGTCTGGAACACAAGAATGCTGATTACAAATTTCGATCCTTTAACTCGTAGGTTCTTCCTCTACTTATAGTGTGTAGAGGGGAAATTACAAATGGGAAACTGCAACTGAACTAGAACATGAAGAAGTAGTAAAGGGAACATTTGACAATCATCTTCCTAGAATTCCTCTCTTAGTGACATGCATCAAGAGTTTAAGCCAAAATTGTGCACATCTGTCACCTATCTTAAAGAATCTTTCCAAATAACTTAAAGTAATGGTTTTTAAACCAATAACTTTAATTTTACATTTTCATCCAAGAATATAAGAAATAAGAGAAGAAAGAAGATCTGACAAGTTGTAACACTTATACTTTCTTTTTGTTCTAATATTGAATATACTTGTCAAACATGTAATTCAACATCTTCCCATCTGTTTTAACAATAACATCTCTCTCGGTTTTGAACTGCAACAACCCTCTGACAAAGCAGCAATGTTAGCCTTCACTTTCTCTAAACCAGGCCCATATCCCTCAACATCTACCTGAAGCTTTATGAGTTTACCAATTGAATCCATCGTGAAAGGTATGGTGGCTTCATCAACTTCTTTCCGCACAACCAGAATAAATTCCTCATGGGAAGCAGGTAATTCATCTGGGATGCTCTCCGGCACTTCTCCCATCTTACTTTCCAACAACTGCATCCTCTTCAACATGAGCTTGAGGATCTCTACGCGGAAAGAAACTGAAATTTCTAATTGCTTCCCCTTTCCATCAATCCACCAAGTACAATTTGTTTCGAATTAACACATCCTCTGGCATGAGTGTATCTTAGCTAAAGTATCTAGATGACTTTCAACAACTATGTTCTCATCTTCTATTTGTGTCATTAGTTCCTTTAGCTGAGATACTTTTGCCCTATGTGCATTCTCCAATTCAGCTAGTATTCGTTTGAATTGCTTTGAAGCTTGGTTAATGATTTGTTCTTTCCACTGGGCAATAGCTTTGACCTGGTCCCCTACATCTTCTACGTCCTGCATCAGATGATTACTCACCTGCTCATGTGCTAGAATGGGATGAGAGGAAGATTTTGCAACCTTAGCAATGATCTCACATAGTTGGGACACCTGCTTTTAAAATTGGGCTCTCTCAGCCTTCTCTTTTCAAGCTTAAGGAATAAAGCGTTCATTAGTGTCTGTGTATCCTGCTTTAATCCTTCTGTGGTAGTTTGACCTATTGGCACTTTGGTCACTGCTATATCAGCCGCCGTGAGCTCTCCCTTGTGCTTTCCTTCCTGCATTAGCACCGATAACTCAAATAACTTTTGTCCCGATTACTCAATAATCAACCTAGAACTTTAGGCCTTCTATCTCTTCCGCCCAAACTCAGGAGCAGCTGAAAGTCGTGTTCCTCCAGGTTGATCTCCTCTCTGGCTTCTGGGATTGTCTGCAAAGCCAACCATGATGAAAAGTTGCTTCTCGGGAATGAGAAGTCATCGAGTGCACCACCATCTCATGCTCTGATTCTGCTCTATCCGAATTTGCCACCGTGTTATGATTGCCACCCTCTGAATTGTCCAAAGACAATGCTTTTTCAAACTCCGCCATTTGTGCTTTCAACTTCTCTCGCATGGAGAGGTGAAGACCTGAGTGGTTGAGGAGAAAATACAAATGACGCTGGATTCAACGGAGGAACAACAAGATCTCTCTGAGGTTCCGGGGCTGCCGAAGTGCTATGAGTTGATGTTGGAGAAGATGGAACTAGCACGATAGTTGTAGATTTGGCCTTCTCTTGTGTGTGAGCCTTCTTGTGAACTTTAAGCTTCTCGGCCTTCTGCTGCTTTCACCTTCGTGCTTCCTTTTGCTGGAGTCTCTCTGTGGTAAAGTTGCCTGTGATCTGATTCATCAAAGCTTCATCCAGGCAATACCCATTTGTTAACAAGCCAGTTTGAAGTGTTAACTAGAATTGTGGAAGATATTTCTTCAATCGTCTGGTAGCCACCAATGTTTTCCTGAAGAGCAGCTCTATCCCCTCCCATCTGATGATACGAGTCAAGTATCACATGCCCATCATCTATGAGATCTGCAGGTATCCGTGCAAACCATAATCAAACATTTGTTTCGCCGATAACCTGCTAAAATCTTTCTTTTTGACTTCATACTCGTTTCTGCACTTCATCCAAAAGTCTTCCAACGAAGGCACATGTGAGTATTCCTGGGATATTGTCTTCCTCGCTACCCATATGGGTCAAAGTTCAGCCGTCTTTGGAAAGAACTCAGCTCATACTCATAAAACATTTCAGCTTCGACTCTAGCTTTGTGGATGCTTTGCAAAAATGTGTAATAACCCACTGTGATTGGAAAGAAACCTGTAGACTTGTGCCACTTTGATTGTAAGTCATGCATCTCCATGATTTGCCTGCACAACTCCATAATGACCCACTTGTCGTTTGGATACCTTGGCAACTTTACTGGTTCTCCCAAAAGGACTGTTACCCCGAGATAGGCGAAGTCTCGCAAACTGATGAAAATATAGCCATGCTTTGAGATACAACTTCCCAAGCTTCTTTGCTTACCATGTTGGTCTTCAGATCACTATTTAATTTGTAGATGAATTCATAGAAGAACCCATCATTGACCGCTTTGTAATCTTTGTGGCATTCATGAACTCACAATCATGGGAAGCACTCAAAAATAGGATCTTTCGCAAGTACGCCTGTCTATCCATCTTGGAAAATATATCTCGCGAGGCCGCTTCATATACTGTATGAAATCATTTTGAAGTTGTACGTCCACCTCGCACTCCGGAGTTGCTCACCAATGTTGTCACCGATGATCTTTGCCCCGATTGATTATCAATCAACTCGTTGATCTTAGTGGTCCTCACGAAAGCATACATCCATGAGCGAAAGATGTGAGTATTGGCTTCTCCACTTAACCCGCAAAGCATATTAGTAATATCATCCACCTCCCGAACCAAGTTGATCACGAGAAGAGTCCTCGGAACTTTGATGGGGACCTCGGGCTTCTTCATATATCTGTTGTTCATTATGCCCACGCAATCCCATCTGCTGCTTGCTTGTGTTTCTCCCATCTATCGCTGCATCCAAAGATGCTAATCGCAATCACCGCCATTCGTGTGGAATCTTCGCATAATAATTACTAAATTGTGCATCCACCTATTATTGTCTTTCCCGCAAAGATTCCGCATTGTTCGGAAAGAGGATGATATGACCTTGCACACTCCATAACAAATTCGGGCAATTGAGTTGTGACTGGGAATGCTAATGCTTGAATAATTCCACTGCTTTTTATTGCCCGCATGAGAGATGTCTTTTTGGCCCTGGATCTGTCAATTATTTCGGAGATGGGTTCAGGGCCTATGTCCATGTCATTGATATCAACAAATCTGAAGCTATGCATGATTCTGCTGATCCTTCTCTTTCATCACGCTTCATCATGGTTGGAGCAATCTTTGTTTGAGCAATCTTTGTCTGTGTTCTTTTTCTTTTAATCCTGCCGAAATTCCTTGTAACGAGATCAATTTGTGCAGATCTATCAATTTCTTCAGATTCGAAGATATATTCAATGTACCTAACTTTGATTTGAACTCCCTTTCACCTGTATAAACACCTGTAATGAATACTTGCAATTATTTCAGACAAAGATAAAGTCCAGAGCATGAATACTTGATTTATGTCACCAAAAATCTGCATATGAAGCCTGCTGCCCTAAAATTTGAGGCTTTTGCTTGCATGCAAAGCAAGCATAAATATTTTTAAATTCACTTGGGCACTTATAGTAACATGCAAATAATTATCATAGCATAAATCAAGCTATTCCAACCCTAGGCGCCAAACCTTGAAGCTTCCTGGCAATGAAAAACACCTTCTGATGCACAAATCCTCCTTTCCTTGGCACCAAAATTGTCTGGCTGCAATCCTTAGCAAAAATAATTAATTGCTTCTTCATTATGGCAGCCCATACTTATATAACCCTCAACATTCTATTTTTAATAATTGTCCTTCCTATTCCTGGCAATTTAATTAATAAACAATCATGTTTATTCACCCAAATTGGGTGCCCAATTATGCATGTTGCTGGCTGCCTTTAAATAAATTTATTTTATTTATTTTTAGCATGCATACATGATCTATTTTCAGCTCACCCTCATGCATTGACTTTCATCCCATTTCGCGCCAAAATTAGGCAGAGAAACTATTAATAAATATTATTAAAAGCATTGTTTAATGCCTAAATGGGTCGCACTGCAAAAAGGGTTGCTAAAAATAAGAAGTCAACTTTGATGAGATTTTCTACCCTACATTACGCAGCTCCAAAATCACTTCTTTCACTTGACTTCCATAATGGGAAATTATACCCTGCAAGGCAAGTAAGAAATTCCTGCTTGCCTGCCACTGCCAAAATTCCCATAATCAAATTAAAACATCTCCCAAAAAGTGCGACTTGCATTAAAATTAGCCTCCTTTGATAAAGTGCGACTTGCATTAAAATTAGCCTCCTTTGATAAAGTGCAACTTGCATGGGTGAATAAATCTCTTTGGTGGGAAAAGTTAACTTTTACAGCAGTAGAAAAAATTCCCATTAGTGCTTTAAGTGATTTTTCTTTATTTTATAATAGGAATTTTTACCTCGCAAGGCAGTAAGAAATTAGCGCCTCTAATTTTCCCATCGTAGCTCGAGTGACTTTGACTTCATGGGAAAAGTATCCTGCAAGGCAAGTAAGAAATTCCCGCACTTTGCTTGCCGCCACTACCAAAAATCCCATCAGCTTAATGTCATTCATTCCAAAAAGTGTGACTTGCCTACGAAAGGCTTTATGTGCATGACTTCATATTTTTTGACTAGAAGTATGCTTTTGAGGCTGATTCCTTCTGGTGTAGTGGCCGTAAATGATCTCCAGATGTTCCAGGCAATTAAACAGACTATACAGACAAAGAATGGACCTAGGGGAATTAAACAGAAAGACCATGGGGAAAACCGGAGAAAAACACAAAAGAAATAAATAAAAACGAAAAACGTTGCCAGAAGTCACAGACAAAGCTCTGAATTCATTCCTAGTGAAAACCCTATTGAGATGTGTGAATACTGGCATGCAAAACTTCAACAAGATTCAACCGGAGCACAATTTACTTCAAATGAGGCATTATTTATTTAATAAATAATTAAATAAAAATTTCCCGCAGACAACTTGGCGGAGGTATAAAATGAGTTTCGGCATCTGGGTATTTGTCTAAATTGGGTAATTCATCCTGGGAATATCTTAATGTAATACAAATATCTTCGTGCAATAAAAACACAAAAGACCCGTTATTTTAAAAAAGGAATTTTTTTCAAATGGGCAATCCTGCATTTCGTGGTGAAATTTGGGGACACCAAGAGGCCATCCCAATTTAGAGCAATCTAAATTGTCCATTCACCTCCCTCATATGACTCTTCGTTTCCATATTCCACTTGTGACCTTTCGTTTTTCATGAATCAAGTATTTCTCTTATAATTTTGAGAAAATACTTTTACAAATTTAAAATAGGTCACTTAAGTGAATAGGACGAAATACAATGATTATGCTCAACAAAGAATTAGAAAGGAGAGAGAAAGGAGAGGGGGAGAAAGAGAGTAGAAGAGAAGGGAATGATATTTTTGATGAAGTAGCATCCTCCTTGAAGAATTTTGAAAATTAAACCTCCGAAAAGAGGTCCTTTGTAATGGGCACCTGTTCCTTGAATTCTCTGTTGAACTGAGTTATTGCAGCTGTCAAATTCTCTTCCCTTGGAATACAAATGCAGCCAAGTACCTTGATCCATGTGCCTGAACATCCTTGATTCTTTGACATTGATGAAGCCATTCTTTGTGATCCATTGTAATTGAGACAATACAACTTCGGATATCGGCTAGGGACTCTAAATTGTTTTTGTTGGAGGAAAGAGAGTCGCTTGCCTCCTTCTTGATCGTCTCCTGTAATGCGATGATGAGTTCCTCTCGATGATGACTCTTTGGTAAGCGGAGGGAACTCAAATCTCCGAACGAAGTGGTAGACTTCATTCAAAATTTCGAAAGCTATCATCAGCAACAGTCCAATTCGGATATGGCATTCTTGGGCATTACATACTGTGCATCCAAGATGCGGATCCAAACTTGGGACAGGTCCTCAAAGCATTTGATGGAAACACCTCTGTGCTCACGAGAGTATAAGAGTCGAAGGAACTCATTTCGGACACTATTGGGAGTATCTTGTCCAAATCATTGACCTCTTTTACAAATTTTTTCTCTATCTCACTTACTTCAGCCAATGTTTCTTGAGCATATTTTATAAGGAAAATGGGGCCAGGACATAGTGTTTTTCCTTGCTCGATTTCTTCGATTCCCTTCTCATTGGCTTTACCCCACATCATGTAATCTTGTGATTTCTTGATTGCCTTGGGTTCAATACTGCTGATTGGAGGGACATCCTTGATTTGAAGAGGGGATGTTGATTTGGGCTCTAAGAAGGGTTGGATGCATGCATTGAGAGCTTTCACATGTTCGTCCAATTGTACGATGATTCGCTTGTATTCTCTGGTCCGAGCAAGAAGACGGGAAGAGGATTCTTTGAACATGTGAATGTCGCCCTCGTGAGAAACTTGACCCAATGAGATGTAGGTCAAATCATAGTCATATGAAGTCATTTCCTCCATGGGACTATCAGTCTTGGGCTTGGCAATTTCGACATATTGGTTCCCTGAAGTATCCTGAAGAAGCAAGACATTGTCCGGGCTTTCATCTTTCATTTGGGCTTCTATACCTTTGATATTTCTTCGATACTTGGTATGACAACTTATGCTATTCTTGGTTCATTGTTGATCATTTCCGAGATCCATGGGAATAGTTCATCAGGTGACATGGTGCTTTCCACACTTAGAGAGTGAATTTACTATTTTTAGTAAGTGGAGATTTCCACCCATTTCGGTCCCATCGACGAGATTGTTTTCTTCAAATCACCCCCGTAGACTTTCCCTCTAAAACTGCTTTATTGTGATGAGTTACTATTTATAGCTAGTGCCCATATAGGGAACTTACTATTTTTAGTAATTGACCAGTTTTGCTATTTCTATCACTACTTGTTCTGCTCTCTTGGATGTCCCTGGTGCACACTTCCTTCGCCGCAACTGCTTCTGGAGATGGCTTACCAAAAATAGTAGGCACCCGTGTAGAGGGCTTACTATTTTTTAGAAGTGTGTTTCTAGGTATCTGTTTGCGACGGGAGGAACTTTCCCGATATGGGTTTTCATTCTACAAGGCACCTCTGAATTTTTAGCTCAAACCGGTTATTGGAAATGGAGATTTTAAATTTCAAAAATTTTGCATTGCAGGGAAATCGGGGTTTCTTCAAAGGCAAACAATATGGGGTGTGTTTGCGAAATCTTCCAGTTGGATTCTAATGGCGTTGGAAAAATTAGATGATTGCAAAAACCCCGTTGATCAAAGCATCTGGTTTTTTTAGTTATGAACAGCTTTGCTTCCTGTGCGATGGTGTTCTTCAGGTGAGAAATCTCGTTTTCCGTCTTCACAAATCCAAATTTTCTTCGTGTTTTCATCTTATATAGATCATGGACGAATGAAAGAGATTGTTGAGAGGCAAAATTTTTGGATTTGATCTCTGAAAACAATTTGCCAAAGATTCTCGCAAGCATTTGGAGGTGTGGGGGATAAAAAGTGGAGAAAATGGCTAAGTCTTCGCATTTAAATAGCATGAAAAAGGAGGGAAAAGGGTGGGCGCATATTTTTGCATCTTACATCCCTTTGCTTGAGTGCAATAGGGACAAAATGCGCTTTTCCCTCATGAGGACAAGTGGTGGCTTTTAATTTGTCGTTGAGTTGAAGAGGGGGCTGAAACGGAGCACCTGGGAGCTGAGAGATGGTCACGTGTGGGACCTAGAGGCTAAAAGGGGGTGGGGCGCATTTTTATGTCCCTCATGTCCCTTTGCAAAAGGGACAAAGGGTGCAAGAAAATGCGCCTTGCTCTAGGAATGCCAAGTGTCGCGCATGCATGGTTAGGTAGGTGTGCAGGTCAAAGCGGTCAAAGGGGCTTAGGTGAGTGCCGATAGGTCATATGGGTGTCCAGAGGGCTCCATAGGGGTTGGGCGCAATTTTGTGCACCTCATGTCCCTTTGAAAGGTGCAAAGGGGACATGAAAATGTGCCTTCATCTAGTTGTGCCACGTGTCCCATTGGAAATTTGGTTAAGTGTCGAAGAGCGTACCTTGAGAGCTGACTTGTGAAGGTCATATCTTGAGCTCCTGGATGAGTTTTTGGGCGCTTCCTTATATTATTTTGCATGCAAAACATCATCTGAGAAGAATGGTGAGGGTCTCAAGGCTTGAATCTGATTGAAACACCTCCAAATGGCTCCTTTTTTCTCGGATTGCTCATTGTGCGCCGAAAGAATGAGTTGCCTAGAGAGATGCATGGGGTTTCAAGATGTCCTATCTTTTCCACCATGTAGAGTATTGAAAATGCTTTCCATAGGTACTTTGTTGGGCTTGCAACTCATTGTGGAGCTCCCAGAATCTTGCTTTGAAATTTAGGTCCTCTTTCGTGGTGCAGGCTCCTTGATGTCTTAAAACCCGCTTTCGTTGAATTGGCTCCAAAATCTTCGAAACTTCCCTAAATCTTCCAAAATCAACTCCTTGATGTTGTTAGCACTCAAATACTCCTCCAGGATGAGTTTTGACCTCTTGATCCACTTTGGGGATGATGCACTAGTCTTAGGAAGGCTGATGATAGCCCTTCCCAAAATGGCTCAAAACTCCATTGTTGAACACTTTGCTCCAGAAGTTCCTTGAATGATTTTTTCTTCCTAAATCACCTAGGGGGATACATGACAATCACTTAGGGATCATTTGACTGACAGGATACGATTGGTGTTGTGGAGGGATTGACCTGGGGGGTGTCTTGGGAAGGTATGAATTTCAATTTTTTCGACATTGTGGTATGGTTGTCCTATTTTCGGGTGAATTTTTCCCATGCAAAAACACAAGATAACAATTGGCTCTAGCTTGGGGACACATTATGGATCAAGCGCAACGAGGACATGATGTGAGAAACCCGAGAATCTAAATTTACTTCGTGGACCAGTGCCTTATTCATTGGGCTTTATGGAGTCATCAGAGAGATATGCTACACAAATTCCTTTATTGAACACACACACACATGCAAACAAACGAAAGGGGAACACACCAAAAGGGGAAACATTACACAACGGAAAAGGGAAACTATGTTACAAGGGGGGTATTTACGAGGCGGGAAAAGAATAAACACATACCCGGCAATAGGTTGAGAAAAGTACATGCCATCATGGAATAATGGACTGAAATGCGATCTTTAAAGTATGAAAACCATTATCCGATGAAACCATGCTTTTGTGATGGCTTTGCATGGCTCGAGAAGAAGAAGAATGATCATTTTTCCATTCTCGTACTCACATTGCACTAAGAATGTTCTTTCATCCATTGAAAACTTGGTCACCTTCTTGAAAATCTTGCATCTTGAGGCTTCTTCTTGATGTCCTACAATCATGAGACACCATTTCCCCATGTCTTCAGGAGTGGGAAAATTGATATCCTCATCTTTGGTTTGCAGATTGAAATCATCTTTTGAATCAACTAGGCACTTGGAGGTAGTGAGAAAAAATTGACTTTCTTCAGCTTCTTTGAACATATCACTTTGTTGCTCCGAAAAAATGCTTTCAAGAGTAGAGGTTACATCACTGGGCTGGAGGTTTTCATCATCCTTGAGAATTTTTTTGTAGTATGGAAGTATGTTCAAGACAATTCGGGATTGGGAGATGGTGAGCTCAATCTGATTTTGAATTCCTTGATAAGAATCATGCACATCCATACTTTGTTGTTTGGAGAAATTATCACCAATATCCATCTGCTCGAGTCCACCTTGGTATTATTTTCAAAGTTGCAACCCTCAATTTCTTCATAAAGGCATTCTTTACCTTTGGGTGCATTTTTCCATATGAACTCTTGTTTTGTCTTTGTCGAAATATTCCAAAGTGGTGTGACCAAGTTGATTTTGAACACACTCCCAATGCTCTCGCCGCTTTCACTTTGTTCCAAACAACTTTCCTCAATGTGAGTTAGCTCAACATTTTCCCTACTATCTTCCTCCATGGCGGAGGTGTTGTCTTCAAAATTGGAGATGTCCAAAGGAGATTCAAGAACTTTTCTTCTTTTGCATTCATGAACTTCTTCGCACAATGTGGAAGAAAAATACATGCTTTCCTTTCACGCTCGTCAAATCATTGGGGAAGTCATCAAGCTTATCCAACTGCTCCATCTCAACATCAAACATTGGTGTATCAAAATGAGAAGCACAAATTAATTCATACTTTTCTTGCATCTCCATAGCCCGAGTCAAGAGTTCAAGACTAAGCTGAGGATTTTAGTTTCTTATACAACCTTTCAAGATGTCTTGCATGCATGGTTCTTCCAGTTTACCAATAGGCACATCTTCATTTTTATTGAAAGAATCTTTATGTTGTGCCTCCAAGAGATGGTTGAAAATATGATCCATACGTTCCCATGATTCATTCAAGCAACCCACCTTCGAAAGAGGGAAGATGTGCAACCCAATCAATAGATTACAGAGTTGATCGCATGCACATGATAGAATAAATAGATATTAACATACATAATTATAAGCAAAGGGAACTTTCAGATCTAGATCTAGAATAACACAAAGTTTATGAATAGATCTAAGACAGAAAGTTAGAAACAAAATGCACCGTTGACACAAAGTTCTCCGAAATATGCTCCTTTCTATTCCTCTGCTTCAAATAGCTATCGTGGGGTTTCAAAGACAAAGTCCGAACACAAGAATGTTGCTTACAAATTCTCTCCATTAACCCGAAGGTTCTTCCTCTACTTATAGAATGTAGAAGGAAATTACAAATGGGAAACTTAACTGAACTAGAACATAAACAAGAAGTAAAGATAACATCTGACAATCATCTTCCTTTAATTCCTCTCTAAGTGACATGCATCGGAGTTCTAGTCAAAATTATGCACATCTGTCATTTAACTTATAGAATCGTTCCACACAACTTAAAGTAATGGTTTTCAAACCAATAACTTTTAAGTTTTACAATTACATCCGGAACGTAGAAATAAAGAAGAAGAAAGAAGAAAAGAAGATCTCACAACTGTAAACCCTACATCTTCTTTTTTTTCTTTGATATCAATATACTTTGTCGAACATGTAATTCAACAACTTCCCATCTGTTTTAGCCACAACTTCTTTTTCTATCCTGAATTGCAACAAGCCTTCGTTCAAAACCTCGATGCACGCTTCCACATCCTTCAAGCTAGGCCCGAACTTCTTAATGTCTGACTACAGCGTTACCAGCTTACTGATGGAATCCATCGTGAAAGGCCTAACAGCTCCATCAATCCTCTCTTGCACCATCAGAAGAGATCCTTCCAGGAATCGGCACTTTGTTAGAATGGTCCTTTTCAGATGAAGAAACGCTCCCGACCACTTCCTCATCAGGTGAAAGCAATGACATTGTCTGATAGTGATGATGCCATACTCTCAAGTGCCCACATTCTTTTCAAAGATGATTCTGAAGATCTCCAAGCGGAAAGAAACTACAAACTCAAGTCTGCTTCCCCTTTTCAACCGATCCATCGGGCACAATTCGTTCTGCAGTCAAAACCTCCCTCGGCAGCTTATTTATCTCGACCAAAGTATTCAGGTTACTTTCAGCTACTGTGTTCATGTCCATCGTGCTCGTCACTAGTTGTTTCAACTGAACCAATGCATCCTTCATAACCTTTAGACGGGCCGCACTTCTCCCCGAGTCAGATAAAATTTTGCGAATGATTAGATTCTTCCATTCGTCGATAGCTTTAACTTGGTTACCTGCATCTTCCACTTCCTGCATCAGATGATCACTCACCTACTTATGTGCTAAAATTGGCTGAGTGGAAGATTTGGCAACTTTGGCAATAATCTCGCACAACTGAGACACTCTGCTTTTGAAGTTCAACTTTTTCCGCCTTTTCTTTGTCAAGCCTAAGGAATAAAGCATTTATCAATGTCTGTGTGTCTTGCTTCAATCCTTCAGTAGTGGTTTGACCTATCGGTACTTTGGTCACTGTTATATCCGCTGCCGTGAGCTCGCCCTTCTTCTTTCCTTCTGCACTGAACTGATACCTCAACGAACTTCTACCCTGACTCCTCAATAATCAACCTCGAAGTCACCTTAGCAACTTTAGGTCTTCTATCTTTTCCGCCCAAACTCAGAGCAGCTGCAAGTCATGTTCCTCCAAGTTGATCTCCTCTCTAGCCTCTGGGACCGATGTGAAGCCAACCACTTTGAGAAATTGCTTCTCGGAGAATGAGAAGTTGTCAAATGTACCACCATCTCGTGCTTTGGTTCCTCTCCATCCGAAATTGCTATAGTGTTGTGGCTACCGTCCTCTGTATTGTCCAAAGACAAAGCTCTTTCAAATTCTGCCATCTGCAACTTTAGCGTTTCTTCAGGAAGAGGTGCAGATCGGAGTGGCTGAGGAGAAAACACAAATGTTTTCGGATTCAACGGAGGAACGGCAGTATCCTGCTGAGGTGCAAAAGTTGGTGAAGTACTTGACGCTGGAGAAGTCGGAACTAGCACCATAGCCGTAGAAGTGACCTTTTCCCTCGAATGAGACTTCTTGTGCACTTTAAGCTTTTCAGGCCTTCTGCTGCTTTCTCCCTCGTGCTTCCTTTTGATGGAATCTCTTGTGTTGAGGTTGCCTGTGATCTGATTCATCAAAGCTTCATCAAGGCAATACCCCTTTGTCAGCAACCAGTTCGAAGTGTTGACCAGAACAGCAGACCTCTCCTCGATCGTGTGGCAGCCACCAATGTTCTCCTAAAGTGCAGCTCTATCCCCTCCCATCTGATGGTATGTGTCAAGTAACACAGGCCCATCGTCTGTAAGATCCGCAGGTATCCGTGCTAATCCATAATCAAACACTTGTCGCGCTGATAACTTGCTGAAGTCTTTCTTCCTAACTTCGTACTCGCTTCTGCACTTCATCCAAAAATCTTCTAACGAAGGCACATGCGTATTCCTGGGAGATTGTCTTTCTTGCTACCCCATATGGATCAAAGTTCAGCCGTGCTGGGAAGAACTCATGCTCATACTCAAGAACATCTCCGCTTCAATTCCTCTAGCTCTGTGAATGCTCTGACAGCAATTGTAATAGCCCACTGTGATCGGAAAGAAGCCTGTAGACTTGTGCCGTTTCGACTGTAGGTCATGCATCTCCACGAGTTGTCTGCATAATTCCATGACGACCAATCTGTCGCTTGGATATCTGGGCAGTTTGACTGGTTCCCCTGAAAAGCCGGTTGCCCTGATGTATGTGAAGTCAACGAACTGGATGAAGATACAACCATGTTGGGATACAACTTCCCAAGCTTCCTTGCTTACCCTGTTGGTCTTCGATCACCATTCAGCCTGCAAATGAATCCATAGAAGAATCCATCGTTGACCACCTTGTAATCTTTATTGCATTCAGGCACAATAAGCTACAGATAACACTCAAAAATAGGATCCTTCGAGAGTACGCCCCATCTATCCAGCTTGGAGAAGATACCCTGCGAGGCTGCTGCATATACCAAATATGAAGTCATCTTGAAGTTGTAAGTCCGCCTCACACTTTGGAGCTGCTCACCGATGTTGTCACTGATGATCTCCGACCAATTGATTATAGAATCTTGCTTTGTTGATCTCAATGGTCCTGATGAAGGCATACATCCATGAGCGGAAGTTATGAGCGTTAGCTTTGCCATTTATCCTGCATAGCAATTTGGTAATGTCATCCACCTCCTCGCACTGATCGATCGTGGAAGAGTCCTCGAGAACTTTGATGGAGATCTCGGCTTCTTCATATACTGTTGTTCATTATGCCCACACAATGACTTTATGCTTCTCCCATCTGCATTAAAATCCAACATGTCCGATAGTAGTCACCACTGTCATGTTGGAATCTTCGATAATAATTGATAAATCAGTAATCCCAAATGATTATTGTTTTCCCCGCAAAGATCCCGATTGATCCGATAGTGGATGGTACGACCTTGCACACTCACTCCATGACGAATTCTGGCAACTGAGCTGTGAATGGGAATGCTGAAGCTCGAATGATTCCGCTGCTCTTGACTGCCCGCATGAGAGATGTCTTTCCAGCTCTGGATCTGTCAATCAACTCGAAAGAGGTTCTGGGCCTAGATCCGTATCACCGATATCGGCAAATCTAGAAGTAATGCATGATTCCGCTGAGCCTTCTCGTTCATCCCGCTTTGCCATAGTTGGAGCAATCTTTGTCTGAGCAATTCTTTTTCTTTTTATTCGGCCGAAATTCTTTACAACTGGTGCAGATCTGGGAATTTCTTCAGATTCGAGGATATATTCAATGTATCTGACATTGATTTAAGCTCCCTTTCAATTATATAAGCACCTGTAATGAATACCTGCAATTAATTCAGACAAAGACGGCAACCGAACATGAACACTTGATTTTTATCATAAAAATCTGCATATAAAGCCCGCTGCCCTAAAATTTGAGGCTTTGCTTGCATGCAAAGCAAGCATAAATATTTTCAACTTCACCTGGGCACCTGTACCAATATGCAGATAATTACACAAGCATAAAACAAGCTCCTCCAATCCTAGCGCCAAACTTTGAAGCTTCCTGGCAATGAAAAACACTTCTTTATGCAAAAATCCTCCTTTTGGGCGCCAAAACTGTCCGGGCTGCACTCCTCTGCTAAAAGAATTAATTACTTCTTTACTATGGCAGCCCATGCTTATATAACTCTTAGCATTCTATATTTAATAATTGCCTCTCCTATTCCTGGCAATTAATTAAATAAATAACATGCTTATTCCTTCAATTTGGGCGCCTAAATTTGCATGCTCATGGCTGCCATTAAATAAATTAATTTAATTTATTTTTAGCCCTCTTCTTTCACTTCACATCATGCATGGACCTTCTATTTCTCCATGGCGCCAAAATTAGGAATAAAAACTATTAATAAATGCTTCAAAAAGCATTATTTATTCACCAAATGGGGCGCACTTTTTAGCATGCTTCAAGGCTGCATTAAATAAATTAATTTAATTTATTTTTAGCCTTCTACCTTCAGTCTTCTTTGACCTCTTATCATGCATTGACTTTCCATCATCCTTGGGCGCCAAAATTAGGAAGGAAGACTATTAATAAATGCAATTAAAGTTATTCTTTAATTCCAAAAGGGGTCGCACTTTTTGAATAAGGCTGATTTCTATATTTAAAAGTCATCTTTGATGGGATTATTCACCCTGCATGGCAGCTCCAAAAATCCCTTCATCCACTTAAGTTGTTTGACTTCCATAATGAGAATTTTTACCCTGCAAGGCAAGTAAGAAATTCCCATCAATGCCTTAAGTGATTTTTCTTTATTTTATAATGGAATTTTCACCCTGTAAGGCAAGTAAGAAATTCCCGCTTGCTTGCTGCCTCTAATTTTCCCATCATAACTTAAGTGACTTTGCCTTCATGGGAAAAAGTACCCTGCAAGGCAGGTACAAAAATCCCACTTGCCTGCTGCGACCAAAAATCCCACTGCAGCTTAAATCCATCCATTCCCAAAAATGCGACTTGTCCAGAAGAGGCTTTTTTGTGCATGACTTCGTCTTTTTAAAGAGAAGCTGACTTCCTGAAGCTGATTCCTTCTGGCATGGCGGCCGTAGATGATCTCCAGATACTCCAGGCAAGAAAACAGACTGTACTGGTGAAGGAATTGACCTAGGGGAATTTCACAGAGAAAAATACGAGAAAAATAAAAAAATGAAAAATGTTGCCAGAAGTCACAGACAAAGCCCAGGATCCATTCCTGGTGAAAACCCTACTGGTATATGTGAATATTGACATGCAAAACTTCAACAGGGCTAAACCGGAGCACAATTTACTTCAAACGAGGCTCTAAATAATTAAATAAAATTTTCCGTAGGAAAAACTTGAAGAAGGGATAAACGATTTTCGACATCCGGGTATTTGTTGAAATTGGCTCCCAGATTCACTAGGAATATCTTGGACGCAATACAAGCATCTTCTAAAAAGTGCTTTTTTACATGGGGTAGTTTTAGATTTCGGAAATACAAACGCATCTCGTCTTTCTTCCTCCATTTGATGAAGTGCTTCAAGATGTTCATCCTTCCTTGGGGCTATTTTTCATGATAGAAATTTCCTTCTATTATGCTCAAGCCTTTCCACATATTCCCGTTTCATTTCATTTCTTCATTGGTATGATGGATCATCTAGAGAACAACAATACAAGCTCATCTTTCGACTTAATACAACATCTTGTACCTCCTCTCGTATCTTTTTCATTAGTTTCTTGGATTCTTGATCCTCGTTTGCAGCAATTCTGATTTTAACGAGGCTTCTCTTGAATTGTAGCCACCAAGATTTGATGACAGGTTCTTCGCAAGCATAAATTTTTCTTATTCTACCTGGTCTTTCATTGATTTTTAGAGCCATGTATCGCTTGAAGATAGGGATCCTTCTCATTCTTGAATTTTCCTCTTTACAAGGACTGGTTTGGAACCATGGCTGATCAACAATTTTCATTTCTTGCAACCATCTTCTTCTTCTTCTTCACTATCACTCATTGGTACTTCACTCCAATCTGGAAATTTCTTCATGGTGTGCGGAAACGAATGTGACAGGATTCATTTCTTGATGGAGTCGCCTTCAAAACATGATTTTATTTGAAATTTGATTTTTGTTTTGTTTTATTTTATGAATATATACTTTTTGTATTTTGGATTTTTTATACTTTTTATTTTATTATATGGGCAAAGATCCTTTTTGGGTGCACTTGGGCAAATCTTTCTCCGGAAGAGTTGCACAAACTGTCATGCGAGAAAATTTTTCAGGTGGACAAATTAGGTGTCTCCACCAACGTTCATGGGGCTATGCCCTCTCGCATTGAATGGTACAACTCCCATTATTGAATGTAACTAATCCCAAACCTATCTAAATGTTGTGGGTGGCCAAATTGGTCGGGGATCACATAGGGACACTCCACTGAACCTGTGGCAAAGTGCTTGTATGGGGGTACAAGGGAGGAAATTACAATGTTGAGGAGAAATGGGGGAAATTAGTCAAGGAAGATTACTGCATTGTGAGTAGATTAGTAGAGCTCACACCCATTAACCGGAGTAGTTCAACATCCAATATAAAAGAAATAAACAATGAAGCGGTTAATGAGACAATCCAAACCCACATAGACACAAAGTTCTTTGAGGCTCATTCATTGAAGACAAAAAGCTCTCTTTGATCACCATGCTTACAAAGTGCATACAAGAGGGAAATAGAGGAAAAACAAGAAAGGGAAGATAGAAGAAGTGTAGCTTTTATTTCATGTGTAGTGATGAATACAAAGCTTCAACCAAGCTACCACAATTCACAATGCTATAGAGTGGAAGTTCTTCAAAATTCGGAATCCCTTGAAATGAAGAGGCCCTCCCAATTTATAACAATCTAAATTGTCCTTTCACCTCCCTCATATGACTCTTCATTTCCATATTCCACTTGTGACCTTTTGTTTTCCATGAATTAAGTATTTCTCTTATAATTTTGAGAAAATATTTTTACAAATTTAAAATAGGTCACTTAAGTGAATAGGACAAAATACAATGATTATGCTCAACGAAGAATTAGAAAGGAGAGAGAAAGGAGAGGGGGAAAAAGAGAGTAGAAGAGAAGGGAAGGATATTTTTGATGAAGTAGCATCCTCCTTGAAGAATTTTGAAAATTAAACCTCCGAATGGGGTCCTTTGGAATGGGCACCTGTTCCTTGAATTCTAAGTTGCCCGAGTTATCAGCAGCTGTCAAATTCTCTTCCTTGGAATACAAATGCAGCCAAGTACCTTGATCCATGTGCCTAGAACATCCTTGATTCTTTGACATTGATGAAGCCATTCTTTGTGATCCATTGCAATTGAGGCAATGCAACTTCGGATACTTGGCTAGGGACTCTAAATTGTTTTTGTTGAATGAAAGAGAGTCGCCGCCTCCTTGACCATCTCCTGGAATGCGATGATGAGTTCCTCTGATGATGAGTCTTTGGTGAGTGGTGGGAACTCAAATCTTCGAACGCAGCGGTAGACTTCATTCAAAATTTCGGAAAGTTGTCTTCCGCAGGAGTCCAATTCGGATATGGCATTCTTGAGCATTACATACCGTGCATCCAAGATGTGGATCCAAACTTGGGACAGGTCCTCAACATTTGATGCAAACACCTCTCTGCTCACAAGAGTATAAGAGTCGAAGGAACTCATTTCAGACACTATTGGGAGTATCTTGTCCAAATCACTGACCTCTTTTACAAATTTTTCCTCCATCTTACTTCAGCCAATGTTTCATGAGCATATTTGATAAGGAAAATGAGGTCAGGACACAGTGTTTTTCCTTGCTCGATGATTTCTTCGATCCACTTTTCATTGGTTTTACCCCACATCATGTATTCATGTGATTTTTGATTGCTTTGGGGTCAATACTGCTGATTGGAAGGATGTCATTGATCTGAAGAGGGGATGTTGATTTGGGCTCTGAGAAGGGTTGGATGCATGCACTGAGAATTTTCACATGTTGGTCCAATTATACGATGATTCACTTGTATTCTTTGGTCCGAGCAAGAAGACGAGAAGAGGATTCTTCGAACATGTGAATGTCACCCTCATGAGAAGCTTGATCCAATGAGATGTAGGTCAAATCATAGTCAGATGAAGTCATTTCCTCCATGGGACTATCACCTTGGTCTTGGCTATTTCGATATATTGGTTACTCAAGTATCTTCTTTGAAGAAGCGGGACATTATCTGGCTTTCATCTTTCATTTGGGCTTCCATACCGGGACATAGGTCTAGTTAGTTGTTTTATTGCAATAGGAATAGTATAGCACTTAGTTTAAGAAAAGGAAGCCATCCCTCTCTGAAGGCTCACCTTGAGCCCAAGTCCCATAGCTTGAGAGGTGATCCCACGTTACCCAATCACACCGAATGTCTTGTTCACATTCTGTTCATTCGGGGGGTGCAGTGATTTGGCGATAACAATTTTTAGCATGCCCGGTGGGACAAGAGTTGGTACTTATCTTCATACTTGCATGAATCAAAGTACTTGGTGACTCCATATCTCTGGATTTTGTATCTTAGTGTGTTAACATATGCGAAGAATTCGACATAAGAGCTTCTGCGAGACGAGAAGGAAATTATCAACATATTGAGTTATCCTTGTCTCCTCCAAGAAGAAGAAGAGGCATTTCAACATCACCAGTTACAGCGTCACCACGTAGAGGTCATTCAACTCCTCCTTACAGAAGGTTACCTCCACCTAGGAACAATCAACCTCTTGGTAGAATGGCAAGGAACCAAGTGTTCCTACATTCAATCCGATGACCACTTGGCTGCGTTTTCATAGCCCGTGGAGTGCTTGTAGTCGAACATGAAGATGTATCTCGCGACTCTTCATGAGACTCTGCATGACTTGGCCGGAGAATGGTTCTACCGCCAGCTCTCGCACCATAGCCAAATGGGCCTCTATTAGAGATGCATTCTGAAAATATTGAAACCAAATTGAAGATTCCAAGACCTTTATAACTCAACCGACTCACCAAGAAGGAGCCACATGAACATATGCGGGATTTTATTGCAAAATTCCAAAGATTACTTTACAAAATTCCGCTTCGCTTTAGTGAATGATGAGAATCAAAAGGTATTCTTCATCAATGCTTTACTTCCTGAAGTAAGCTATCAACTGTGAAGAGCATGTCCTGCTGACTTGTTAGCAGCTCAAAACATGGCGGTTGAAATTGAAGACGACCTCATCATGGTTGGAAAGATAAAAAGCAACACTTATAGAGCTGAAAGTTCATCCTCTGCTACTACTTCCGATTCACTATTGCAAAATTTAGCAAATGAGATGTCGCAGATGAAGAAACAAATGGCTCAAATGGCTTAAGGCAACAACACTGCCCTTGCTCGGAATTTCAACAACAATCTGAAACCGCATTGTTGGTTACCAAAGATTAGCAATTGAAGCTGCTCCTAGAAACAACGTGGAGATGAATGAAGAAGACCAGGAAGTCGACACTCGATCACTCGAGAGTGATGATTTTGTAGGTCCCGCTTGGTGACTCCAACATTAATTACTTGAACTACAAATCAAACATGACGATGAGAAAATTCATGAAGATGATCATGGTCATACATATGCAGTATTTACAAGATCACAAACTCGCTTCAAGCCGAGGCAAGAATCGATGAACAAAGAAGGGGCAGCCCTTTACCTTCTTCCTTAGCTCCCAGAAATAAGAATGTAAGTTCTTCATCTCAACCATAGAAAACAACTCAAGTATCTGAATCTATACCTTCCTTCGACATTGTTGATCATGTCAAGAAAACTAGGATTCAAATGTCAGAAGTTGAATACCTGAGATCCTTTCCTGAGCAGTTAAATAGGCTAGTCAAATATGTACAATCTACAGGACAATCTAATGCATCAAAGGGCCTTTTGCCTAAGCCCAAAGATACTCCTCCCCAGAACAACATTGTAGTTGTTAAATCCTCACCATCTTCTGAAAGAGTGGAACCGTTCTATGTTTCCTATTGCTTAATGGTTTCAAGTTAAGTAACTGCATTTTAGATTCAGGTGCTTCTGATAATGTCATGCCAGCTAAAGTTGCAGATGCTCTTAGGCTTACTCGACGAAGGACCATGGAAAGACAAGTCCCTTTAATCGGGAAATCAAAGATGCACAAGTGTTCTACAAAGAGCTTTTCCTGACAAAAAATTAAAGATGACAATCTTAGTTGCAGATATTCCTGTCTACTACAAGATGTTGCTGAGAAGAAACTTCTGCAAAGAGTTGGGAGGAGAAGTAAAGATGGATTGGTCCTATGCTCATATTCCTATCAAAGGAATAAATCAGAAGATGGAGCCAAAAAGAAGTCCAAGTACATGGTTACAAAATCGAGGATCCTAGATCTCGATTCTTATCCGAATCGACCGTGAGGTCTTTTTCTTAGAAATGGATAAAAAGTACCGTAACCGAATTTTGACCAGAGCCGAGCCAACACAAGAAGAGAAAAATTTTGGACGCTGGAGTTTAAAGGCACCTGTTGTTCTTTTGGATCAGGAGTTGGCGTTCTACTAATATCTCTAGATCATGAGATATTCCCATACTCCCACAAGCTGATGTTCGAGAACACCAATCATATGACGGAGTATGAAGCATTGCTTCTAGGAATGGAGCAAGCTAAAAGAAAGGAGTAAAACTCCTCAAAGCCCAAGGAGATGTTGAACATCTAGTAAAGCAAGTTCAAGGGCAAAATCAAGTCAAAAGAGATGAGATGAAACATTACAGAGATAAAGTGCTTTCTGCCACACTGGATTTTGCAGCCTTCTTTATCGACTTCATTCCAACCAATTAGAACTCCAAGCGATTCTTTGGCGGTCACACAATGCACTATCAATCCAGATAAACCACCATCCATATTCAGACAAGGAAACTATAAAGTGGAGATGGTCTACCGCCCCAAAGTCCTTGATAATGTTGAACAGTGGCAGACTTTCAATGATGACAAACAAACATCTGCATGTCTGGAACAAGACAACTTTGACAGGTTGTGTGTTGAAGGGAGTAAATCACCACCACGAAAAACAGTCACAGGAAAAGCTGATCCAGGTTATGATGACAGTAGTGGAATAATCCAACCAAAAGGTAACAAAATCCCCAAGGGTTTAGTTTCCTTAATGGAGACTTTCGACAAGCATGATCGGTACCTGAATAAAAACAAAGAATATGGTGATAGTTCCTCCTCAAGAATGCAGCTGGTAAAGTCTGGGTACGAAGGAAGGTGATGTAGACTTATCCACCACGAGAGAAGGGAAGGATGAGCCACCACCAGATAAAGTTGATAAGAACTTGCCCAAGGTATTTGACAAGAAGGCCAGAGAAAGGAAGTTCGAGATCGGAGACTGGGTACTCTGGTGGGACAATAGACATGAACCGAAGGGCATGCATGACAAATCTGATTCACTCTGGAAAGGGCCCTTCACGATCAAGAGAGTTCTTTGGAATGGATACTTTCTTCCTTGCCTACCAAGATGGAATTGAGTTACCACTTCCTTTCAACGGCAACACTTGAAGCCTTTCCGGATTAAAAAAAAGGGTAAAACCTGTATGTATATAAATAAAACTTTTGTTATTTTCTTTTCTTTTCTTTTTGTGGCCTGACCTCGAACCCAATGGACAAGACACGAAACCAGAGATGTTGGGATCTCATCTTCACTCCTTTCATTTTGAAAGAGGTAAAGATGTCCACAGATGGAGCCGACTGGTGTCCCAAGATTTCACCCTGAAATCTGGGACTACCCATTTGAAAAATATTCGTTCTTTTTAAAATAACGGGTCTTTTCATGTTTTTATTGCTAAAAGATGTTTCTATTACGTTAATATATTCCCAGTGAATCATATGAGCCAATTTCGACAAATACCTAGATGCTCAAACTTATTTTATCCCTCCGCCAAGTTTTGTCTACAGAAATTTTTATTTAATTATTTATTGAATAAATAATGCCCTGTTTGAAGTAAATTGTGCTCCGGTTGAATCATGTTGAAGTTTTGCATGCCAGTATTCACACATCTCAATAGGGTTTTCACCAGGAATGAATTCAGAGCTTTGTCTGTGACTTTTGGCAACGTTTTTCGCTTTTATTTATTTCTTTTACGTTTTTCTCCGGTTTTCTCCATGCAGTTTCTTTGTGAAATTCCCCTAGGTCAATTCCTTCGCCAGTATAGTCTGTTTAATTTCCTGAAGCATCTAGAGATCATCTACCGACACAACACCAAAAGGAATCAACCTCAAAATGCAAGCTTCTGACCAAAAAAGATGAAGTCATGCACAAAAAGCCTCTCCCAGGCAAGTTGCATTTTCTGGAATTAATGAGTGTAAGTTGCGATGAGATTTTTAGTAGTGGCAGGGGCAAAGGGAATTTCTTACTTGCCTTGTAGGGTACTTTTTCCCATGAAGTCAAAGTCACTTAAGTTGCGATGGGAAAATTAGAGGCGGGCAGCAAAGGGAATTTCTTACTGCCTTGTAGGGTGAAAATTCCCATTATAAAATAAAGAAAAATCACTTAAAGCACCGATGGGAATTTTCTGCTTGCCTGGCAGGCTAACTTTTCCCACCAAAGAGATTTATTCACCCATGCAAGTCGCACTTTATCAAAGGAGGCCAATTTTAATGCAAGTCGCACTTTTTGGAAGGAAGACTTTAAGCTGCCAGTGGGAATTTTGGCAGTGGCAGGAAGGCGGGAATTTCTTACCTGCCTTGCAGGGTAATTTTTCCCATGAAGTCAAAGTCACTTAAGCTGCAATGGGAATATTAGAGGTGGCAGGACATGCGGAATTTCTTACCTGCCTTGCAGGGTAAAAATTCCTATGATGAAAGTCAAATCACTTAAGTGGAAGAGGGGATTTTATGAGCTGCAGTGCAGGGTGAAAATTTCCATCAAACTGACTTCTTATTTTTAGCAATTCCTCTTGCCAAAAAATGCGACCCACCTTGGGTGAATACAATCCATTTAATAATATTAATTAATGATTTATTCACCCAATTTTGGCGCCATAAATAGAAGGAAAGTCAATGCAAGTGGAAGAGCTAAGGAGAAGTCAAGGATGCATGCTAAAAATAAATAAAATAAATTTATTTTAAAACAACCAGCAACATGCATAATTGGGCGCCCAATTTGGGTGAATAAACATGATTGTTTATTAATTAAATTACTAGAAATAGGAAGGACAATTATTAAAAATAGAATGCTAAGGGTTATATAAGCATGGGCTGCCATAATAAAGAAACAATTAATTCTTTTTGCAAAGGATTGCAGCCCGGACAGGTTTTGGCACCAAAGGAAAGAGGTTTTTGCATTAAAGAGTGTTTTTCATTGCCAGGGAGCTTTAAGGTTTGGCGCCTAGGGTTGGAATGGCTTGATTCTTGCTATGATAATTATCTGCATGTTGTTATAAGTGCTCTGGTGAATTAAATAATATTTTGCTTGCTTTGCATGCAAGCAAAACCTCAAATTTTAGGGCAACAGACTTTATATGCAGATTTTTGGTGACAAAAATCAAGTATTCATGCTTTGGACTTCATCTTTGTCTGAATAAATTGCAGGTATTCATCACAGTGCTTAAATCAATGTCAATGTACATTGAATTAGATCTGCACAAATTGATCCAATTGCAAGGGATTCCTACATAATTAAAAGAAAAAGAGCTCAGACAAAGATTGTTCCAGCCATGATAAAGCATGATGAAAGAAAATGATCAGCAGAATCATGCATAGCTTCCAGATTTGCTGAAGTCAATGATACAGACATAGGCCCCAAACTTATCACCAATTTGATTGACAGATCCAACTCTCATAATTGCAAAGGCTTCTAACAAAAATTCATCCTCTTGTTTCTAACGCAGCCCATGTAGAAGTCATTACATGGAGAATTCCTTTCAGAAGCTTGTGCATGTGCTCCCAATCTTCCAGTTGAAGCCTTCATTGAATTTACTTGTGTTTGCATTCACCCAGAGTGCTTTCCAGAATTTAAAATTGCTCATATGCAATTTTAAATAAAAGATGATGAGTTTTGTCTGAATTATTTACGACAAACATTGCACTGGTGCATGTACTGAAGAAGAATTACAAAAGCTTCAAGGATAGAAGGGAAGACAGGTCAAAGGCAATACCCACAAGCAAATCACATTCATGCATAGCTTCCAAATCCAGTTTGGTGAGAATCAAAGGCAAAAGAGTCAACCGCATGCAGAATATGGAAGAAGAACAAGACTGGGAGGGTTGCAGCTTTCTTCTTATTTCTTTTCCTCTTTCTTTTATTTTCTCCGACAAAGTAATTGAGCAATCAATTAAATTATAAAACTTAAGTGATTGGTTTAAAAGCCGTTACTTGAAGAAGTCAATTACTTGGAAATAGATGGTAGACATGCAAAATAGAAGGTTCTATTTTTCAGTTATAAATCATGCATGTTATGCAAAAAGGAATTCCAGGAGAAAGATTGCCAGCTGTTTCCCTTTTCATAGCTTCCGCATGTGAGAATTCCTTTAAAGCTTCCTATTTGTAATTGCCCTTTATACACTATACATAGAGGAAGAACCTACGGGTTAGCGAATACAAATGGGTAATCAACATTCTTGTGTTCTAGACTTTGAGTGAGACCCTTGATAGCTTTCGTAAAATAGAGAAGAGATTTCCGGAGAACTTTGTGTCAACGGTGCATTCGTCTCGTATTTATTTCTAGATCTATTCATAAATTGTGTTATTCTAGATCTAGATCTGAAAGTTCCCTTTGCTTTGAATTATGTATTTCATGATCTATTTGTTTTAATCTATGCGCATGCGATCAACTCTGTGAACTATTGATTGAGTTGCACATCTTCTCTTCTTTCTTCTCGTTTCCTATTATTTTTCTCTTCTCGTAGATCTTTCTTTTCTTTTACAGCTGCTTGCTTGCTGCAAAACTGTCTAGCTATGGTTCATGAGCTACATAGTTAAAGTAATACCAACAGATAGATACTAGAAAATATAACTAACAAAATCTTACACGGGAGCCTCACCGGTAAATGAGGGAGTTTTATCTCATGATCGTGTAGGTTTTTAGTTGTCATGAAAAAAATTTAGCCAACATGAATATTTGCGGTGGGATCGTACATTGTTGTTAGGTGATTTTGATTATTGTTTTATGCAATTTGTTGTGACAATTTTTTGCATTTCCTCTTGCATTGACTTCATGGGTCAGATATTGTGTGAATGATGGCCAATATTCAAAACTTGGTTATGTCGGAAGTGCAAAAGTTGATGGGTCAAAATTATAATGCCCGGAGTTACAACAAGTTTTTTTTTTTTTTTGATACGCAAATGAGGGTTGAGGGGTCCCTCTCCGATTATATTAATATTCCAAAAGGATTTACATTGAAGCTTTTACAATTCGAGAAACTGGCCATGGATCTAAGAACCAGCCCATGGCAGCCAAAAGAAGTACTATAATACTTATTCTAACAGGAAGATCAATCTTCAGTCATCCCTACATACTTAACGTATATACATTAAAAAACCTCCATGATGAGGGAATGTGGTCATGCCATCTAAAAGAAAAACCACCTATGATTATACTTTGTGGCAATATCTTCGCCTTCAAATCCACAATCTTTACTCCTACCGCTATCTATTGAGGTGTTGGGGCGAGAGGAACCATTTGCCCTCCCAAAGAAACATCCATCCGAGCAAATCTAGCCACGTGAGCGAGAAAATTGTATGCCGACATTGCTTTCTTTTTCAAAGCCGTAAACCGGGGACCACATGAGTAATAGGAGCCTGTAGTGAAGCCGGGTCCAATTTAGGAAGAAAACACCTACCGAATGCTTGAATACGACAATGATTTATAACTTGCTCAGAAAATTGGCCACCAAGTTAAAAATGGCTTTCCAGCTCCACAAAAGCTTCCCTTGCCACGACGCCATCCACGGAAAAACTTCGATTCAAAGAGGAGTCCAGTGCAATCTGAAGTTCGATTTCTTCCACCACAAATCTTAGTCCGACCCGACGAGTAAGACGGATAAAGTGAGTGGTAATTGCAACCGTCACTGTTTATATGAGTTTATACTAAACGAATTGTCCACAAAGATTGAGGCGACTTTAGAATTTACACGAAGGCACCTGGTAAGTTTAATATACCCAGCGGAAAGCACAACCTTAATGGCGTTTAAAACATGCCCCGATTCTATGATAAAAATGAGGTGTAACCGCTTGTCATTCATTGCCAAGGAGAAAGCCATCTCGGAGTTACAAGATTTTTGACAATCACAACATATCGAGATTGCGATAAATTCATTCTTGGCAATGAAGGAAGGCCTCTTGTAGATGTTGCGGATTATGACAAGTGTCATAAGGAGGCCTTGCTGCTGTTGAAGTTGTTTGTGTCAGATGATTTGATACAAAGGTTTGGAATGCCATTGAGGAAGTGTGCTATGGACTAGTCTGAAGAACAAGTATTTGATTTTGGATAAAAGCTAGGTCTTTTACCTGAAGCATTTGTTATTTTCAGCAAAGATGCATGAGGGTGGGTCCTTGTATGATCATCTTCTTCGGATGAAAGATCTATGAGACCATCTCTCGTGTCGTCAACAGAAAGGCGGATGATGATAATCTGGTTACTCTTGTTCTTTACTCTTGTTCGAATAGTTTGAAACCCTCGTATGATTCCTTTGTGGAAGCTTTACATTTGATGGTTGATAGTCAGACTCTAACTTTTGATCATGTTATTTCCTATTTGTAACAAAAGGAACATAGGAAGACACAAACAATTGAGTCCAACTCTAATCAAATAGAGAGAGCGTTTGTTGCTCACTGGAAAGGGAACTATAAATAAATTCCTTGTGAATCTTCTAGATACCAGGTGAAATGCCATTATTGTCATAAGATTGGGCATATCAAAAGAATTGCCGGAAGCGACGGTATGATCTTTCCCGACACAACAAAAAGCCATGAGTTGAAAAAAATGTGGCAATAATTGTAGATGAACAAGATTAAGAGGAAGAGTATGCTCTCACAATATCATGCTCGATCGATAATGCTACCAGTTGCTGGATCATTGATTCCAATGCATCCAATTTTTTTCATGTTGAAGGGATTTGTATGTAACATTTCCTACAAATACAAATTGTTCTGATTCAGTTGTATTAGCTAATGGGGAGTCACTTGTTGTAGAGGGGATAGGAGATATCGTATATTACTAAATAATGCTAAAAAAATCTTAGCCATTAAAATACACTTTTGCCTAGATAAATTTACAAAAATATTGGGATTTTCTGTTAACTGATGAACTCAAAATATTTTAATGCATTGATGCAATCACATCATAGAAGATACTTGGATAATACCAAATAGTGTCATTGTAATTTCGACAAGCCATGGAGATGCTACCACTCCCCACCAAGACTAGAGGTTGTTGTCATGCTGACAATCCATGACGCTTGCACCAAGGCAGGGAAAATCACGAATGACAGCCCTACAGTCTCTGATAACAGCCAACTTGTCTTCTTTTCGGCAATTACAACTTGGATACGAGGTTTTGAAGCTCTTCATCCCCGAGTCTTGTGAGATTTGCATCTACATAGATTTTTTGCAGGAGGGCAAAGAGTTTGTTTTTTGCTTTAAGAGCTTGCAAATGCTCTTCTGTAGTTCAAAATTGGATAACAAGGGTGTTGTCCGGCAATGTCCAAGCTTTGTTAAGGGAGATATCTTTCAAGTCCAAAGATTCACGCAAGAGCGTGTGACTTGCCTGCAAGGGATCAACTGGTTTAGGGAGGCCACAAACACGAAGGTTGAGTGCCTTGGTTTGATGTGCCTTTTCTTCTTCAAACTTTGCTTGGACAACCATTTCCACAATTGGAGGTGCTTTCTTCCCCTTAACCACTTGTACCCATGAATTTTGTTCCTCAACCTATTTTTGGATAGATTGTTGTTGGGTTGTGGTTTCCTTTTTAAGGTGCTTGTGTTGAATGATTATCTCTGATTGCTTGTTCTTAATTTCTGAAACCACTTCATTAAGCTGCTGAAAGCATGGGGAATCTGCAGGGGTGGCTTGGGTCTGTTCAAGTTTTTAGTGATTCTTGCCTGCAAATCGGCAATAATCTCGCTTTCTCTTGCAATAATTTTTGTAACAGTGACAAGTTCCGAAATTCAGGACCCCGTGTCTCAATTCTAGATAAATGGTTGCAAACACTAGCTTATTTATTTTTGTGTAATACCCTGCAATGGTGATGAGTCAAGGGAGCTCCATGTGGAATCCAGTCTATGTTCACTGTACATGCTTGCAAGTTTGAATACCATTGCCTTAGACTGTAAATCCTTCTGTACAAACCTGCATGCAGGGATAGGAAAGGATAAATTGTGAGCATGGGAGACAGTACTTATGAGTAAAAATTAACAAAATACAGATGTGGATGACTTGGGAAACAAATACACGAGGGATTTCTGCGATACAGAACAATTTTTTAGTGAAAGAGAAATGTGTGAGGGATTTCTATGATATAGAACTGTTTCAAAGGGAAAACCTAATGTAGAGAACAACAGACAATGCTTTCAGAGATTTCCATTTGCAAATGGGAAAGCAATGAGAAACCGAAATGAATCTTGCGTCAGAAACCTAAATGATCATCAATCCATGAGCTTCAAATGTGATTTTTGATGGATTCAACATCAATGGATTCAAAAAACATTTCAATGGATTTGACATGTAATAGCAATGACGTGACGAAAATACAAGAGAAGAGGACGTGAGCAAAGAAATAGGAGAGGACAAATGCAAGAAGAGGATGTGAGTCGACGGGGTTGTAGATGTGAGCTGACTGGAATGCAGGTCAATAGGACTACAAATGTTGGCCTATGGGATTAAGGAAGAATTATGTGCCAATGTAGCTGGTCAAGTGTTCAAACTTTTGAGTTCATGCAAAATTTTGTGAATAACTGCATGAAGGAAGATAAGAAGAGAAATAGGCAACTGACAGAGTGAGTTTTCCAGGTCATAGATATTTTTGAGTGCTAGAAGAGTTTAAATGACTTAAAGGCATACAAACTAGCGATGGGGGATAAGTTCATGAAGATAGAATCCTTGTTTGAATGGTTCCAAGAAAAGGCTTTGGAGGAAGAAGCCTTGGTGTGCAAGACCTATGATCAGTTGAAGATCAAGCTTGATTTGGATGACCTTGAGAATTTAATGAAGGGTGTGCATGAAGACCAGACCAACATTGTGAAAGTATTAGCACAATGGGCGGATTTTGACAAAGAACTTCAAAAAAGCCACGTAAAGTATTGGTCATGCAAATTGGGAAGGCTGAAGTTATGCACTTATCTGAAGATAGACAAACAAGGTTTTGTGGGGAATGTCGACACCAAGAAAGACACAAGCAAATGATTAAGTATGGCTCCACGTGAGTGAGATGTGTGCAACGCCATAATCCTACTTATATTTGCGCAAGCATAATGAAGACATCCATTTTGGACACCCATGTAGAGGACTTGTTTTCAGAAAGAGTTACAAGGAGAGCTTCTAGGTGGAAGGAGCTTGAAGAAGTAAGCTGCAGATGATCCGGGATCGATCGTGTAGATAAGCACATGGGGCATTTCTAGAACCTTCTGCAAGGCTGAGAATTGGATCCAATGGTGCGCTAGTTAACAGGCGAGGGGGTTCCAAAATCCTATAAATAGCCCCATGGACCCTTTATTTTTGGAACAAGAATTGACAGAGAAGTCAGATTCAGACAAATTTGGGGAGCGAAGCAGAGTTCAAGGAACCTTTTTGTGTCTTGTGATGCACATTGCACATGAGATTGATTGTAACTCTTTGTATAGATTATTGTAATACTCTTGTATCTTAATGAATATAACTCTTTAGTAATGGTTGTGGTTTTCTGTGTGCAAAGATGAATGTGATGAATGTACCTTAGTTGACTAGTTCAAGTTCAATGTTAAAATGAACATGTTACATGCAGTGTTGATTTCTACATGTCACTCACTATGCCATGGGTGAGCTCTTAAGCCTTGTGCTTAAGTGATATGCTGTTGCAGGAGTGTCTTATCTGTTCTGCAAGGTAAGGTTTTCCCACAACCAAGATTGGATGACCTGAAAGCCCCACAAATATCCATAGAAAGTTATGTTTTAAAGGATGAAGCAGCTAATAATGTGGTAGAGATTCCAGAAATTTTAAATCAACAGGAAAAAAAGAGATCAGGACCTCAGCATCATCAACAGATCGCACTAATAAACCTTTTCCACGAGATCACATCCCATTAGTTGTTATTTATACAATTAGAATGGCATCCTAATTAAAGTCTATAATTTGATTATTCAAGTGCTTTATTTTGAGATATAGCACATTTAAACGGTAATAATTGTTCATAACATGGAAGGTGCATCAATGCAGAAAGTTGTCTTACTTTCTATCGATTATATTTTCAACATTTCTGGAAGACAACTAAGAAATCTTTATGTGCTATTTTCCACTGCTTGTCTTGGACTAGGTTCTATAGGCGTAGCTTAAAGCAGTCTTTTGTATGAAATTGTTCAGAACTTAAGAAACTAGTTTGAGCCACTTACCTTCAAATAATCTCAACCAAGAAATGAATTTGAGATGATGGTAGATTACATAGTAATTTTTAAACTGCAAAATATCACCTGGTATAGGTTCACTTTGACGAATGACTTACAACTTCACCCATGCTCCTTGATTGCCCAGACCTGAGCATTGTAGCCACTTTACAGTTTAAGGCATCCCGATCATCAGTCTCTATGCAAAGTTGCAAACAACATAATTTATTAGTGATTACACATCAAAGAAAGGTAAACCGATGGCATTTTCACACAACTGAAAAAAGGTTGGTAGTTTGCCGCTTTATTATGTTGATAGAAGACTAGCATGTCATCTTGTGCCAGATCTGTTGAAAGCAATGTTTGGTATGCCATCATATGCAGACTTCAAATGAAAATCTGTCTCCTTCGTCTCATTCTACATGTTAGATTTGTTTTTATTCTAGTCTAATTTTTCTTCTATATGCAATCCTTTCATTTATATTTAAATACTCATCCACAGAGAAGAGATGGCTGTACATTGTGTACAAGGATGTTTTAATTATCTGATATGGTCCCTTATTACAGATATTGCGAACCGTGGAATCCAAAGGTGTCCAAGGTCTCACTGAAGTAGAACGCAGGAAGTATGTGCCCCCACATGGGGCAGGATTCATTGCAAATTCTTCTTCAATTTCTCAGAAACTCTCACTTAATAATATTTTCCCAGGAGCATCCTTTTCATTCGGTCCAGGTTCTTACCTATTTGCTCAGGCTCGAGTGGTTGAGAATTACACTATGTCCCAGATAATAACACAAGCAATGGTGGATGGAGGCTCAGTTGGAATATTGGTTGTAGTAACAGGTGCATCTCATGTTCTGCTTGGGACCAGGGGCAGTGGGTTGCCAGCAATGATTTCAAAAAGATCCACAAAAAAATCAAGCTGTTGTGTTACTGAATCCTGAAAGACAGTATATAAGGAAGGAAGGAGAGGTTCCGGTGCAGATTTCTTGTGGTATTCAGCTGCAAAAATTTGCACTAGAAATTGTTTCGACCGTGCTGAAATTGCTCGAATTATGAATGCAGCCGGTAGAAGACGAGATGCTCTACCTCAGGTAAGTCAATTAAAAGTAATCTGCTTGTTGCAGAGACAGTGTAATATTTCAGGGTTTATTAATAAATAATCTAGGGTAGGTTGTACTGCTTACTGCATTGGATTTTGCACATTATGAAGAAACGAATATAAGGTTTCTACCAAGGATATACGTGCCCTATATCATTTTGTGAGTATACATGAAATTTGAAGATGTATAGCATTGCCTCAGAGAATCTGTGGACGGTCCTAAATCAGTCACCCGATTAGCTCACATATTCTAACTTTACTACATCTATGATTATTGAAACTTGAGCTTTCAGAATGGCTTGCAACAGAGGAATGAACACTCTCTGCACTTGTGTTGGATTACAGCAATTAAAGCCAGTCTTGTTTTCTGTAAGAACCAAGAACTGTCCAGGTCTGCTCTCAGAGGCTGTTTGGTAGGTGACTGTGAGATGATCATGCAACAATATAACCCAGGGCTAAGCTATGCTCCACCACTGCTAGGCACATGGGAGTTATTGGCAGCAGGAACTATTGAAGCAATCATAAAGTATGATGGTCCCTCTATTTGACTGAATATTTTCTGTAACTTTATTTTGATTAATTACCAGGCTTTAGGTTTCATTAAATATAAAAGGTATATTGGATGACTGATAATCTTTAGTGGAGGGAGATAATCTACCAATTTTAATAAAGGCTTATAAGTCAATTAATATCTGGTAGCAAGGTTACCGATCAAAAATAAAATAAAATCCGGTAGCAAGGGAAAAACAAGGTATGGATAGCGTGGATGGAAGAGACAGTCTGTGTTGTTAACTGTGGCAAGAATTAAGCTGTGTCAAAATAGGCTGGTTGGAAGAAGAATGATGGGGTTTTAGTTTTTCAGGCCTCTTCCATTGAAATTTCACGAAACGCTAATGTTTCATTTAGATTTTTTTGGTGTCTTTCTTCTCCCCTTTTGTTATTTTCTCTGTTCCATTCTTACATTTTCCTTTTTATACATTGTTCCGTGATATGTTGGGTTTTTGTTTACTATGTTTTCTTGCATCTGGTTTTCAGAATTTGGCTTGTAGTTCTTCCTTTGGTTTTTCAGATCTTTTCTCTTGTAGGTCCCTGATAGAATCCATGTCAAAACAAATTTAACTCTATCTACAGTTTGACATGTAAATGAGCCTCCATCCACCATTGCTTAATGACTGGCACATCCTCCTCGGGATCTTAGTTGCAGCTTTCCTATCAAATTGCAGCATGCCACCCTAACAAAGGAAATTAGGAAACACTCTTAACCGTAGTCAGCTTCACACACCAAAGGGAATTGTAGTAATGATTGGTTGAAATTCAAAAAGATTATTCCATCACCTTCTACCTCAAAGCATCTTTAACTAGCATTGCCAAATATGTGGGTTTTCCTTCACTTGCCTGGAAACTATTTACGTATCAGAAAAGCTTACTTGTCTTATGCTTCGCTTACAATTATGTAGGTCCAAGAGGCGACCGTAGTTAGATTTCTGTCACTAATTAACTAACACACACATCAAAAGGTAGAAAATTTCAAACTCCTAATTTTAATTCTAATTGTTACTTTTGTTCCTACAAAGAATTCTTTTGCGCAGTGAGTAGGAGGCCCATTCAATGACAATGAAGCACAGACATTGGTGTTCTCATGGAGAATCAAATGCCAAATATATTTCACTTGGCCAAGTCCTCAAGAGGAAAGTCAATGATACCTTTCACCTAGCCATCGAGTATGGCATGGTAAAATAATACAACAGTGGATTATGACAACCCGCTTGTAACCTTAATGCAGCTATCACTGAGCTCAAAAAAATAACATAGGGATCACAAGTATATTACAACTCACACAATTACTCCTGTGAATTAAATAGATTGTGTGGGCCAAAGGTAAGGTATTATTGGGATGATCTTTTGCAAACATAGAAATCTGTACTAAGCTTATTGAATGAGGCCCTTAATTTAAATAGGCAGGGACAGTTTTTGAAAATATGCCACTTGGTTTGTATATACTGATGTAGATAACTATCAAGATAATGTCTCTTCCGTGTTTGGTCTTGGGCTTGTCCTTTTTCGTGATATGAGCTGATCCAAGTATCAGAGATTCTGTTATGCCTCTGCGTTATGTTTGAAACAGTTAATATCTGTTGAAGGTTATAGGTCTTGATTTTAATATTCTCAGCTTTAGTTTATGTGTATAGCGTCTTCGTAGTAAATATGGTGTATTTATTAATTTGTTAATTTCAGGATCTTCAGAAGGGGCTTGACCTTGGATTGGTATCTCCAGAGGTATTGCAGAGCTTTTTTGATCTGGAGAAGAAGCCTTTCATTGCTGAACTGACACGTCATTTTCAGGTATATTCAGGGAACCTCACCAACATGCTCCTGTCTATAATTATTATTTTATGTTTATATGAGCATACAGATGGACATCTGTCTTGGACGTTTTTATGGTTTTTTCCCAAGTTCAACTTTCTCTATATATCATCCATGTTTCGCCTTTTTCTCTCTTTATGCCATAAATGTTTATAAAGATTAGTGGAAGGAAGAAAAACATTTAAAGGCTTCATTTAAAATAAATTGTTATTGCTGTTCATGAAGAATGCAATGAATTGCAGAATTTATTATCCATTTAAGGAAATCTAGATAAACCTATATTGATATAAGGGAGTAATATGACTGGTTTTAACTTTTTTAATGCTTTTTCTATTGCATTAAAGTTTCTTCAGAATATACAATGCATTTATTCCAATTTGTAGTATTATATCCAATTACAGGTACCAATATTTTAAATGCAGGGTTTCAGGGAGAGATGGTTAGCAGATCCCAGGTTTTTGCAAAGGCTAGCTTTAGAGGAAACTATATGCATCACAACAACATTGATAGCCCAATATGAAAGGCGTAAAGGGCGATTTATTGAAGAGCTTGACTATGTGATAAGTGACTCTTTGCGGTCAGCAGTCGTTTCTTTCTTTGCTGTTTGGCTTCCTGCTCCTACTTTGTCATTTATTTCATATGAAGAAAAAATAAATATATCTGGAACAGTAGATGGCTTGAAAGGGCTACTTGGCTCACTGCCAGATAATGCTTTTCAAAGAAATGGTCTTGGGAAAAGCTGGGATCTGAGAGCAAGAATGACTGCTGTTCTTATGGGAGGGCTGAAACTCTTTTGCGTTGGTTTTGTTTCAAGTATTGCCACAGTGAGTGTCACAAATACTCTCTTTACCGTCAAACAGCAATTGAGGACAGACGTTACAAGACATGATACCAAAACAAAATCTCCTGTGTTTAAGACAGCCCTTGTTTATGGGTCCTTTCTTGGAACATCCGCAAATTTGCGATATCAGGTAGAGGCTTTGACAGCTAAGAAGAATTAATTAGTTTTGCAATTGTTTAGAAAAGCAGAAAGTCTAAAAATTATATCATAGATGTATACTTATTGCACTTTGTTATCCTAGTAGATGAATAGTGTACATTTGATGGAAATGCAGGAAAATAAAGGCTCAAAGTGCTAACAGATGTTATTATGTGTGATTTGACTCTTGAGGCATAAATCCTCTGGGTCACTTGGCAAGGATACTGATTTATATTTAATGACCAATAAACAAAATTATGTCAATGCAGTTTGTCGCTGGAATAGTGGAGCATTGGGGTGCAGATTACCTGCTTTCTTCCCAACCATTTCTAGGAAACATAATATCATTTTTGGCTCGTGTGATTAACTCATATTTTGGAACTCGGGTATGTTTCTTTTCAAACCCTTATTGATTATATGTTTTTGATTCTAACTTCTAAGTATGCTAAATTATTTTATAGTAGTTTTTCCATACAGCTGTGGCTATCTCTTAGTTAAGTAGACCAGTTTTTCAAGTTTCCAAAATTTCAGCAAGCTGGGCATACCTAGTAGGCAAAGCTCTTCAAGAGCCATATAAGTGAAGATGTGATACCTGATGGTGTCTAGGTTTTCACCAACATGGATACCTTCAAGCGATCCATCAAGTTGAACTTTTGATTTATAGAACACCAATCCAGATTTAGGAATTCTGAGTGTTCATGTTATTTCTGAAAGTCATTTTAGAATTTAATTCTGCTGTCATTGTGGTATGGATCTAAATCCAAGGGATTGATAAAATTTTAAACACTATCATAACATGGGGATACCATCAAAAGATATGTTCTAGGAGCTTTCTGGTGACATGTTGTTTGCCTATATTTAACTAACCATGACAGTCTAATGTACCATCAATTGTCTGTCACATGGTACCCCCTGACCTGGTGCTGAAACTACAAATGTATGCTGACCTTGTTCAGGGCACAATTTGTTAATTGGGTCCACTAGGAAAATGTAAGTCATGAAAGGTGACAAATGATTGAAGGGGTTCACAATCCATACTGATGCACATTATTCTAAAGTTCCTTTAACTTTTTTGACAAAGTAACATGTTACATTAAAGAAGTAACTTTGAATAGAAGAATATTCACCCTCTTTTTGGTCGGTTTCTTCTTCTTTGGCTATAAGAATGTATTAGGCTTTCTGACAAACAGGCAACAAATGGGGCATCATTTGCTAGATATGGTATCAGATAAAATATCTATAGATAGGGAAAGTAATAAAAGGATAATACTTAATCATGCATGGTAATTACTGAAATATGTATTATGCCATCACGAGCATCTATTCTGTGATCCCTTAATCACAAGCCTGACTCTGTATAGAAGCACATACAGCCACATTTTGGTCAGTTTCTTCTTCTTTTGCCATAAGAATGTATTAGGCTCTCTGACAAACCACAAATGGGGCATCATTTGCAAGATATGTCAAGAGGCGCGAGGATTTGCTTTATTTTCTAGATTACTATGCATGATTACGCATAACCATTTGATTACTTTACCTATCTATTGATATTTTACCCAAATATATATTACACTACCAAGAGCCTCAGTTCATAGTCCCTTAATCGCGAACCACAGTTCATGGTTCCCTTAGGGAGGTGGTCAATTTTTGTTGGTAATGCACCTTGTTGATAGATTCTCATATTCCAAAGGGAGCATATGAGCCTCCATTAACTTGATAAGTAACTGTAATTAATATCCCAGGTTATAACTCATTTAATATCTTAAGAGAATTTAGAAACTTCTTGGAATATATCAGGGTGGACTGTTAATAAATATGGGGCACAATGCTATATCTCATTATATCCTTCAGAAAAGGAATGTAGGAGCTTCATTTGAACTTCATTTTAAATTGGGAAGGAGTGGTATAAGGTTGTTGCAGCCATGAATATGTGAGTCAAATCCTCAAAGGAACAATGGTGATAAACATTAAATATCTCCCGTCATGCATGTGCCAATGGTAGGTTTGGTAATGGAATGATGTTTTCCTTGAATGCTTACCTGAGGTGTTTACTAGGACAATTTACATTTTTGTAGTGCTTGAGTTGGATTGCATGGAATGGTCACAGTTTGGGCAAAGACCTGTTGTTTTTATATGCGTATACAGGTGGCAGAAAGGTGGTTTGTAATACTCAATTTAATGGGACTTAAAATGCAAAAAGGCTAGATGTTTGGGTGCATAGTTTAAAGGCCTTTTACCAAGACACAATCTAATAAATACTCAAAATAATATGTTTATAGAGGTGTGTTGGTAATCAAGCTCTCACATGGAGACACACTTTTGTACATACGTACAGATCCACTTGTTAATTGATCACCATTTCAAATTGGGATCAGTTTATGGCTGTGGTAAGAGAGAATGAACACCTAACAAAACAATGGGCTTATCTCTGCCAAACTTTGGGTCGAATGGTGCAAAATGTTTTTGACCATATCGATGTCCATTATGTTCAATGTATAAGTCTTTAAAGTACTTAAATATGATATTTTTTGATTAATCTTTAGTATCCAGACTGGCTTTCATGGAATCTAGAGGTGCTTTGTAGCTTTCCTAAGGAAACTTTAGGGAGAAGGGAGACAACTTGCAATAGAAGTATTGATTTAAGCACCATGTGTTAAGTTCTAAAGCTTGTTCCCAAAGAAGTATAAAAGAAGTAAATACCATATCCCTTATTCCTTATCTCAGGATTACTATTTCATCAGAGTCACTATCAGCTTTTACATCGCTCCATTATGGTAAAATGATAAAGTGAAATTTAACTGTACATCTATGCATAATGCTCTTGTAACTTGAAGCCTTTGAAAATAGAGTCATTCCAAATTGCAATTTTACATGAATACAGCCCTCCATGGAAATAAGGATAACAATACCTGTGTATGCCATGCTAGTTTAGAGCAACATGACTATCCACATCTGTCCCAATTCATCTATTTTCTAATTTTTATATGAAAAAAAGTTTATTTGCTAGTGATTCCTATCAAATTTCAAGCTGAACATGCTTTTTGTTATTGTGTTGTACCGTACCTTATATTGGCTTCGGATGCATTTTAGCTGTGAGAATCAGTATGATATCTGAGCTCCGTTCACGTCAATAGATAATACATTTGCAGAAGAGAATCATATAACTGTCTATTCTCTTAGAATGTTTTAAAGAGTGCATTTTCTTGTTGCATATATAACTACAACCACAATCTAATGTTTAGCCCAATATCTTATCAAAATAAATTGTCAGCTAAATGTCCATTCATCAGCTTAAGCTTTGGCTTTTGGTTCCCGTACATGAACTAATCAAATCTCTTGAAGTAATTACTAATTATATGAAAGGCATGGTGACTAGTAGCGACTCTTGAAAAATTGATAGCACATGGTGGACTTAAATTCCATGAGAGCCATAGAAGCGACTACCTCTACAATTTCTGATGCTCAACTTCTATGGTGTCTTGAAATTAGGTTTACCAAAATTACTGGTAGGGGCATAAATGTCATATACAAATATAAATTATTCATCACACCAGTCATGACTGAATACACGGGTCACTCTACCAGTTATGTCTGCAATGGAAAATGATATTTTTCATGTTGTCCCTTCCTTGAAGCAGTTTTGGTCCCAGTCATGCAGGATGACAAAAAATGGGATTCCACACTTCGCCCCTTTCCATCAGCAGGTCGGGTCACTTTTCTAGTCATGCGGCAACTGGAATATAATGGGGTCAGCCAATTTTTCGAATATTGCTAAAAATCGAAATTATGAAGCAAAGACACGGCCTTGATCAAAAATTCTGAAAAACTATTTTTTCCAAAGAAGTGATCTTTCTGACTAAAATTAAGATATTAAGAAACCATAAATTTTAGAAATATTGAAATTTTGTCAATTCCTTTTTCCTAAATTTCTAAGATTGTTTTCAGTTTCTTACTTCCCAGTAAGATTGTTTCCAGTTTCTTATTTCTCAGACACTTGTCTATTGTTTGTGAGTCACAATTTCTGTAAACAATTTGTCCAGACTCTAAATGCAACCCCTAGTGCTAGTGGAGATAGTGGACTAAAGAATTATTATGACACTGTCTGCTTGTTGTACGCTGCTAACTTTGTCCAGACTACTACTAGCCTACTAGGATAGCTGAAATTAAATCTGCTATTGTGGATTTCAAATGGATCTTATGCCTAGCATGAAGTGACTAATCTTTGAACACGACTTGATCATTAGCATACACTTCTCTAATCAAAATGAATCCATTGTAATTTCCCACTTATGTTGGTGAATGTTTTCATGCATGCATTAATGAATGATTTTCGATCTCACCCAGGACCTGCTCTACATTTTAAATTTTAATTAATCATATTTTTGCCCTATATGTTAAGCTAATCAGACTTGCTTATTTACTCTATATTTATTAGTCATTTTTACATTCTTCCGGAGATTGAAATTGTCCAGTTTGACTATATGGCTTATTGTTAAACCACCCCATCAAAACTCTCTTGGTACTCTTCCATCACGTTATGAAAGTGGGCTAGTGAAATATGACAAACATATCCATGAAGCACACAAGTGCAAGTGGATAGACGAGATATAGCTAATGGCAAAATGTAAGTGAGAAAAAGCAGGAGTAAACACAAAGCACGATAATATTTCTACTTCAATCCAGGACCTTCCTCAAGATCCTAGAACTTCTGGAGGTCAAAGAAAAGTATCTGTAGCTGTATCCAACTCTTCCTTGGCGTGCTTGATATTTTTACAGGTTGTAGTTCATCTTGACAGTAAAAAGTATTTTATGTACAATGTTATTGGTGATGTCTGCTTAAAATAGAGCCAAAATTATGTTCAGTTCTGAACAACTCAACTACTGCTCACTGCTCACTGCTAAAAGGGTGTTGAAGCAGATTCTACTTGGTTGAGACTTAAATTACTCTCAAGAAATTTGTTTAGGTCAAGTTGCTCGATATTTGCTATTGATCGCTACTTCAACATACGGTTGATATACACATTGAAACTATATTCAGAGAAAGGAAGGAGCTACTCACATGTTCAAATAGGTTATTAAAATACCAAACCTAATGAAATTGGTCACATGTAGGTGATGTGTTATAAACATGGTAGGTGATCCGGGACTCTTGGGACAATGTGAGGCCTTTGGTGAATTTATATGGCAACTGGGAGAGTGTGAAGGTTGCAATTATTTGTAATCTTGCAAGAAATTATATATTAATTTCCATGAATGACCAAAAGTAGGTCAATGTGACTCAAGAATACATCCAATTACAATAGAAAGTGCTAGGGTAAAAGGACCCTAGTATCAACGACTAACTAAATAAAAGAAGAATAATAACACTGAAAATTAATGGTGGCTAAACTTAATGTGGTAAAGCCCCAAACCAAGTGGTTAGGATACCAATACGAATAGCCATGTGGGGGGAGCAAGAATCCCCAAAAAGAAAGGGCTGTCGAAATTTGGAAATACTAGATGGTAGTCCGTCAAATATCTATAACTGTGATAGAGGAATCATGTGTGTCATCATTTTCCACTTTGTGAAAGGGTCAATGCAAGTCTTATAATGCTCATCAAGGAGTGTCCGAGGTTGAGGAAGTCTTGTTGGGTATTCCTAGGAGGAAGCAAAGCAACCCTCCCTAGAATCCCTCCTAACATCCAAGGATGAGTAAAGTCTCATGGAAACAAAAAAACTCGTAATGTGTGCTTCTCCCCGTGGCATGTTGAGTAGGGGTGGATCCTTGTCATTGAAAGCTAGTTTTCTAGGGCACATTAATAGTAATGTTGTGTAGAGGGGAGTTCCACCTCACTGACCTACCTCCTCAGTGTGTGAAGCAACAATTTCCGAAGGGCGCTTAAGGTCGCCAACCTCTATGATGGGCTGAAGGAAAGAGATGATTAGCCTAGGGCCCCCTTGAAAGGACTTGCATCGAAGGGTGACAACCCCCTGAAGAAGTTTTGTAACTTTGTTTGTTTTCTCCCATTTGATGGTATATTATATTGTTCCTTTTATGTTTATTTTTGCACTTATTAATTGCCACTCTCGAGAAAAACTTACATGGCACCAAAGTAAATATTGATCATGTGAAACTACTGAGGAGCACATTTGCAGAACTCAGAAAGATTACCAGTTTAGTATTGGTGTTATGTAGAGAAAGTTGCTTGTGTATAGTAGAATAGACTGAATTTTTCTTAAGTGGAATATGCCAAAGGAAAACAGATTGAATGCTATTGTAGAGGCATGTAGCCTAGGGAAGCAATATCTGGAATGGAAGATTTAGGATCCACTTGATACTAGTCTAGTTCGATGTCCTTTCTTGAGAAAAGATTTTTGCCTAAGTTTTAACCTTAATTTCTATAATAAACTAAAATGAACTTATATCAGGTGGAATGCTAGTTATTCTTTAAAATTTTAATCTCTTATTTAAAGGGAGTTATGCTTAGGTTCTAGAAGGACCATGTAGTGAAGTGGTCATGCAGTGAACAGGAATGTTACTAAAATAACTGAATATTTGGAGTGTTTTGTCAATTGATGAATTTGTGATCAGGTGATCTTTCTTTTGGAAGAAACAGAAAAGGTTAGGATTTTGAAAAATTAGGAAAAAAACACGATTATCGAAAAATTGAGGAGCATGTCTCTTTGAAGAAACAGGAAATTTTGCTATTTTTAGAAAAATTGGGTTTGTTACAGAAAAGTTCTCATTTTTTTAAGATTCTCAAATTCATAAATTTTTAGGCAATTGCCAATCTTTTTGCGATTATTCATGATTTTTTCCCATTTTCCAAAATTTTGGAGTCTTTACAATTTTTGGTTGCTTGCGACACTATAGGATAGTGTAAAGGTGCTTTTGGGTCATGGACAATAATATAAGGTGTTTGTTGGAGGTGTCTAAAAAGGTATTGCACTTGTCACATGATTCATTCTATATGAAACCAAAAAAATGCTTAAGAACTTATCCATACATCATATGAGTTGAGTTGCTACAAAGAAAAAAAAACAGCGTATTTGCAGGTTTAGCACCAATCATATAATTCTAGGTAGTTAAAAAGCAAAGGTGTTTATATTCTAGTTAGCCACAGGTTAGAACTGATTCAGTGTTGAAGTTTGTTGCATTTGGAATTTTCGTGGATTGTAGAAGGCCTTCACTTAGACATGCAATGATCTCTGGTGAGCCAGTGACTCCTTCCTGAACTATGTGTACATCAAATTTGTTCGTGTCAGAGGCATGGTCTTGGGGTAAAGGCTGTGCAGAATAAATCAAATGCATGCAAAATGTTTAGTCTGAAATTACAATATCCTACAAGACGTACATAATTTGTGAACTTAGTGCAAGTGGGCATCTCCCATTGTCATTGGGCTCTAAAAGAGATTGCACGGACTCACATCCGTGTCGAATTCTTAAGTCTAAAAAATTATGATTAAAGGTCTCATTTCCTATCCTATACATTTATTACATTAATGGTGTTTCTAGGTACAACTAGATCAGCCTCATGGAAGAAGGTAAGTCAAAGGCAACATTCATGGTAGAAAATGGCATTTATGATCCTATAACAAGATGTCATTTTAATGGTGTAATGTACTAGCTACTTTTCAAAGGATCATATTGTAAGCCTTCAACAACATCATGACATAGTTTCAAAGTCAGTCTAGATGATTTGTCCATTTACAGCCATGCAAACATACATCTAACCGTCTTAGAAAAATGCATCAACTTGTGTTTATTGACCGAGTTATCACCAAGTCCAAAGAAATGTTTTTTCATGGTTATTGATTGTAAGTTCTGGTCTTGGTGGCAACTCTATCCTATGGTTGACACAATGCCAAACTCAACTTTATGGTTGAATCCAATACCAGGGCCAATCTCCTACTTAGCATCAGCCTACATGGTCTTGTTTCCTTTTTGCAACAACATTTTTGATTGCACCCGATGGTGCAAATGCTATATGTCCTTCCACAACACCCTACCACCTTGACATCTTAATTAGGGAGGAGTGCCCTTCATTTGAGAGTAAAATAACAAAAACTATTTAAATATTTGAAGTCCAAATTGATAAGCATGGCTTTTTTGGCCTTTCTTAAATGGAAGAATGAGTTCCATGTACATGTTGATGCTTCAAAGCCAAGTTGCAGATATATGTTTCGGATATGGGTATGGATATGAGGAATCCGATACATGGATACGGTGATTTTTGTCCATGATACAACTTCCAATACGATGTACAACATATATATATATATATATATATATATATAAATTTGTAATATGATACTATACGCACCCAAAATTGCATGTGCTACATTGTCGGAAAATGGTTACAAAAGTCCCCAATGATGATTTAGTTCCTTTCAAGAAGGCGTTCGAGCTCCAATTCCCATTCGCAGTGTATATTTGTTGCCTAGACATCTTTACTTAGCCTTCCCGCGCTTTCTTCCGGCTTCCCGCTCTTTCTACGCATGTTTTGGCCTTTAGATCTAGAAAGAAATATGAAACAAAATGCACCGTTGACACAAAGTTCTCCGAAAATCTGCCTCCTCTCTATTCTTGACTTTCGAAAGCTATCAAGGGTTTCGAGATCAAAGTCCTGGAATACAAGAATGCTGATTACCAATTCCGATCCTTTAACCCGTAGGTTTTTCCTCTATTTATAGTGTCTAAAAGGAAATTACAAATAAGAAGGTTTAAATGAATTCCCACATGCGGAAGCTATGAAAAGGGAAACAACTGGCAATCTTCCTCCTAGAATTCCTCTTTGCATGACATGCATGATTTATAACTGAAAAATAGAACCTTCTATTTTGCATGTCTGCCACCTATTTCCAAGTAATTGACTTCTTCAAGTAACGACTTTTAAACCAATCACTTAAGTTTTATAATTTAATTGATTGCTCAATTACTTTGTCGGAGAAAATAAAAGAAAGAGGAAAAGAAATAAGAAGAAAGTTGCAACCCTCCCAGTCTTGTTCTTCTTCCATATTTTGCATGCGGTTGACTCTTTTTCCTTTGATTCTCACCAAACTGATCTGGAAGCTATGCATGACTGTGATTTGCTTGCAGGTATTGCCTTTGACCTGTCTTCCCTTCTATCCTTGAAGCTTTTGCAATTCTTCTTCAGTACATGCACCAGTGCAATGTTTGCCGTAAATAATTCAGAAAAAACTCATCATTTTTATTTTTTAATTGCATATGAGCAATTTTAAATTCTAAAAAGCACTCTAGGTGAATGCAAATACAAGTAAATTCAATGAAGGCTTCAACTAGAAGATTGGGAGCACATGCACAAGATCCTAGAAGGAATTTTCCATGCACTGACTTCTACACGAGCTGCGTTAGAAACAAGAGGATGAATTTTTGTCGGAAGCCTTTGCAATTATGAGATTTGGATCTATCAATTAAATCGGTGATAGGTTCAGGGCCTATGTTTGTATCATTGACTTCAGCAAATCTGAAGCTATGCATGATTTTGCTGATCTTTCTCTTTCATCATGTTTCAACATGGCTGGAACAATCTTTGTCTGAGCTCTTTTTCTTTTGATTTTGCCGGAATTCCTTACAATTGGATTCATTTGTGCAGATCTGGCAACTTCTTCAGATTCAGAAGATATATTCAAGGTACCTGATATTGATTTGAGCACCTGTGATGAATACCTGCAATTTTATTCAGACAAAGATGGAGTCCATGGCACGACCACTTGATTTTTATCACCAAAATATGCATATAAAGCCTGCTGCCCTAAAATTTGAGGTTTTGCTTGCATGCAAAGCAAGAAAAATATTATTTAATTCACCCGGCACATATACCAACATGCAGATGCTCAGAATGACCAAAATCAGGCTATTCCAACCATAGGTGCCAAAACTGGAAGCTTCCCGGAAAGTGGAAAATAAACTTTAATGCAAAATCCTCCTTTTGGCGCCAAAACCTGTTTGGGCTGCAATCCTCATCAAAAAGAATTAATCTGTCTCTCCCTTATGGCGTCCCATGCTTATATAACCTCCAACATGCTATTTTTAATAATTGTCTCTTCCTATTTCTAACAATTTAATTAATTAATAACCATGTTTATTCATCCAATTTGGGTGCCCAAGTCTGCATGCTGTTGGTTGCTTTTTAAATAATTTATTTTATTTATTTTTAGCATGCATCCTTGACTTCTCCTTAGCTCTTCCACTTGCATTGACTTTCCTTCTATTTATGGCGCCAAAATTGGGTGAATAAACCATTAATAAATATTATTAAATGCATTGTTATTCACCCAAGGTGGGTCACACTTTTTGGCAAGAGGAATTGCTAAAAATAAGAAGTCAATTTGATGGGAATTTCCACCCTGCACCGCAGCTCCAAAAATCCCTTCTTCCACTTAAGTTATTTGACTTTCATAATGGAAATTTTTACCTTGCAAGGCAGGTGCACGAAATCCCCGCCGCTCGCCACTTTGTCCAAATTTCTGCGAGCAAATTAAAACATCTCCCAAAAAGTGCGACTTGTATTAAAAATAACTTCCTTTGATAAAGTGCAACTTAACTTGCGTATGGGTGAATAAACCTCTTTGGTGGGAAAAGTTAGCTCTTAGCCAGCATGAAAAATTCCCATCGGTGCTTTAAGTGATTTTTCTTTATTTTATAATGGAATTTTTACCCTACAAGGCAGGTAAGAAATTCCCGCCTGCCTGCCGCTTCTAATATTCCCATTGCAGCTTAAGTGACTTTGACTTCATGGGAAAAAGTACCCTGCAAGGTAGGTAAGAAATTCTCGCCTGCCTGCCACTACCAATATTCCCATTGCAGCTTAAACCCATTCATTCCAAAAAGTGCGACTTGCCTAGGAGAGGCTTTTTGTGCTTGACTTCATCTTTTTTGGTCAAAAGTTTACTTTCTGAGGCTGATTCCTTCTAGTGCAACGGCCGTAAATGATCTCCAGATGCTCCAGGAAAATAAACAGACTATACAAGACAACGGACCCAGGGGAATTAAATAGAAAGACCACGGGAAAACCAGAGAAAAATGCAAAAGAAATAAATAAAAACGAAAACGTTGCTAGAAGTCACAGACAAAGCTCTGAATTCATTCTTGGTGAAAATCCTATTGAAATGTGTGGATACTTGGCATGCAAAACTTCAACAGGATTCAACCGAGCACAATTTACTTCAAACGAGGCTTTATTTATTTAATAAATAATTAAATAAAAATTCCATGCAGACATACAATACCCTATGTAAAAAAATTCGTACTTTTAAAATAATGGGTTGTTTTGTGTTTTTATTGCCAGAAAGTGTCTGTTTTGTGTCAGGATATTCCCAGAGATACATATTAGCCAATTTCGCCAAATACCCAGATGCCTAAAATCGTTATATTTTGCTCGTTGGGGTTTGCCTGCAGGAAATTTTTATTTAATTATTTTGAGCCTCGTTTGAGGCAAATTGTGCTCTGGTTTAACCCTATTGTGGTCTTACATGTCAATATTCCCATATACCAGTAGGGTTTTAACCAGGAATGAATCTTGGGCTTTATCTGTGACTTCTGGCAACGTTTTGCGTTTTTGGTGTTTTCTCGTTTTGTTTTCTGTGAAATTTCTCTAGGTCAATTCCTTTGCCGTTTAGTCTGTTTTCTTGCCTGGAGTATCTGGAGATCATCTATGGACATTATGCCAGAAGGAATTTGCCACAGGAGGTTTGGTTCTCTCTAAAAAGACGAAGTCGTGCACAAAAACCTCTTAGGGCGGGGTCGCATTTTTGGGAAAGAAGGTTTTAAGCTACTGATGGATTTTGGTAGCGCGAGGCGGTGGGAATTTTGTACACTGCTGGCGAGTACTTTTTCCCATGGAAGCAAAGCCACTTAAGTCATAATGGGAAAATTAGAGGCAGCAGGCAGGCGAGAATTTCTTACTTGCCTTGCAGGGTGAAAATTCCCATTGTGAAATAAAAGAAAATCACTTAAGGCATTGATGGGAATTTCTTACCCCTTGAGGTAAAAATCCCATTATGAAAGTCAAACAGTTTAAGTGAATCATGGGATTTTTGGAGCTGCGGTGCAGGGTGAATAATCCCATTGGAAATTGACTTTTAAAAATAGAAATTGGCTATGTCAAAAAGTGCGACCCCTTTTGGAATAGAAGACAACTTTAATTGCATTTATTAATTAATTCTATTTCCAAATTGGCGCCCAAGCATGAGGAAAAGTCAACAAGGAGAAGAGGATAAAAGAAATTAGAAATAGAATTCTAAAATTAAATAAATTTAATTTATTTAATGCAGCCCCCTCTCATGCAAAAAGTGCGACCCATATCTAGAGGAGAAATAATACTTTTTAAAGTATTTATTGATGGAATTAATTCCTATTTTTGGTGCATAAGGTCAAAGCACACTGTGAAGTCAAAGTGGACTGGAAGTAGAAAGCTAAAATTAAATAAATTTAATTTATTTAATGGCAGCCATGAGCATGCACAAAATAGGCGCCCAAATTGAAGAGAAAAACATGTTTATTAATTAATTAATTGCCAGGAATAAGAGATGCAATTATTAATTATAGAATGGTGAAGGTTATATAAGAATGGGCTGCCATAATGATGAATTAATTAATTCTTTAGCAAAGAAGTGCAGCCCAGACAATTTTGGCGCCCAATTAAGGAGGAATTTTGCTCGAGAAGGTGTTTTCACTTTGCCGGAAAGCTTCAAAGTTTGGCACCTAGGTTTGAAGGAGCTTGATTTAAGTCTGATTAATTGTCTGCATAGTGGTACAGGTGCTCAGGTGAAGTTGACAAAATTCATGCTTGCTTTGCATGCAAACAAAACCTCAAATTTTGGGGCAGCAGAGCTTGATATATGCAGATTTTTATGATTAAAATCAAGTGTTCATGTTCGATTGCCATCTTTGTCTGAATTAATTGCAGGTATTCATTACAGTGTCTTATATAAGAGAAAGGGAGCTTAAATCAATGTCGATACATTGAACATATCCTCCGAATCGAAGAAATCTCCGATCTGCTGCACGGTTGTAAAGAATTCCGGCCGAATAAAGAGAAAAAAAATTGCTCAGACAAAGACAGATACGGCCATGGCAAAACGGGATGAAAAAGAAAGCTCAACAGAGTCATGCATTACTTCCAGGTTTGCTGACATTGGAGATACAAATCTAGGTCCAGAACCTCTTTTCGAATTGATTGACAGATCCAGAGCTGGAAAGACTTCTCTCATGCGTGCAGTCAAAAGCAGTGGAATCATTCGAGCTTCAGCATTCCCATCCACAGCTCAGTTGCCAGAATTCGTCATGGAGTGTGCTAGGTCTTACCACCCACTATCTAGATCAGTCCGAGATGCTGCGGGGAAGACAATAATCCGGTTGGATGCACAGTTCATCAATTATTGTCTGAAGATTCCAACACGACAGGTGGTGACTACTATTAGCATACTTGGATGCGGCAACAGATGGGAAAAGCATAAAGTTGACTGTGTGGGCATAATGAACAGCAGATACATGAAGAAGCCCAGATCTCCATCCAAGTTCCCGAGAACTCTTCCACGATCCAATCTGGTACAAGAGGTGGATGACATTACCAAATTGTTATGCAGGATAAATGGTGAAGCTAACGCTCACAACTTCCGCTCATGGATGTATGCCTTCATCAGGACCATTGAAATCAACAAAGCAGATTCAATAATCAATTGGTCGGAAATCATTAGTGACAACATCGGTGAGCAGCTCCGGAATGTGAGGCGTACTTACAACTTCAAAATGACTTCGTATTTGGTATATGCAGCAGCTTCACAGGGTGTCTTCTCCAAGCTGGATAGATGTGGTGTGCTTTCCAAGGATCCTATTTTTGAGTGTTATCCACAGCTTATTGTGCCCACATGCAATAAAGATTACAAGGTGGTCAACGATGGATTCTTCTACGGATTCATTTGCAGGCTAAACGGCGATCTAAAGGCCAACAGGGTAAGCAAGGAAGCTTGGGAAGTTGTGTCCAAGATTGGCAGTATCTTCATCCAGTTTGCGGACTTTACATACCTCAGGGTCACCGGCTTTTCAGGAGAACCAGTCAAGTTGCCTAGATATCCAGTGATAGATTGGTCATCATGGAGTTGAGCAGACAACTCGTGGAGATGCATGACCTACAGTCGAAACGACACAAGTCTACAGCTTCTTCCCGATCACAGTGGGCTATTACAGCTGCCAGAGTATTCATAAAGCCCGAGGAATTGAAGCGGAGATGTTCTCTGAGTACGAGCAAGAGTTCTTCCCAGCATGGCTGAACTTTGATCCATTTGGAGTGGCAAGGAAGACAATCTCCCAGGAGTACGCGCATGTGCCTTCATTGGAAGATTTCTAGATGAAGTGCAGAAGCGAGTACGAAGTTAGAAAGAAAGATTTCAACAAGTTATCGCGGCAAGTGTTTGACTTTGGATTAGCACGGATACCTGCGGATCTTAAAGATGATGGGCTGTGTTACTTGATGCATACCATCGGATGGGAGGAGATAGAGTTGTACTTCAAGAGAGCATAGGTGGCTGCCATACGATCGAGGAAAGGTCTGCTGCCATTCTGGTCAATACTTCAAATTGGTTGCTGACAAAGGGATATTGCCTTGATGAAGCATTGATGAATCAGATCACAGGCAACTTCGGCACAGGAGATTCCCTCAAAAGGAAGCACGAAGGAGAAAGCAGCAGAAGGCCTGAAAAGATTAAAGTGCACAGAAGGTCTCATTCAAAGGAAAGGATCACTTCTACGGCTATGGTGTTAGTTCCGACTTCTCCAACATCAAGTACTTCACCGACTGTTGCACCTCAGCAAGATATTGCCATTCCTCCGTTGAATCCGACAACATTCGTCTTTTCTCCTCAGCCACTCCGTTCAGCACCTCTTCCTGAAGAAACGTTGAAGTTGCAGATGGCAGAATTTGAAAGAGCTTTGTCTTTGGACAATTCAGAGGATGGCAGCCACAACACTGTAGCAGTTTCAGATGGAGAGGAATCAGAGCGCGAGATAGTGGTACACTCGGCAACTTCTCATTCTCCGAGAAGTAATTTCTCAGAATGGTTGGCTTCGCAGTTGGTTCCAGAGGCTAGAGAGGAGATCAACTTGGAGGAACATGACTTGCAGTTGCTCCTGAGTTTGGGCGGAAAAGACAGAAAACCTAAAGTTGCTAAGGTAACTTCAAGGTTGATCATTGAGGAGTCGGGGCAGAAGTTCGCTGAGATGTCAGTTCCAGCAGAAGGGAAGAAGAAGGATGAGCTCACGGCAGAAGATATAACAGTGACCAGAGTACCCATAGGTCAAGCCACCACAGAAGGATTGAAGCGAACACGCAGACATTGATAGATGCTTTATTCCTTAGGCTTGACAAAGAAAAGGCGGAGAAAGTTGAACTTCAGAAGCAGGTATCTCAGTTGTGCGAGATTATTGCCAAGGTTGCCAAATCTTCCACTCAGCCAATTTCAACACAAAAGCAGGTGAGTGATCATCTGATGCAGGAAGTGGAAGATGCAAGTAACCAGGTTAAAGCTATCGATGAATGGAAAAGTCTAATCATTCGCCAAGCTTTTGTATAACTCGGAGAGGTGTCAGCCCGCCTAAAGGTTATGAAAGATGCATCGGTTCAGCTGAATCAACTGGTGACGAGCACGATAGATATGAACACAATTGCTGAGAGTAACCTAAGTACTTTGGTCGAAATAAATAAGCTGCCGAGAGGTGTTGATTGCGGAACAAATTGTGCCCGATGGATCAGTTGAGAAGGGGAAACAACTTGAGTTTGCAGTATCTTTCCATTTGGAGATCTTGCAGAATTATGCTGAAAAGGATGCAGGCACTTGAGAGTATGGCATCATCTTTACTAGACAATGTCATTGCTTTCACTAATGAGGAAGTGGTCGGGAATGTTTCTTCATACACAAGGACCATTCCTAGCAAAGTGCCTGATTCCTTGGAGGGATCTCTTCTGATGGTGCAAGGAGAATTGATGGAGCTGTTAGGCCTTTCACGATGGATTCCATCAATAAGTTGGTGACGCTGTAGTCGGATATTGAGAAGTTCGGGCCTAGCTTGGAGGATGTGGAAGCATGCATCAGGGTATTGAATGAAGGCTTGCTGCAATTCAGGACAGAAAAGGAAGTTGTGGCTAAGACAGATGGGAAGTTGTTGAATTACATGTTCGACAAGTATATTCAGTATCAAAACAAAAAAGATGTAGATGTTACAATTGGTGAATCTTTCTTCTTCTACTCTTTCTTCTTCTATTTTCACGTTCCCGGATATAATTGTAAAACTTTAAAGTTATTGGTTTTGAAACCATTACTTTAAGTTATGTGGAACGATTCTATAAGTTAAGTGACAAATGTGTATAAGTTTGACTATGGATCCGGATGCATGTCACTTGAAGAGGAATTAGAGGAAGATGATTGCCAGATGTTATCTTTACTTCTTGTTTATGTTCTAGTTCAGTTGAGTTTCCCATTTGTATTTTCCCTTCTACATTCTATAAGTAGAGGAAGAACCTTCGGGTTAATGATCGAATTTGTAAGCAACATTCTTGTGTTCCAGACTTTGTGTTGAAACCCTGATAGCTATTTGAAGCAAAGGAATAGAAAGGAGTAGATTTCTGGAGAACTTTGTGTCACGGTGCATTTTGTTTCTAACTTTTTGTCTTAGATCTACTTATAAACTTTGTGTTATTTTAGATCTAGATCTGAAAGCTGCCTTTGCTTATAATTTTGTGTGTTAATATCTATTGGTTCCGTCTATGTGCATGCAATCAACTCTGTAATCTATTGATTGGGTTGCACATCTTCCCTCTTTCTTTCCTGTTTTTTATTTTCCTTCTTCATTAGATATTTCCTTTCTTTAATAGCTTGCTTACTTTGCAACAAAACTATACAGCTATGGTTCATGAGTTGCATGGTTAAAGTAAAACCCCCATATAGATACTAGCATATTTTATTGACAAATCTCACACGGGAGCCTCACCAGTAAATGAGGGAGATTTATCTCATGACTACCTAGGTTTTCAGCTAATCTCTTGAAGATCGAGTGTTTCTCATTCAACTCTCAACTTGGCTGAACATCCATTCACCCGATCTGTGAAGGCACAAGGAAGGACCGATCATTTCTTCAGATTGCAGGAGCAATTCAATTTCAATCATCCTCAAGTTAGAAGCCGCAGATCTAGTCTCTCACCAGAAGGAAAGTACGCACTCATCCAGATCTGGATCATCTTTAGCATAATCCAAATGCAATGGCTGGAATTATTCACCAAGTCTACACAAGGAGAAGATGTGCCTCACTCATCATGCAGAACCAGAATCAAAATTAGAACCAGATAGTACTTGTCCCATGGGGAGCAGCTTTTGGGCCACTGAACTTGACTCCACCTATGCATGATCTGCCTAAAGGATCTGGTGTCCCAGCATTTCACCAAAATCTGGGACCACCCTATTTAAAAACAAATTCGTACTTTTAAAATAATGGGTCGTTTTGTGTTTTTATTGCCAAAAAGTTCTGTAATGTGTCAAGATATTCCCAAGGCGCCAGTATAAGCCATTTTCGACAAATACCTAGATGCCCAAAATTGTTATATTTTGTCACTGGGGTTTGTCTCATGGGAAATTTGTATTTAATTATTTTAAGCCCTGTTTGAGGCTATTTGTGCTCCGGTTTATCCTCACTAGATCGTACATATCATTATTCTCTTATACCAAGTAGGGTTTTAACCAAGAATGAATCCTAGGCTTTGTTTGTGACTTCTGGCAACGTTTTATGTTTTTGTGTTTTCCCGCTTTCGTTTCTCGTGAAATTTCTATGGATCAATTCTTTTGCTGGTTTGGCCTGATTCTTGGCCCGAGTATCCGGAGATCACCTATTCACGTGCGCAAGGAATTCGCCATCGGAGGTCCGGGTTCTCTCGTAAAAAGACGAAGTCGTGCACCAAAAAAAGTTTCTTCCGGCTAGCTGCATTTTTGGAAAAAGGGTTTGAAGCGAATCATGGGATTTTTGGAAGCAACAGGCAGGTGGGAATTTTGTACCTTCCTAGCAAGGTACTTTTTCCCATGAAAGCAACGCCACTTAAGTCACAATGGGAAAATTAGAGACAACAGGCAGGCGGGAATTTCTTACCTGCCTTGCAGGTAAAAATCCCATTATGAAATAAAAGAAAAATCACTTAAGGCATTGATGGGATTTTATTGCCTGCCTTGCAGGGTAAATAATCCCATTATGAAAGTCAAACAGCTTAAGTGAATCATGGGATTTTCGGAGCTGCCTTGCAGGGTAAATAATCCCATTGTCAATTGACTTTTAAAAATAGAAATTCCTCATGTCAAAAAGTGCGCCCCATTTGGGAGAGAAATAATACTTTTAAAGTATTAATTGATTTAATTAATTCCTATTTTTAGTGGCTAAGGTCAAAGCATACTGTGAGGCTTGAGTTAACTGGAAGTAGAGAGCTAAAATTAAATAAATTTAATTTATTTAATGGCAGCCATAAACATGCACAAAATAGGCGCCCCATTTGAAGAGTAAAGCTTATTTAATAATTAATTAATTGCCAAGAATAGGAAAGGCATTAATTAATTATAGAATTATGAGGATTATATAAGCAGGGGCTGCCATAAGGGTGAATTAATTAATTCAAAAGCAGAGAAGTGCAGCCTAGACAAAAAGTGCGCCCCATTTGAAGAGGAATTTTGCTCAGAAGAAGGTTTAATTAATGCTGGAAGCTTCCAAATTTGGTGCCTAGGTTTGAAGGAGCTTGATTTGTGTCTGAATAATTGTCTGCATAGTGGTACAGGTGCTCAGGTGAAGTTGGTAAAATTCATGCTTGCTTTGCATGCAAATAAAACATCAAATTTTGGGGCAGCAGGCTTGATATATGCAGATTTTTATGATTAAAATTCACTTTATTCATGTTCCAGTTTGCCATCTTTATCTCAATTAATTGCGTAGAATTCATCACAGTGCTTTTATAAGAGAAAGGAGCTTAAATCAATGTCCAATACATTGAACATATCCTCCGAATCTGAAGAAATATCCAGATCTGCACCGGTTGTGAAGAATTTCGGCCGAATAAAGAGAAAAAGAATTGTTCAGACAAAGACAGATTCAGCCATGGCAAAGCGGGATGAAAAAGAAAGCACAACAGAGTCATGCATCACTTATAAATTTGCCGACACCGAGACAGATTCGAGATCCGATCCGAGATCACATAATCGCAAAAGCTTCCAGCACAAATTCATCCTCTTGTTTCTAACGCAACCGTGTATAAGTCGGTGCGTGGAAAATTCCTTCCAGGATATTGTGCATGTGCTCCCAATCTTTCGGAATTGAAGCCTTCATTGAATTTGCATTCACCCGAGTGCTTTCGCAATTTTTAATTGCTCATATGCAATTAAAAATAAAAATGATGAGTTATTTACTTTAAACATTGCATACCGATGCATGTACTTTGTAGAAGAATTGCAAAGCTTCAAGGATAAGAAGGAAGACATGTCAAAGGCAATACCCAAAGCAAATCACATTCACTTACTTCCAGATCCAAATCGGCTTCCGAGATCCAAATGCTTCCAGATCCAATTTGGTGAGAATCAAAGGCAAAAGAATCAGCTGCATGCAGAATATGAAAAAGGACAAGACTGCAACTTTCCTCTTCCTTCTTCTTTCCTCCGACAAAGTAATTGAGCGATCAATTAAATTATAAAACTTAAGTGATTGGTTTAAAAGCCATTACTTGAAGAAGTCAACTACTTGGAAATAGGTGGCAGACGTGCAAAATAGAAGGTTCTATCTTCAGTTGCAAATCATGCATGTCATGCAAAGAGGAATTCCAGGAGGGAGATTGCCAGTTGTTTCCTTTCCGACTTCCACATGTGCCAGTTCAACTAAAAGCTTCCTATTTGTAATTTCCCCTCTACATGCTATAAGTAAAGGAAGAACCTACGGGTTAAGAGATCAGAATTTGTAAGCAGCATTCTTCCTGCTTCCAGACTTTGTCTTTGAAACCCCTGAGAGCCACTTGACGCAAAGGAATATAAAGGAGCAGATTTCCGGAGAACTTTGTGTCACGGTGCATTTTGTTCCTAGCTTTCTATCTTTAGATCTTCTAATAAACTGTGTTATTTTAGATCTAGATCTAGAGTTGCCTTTGCTTATAATTATGTGTGTTGATATCTATTGGTTTCTTCTATGTGCATGCAATCAACTCTGTTATCTATTGATTGGGATGCACATCTTCCCTATTTCTTCCCTGTGTTTATATAATTCCCTTCTTTAAATATTTCCTTTCTTAAACAACTGCTTACTTGCTACAGAACTATACAACTATGGTTCATGAGCTGAATAGTTAAAGTAAAACCCCATATAGATACTAGCATATTTTATGAACAAATCGACACGGGAGCCTCACCGGTAAATGAGGGAGATTTATCTCATGACCGCCTAGGTTTTCAACAATGCAAAATCTAGCCAACAGATCCGAAAAAAAATTCTGAAATTCTTTGGAGATGGAAAGCAAAATCTGGATGATCATTTGACAACATTCTTCATATTTTGTGGTGTGCTTGTTGTGGAGCATGAAGATGTCTCGGTCAGACTCTTCATTGAGACTCTACACAACTCGGTTGGCGAATGGTTCTATCGGCTAGCTCCACGACACCATAACCAATCAGCACCACTTATGCGTGAGCAATTTCTCAAAAAGATTCAAGCCTGCAGAAGACTCTAGCACATTGATTTCTCAACTGACGCAATTAAAGAAGGAGCCAAGTGAGAACGTGCAGGACTTTATTGCAAGGTTCCAAAGGATTTTATATAAAATCCTCACTTCTGCCGCATTGAGCAATGAAAATCAAAAGACGTTTTTATAAATGCTCTGTTGCCCAAAGTTGGATATTAGCCGAAAGGACAAGACCATGAATCTACTAGAAGCACAAAACACCGCCGTGGAGGTTGAAGATGACTTGATCATGGTTGGAAAAATCAAACAATCATCCCACAAAGGTGATAGAGCTTCTTCAAGTACTTCGATCCTTTCACGCAAAGGTTTGCTAATGATATGCTGCAAATCAAGAAACAAATATCTCAAGCGAAATGCACCCCCTTCAAGAATAGCTCCTACCCGGACCTTTAATGGTTAGAATCAAATCGAAATAGACTTGTTCTTGCACCACAACAAGTTGGCAATCAAGCTGCTCCAAGGAATTACTTGAAACTAATAAAGAAAATCTAGGCATTGATGAATCATTTGATGATGAGGACTTTGTAGATCCCGCTAATGACTCCAACATTGGTTACCTGGACTACGAATCTGACGAGGGCTATTATGAATCTTTTGAAGATTCTGATGGTCACACATTTGTTGTGTTCACAAGGTCCCAAACAAACCAAAATGCCAAAGCATCCACAAGCGGCCAAAGAAGAGAAAGAGAAGATCGTGGGCCGGATGTTACTATCTTAAAAAGAGGTAGTACACTACCTTCTTCATTAGCTCTCAAAGATAAGCATGCAAATTCTTTCAATTCGCAGCAGAGGGCCAACGCACATCCGGCTGAAGTAAGTAAGCTTTCAAATTATTGATCACATTAAAAAGACCAAGGTCCAAATGTCGGATGCTGAGTATTTAAGGGCATTTCCCGATCAGCTAAATAGATTGGTCAAGTATGTGCAAAGTAATGGTCCCAACCCTCTAACAAATAATGTCTCATGGGGTATCTTGTCAAGCCCGAAGATTACTCCTTCAAATAATGCGGATGCAAGTTCTTCTCCTTCTACTTCTTCTCCTGCTACATCAGAACGGATCGAGCCATTCTATGTATCATTGCTTATTAATGGATACAAATTGAGCAATTGTATTTTGGACTCTGGAGCTTCAACGCGTCATGCCCGCCAAAGTTGCTTTGATGCCTTGGGTCTCACATTGACAAAAACCATTGGAAGATGCTATTCAATGGAAAGGCAAGTACCACTGGTTGGGCAAATCAAAGATGCATAGGCAGCACTTGCTTCTTTCCCAGACAAGAGATTAAAAATGACTATCCTTGTAGCAGACATCCCAAAGTGTCTTACGGCATGCTTGAGTAGAAATTTCTATAAAGCGCCGGGTGGGGAAGTCAAGATGGATTGGTCTTGTGCGCACATACCAATCAAAGGAGTTAATCAAAAGTTAGAACTCGAGAAGATATCCAAGTACACAGATCGAAGTCCGAGGATCCGAGATCTCGATCTTGTTTCAAGAATCTTATCACGAGAGTCTATTATCTAGAAATGGATAAAGAAGAAATCCAACCCATGATTCAAGAACCACATCAACTCGATAATAAGGTTTGGTCTTTAGAATTTGATGGAAGTCATTCTGTTCATTTGGATCGTGCGAGCGTTGTTCTTGTTTCTCCGGAGGGAAAGGTGCATCCATATTCCTTCAAATTAATGTTCGAAAAATACTAACAACACGGCAGAGTATGAAGCACTGTTGTTAGGTATGGAGTAGGAAAGGACAATGGGAATCAAGCTCTTACATGCAAAGGGGGATGTTGAGCTGATTGTTAAGCAGATAAGAGGTCTCTACCAAGTAAAAAGGACAAACTTCGGCATTATAGAGATCGAGTCTACTCTGCTATCCTAGATTTTTCAGCTTTCTCGGTATCTTACATTTCGAGAGAACAAAATTCTAGAGCTGATTCACTTGCAGTGACTGCAGCTTTGTTAAATCCAGATCAGCCTCCCACATTTTTTAGACAGGGAGATTACAAAGTTGAGATGGTCTTCCGCCCAAAGGTTCCTGATAACGTCCAACAATGGCAAGTTTTTAACGATGACAAGCAGATTGCTTGCATTTCTCCAACAAAAGGACAACTTCGAAGAGATCTACTATGAGGGAAGCAACTCACCTCCGAGACAAACTACTGTGGGAGAAATGGATGCAGATGTCTCAGGAAGTCAGGAGATTATCCAGCTAAAGGGAAATAAAATTCCTAAAGGCTTGGTATCTCTTAAGGAAATGTTCGACAAGCATGATCAGATGCTTAAAAAGAATAAAGAAAGTGGGGAAGGTTCTTCCTCCAAGACACAATTACTAAATTTGAGAGCAAGCAATGATCCCAAATTAGTAAATCTGGGTAAGTGTTGTTTAGAGGCAGAAAGAGAAGCTTTTACAAAGCTTCTTAAGAAATACAAGGATGTTTTTTCTTGGTCTTACCAGGATCTAAAGACATATCAGCCTACATAAGTTCAACACTATATCCCATTAAAACCAGCACAAAAGCCTTTTAAGCGTAAGGCGCGCGCATAACCCTACAATTTCGAACTATCTTTGCAGAAATCCGTAGAAGTCTGTTAGATGTGTTATCCCGTGAAATTGACAAGGGCAATTTTACCGATAACCATACGGAAAATTTTGTTTCGATCCCTCGTTAGGGATCCCTCGCGTTCGAAACGTTGTAAAATCCCTTCCCGGGAAATCTAGTTTTCGAACTTAGTCTTTCTGAGCCTTTTTTGGCTGGGCGCATGAAATATCCTTGTAACACTAGCTTTTGATGCGCCCCCTTAAAAGCCTTTGGCGCATGGTTTTCAATGTCAACACAACTTTTCATGCGCCAAAGAATGTTTAACCTTCCCTGCGTGCGCCAAGGCGCATGCGCTTGTGTTGGTACAACTTTTGTTGCGCCACCCTTTGGTGCGCCAAAGGGCGCGCATAATCTTTGTGCAACAAAACGTTTTGGTGCGCCAAAGGGCGCACATAACTTCATGTCGACAATGCTTTTGGTGCGCCAAGGCGCATTGTCTCCTGTTGTCAAATACTCTCGTGCGCCAAAGGGCGCACGCTTTCTCCTGTCGACAACAAATCTCATGCGCCTTTGAAAAAGTGGTTGGCGCATTTATGACCAGTTTTTCTATATATATGTGAGTGCGCTCCCAAATGTCATTTTCACTTTTGTTGAGCACGTGATCGTTCTGAACTTGTCAGCCTCTGCTCCGTCGTTTTCATCGTCCTGTGGACCCGTTCCCGAACTTTTGCTATATATCCAGGTAAGAGGTGTTATTTCTCTCTTGTGCGTTTTGTGCTTTCAGTTCCTGGTGTGTTCCTGGTTTGGTTCTTGCTTGTTGGGTGGTTGTTTATATATAAATGTGATCGGCCTAGCCTCCTCCGTTTGCTGTCTAGCCTCCTGCTATCCTTCCTCTTTCCAGATCTGCTGGAGAAGGTCATTTTCTTGAAACCGTGGTTGTAATCCTCTTGGTTTTAACCGTTTCGTTTGCCCACTGAGCATGTTAAAAAAAAAGAGGAGAAGAAATCTAAGAATCATGTAAAACCCCCTTTAAGAGTTTGGTTTTCTGTTTTTCTCCTTGGCGCTGTCACCCCTGCAACACTAAGAACAGTTGCGCCCCCATGGCGCACCTACCCGCCCTGTTACAAAAGCAAAATCCGCGCCAATGGCGCACCCTTTCGGCCTGCTGCATCATGAGCTCATGCGCCCTCAAGGCGCGCCTTTTCCGCGTGCTACAAGTGCTGAAACTGCGCCCCAATGGCGCACCATCCGTCCATGTTGCATCCTTTTCCATGCGCCCATGGCGCACCCAGCTTCCATGCAACAAAAGTTTTTTCCGCGCTAAGTATGAAGCTATAAAGGCGCAGGCGCAATCCCGATTGCAATAACACCATGTTGTGTGAGTTTTTCGTGCGCCGCGCCATATTCCCTTGGGCGCATCCTGTCCCAATGTAACACGCGCTTCTCATGCGCCCTATATAAAATGCAATCTGCAACATCCATGCGCCATGCGCCCTGTTTATTTGGCCTGCAAGTTGCAATTTTCATGCGCCCTGCGCCCTGAGCCTTAAAATCTCTAACTCTTTCTTCTGCTGACATTCTAATGGAAGATCAAATGGCTAATTCAATCTTTTTGGATTGGGTCTCGCTTCTTCTTCATGCAGATCAGCAACTGAGTTCAAAAGAACATATGTCTACATCCAACAAGAGACCCACCAAACCAAGAGGAAAGGCTAAGCTTACAGAGGAAGAGATGAAGTACAAATATCAAAGGGTCAGGATGCCCGAATCACAGGCTGAAATGCGATGGATGTCAGGGACTCAGAGTTGGGTCACATTGACATGGAAGAATTCTGGGTTAGGACTCAGAAGGTTACAAGAAGTCCGTGGATGGACAAATTAATAGGCGGTGCCTCGCATTTCACGGAGGAATCCCCGCTGCAATCAACAATGAATTCATGATGGTGATTGCACGCTTTACAACAAGGACACAAGATGTGTCGAAAACAGCAAGGGCGAGGTAATCATAAACCTCACTGCCCGTCATTTTGAGATAATGCTCGGCATCCCTCACCACCGGCACTTTGTGGCCGTCAGCCAAGAAGAGTGCATCAAGGCCTGGGAAGACAATGAAGACCAATGCATGCAACTAATGAACGAAGTCTACTTGAAAAACAAGAAGGTGGTAACCCGGTGGCCCCAAATCATCCACCGCAGTGACTTCTCAGAAGAGCTCAGCGATACTATTACTTTCCTGAGCAGGGTCTTCGGGCTTTCTGACGCCCACTACTTCCATAAATGGATGCTGAGGTACTTGGAAACAATGAATAAGAATGTGCCTGAGCAGCGCTTTTGCTGGGGAGAAATAATAAGCAGCACCATCTCCGAGCAGCTACAACAATTCGCCACAACGGGAGTGTTCCATATGAACTCCTACGTAGTCTACGCTGCAGCGTCGGAGAGGGATTATCCAGGGCTAAACCGAAGTGGAATTTGGCCTCAGGTCAAAATATATGAATATTATCCAGAACTGAGGCTGGAGAATAGCATCCCTCAATTCGCCAAAATTAATGATGCTTTCTTCTATCACATCATTTGCCTGTTAAGGCCAAATCTAACTCATGGTCGCACGACCAAAAACATTGTGTCAACCGTGGAGAAGTGGGGGGCCCTGTTCACCCAGTTTCCCACATTTACCTATCTGAGGGCGGTCAACTTCTTGGGCGAGCCAACCAGGCTACCGAGGTATGCTGGACCTAAGCTGATTCTACTAGAGTTATCAAGGCAGCTGGTCACATACCATGAGAAATGCCTCAAAAGAAAGAAGGGCGGAACTCCTTTCCCCCTCACAGTGGGCCGGTACACATGCTCCTCCCATCACAAAGCGAAGGAAATGTTCGCAGAGTTGGAGTTGCTCAATTTGAAACATGACTTCCCAGCCAGGCCTACCTTTGACCCAAGGAGCTGCCTGCCAAGGGCTAAGCTTGATCCGATCCATGTCCCTCAAATTGAGGATATGTACATTGACGTCATCCACGAGGTGGAACTCGGAAAGGATCATTCTCGCTTAGCATCATGCGGAAATTATTCAATACGGAGTGGCCATCGTCCCCAAAGGCTTCCAAACTACGGAAGATGAAGTAGACAAGGTGTATAATGACACGGAAGGGGATGATTGGCCCTTCCCGGCCATTGACAGAGCAAGGCTCCTCAAACAATTGAGGAGAGGGTCAAGGAGACTATGCACGAATGCAGCACCGGTGCCGCATTTAATGGGCTGACCTACCTCGGGGTAGATTTCACCACCTCCCCATTGGGCAATGCGCCTCCAAGGTCCAAGCGGCTAAAAGACAAAGGTGCGTAAGGTGAATCCAAGCACCATTTAGGAAGAAGCCCCCAAAGTCCTCCTTCCACAGGCGCGTAAAGGTGTAATAACTCGGATTCGCCGAGAAAGAAGCAAAGAGAGGATAGTCCCATACGCCCATCCACTCAGGATGTCGGCATTGCTACAACCACAGAGGTCCCTTCTATCCCTTCTTCTTCTCTTCCTTCCCCTCCTCGAGTGACTCAAGCGACCATCCCTTTGGTCGTGTCCTCCGCCCCTTCTTCTACTCTTTCCCCCACCTCTTCGTCTATCTTCTCCTCCCTCGCTGATTTATCTTCTTCCATTTCTTCCCTCATTTCCGGGCTCCCTTCCCTTCCTTTGTCTTCTGCAGCTGCGGTTTCCCTTCCTCCCGTGGACACTTCTTCGGCTATCCTTTCAATGCCGCCGCCGCGTGTCTCCACGTTTTTCCCCTCTTCTACTGTTGCTCCCTCCTCCTCTGTCTCTGGTCCTTCTTCTATGGGACCACTGATCTCTCAGCAGCTGGGCCAGCAAAAGAGGAAAGTTCCCATCGCTCCGATGGACTTTTCAGTAATTCCAGCCAAAGGGGCAAAGAAGCAAAAGCCTGTAACACGCTTCTCTCAAAGTGCTGCAGGTGAGAGAGTTATGGAAATAGCATACCCTGATCCCCTCAAGGAGAAAAAAGATCTGTCTCCGACAGATTTTACTGTGACTCAAGTCACAATGGGGACGTCTTCTGAAAGTCTCCAGGGGGAAGCTCTTTCCGCAGTCGATGCCCTCTGCAAAAAGCTTCAAGGAATAAAAGAAGAGAAAAGGCTACTGAAGGAGCAGAACAAATATCTGCTTCAAGCCTTACAGAAGATGGGTAGTGCACCTCCCACGACTGCCGCCGAGACTTCTGAGCTTCTCGGCGAGAGAAAATCAATGAATATTCAAAGATCGGCGAAAGGGTATGGCCGTTTCTGCTTGGAGGAGCCAGATCCTCAAGGACAGTGAAAGAGTGATCGCCGAGTATGTCAATTCATATCTAAACATCAAAAAGGCGAACAAGGAACTCCAAGTATTAGCGGGTCCCATATCAGAAGAGCTAGATCATGCTAGACTCCAACATGAGACCTTTCAACAAATGTTCGACTGCTCTGGTCCGAGGATCTCGTCAAGTTCGGAGTTTTCGGCCATCCAAGGGCCCTCAACAAAACCATGTCCACTCGGACTATCGGATAGATCAGCTGGAATTTGTTCGGAAAAGATAGACAAGGTGAAGGAAGAGGCCTGATGCGATGCATCAAATGGAGCGAATTGTTCTTAACATGTCTCCGTGGCTGCTCACTCCTTCCTTTACCATGAGATCAGCTGATGAGACTATCCGGATCTTCAAGGAGATCGCTTCTCAAGGAACGGGGCCAGAGGTCACATTTGACACTGAATCTATCAACAACCTACTGGCCTGTAGGGACTTCATCGGGTTCCTCATCGAGGCGGAGAAAGATTATTCTAAACTCCCAGAAAAGCTCATAAGCGAGCGGGAGACTTGCGAAGCAATCAGCGAACGGCACAAGGATCCATCACAGGATCAATTTGGGCCCATGATTAACAAGTTTTTGGAATACCGCTCAGTTCCACATATCATCTCTCGAGCGAGATCGAAGCGTGCAACCCCTTTCGGCCGCAGGATGACGGTGACGAGTAGCTACTTCTTCTTCTTCTTCTTCTTCTTCTTCTTCACTCTATTCTCCGACTTTCTCGTTGAAATGTCTAAAGAGTGTTGGCACAAATGATGACATCATCCATGTTGCATCATGGGATGATGTCATCCATCAAGTTGTCAAAAGTCAACATGACTTTTAGATATTTTGTAAATATCTTTGTAAATAGGTGGTTGGCTCCTTTTTGCCTTCTTTCCTTCTCCTCTCTTCTATAAATACTGGAATACTTGTTGTATTCAGGGTGAACATTTTTTAGATGAAAATAGAAGTGAGGAGAGAAAGACTTTGAGCTTTCTTTAGCAAATGAAGAAAACAAAGAATACAAATATTAAGACTTTGTGCTCAATAGTCAGAAGCATGCATTAGATCTTCCTTACGTTAGATCTCGTGTGTGTTTAATTTGTTGGATCCATATCTACTTTTCTGTCATTTGCTCATCAAGATTGCTTTGTTTATTTATGCAAGTAGGTTTGGCTCATTTTACTACCAACCCAAAAACATAAATCTTCCGACCTTTCTCGCTTTGGAATTCATTTCTTTTCTTCCTTCGGATCTGTTCTTTCTCTTTTCCCTCTTTCATTCTTTTTCTTTTCGCAGCTGAAACACTCTACTTGGGATGAGATCCCAAACCCCGAAGGCGAATCTGTGAGACTTGCATAGATTCTTGCTTTGGTAGAATAGCAATAAACCGGGCCATTTTCTTTGACTCAAAGAGGGGCTAAGCCCTCGCACACCGGCCTCGTCTATCCATAGATCTGTCCCAAGCGATGATTTTCGGACCAACAAGATGCAAAGATAATTTATCCCATACATCACTCTGAATGGTTAGCCAACATAGTTCCTGTGAGAAAGAAGAGTGGCGAGATTAGATTGTGCGTTGATTTTCACAATCTTAATCAAGCCTCATTAAAAGATAACTACCCCATCCCCATCATGGATCACACTCTGCAGTTGTTACTGGATCTGAAATGCTTTCCATGCTTGATGGTTTCTTAGGCTACAATCAAGTCAAGGTGGCTGAGGAAGATCAATATAAAACGGCATTCATTACACCTTGGGGAACTTTTGCTTATCAAAAAATGCCTTTCGGTTTGATCAATGTTGGAGCTACATTTCAAAGAGCTATGGATTTAGCATTTGCTCATCTCAAAGATGGCAGCATAGTAATATACCTCGATGATCTGACAGTCTTTTCTAAAGACAGGAGCACGCACATTTCAAATCTGGAAGAGGTCTTAATCCAATGCCGCAAACATGGTATTTCTCTGAACCCTAAGAAATCCTATTTTGCTGTAACAGAAGGAAAGTTGCTAGGACATATTGTCTCCAAGGAAGGAACCAAGATAGATCCGGAACGTGTCAAATCTATTCAGATCTTTGTCATTGCCAACATCCAAAAAGGGGGTTCACTCTTTCTTTGGTAAAGTTAATTTTCTCAGAAGATTCATTCCTGACTTTGCTGAGCTAACTCGTCATATCTCAAATATGATGAAGAAGACATAGGATTTCAAATGGAGCAGCGAAGGGAAGGAAGCATTTGAGAAAATTAAGGAGGCCCTGTCAAAAGCCCCAGTCTTGGTTTCACCTGATTTTAGTAAAGAATTTATTCTTTATTGTTATTCCTCCGAACACACAATGTCAAATCTTAATGCAGAAGAATCAGGAGGATGTAGAAGCTCCGATTGCTTTCATGAGCATGCCACTAAATATACTCCGATGGAAAAACATGCATATGCAGTGGTAAAGGCATGTAAAGCATTCAAGTACTATATTCTTTCCTCACATACTGTGGTCCTGGTTCCAGATACTGCAGTGAAATCTATTCTCACCCAACAAGAGTTAGGGTTGTTAAGAGGCACATGGGTGACGAAAGTTCAAGAATATGACCTGGATATCAAACCTACAAAGCTGGTTCGAGGAAGAGGTCTGTGCAAATTGATGACTAAGATGAAAGCAACAACGCCTAGAGGTAGATCAAGAATTGCCTATGGTCCTTTTTATAGATCTGGTGGAGTGGTATAGTAACATTGCCTATTTTCTGACTTATGGAGAATGCTCGGATCAACTTTCTCGAAAAGAAAAACGTACTATTAAACCAAAGTCCAAAGACTTTGTTCTTTGGGATAATGGTTTATACAAAAGAGGAATTGATGGTGTTTTTCTCCGATGCGTAGATAAAGCTCAAGTGAGGATCAGCTCTTGAAACCATATTAGGAAAACTCGCCAAAAACAAGCAAAACAAGTAAACCGCTTGAAAAACTCGCCAAAGACAACATTTCTTTCCTTTTTGGCATTTTTTTCCTTTTTTGGATTTTTGGTGAAGAAAATACAAGCATAGAATAAAATTTACCATTTTTGTAAAGGGCAGGAAGATGTAGCGCAAAAACTTGCATGTGCCATAACTTTCATTCGGTGGCTCTGTTTCAGGTGTCGTTTTCTCTAAAAGTGCATATTTTCTCGAGCTCTACACATTGATGGCAATATTTTTCTTATTTTCATAAAATCCATTTTTGTATCTTTTTGGACCAAGCAACTTCTTGCAATCTTCTGAAAGAATCATTTGATCGCTTTGTAGATGATTAGTATTTAAAAATACTTGATAGCTTTCCAAAACTCGGTGAGTACTCGCCAAAACTCGATGAGTATTCTCCCGTGCTCGGACTAATCATCCCACCTGTCAGCTTGGTCGAAAATGTAATTTATTGTATATTGTAACTTGCATAGATATGAAATTTATGATGATATTTTTCAATGTCAATCATCATAAATTCATATTACTTATCAGCCGATTGTCGTATTCGCATGATGATGCGATTTTGTATTGTATTTGTATTCAAATCTAATAGAAAACACTTCTCCAACATTTTATGGGCTCATTTGATACATTTTGTAGCTATTTGTTGCTTAAAATTTATGTTTTTTAAAGAAATTTGAGTATTTTTTAAGTTGCCGAGTATTCCCGAGTATTGGCCGAATATTGGCAAGTTTTTGCCGAGTTTTTTTGGGGGTCTCTAGCGAGTATTCCTACTATGCTTGAAACAATTTCACATGGCTTGCGGTGGTCATTTCTCATCCCGAGTCACTTTGCTCACAAGATCCTACGAGCAAGGTATTATTGGCCCACACTTTTTCAAGATCTTTGCAGAGTGGGTATCTAAGTGCCAGCGTCTGAAACACTTCGTTGGCGTGTAAGATTGCCCGCATTAGCTTTAAAACCAGTTGTAATTAAAGAACCTTTCCAAGAATGGGGAATGGATTTATTGGTATGCTCAACCCGGCCTCCAAAGTCTTTGTGATCACTATATTCTGATCGCTACTAATTATTTCGCAAGTGGGTAGAAGCCATTCTGTTAAGAATGCCACTTCCGGAGGTGTGTAATTTTATAAAGGAAAATATTGTTATCAAGTTTGGCGTACCTAATAAAATAGTAGCGACAAACGCTCCAAATTTGTCTTCGAGGAGCTGGTTGATTTCTGCAGGTACATTCCTCCAACTACTATCCACAAGGGAATGGTCAGTGAATCAAGGAACAAAAATTTGGTGACTATCATGCGCAAGCTATTAATCGAGAATCAAAGAACTTGGCATAAAAAGTTATTTGATGCATTATGGGCAGATAGGATTACAACAAAGAGGGCTATAGGCATGTCCCCTTTTCAGCTATTATATGGAAGAGACACAGAGTTGCCTCTTACCTTGGAACTGCCTACCCTACAACTTTCTAGAGCCCTGGAAGATTCTACATTCAATGATGCTATTGAAAAAGGATAATGTATCTGACTGAATTGCGGGAGGTACAGACTCAAGTCGCAGATTGTCAGAGCATCAAAAGAAGGTGAAAGTTATCTTCGACAAAAAGGCCAGGGAAAGAAAGTTTGAGATCAATGATTGGGTCCTTTTATGGGACAAAAGAAGAGAAACAAAAGGCATGCACGGGAAATTCGATTCACTATGGAAAGGGCCTTTTGTGATTAAAAAGATCGCCGGAGCAGATAGCTTCATTCTTGCTCATCAGGATGGAGTTGAATTGCCGTTGCCTTTCAATGGGCAACACTTGAAGTTTTTCCGACATGAAAAGCAGGGTAAAACCTATATGTATATAAATAAAACTTTGTTTGTTTTTCCTTGTTTTGTTTTTGTGTTGTGTTGTTTTTGTTTGCCTGACCCCGTGCCCAAAAGACAAGATACGAAACCAAAGATGTTGGGATCTCATCTTTTCCCTTGTCATTTTGACAGAGGAAAAGATGTCCATAGACAGAGCCGATTGGTGTCCCCAGATTTCACCCTGAAATCTGGGACTACCCTATGTAAAAATTTCATACTTTTAAAATAATGGGTCGTTTTGTGTTTTTATTGCCAGAAAGTGTCTATTTTATTTCAAGATATTCCCAAAGATACATATTAGTTAGTTTTGCCAAATACTTAGATGCCCAAAATCGTTATATTTTGTTGCTGGGGTTTGCCTAGGGGAAATTTTTATTTAATTATTCTAAGCCCCGTTTGAGGTAAATCGTGCTCCGGTTTAACCCTTTTGTGGTCTTACATGTCAATATTCCCATATACCAGTAGGGTTTTAACCAGGAATGAACCCTGGGCTTTATTTGTGACTTCTCGCAACATTTCGCGTTTTTGGTGTTTTCTCGTTTTGTTTTCTGTGAAATTTCTCTAGGTCAATTCCTTTGCCGTTTAATTTGTTTTCTTTCCTAGAGTATCTGGAGATCATCTATGGACGTTATGCCAAAAGGAATTTGCCACAGGAGGTTTGGTTCTCTCTAAAAAGACGAAGTCATGCACAAAAAAGCTTTTTCTAGGCAAGTCACATTTTTGGGAAAAGAAGGTTTTAAGCTACAATGGGATTTTTGGTAGCAGCAGGCAGGTGGGAATTTTGTACCTGCTTGGCAGGGTACTTTTTCCCATGAAAGCAAGGCCACTTAAGTCATAATGGGAAAATTAGAGGCAGCAGGCAGGCGAGAATTTCTTACCTGCCGTGGAGGGTGAAAATTCCCATTGTGAAATAAAAGAAAATCACATAGGACATTGATGGGAATTTCTTATCTGCCTTGCAGGGTAAAAAATCCCATTATGAAAGTCAAATAGTTTAAGTGAATCATGATATTTTTGGAGCTACGGTGCAGGGTAAATAATCCCATTAGAAATTGACTTTTAAAAATAAAAATTGGCTGTCAAAAAGTGTGACCCCTTTTGGAATAGGACAACTTTAATTGCATTTATTAATTAATTATATTTCCAAAATTTGCACCCAAGCATGAGGAAAAGTCAACAAGGGAGAAGAGGATAAAAGAAATTGGAAATAGAATTCTAAAATTAAATAAATTTAATTTATTTAATGCAGCCCCCTCTCATGCAAAAAAGTGCGACCCATCTAGAGGAGAATTAATACTTTTTAAAGTATTTATTGATGGAATTAATTCCTATTTTTGGTGCATAAAGTCAAAGCACACTGTGAAGTCAAAGTGGACTGGAAGTAGAAAGCTAAAATTAAATAAATTTAATTTATTTAATGGCAGCCATGAGCATGCACAAAATAGGCGCCCAAGTTTAAAGAGAAAAACTGATTTTTAATTAATTAATTGTCAGGAATAAGAGATGCAATTATTAATTATAGAATGGTGAAGGTTATATAAGAATGGGCTGCCATAATGATGAATTAATTAATTCTTTAGCAAAGAAGTGCAGCCTAGGCAATTTTGGCGCCCAATTAAGGAGAAATTTTGCTCAGAAGAAGGTGTTTTCACTGCCGAAAAGCTTCAAAGTTTGGCGCCTAGGTTTGAAGGAGCTTGATTTAAGTTTGATTAATTGTCTGCATAGTGGTACAGGTGCTCAGGTGAAGTTGACAAAATTCATGCTTGCTTTCCATGCAAACAAAACCTCAAATTTTGGGGCAGCAGGCTTGATATATGCAGATTTTTATGATTAAAATCAAGTGTTCATGTTTCGGTTGCCATCTTTGTTTGAATTAATTGCAGGTATTCATTACAGGTGCTTATATAAGAGAAAGGGAGCTTAAATCAATGTCAAATACATTGAATATATTCTTCGAATTTGAAGAAATTCCCGATCTGCACACTTGTAAAGAATTCCGGCCGAATAAAAAGAAAAAAGTTACTTAGACAAAGATAGATCCGGCCATGGAAAAGTGGGATGAAAAAGAAAGCTCAATAGAGTCATGCATTACTTCCAGGTTTGCTGACATTGGAGATACAGATCTAGGTCTAGAACCTCTTTCCGAATTGATTGACAAATCCAGAGCTGGAAAGACTTCTCTCATGCGTGCAATCAAAAGCAATGGAATCATTCGAGCTTCAGCATTCCCATCCACAACTCAGTTGCCAGAATTCATCATGGAGTGTGCTAGGTCTTACCACCCACTATCTAGATCAGTTTGAGATGTTGCGGGGAAGACAATAATCCGGTGAATGCACAGTTCATCAATTATTGTCTGAAGATTCCAGCACGACAGGTGGTGACTACTATTAGCATACTGGATGCCGGCAACAGATGGGAAAAGCATAAAGTTGATTGTGTGGGCATAATGAACAACAAATACATGAAGAAGCCCAGATCTCCATCCAAGTTCCCGATAACTCTTCCACGATCCAATCTGGTATAGAGGTGGATGACATTACCAAATTGTTATGCAGGATAAATGGCGAAGCTAACGCTCACAACTTCCGCTCATGGATGTATGCCTTCATCAGGACCATTGAAATCAACAAAGCAGATTCAATAATCAATTGGTCGGAAATCATTAGTGACAACATCGGTGAGCAACTCCAGAATGTGAGGCGTACTTACAGCTTCAAAATGACTTCGTATTTGGTATATGCAGTAGCTTCACAGGGTGTCTTCTCTAAGCTGGATAGACATGGTGTGCTTTCCAAGGATCCTATTTTTGAGTGCTATCCACAGCTTACTGTGCCCGCATGCAATAAAGATTACAAGGTGGTCAACGATGGATTCTTCTATGGATTCATTTGCAGGCTGAACGACGATCTAAAGGCCAACAGGGTAAGCAAGGAAGCTTGGGAAGCTATGTCCAAGATTGGCAGTGTCTTCATCCAGTTTGTGGACTTTACATACCTCAGGGTTACCAGCTTTTTAGAAGAACCAGTCAAGTTGCCTAGATATCCAAGTGACAGATTGGTCATCATGGAGTTGAGAAGACAACTCGTGGAGATGCATGACCTACAATCAAAACAGCACAAGTCTACAGACTTCTCCCCGATCACAGTGGGCTATTACAGCTGCCAGAGTATTCATAAAGCCCGAGGAATTGAAGCGGAAATGTTCTCTGAGTACGAGCAAGAATTCTTCCCAGCACGACTGAACTTCGATCCATTTGGAGTGGCAAGGAAGACAATCTCCTAGGAGTATGCGCATGTGCATTCATTAGAAGATTTCAGCAGTTATTAGCGCGGAAAGTGTTTGACTTTGGATTAACACGATACTGCGAATCTTAAAGATGATGGGCCCGTGTTACTTGATGCATTCTATAATATCCCTCTTATGGAATATATGGGAAAATGGCAATCAACAAACAATATGTCACTCAAAATTGATTGGAACACTGCTGTAGTTAATTAAACCCAGCTTGTGCATTCAATTAGATGACTCAATAAACCCAAGGAAGGGGTTTAATGGCTTCCAACGAAATAGCACAAATTGGCAATTCTCGGCTGAGGCAAATAAACTCAGAGATCTTCACAAATCAGATTCAAACTTGTATGAAATCAACCCCATTACTATTGATCTACTCAAACAAGCATGATTCGGCTGTAATGAAACATGTAGAACCTCCAAAACACATGCCAAACCCTAACCGATCCCAGTCCATACATCCAAATATATTATCTAACATGCTACCATGTAGATCGCTGCCAGTTGACTTCAAACCATTATTGAATCATGTAATAATTCCAGATGCTACACTCAGGCAATTAGAGTTACTCAATATGCATGGAAATTAATGCCAAAAGTAATCAATACTAGATCCCAGACAACCCCACTCAGATCGCTGATTTTAGGGCAGAACAACAGCTCTCTTCACACTCCCAAACCAGACCATAATACTCCAAATAGTCGCTGTAGCTAGTAAATTAAAATCAATCAATTCGCTGGGCATACAGGCTTCCAAACATGCATTAAAATATTCAATATTCACTCCAACTAAGTCGTTGTTAGGAAAGGAGATAGACCCATTAATTAACAAATATAATTCTCTAGGTGAGATCGCTGGCAAGGAAAGAACAGCAGTCAAATTAGATCAGATCCGGATTTCTAAGCACATAAATCTAATACCAAATCAGCCCAATCAATTCGCTGTAATTAGAAGACAGAAACACACACTCAGCCAGTCGACTTCATACAATAAATGGTATGCAAACAGCTCACAACATTAATGACGAATCGCCAAAGCTTAGAAAAGAGAACACCAACAAATCGACTTGCAAAAGTATCCACAAACCAGCTGCTACAGTGACGCTACAGTGACGTCGCTACAGTAAAAGGGCAGATTTCCACTTACAAATTCAATCAAATACTTGCTAAAGCCAAAAACATGGATCTAGCAAATAATCACTTCAATTGATTCTCAATAACCAACTTAAAACAACCTCCCACGCGAGAGAGAGAGAGAGAGAGAGAGAGAGCATCAATGGGCATGCATCCCAACTCCAAGCATGGAGTATCAAAATAAGTTCATCATAACATAATCATAATAATGACCCTAGCACTCCTTTTATAAGTAAGGAGGCACAAAATTTGAAAACCCTAGGAGAGGGAAAATATTAAATAAAGGCAGTTTGTTTTCCCTAGGTGTGGTGTCCCCTTTACAAAGAGTGATTTTATCAATGAAAGCCACCTAACTTTTTATTTAATTAATTCCCCATTTAATTTTATATATTTTGGGAATTAAATTAAATAACTTTTATAATTAAATGATTAAATAATTATTGCTCCAGGCAATAATATTTAATTATTTAATAAAAATGTTCCCCTGGCACATCCCGAAGCCCACGAGGACGTATAGGCTAAAGGTCTTCAGAAATGGGGACATTACAGTCCTCCCTTCCCAAGATTGCTTGCCCTCAAGCAATAGCAAGCTCATGCCTCTGGTACCACCATGGTAGTCCTCCAAGAACCGAGTTCCCATGCCACTCAAGTGGAGGAGCATTTGTAATATCTTGGGCTGCTTCGTCCTCCTCTGCATTTTATTTCTCAAACCTGCACATGAAACAAACCAGTTAGAAAAATGAGTGTTGAAGAACACTCTTCTTGCTTCTTCTTGGTATCTCCATGGCTTGGATGGTGCCCAACTTCCTTTCATACATGGGCTGCCCCCATAATCTGCTATGCAGTCCCATATGTTGTTGTAGTCATGCCATTCTTCACCAAAAATCAGACTTATCCCTTCCCAATCAATCATGCATGAGTTATGAACAAACACCCATAACCATACCATCATGTGTACACCAAAAATCTGAACTGTAGAAAGAACTGATGGACTGATCATGATGATGTTAGGTACCAAAAAGATGGGGCAGCAACTGTTATCTTTGATTTCTATGCAATATGTGGTATCCCCCATTAATTTCCTTCTTCTCATTCCCTTCCTTGACTTAGCCATTATTACCCCTGCAAAATATATCATGAAAGTATACCCAAAGAAAGACCAATTCACCATATACTCCCGCTATCATACAAATTGTTTGGATCATGGGCATATTCATTGTGATAGGGCTTATAGTACTGATCTGGAGGAATATTTTGAGGAAAAGGTGGAGGGAGTAATAATTCTCTTGAAACTGGGAATTCCAATGAGGAATTGAAGTCATGATTGCACAACCTCATAAAAATATGAAAATATGAAGGAAAATGGTCTGCTGATTGAGAAAACGGGATCCTTGATCCAATGGAGTTGCCAGATGTTGAATATTTGTGTCTAAAACACTGGTATTTGCAAAGTGTAATGTCCCCAATTTTTGAAGACCCTTAGCCTATCATTTCCCGTGGGCTTTAGGGATGTTGCAGAAGAGAAAAATTATATTAAATAATTAGATAATATTGCATGAGAGTGATTTTAATCATTTGACATTATAAAGCAATATTTATTTAATTATTTAATATTTATAGAGCAAGTAATGTATTTAATTATTTAATTAAATTCCCAAAATGCAAATTAAAAAGGAGAATTAATTAAATAAATATTAAAATCACCCTTTGACAAGGGGACGCCACACTTAGGAAAAATAAACTGCTTTTATTTAATAATTTCCCTCTCCTAGGGATTTCGAATTTTGTGTCTCCTTGCTTATAAAAGGAGTGCTAGGATCATTGTTAGACTCATGTTATGATGAAATTATTTTGATACTCCATGCTTGGAGTTGGGATGCATGCCCATTAATGTTTTCTCTCTCTCTCTTGCGTGGGAAGTTAGTGAGTTGGTTTTGATCAATTTCAGAGCTGCCATTATTGCTTGAGTTATTTCAGTTTTGGCGCCAAGTTTAGAGTGTGAAAATCATTTGATATTGCTCCTTTAATTTATTCTATTATTGTTGCAAATATTCTTACCATAGCGACTTGGGTTGGTGATGATTTGATTATGTTTTGATGCCATAAATGCTAGATCTGCAATCTGCCATGTGTTGTTGATTATTTCAGAGCAAGGGGCTAATATTTTGGTGTATTTGGAGGCTAGGAAAGAGCTGAAATTATTTTATATAATTTTATCTAACCCTAGCGACTTGAAATCAGTTTTCTAGGACTGTTTTGGCTAGGTTTTAATGCTCAGAAAATTCAGATCCTTAATGCAGTGGAAAGCCCTAAATTTCTAGTTTATTTTGCATCTTGTTTCACGGAAAAACTCTAAGTATTGAAGGAGTTATGAATTTTAGAAGATTTCAGCTGTCTGCAAGCTTTCTAGTTCTTATAAATTAATATTTATTTCAGATCTGCAGTTTTGGGGTCAGATTAATATTGGTTTTGGTTGTAGAAATTAGGAGAGATAAGGAGAAAACAATTTCATAATTTTTGGAGTAGATTTGGTGCCCTAAATGTGCTTTGGGCGACCTACTTTTTAGGGAAAAATTAGGGTTTCATGTTGGCTGTACAAAAACTGGTTTTGGGATATTATTCTTCATATTTTTGTGACCCAAAATCCAAAGTTTGAAGATTTTTGCTTGGATGGTTAAGCGGGAATTAATTTTTGAAAATTGCAGCAGTTCAGGGTTTGAATATTAATTGTTTTCAGTTGTGTGTGATCAGATTTGTGTTAACCCTAACTTGTCCCAAAAGGGGACATTACACAAAGACTAACATCAACTTCTTTAGCAAATTTTGTACTGTCCCACCGGGCGTGCTAGAAACTGTTGTCACCCAAAAGTGCACCCTGATAGAGAATGGTGTGTACTCTCTCTCCTGTTGACAAAATTGGAACACCTCAAGGTTGTGGGTAACCTAAAACGAGGTGAACCTCCAGAGAGGGTTGGTTCCCTTGTGAATCACCTAAAAAACTAACAAATTGACAAGGAAAAGGGAGAAGGATTGCAGGAAATATAAAATTGAGGTGATACACCAATGATTTGACACACACACGTACTACTGCGTACAAAAAATACAGAGATCCACACACATACACAACTTTAGGCTAATCTGCAAAATTAATTCAAAGGTTTAGGTAAGGGACAATAGTATAGGGAAGAATTTCCACAACAAAGCAAGACAATACCCTGATAAACATGATAAATACTCAGAAAACCAGCGATATGAGAAAGCAAAAATAGAACTTTTTATTCAGAGATTCAAGTACAAGCTAGGACTGCCAATGTAGAACAACTGAAAGAGTGGGTATCCTTGATTTCTTCATAAAATCAGATTATAAGGACTGTTGCGTCCTATTTTCAGCCTTCTCCTTGCATGCAAAATATTATATTTATTTAATTCATCATCTTTTTGCCCTGCTGGTAGCATGCATGAGATAAGAATAAATAAATAATAGGATGCTAATACTGTTGCGCCAATTCTGCACTTCTGCTGCCAATTAATTAATTAAATTTAAACCTCTTCCTTCACCCTTTGGCGCATTTCCCAAGGCAGCTGCATGCAATTCAATTTAATTAATAAATATCTTCACTTCTCCTTTGGCGTAGACCCCAAACTGGGGCAGCAGCCTTCTGTTTTGTCCTTATATGCTTTTACCTTTTTTGGACTCTTGTGCTTTTTCCTTTTTGGCCTCTTGTGCTTGCTACATAGAAATTAGGCATGCAAGTGTGTTGGAAACAGTGAAAAATGCCTTTTTAGGTTACTGCATGGGAATTTAGGCATGTTGTTGTGTTGGACTTAGATCTTTTAGGCCCTTGACCTGTCCCCTTTGGCGCCACCTTTGTGTATGAGCATGCAAACTTATAACAAGCACTTAAACATCAATGAATGGCGTCCCCTTTTGCTATCTTTAGCAGGTGTTTTCCCTCTTTTTTAGGCCACATATTTGCTGTTTCAACAGCCACCTTAATTCTTATTTTAGCAATAGATTTCAACTGTTAACTGCTACTTTAATCTAACATGCCTTCCATCTTATTTTAACGCCAAAACTCCCTTATGTTAGCTGCTTTTCTTCTTTATTTTTAGCGCCAAAATCTCTAATACTTAGCTGCTAATCTTTGGCATGCCTTTTGCTATTTTTAGCAGCTTTTTGACTAACCTTCTTTTGGCGCCAATTCTGCCTATATTTAGGTCTTGTGCAATTTATTAAAAAACAACACAGCCATCTGCTTAGTCTAGCATGCTTTTCATGCAACCTTTGAACTCTATTTTTGGACACTCGCTATTTTTAGCGAATGCTAAACAATCCAAAACGCTAAAAATAGCCAACTTCCCAAAAATAGCCTTATTCGTTCTTGCATGGAAAAATATGGTAACAATCCCCATACTTGGCTGCATCTCCTTGCTCCTAACAGGCTGCGACTCTAGCTCTAACCTAGTAGTAGATGGTGGTGGCTCTTCTGCTGCGTGTTGGAGATCACCTCCAAAGATGTCATCTAATCCAATATCTCCTCGAGTCCTGCTAGTGCTTCTCCCTCCATAGCTTCCCTCTCAAAAGAAGCAATCTCGTCCTCTATGAACGCAGGGATTTCCTCTTCTCGCCTAGTCCACTTGCTGTATGGATCTATTTCATCCAAATCAATGAGCTCCTTTGATGTGGCCTCCACTTTTTCTTCCTGCGGCCGGAGATTGTATTGCACAAAAACCAAGTCGTTGAGCCATTTTTGGCTCAACCTGTTCACAGTGCTTCTTCGTGTGAATGGCCTCAAACAAACTCCAATTGCGTTCACATCCAGAAGCGCTACAAGGTTGAGATAGAATTCTGAGTGCTAGGTTTTGAAGATACGAGGTATTTCCTCCTCAATCCTCCCACCAAGAACCTACAAACAAGATAATCAAAAGTTTAGAAGTAATTAATAAAATCAAATTTGTAACTAATAAGTAACTAGGTAAACATTCTAATTTTTATTACCTGGTGATGTAATGCGGTTCTCTCTTGATAGCTAACACCGAAGAAAAGAGTTTTCACGTAGCACGTTTGTAATTTTGCATCTCTAAAATGACGAGGTCCTTTGTCTCAACATTTGGTATCATCCTCTCAATACATGTTGAAAGGCCCTCCATAACCTCTTCGTTCACATCTCATGAAGCCATCAAAGAATAAATACTTGGGGTTGAGGTAGTACCCCACTGCATGAATAGGTTGGTAGAGTTGATTGTTCCACCTCCGATCAATAATCTCCCAAAAGGGACCATATTTGACGATATCCCCTTGTAATAGTTTTGGATAGACTCTTTGGCCCTATCCATGGCCTCATAAATATAATATACCCTATAGGGTTTGCTCCCCATCAACCAAACGCAAAACCCTCACCAATGGCTCTGACACCTACACACAAATTAAAATGTAAGGTTACAAACTTACAAATAAAGTAAAAACAATATATTTATAATTTAACAAATTAAAATAAAGGAATGAAATATAAATCGAAGTTTGAAATTACCTTGATGATCTCTATAGCTCTCTTTGCAAAGATATCATCAAAAACTATCTTTGCAACCCTCTCTCCATCCGCTTTCTTTGAATATTGTGAGTCTAGCCATGCTTGACTCACAAAATTTTTCTTCAAAGATGTTAACAAATTAGAAATACTTTGCAACGTCAAGAAGTTAGTTGCAAACCTTGTGACACCAACTCGAACAAACTCTTTCCCCTTTGTGTGTTCTCTCATCAAGCTCAAAACCCAAGGGTGATTGTATATGTACTTTGTTATGTTTCTTGCATCTTCTACAACCGGCCTCACCCAATCAATTTTGCCTATGTCCTCCAAAAGAAGGTCAAGGCAATGAGTTGCACAAGGAGTCCAAAAGAGTGATGGATGTCTCTCCTGCAGTAGTCTCCCGCCACATATGTTGCTGCATTGTCTGTGACAACTTGCACAACATTTTGTATACCAACCTCTAATACAACCGTCTCTAACATAACACTCAAATTCTCTACATTTTTTACTATGTTAGAGGCATCAATAGACTTCAAAAACACCATCTCACCATTTGAAGCCACCAAAAATTAATGAGGGTGCGAGTTCCTTCCATCCGTCCACCCATCTGAAAGAATGGTGCATCCGTATTTGTTCCATTGTTTCTTTTTCTCTTCTAGAATTGTAGTGGCATCTGCAACTGCACCCTGGAGCAATTTCCCACTCAAATCTTTTGGAGAGGGTGCCTTGTACCCTTTCCTTGCAACTGTCAACGCTGTCACCAAATACTCCCAGTATGGGCTCTTTACCACATTGAATGGAAGGTTGTTGTAGTACCAGAAATTTGCACATGCTTTATTCGCTTCCTCGTGCATATCCTTGTTCCAGGTTGTACCTTGCAATGAAGGTTGTGCTCCAAGTGTGTTCCTTGGCACAAAAAGTTTGTATGCCTTTGCTTGAACTCGATGAAGATGTGCCTCTTCCGACTCTTCCGGTTCGTATGCGTGGACCACGAGTAGAGCCCACAATTGTTGCCGCATCATCCTCTGAATCCTCTGTCATTGCAACCCCAGTCTAACAACTTGTGCTATGGCTGCTTGCACCCTTTTCCTCTCTAGTTTCTTCTCTTTTAGCTCTGTCGCTCTGCTCTCATCTCTCGTTTTGCCTCTTCTGTAACATTGGGGAAAACCACAACTTCCCAACAAACAATAGATGCAAGGTGATACTTGATTTATCGACATCTCCGGACATTGTTCTACCAAAGAAATTGCAAGTAACTATTCTTGAATCGCTCCACGTACACCATACTTCCAAGCGAGGGTATGGGCATTTGAAAACAGGTTCCTACTAGTGATGCTTGACCCGAGATCTTGAACTTGATGCCGAGCTCCGATGCCATTGTTAAGCTTTAATCTACAACACAATGCACATTTAAAAATTAAAAACGTAAGCTTAATTAAATTTTAAAAAAATGTGCCTAAATAACCATATTTCATCGTAATTTAATAAAAATGATATACCTACGGTTGCAAATGAGTATTAAAAATTTAAAATGATTCGCAATCACATTGAACGCATTTAAAATTACAAAACATATTCAATGAATCGATTACAATACACATACATAAAATTTAAATAGTTTAGAACGAATTTGCGTAAAAAATACATACCTTTGGCTGCAAATGACTATAAAAAAATTACAAGCATTCAATTTTACATTACATGTATTTAGAATTACAATATGAATCGATTACAATACGCATACATAAAATTTAAATAGTTTAGAACGAATATGCGTAAAATACATACCTCTGGCTGCAAATGATTATAAAAAATTACAAGCATTCGATTTTACATTACATGTATTTAGAATTACAATATGAATCTATAAAACATAAATAATATATACAAAATTTGAAAAACTTGAAAGAATTAAAAAAAAAAAAACTTACCTCCAAATGCAATTCTCCAAATTCTCTCTTCGAATTCGCTCCAAAATCCGTTCAACACAAGCAATGCAAGCTCAAATGGTTATGTGAATGAAATGAAGTGTTGTAGGGCCTTATAAAGGGAAAAATTTGTGTATTTTGAGTGTCAAAACCGTGTATTCGCGTACAGGCCGCGTCAGGCGAGTTAAAGTCACAGATTCGCCGAGTTGTGGCGAGTTAGAATGACTCGCCACAACTCGGCGAGTCATTCTAGCGAGTTTTGGTGGCGATTACTCGGTTGGGCAAACGGTTGGCGAGTACTCGCCAACTCAGCGAGTACTCGCCGAGTATTCTTACTATGCACTGTACTATAACCATGTCTATGCAATGAGATAGACCATCCCTTGACAATGACATAAGAAAGCATCAATGACATACCATGTAAACTCAGTTAGACCACTGACATAGCATTTCAAACTTGGGAGGCACCATGATAGCCCTAAAATTTCAATTTTGGATCTGTAGGAGACACTTTCGCATTGTTTTAACTGAGTAGATCATCATATCTTCTTATAGCATCATATTCTCTTTACTGATGACCTGTAGATCATCAACTTATACTTGTGAATACCAACATACCCTGATTTTTGGCTTTCAAGCTCCTTGAACAAACAAACTACTGTTTAGGCCTTGGTCAAACATGATATCATCTTGCTTAGTTGATTCTCAGAATCCCTGCAGTACACAACCTTCAACTGACTTCATACTGTATTGACAATGACATCAATGATAACACAAACCCACAATGGCCAACAAAGAGGTTAATTAGTTCCCTCTCTACCTTCATTTAGTGTGTAGCCACATGTTCCAACATTCATACTGAGGGGGCAATGTTGGGAATTCGTTATTAGTACTCTCTTTGTTATTTGAGAGTCAATATATTAATGTGAGAGAATAATATTAAGATATTGTATGTGAGATAAAGATTCTAGGAGATAAAGTTGGTTGAGTAATGTTAGGGATCGTGGATTTGTTACTAATCAGCTTTGACTCGCAATTTGTAAGAGCTCATCAAGCTATAAATATGTAATATCTCTAGTTGAATAAGATTAAGTCGATTATGTGTTATAATGTTTGCAATCTGAACTAGAAATAATATGTTGCACTACATACCAATACTCCAAAGAGGGATCAAGCTACATATAGTTCTCCCAATCCTATGATGATGTGGAGGTTAGAGAAAGTAAACAAGATGGAGCCCTTGATTTGGCCCTCAACACTTGGCAATTGATGCTTGGCTTGATTGTAGTGCATAGATGTGTGATCTAGGGCAGCAATAGATGTATGCAGAATTTGAGTAGCTTGGCTATAGTTGTGCTCCAAGGAATAGATGCTTGCAATGTTTTGTTCATGACCTTTGTAGAGTAGGTGTGCCCACAATGCCACCTAATGAATAAGGGCAGATGTGTTTATATAGATGAATTATTCAAAAGATTTCTCACTCAAATGAACCTGAGCCGACCAAGAGAACTTGTGCATTTGGAAAGATGATTGTTGCAAGTACATGGGGCATGTTTGTCGGCAACCTATCCTGGGCTCATGAACCTTTTTAAGCTAAAGATGGAACCAGTTTTAAGGCATGAGATAATATGTAGATGTTCTGAAGATGTATTTTGTAGAATGTGTAAAGATTTTTGAAGTGCTAAGCTGGAGAAGTAGTTATGACCTAGTGGACTCGGGGTTTGGAATAGAATAGGAAGCTTTAATTGGCCAATAAGTGGAATAATGTCAAGTTAAATGCCAGAGTGAAATTTGCCAAGTGCACGGAACCAATAAAGTGAATGAAAAATTGAAATATATAAAGTACAATGAAATAAACCATATAACGACTACACCTGATTGATCTTGCTGAACTATGCCCTCTGTGTTGCATGCAAAGTGCGTATATTTCTTATGTAAGAACCAGCATTGGGCTGCTTGCACCATAGTATTGGTATTGGGCCACCGAGATAGCGAGGTGTATCAGTGATTGGGCCACTGAGAGAACCAGGTGTATCAACCATTGGGCCACTAAGAGAGACAAATTTATCGGCCATTGGGCCATTGAATGAGCTGGATGCCTTTGGTAGGGCTAATGAAAATATGATATGAGCCTGAATGATGGATCTGTATGTAATCCATGATAATATAAACTGAATAAATGTCATGAGTAGGACTGAATCTGTAAAGATTAGCTTGTGAGTAGCTCATGTAAATGTCATTTGAATGTGTCATAAATGTATTCGAACTTGTAATGGTGAACTTGTCCTCGAGTCCATACAAACCTGATATAAAACCTGTATCTTTAGTTATGATCTTGTATTAAGTCCATGCAAATCTGATATGAGCCTGAATGATGGATCTGTACGTAATCCATGGCACTATAAACTGAGTAATGCCATGGGTACGACTAAATCTGTAAAGATGAGCTTGTGAGTAGCTCATGTAAATGTCATTCGAATGTGTCATAAATGTATTTGAACTTGTAATGGAAAACTTGTCCCTCAAGTCCATACAAACCTGATATAAAACCTGTATTTATAGTGATGATCTTGTATTAAGTCCATGCAAATCTGATAAATGTCATAATTGAACCTGTAATCTGTAATGATGATCCTGTCCTAATTCCATGTTAAATATGACATAACCCTATATCTGTCATGAATACCCCGTATTTGACTTGTGTGAAATACCATCACCCTGTTTACCCTGTGGCGCGTAGCCATGATTTGTGGAAACTTTTGGAAGAGCCCACAATATGATGCCCCCTTTTGAGGTGAGGGATGCCGCCATGTATCACTTAGCTCAAAAGAGAAAGTGGTTAGCTGTAATATATTTGATCAAAGCATCTAGAATGTGAACCATATAAAACATGTATACTTAATCATGGTTTTAAAATCAATATGTATTACATATGATCAATAGAGAGCAAGTCATATGTGTGTCACCACATAGGTAAGCATAATATAAACATGTCCAAAAGTCCATCAATAACTAATAGTGTAATAGTGAATGGTGAAGTATGTTAGTAGACACACAAATCGATACCAATGGATCCATTGGGACTTGTGACATGACATGACATGGCATGCCCACCATAAGATAGAGACAATTGACAAGACATTGCCATGACGACTTGACCAATGTTAGTAGTTAGTTGTGTGTACTAAGTGAGAATGTATTAGATAGTAATGTGTGCCAGGCACTAATATGTGACAAACAAGCGTGTGTCAACAACATATATCAAATAGTATGGATTCCGTAATGTGTTTCTAGTAAGATGTCCAAGCAATGCACCAATCAATATGTCTCAAACAATAGGTGTATCAAGCAATATGGCTCAAGCAATTCGTGTTTCAAGCAATTTGTCATAAGCAATGTGAATCAAACAACATTTCCCCACACAATAAGTGTATCAAGCAATGAATCCGAAAAGGAATATGGTTCTTAGGCACCATGTGTGACCAAACAAACATAGAGTAGACAAGCATAGAGAAAACAACAAGTAGTAAAACAATGATCGACAACATTGAGCATGTCTAATTAGTATATAGAAGAAGACAATATAATCATCAAATGAAGCAAATTATGGCACATGTCATAAGATATAATGCAATGCATGATAAGCAATAAAAGCTCTATATCAGTAATGGACTAGTGTGGAAAGATATGATCTAAGTAAGCTCAGTATGTACAATGCCCCGGTGTAGGTATGCCCTCTATGTGGTGGGTTTCCCCCAGGGTATAGAGCTATAAGAAGCCGGAAAATATGCATATGAGTGTCCATGGATTATGGGTATCCGTGACCCTCATGTGTATTATAAGTAGCAAGTGTGCAGGAAGTAGGATGTGTAAAGTGCTAAACCCAAATCAAGATAATGCTCAAGTCTATGTAATGATTAAGCCATTCACATCTAAGTCTGGTTATATATTTTTTCCGTATTGTATTGTTTTGTACTTTTGCCATAGGAGAAATCTTGAAAAACTGCTAATTCCTAATGTATTAAGGGCCCCGAGCCGAGGTTGTAAACAAATCGAAGAAAGGGGATGGGGTCTTGGGTAATGATTATTTCTTCAAAAATCACATCGAACTCTTGAAATGTGTTGCATCGTGAGGTTATGCCCTAGTTGTGGACTATAGAGTAGGTGTTAAAAGAATGAGGATCATGCCAGAGCAAATGCCATTGTCGGCCGAGTGTAAGAAGCCTGTATGCATTCAGTAGCTATGTACAAGTGATTGCACTTGTACATATGAGTAAGGGAATCATAAGAAGGCTATCCTATGTCCCCGTCATTGGGATGATCGTATAAATGTCTCGTATCAAGCATTGTGGTGTGTGCTGAATCTAAAGGAGTAGGCTAGAGATAATATAGTCATCGTTTGAGTCTAAGGTGTAGTTGTGTGATATAGTATCTTGAGGTACCAACACTAGTATTGATACATAAGTTGTGGGTCATGAGTAGCTGTAGTAACTTGGGGCCCTTGCTCTATATGTGGAGAGTGCATTGGTGGGCCATATGGATTACACTCACAAGGCTGCTATACAATTATTGGGTCTTGCGCACGGCTAGGAAACATAGAGTGTACTTGAGGAGGAGAGAATGTCAAACCACGCTTATGATGAGGCCTTACCAATGTATGTTGCGGAAGTTGTCTAAGTAACACGATCAAGATGTTAAATGGGCTTCAAGGTTGTTTGTTGGTATGAGACAACAATTGTTGCGTAATGTCCCCATTTTCAATCTAGTTTGTTTAGGAGACTTCTAGCCCATTCCACTTCCCCGTGGGGCAAGAAGGAAGTGAACAAGGGAAGTGTTTGTCATGTTTTTCGGTCTTTTTAGTGAGCTTTGCATTCTTCTTTCATAGTTCAAAAAAAATCATTATCGGCAATTAATCGACAAGCCAAATTTTGACTTAAAATTGAGAATCGGCAATTTATCGGCACTAATCGACAACTTTATCGCTATTGTTAAAATCATTTAAATTCATAAAATAAACTTAGATTAAATGTAAAAACATTGTTAAATGATGCGAGAACCGACTCTATAGAATGTCATAAGCCCGTATGTATATTTTCGATTAAGTTTTGACCAAAAAATAGTACAAAGTTTACAAACTACAATGCCCATAGAGTCATGTGACTTTTGAAGTATCAATAATATTCCATTTCATCAAGCACGCCTAAAATAAGTCTATTCAAGGCTGCCTCGTAGAAGCGGAAGGCAAATATTCCTCTCGCAACATCAATATTGTCATCTACAAACATATCATCCGAATCATCACCAACTCCTAATGTCCCTGATGTTATTGCTTCTTCAATCTCCCTCTCCAAAGTTCTATCTCCTTCGTAGTAAACTTAGGCTCCACATCATCAACAATCCAGTCATCATATGGATCAATGCCAGCCAAATCAATTGCATCATAACTCAGTGCCCCCTCCACTTGTCTCACACGAAGACGAAGATTGTAACGCATACGAAGACAAGGTCATTGAGGCATTGTGTTGTCAACTTGTGCTTCTTTGTGTGAACAACTTTGAACATGCTCCAATTATGTTCGCATCGAGAAGCACTGCATGGCTGACACAAAATGCAGATGGCTAGCTTTTGAAGATTTGGTATTTTTGCACTATAATCTTCCCACCACAAATCTGCAAATAAAACATTTATAATTTTGTAAGTTAACTAGGCTTGAATAAATAAAAGAATTCTAGACTTCTAGTATCTAGTTCTACGTGTAACGAGACTAAATACAAATGACTCGATTTGTTTTTACCTAGCTGAGAAGTGTTTCTTATTTTCACGCATAGAGCCGAAGAAAAGAGCCTCCCCTCTACAGTATTGTAAATCTGCAGCTGTCACAACAATTGCATCTCTAATATATTCACAAATACCATCCTCTCTATGCATGTATTTAGGCCATCCATAACCTCCTTATCAGCCTTAAATGACGGGGAATAGAAAAACTTTGGGTTTAGGTAGTATGCCGCTACATGTATATGTCGATGGAGTGTCTTGTTCCATCTCCTATCAATTATGCGTCAAATGGATTCATATTTTCGCTGATTATGCCCATAATATTTAGCTATGGCCTCCTTGGCCACATCCATAGCCTCATACAAATAACCCATTGGGTTTTTCTCCCCATCTACCATCCGTGGAACTCGAACCAAAGGCTCTAACACCTAAAACAAAATAATATATAAATTTAAAATCAAAATTAATAAAAATTATATAACAAATAAATGATAAATAAACAAATATTCAAGTTTAGGTTACCTTCATGATTTCTTCCATTTGCTTTGCAAACATATCATCAAAAACGGTCTTCACTATTGTAATGTCCCCGCCTAGGACAAGCTAGAGATTAACATAAATCGATCACACATTGCTGGAAAATAATTAATATTCGAACCCCAATTGCTGTAATTTTCTAAAATTCATATCTTTGGCTAGAGAAGTCCAAATGAGCTGAAATTTTAGATACTAGGCCACAAAAATAAGAAAAATAATTTGCAAAAATCAGATTTTGCACATCCAACATGAAACCCTAATTTTTCCCTAAATAGTAGGTCGCCCAACACATTTAGGGCATCAAATCAACTCTAAGAAAATATGAATTTAATTCCTACTTATTCCTCCTAATTAATTAACCAAATTGTTCCTAGGAAGATTAGATCTTTATAGTTTGATCTCAAATAACCCAATGTTAGCATTAATACAACCCAAATGGGGTTGGAGTAAGCCAAAGTGATGGGTTAGATGGGAGAACCAATTAGATAATTAATCTTTTCTAGATCTGAAATTTATAACAGCAGTTAATTAATTAAAATGCACCCAGAACAACTGAAACTTCAAAAATTAATCTCCTTCAATACTTGCTCTTTTTGTATGAAATAAATTGCAAAATAATCTAGAAACCAAGGCCTTTCCAATGGACTATGAAACTGAATTTTCTGAACACCCAAACCCCTTCAAAACAGACTCCCAAAATCTGAAAACCAGTCGCTAGGGTTAGAATAAATTGCACAAATTATTATCAGCTCTTTCTTTGCTTCAAAAACCCTCAAAATATCAGTCCCACACTTGGAAAAATATGCCAATACAGATCAGATTGCAGATCTAGCTCAAAAGACTCCAAAACATGCCAAAACAACCTCCCATGCAAGTCGCTTTAGCTCTAATAAATGCAGCAGTGAACAACAGTAAATAAAACACCATAAACCCTTCCAAAATCACTTAAATTTGAGCCACAACATGCAGATTTAACCTCACAAATTAATGCATCAACATATGAGCCAAGTCGCCAATCTTAGAAAAACAATGCATAAACACACTCAACACAAGAGAGCACAATGAAGATAACAATGGAGTCTTCAATATCTTCAACAATGGATCCAAATGAAGCTTACAATGAGAGAGCACAATGCAAGAACTAGGGCATACATCCCATGGGCATACATCCCATTACTCCAAGCATGGAGTGAATTCAAAAGATTCATCAACATAACCCTCTAAAGGAAATGCGACCTCCTTTTATAGAATTAAGGGGTGCAATATCCAATGACCGACCTTTTCCCGTTTTGGAGGGTAAGATACGATAAGATAATTATATTAAATGTCCAACAAGTGACCACAAAATAAGGTCAATGGGATCAGTAACATACAAAACAAAATAGAAGCGGGAAACCCAAAAAGGTCTCCGAGAACAACAAAAGAAGAAGAAAGAGAGAATAAAGAAGGAGAGGAGGTGGAGGGAAAGGCCTCAACACCAATCCTCTCGACTTTCAACCAAGGCCAGCCGGAAAGAATCTGGTGATGTGTTGATGTCTAGTGTCAGGAACTGGAAGATGTCTGGGACACTATGATCCGTGGAAAGTCGAGCTCTCTGAGTGAGCCTGGTGGACTGCCGCCTATGAGAGGGGGCCCTTGGCCGTGTCTGAGTCCGGATACCTCTGGTCTGGGAAGAAGCTCCTCTAGTCCTGACAGATCTAATATGAGGATCTCCACTAGGATCAGGTCCCCGCTTGGTGCCCCTCTCACCCGGGAGCACAACAAAGAAAGATGTGATCCGTCGAGTAGTAGTCTCCCTAGAAGGGGGATGGAGGATCCCGTCATGGAGCTTAAGAGCTTTTGTAAATAGAGAGCAAAACACCTCTAATCATAATACCCGAAAACATAAACTCTCATTATAAAACAAAGTTTTTAATAAACTAAGACTATGTGCACTTTATTGTTTTTAATTAAATAATAAAAACAACTAACCTATGTGCACATTAAAATAACTAAAGAGACTCCCACTTGTAGCGCTAGGCATGCCAAAGGGTTACAAAATAGACAAAAGACATCTTTGGATCATCTTCAAGCTCAATCCTCAAGCCCATGAGAAGAGAGAATGGGTTGAGGGTCTTCAAGTCTTCAATTTCAAAAATGTCCCAAGAAGGGGACATTACAGTCCTCCCTTCCCAAGATTGTTTGCCCTCAAGCAATAGCAAGCTCATGCATCCGAGTGCAAAGATGTAGCACTCCCAAAGTCGGGATCCCATGCCAACCAAGTGGTGAAGCATTTGCAATAACTTGTGATGCTTCTTTCTCCTAAAAGTTAGGAGTGTCTTCAGCTGCAATTTCTTTTTCAAATCTGCACATGAAGCAAACAAGTTAGAAAAATAAGTGTTGAAAAACACTTTTCCAATGTGTCTCCATGGTGTGAATGTCTCACAAGTCTCCTCCATGTATGGGCTGCCCCCAAATTTTGTTATGTGGCTCCAAATACTGTTGTAATCATGCATTCTCCCTTCAAAAATCAGAATTAGAATGGCTGGTTTCCATCCCCAAGTATTCACCCATGAGCCAAAATCAAGCACCAACAACCATATCATCAAATGCAGGGCAAAAATCTGAATTATAGAAGTGATAGGGAGGCTGATAATAGTTATGTTGATCACAAAAATGATGGGGCAGCAGCTAGTAATTTTCAACTTTATCCCTAACATGAAAGAACATCAAACTAGTGAATAAAAATGGCTCCCATGTAATTGAAATTTCATCCTCAACCATAACAAACTGAAAATTATTCATATGCACAGCTGAAAATGAAATGCCTTGAGAAGAATTCATACCATGTTCCTTCATTTTTCCCAAACCTTCCATTGAAGCCCAAATGCAAGCAACAACAACCAAACATTCCCAACACATATCCTTTGTTGATTTTACCTTAGGAAGCACATCAACCAAACATCCAAGTGGAAGACATAACTACTGTTCACAATTTGGAAATGGACTTCTTACCATGCTATGTGTAGTCCATGTGATCCATCCTTCCTTCAAGGCTTCCATGGAGAAAGGAGTTAGCACTTGTTGAAAATAGAAAAGAGATGATATCCATGTATTCAAATGAAACTTGCCAAACCCAATTCCTTTTATCACCTTATCCCATGAAGCAACATGTGCAAGATGACACCCCAAACAAGAAAAGGAGAAAGCTGAAATGTATTGCATGCATTTGTGAACATTATCATGGAGAAGCCAAGGAAACTTGTACCTTACTTTGTGCCAATGTCTTTCCCTTATGAGAGGGAGTAAAGCACATGAAGACATCATACCTTTATGCCTTCTAATGATGAAATCCTCACACGGACCAGCAAGCTTATCATTAGGATCTCCTTCATTTGGAAGAGTGTTTATCACTCTTTTTCCTTTGCCATCATGCTCCTCATGCACCCAAATGTTAAGAGCAAGAGTACCAACAAAAATGTAACCAATATACTCCATGTTGCACCTTATATCTATCTCCCTATCATGCTCATAATCATACCCATCAAAACTCAATATGGAAGGAGAAATAAAATATGAAGAATCATACCTTGGGCTGCCCCCAACTTCTCTAAAACTCAGAATTTCTGAGTTTGGAACAACACTTAGATTCTTGTCTCTTTCTTTGAATAAGACCCTTTGTCTTCCCACAAGCATTCATACTTGGTGGGTAATGACTTGGGACATCCATGAGACTCATGCTTGGGTGACAAACCTCATTCAATTGCCCATTAGGGCCTGTTGTTCAGAAAATTACAGCGGACTGCAAATTACCATAAGCATTCCATGATGCCCCATCCTCATAGTCCTCTTGAAAATTTGATTTCCTTGCACTCATGTTCAACTCGATGCAATTAGTAGGCACAAATAATTTATCAAACATCAAAAGATTGTTATCATGCAATGAATGTTCCACAATTTCTCCTTTTTGCCATATAGAAGTTGATACAAGTGAGATATCACATGAATGAGTATAACCCTTTTTGGTGACCATACTTTCTTTTTGCCTCAAATGTGATTTTGCCGTTAGTTCTCCTTTATTATGTATGTGTTTGATACCAATGTCCCCTTCATGTTCATCAAACAAATCCTTGCAACCACTCACTTTCATACAATGATCAGATGCCAAAATTTCATCATCAAAAACAAGGGAACCCATACCTTGGATGCATGATTTTATTCTGCTTGAACATTTCTCCACCACTCTTCTTGCTAAGGTGTGAGCTATACATGGCTTCTTTTGTCTCAATTCTTCCACAAGTATCACTAGCAATGAGTGCGGAGGCTCCTCATACTCATTCAACATTAGAGTCATTATAGTTTGCATGGCATCTATTATCTCATGTGAATGGTCCTCATGTAGAACACCAAAGAAGACTTCAAACATATGGGAAATGAGATCTTCACAATTGAGATCTAACATGGGAATGCAAGACCTTACCTTAGCCATGTTCTTCAGAATTTTGACCCTCTTGCCAAAGTGAGGGTTGGTGGTGTCCCAAAGCTTTTGGAAACTTCCCACCATGAGCTCATAGATCTCCTCCATAGTGATGTCATCATAAGGCAAGCTTGGGGCTGTTATCCGTGTGATCTCACTAATGCATGTGATGACCAAGAGTCTCACATCCACCTCCTCATGTCCCAATAAATCTGATCTAGCCAAATGTGCCACCAAGGGATCTAAAACTGAAGACATAGTGTCAAAATCTGATTGCTCTAACAAACATAGACAACTTACCACCTCTTCAAGAGTGATGAACAATACACCCTTCTCAAGTGAAGGCTTCTTGAGCCGTCTCCCAAGCTTATAGAGCTTGGTCCTCAAACCTCCGTCACTAGCAAGCTCCATGATTCAATCTCTGCAAACAACACCCACAAGGAGTAGAGGAAAGTAGCTTTGATACCACTGTAATGTCCCCTTCTAGGACAAGTTAGAAATTAACATAAATCTGATCACACACTACTGGAAAATAATTAATATTCAAACACCAACTACTACAATTTTTCAAAATTCATATCTTTGGCTAGAGAAGTCCAAATGAGCTGAAATTTTAGATATTGGGCCATAAAAATATGAAAAATAATATCTAAAAATCAGATTTCACACAGCCAACATGAAACCCTAATTTTTCCCTAAAAAGTAGGTCGCCCAGCACATTTAGGGCATCAAATCAACTCCAAAAATTATGAATTTAATTCCTTCTTATTCCTCCTAATTAATTAACCAAATCGATCCTAGGAAGATTAGATCTTCATAGTTCGACCTCAAATAACCCAATGTTAGCATTAATACAACCCAAATGGGGTTGGAGTAAGCCAAAGTGATGGGTTAGATGGGAGAACCAATTAGATAATTAATCTTTTTCAGATCTGAAATTTAGTACAAATTAAATAATTAAAATGCACCCAGAATAGTTGAAACTTCAAAAATTAATCTCCTTCAATACTTGCTCTTTTTGTATGAAATAAATTGCAAAATAATCTAGAAACCAAGGCCTTTCCAATGGACTATGAAACTAAATTTTCTGAACACCCAAACCCCTTCAAAACAACTCCCAAAATCTAAAAACCAGTCACTAGGGTTAGAATAAATTGCACAAATTATTATCAACTCTTTCTTTGCTTCAAAAACCCTCAAAATATCAATCCCACACTTAGAAAAATATGACAATACAGATCAGATTGCAGATCTAATTCGAAAGACTCCAAAACATGCCAAAACAACCTCCCATGCAAGTCACTTCAGCTCTAATAAATGCAAAAGTGAACAACAGTAAATAAAACACCATAAACCCTTCCAAAATCACTTAAATTTGAGCCACAACATGCATATTTAACCTCACAAATTAATGCATCAACATATGAACCAAGTCGTCAATCTTAGAATGGAAAACAATGCATAAACACACTCAACACAAGAGAGCACAATGAAGATAACAATGGAGTCTTCAATATCTTCAACAATGGATCCAAATGAAGCTTACAATGAGAGAGCACAATGCAAGAACTAGGGCATACATCCCATTACTCCAAGCATGGAGTGAATTCAAAATATTCATCAACATAACCCCACTAGAGGAAATGTGACCTCCTTTTATAGAGTTAAGGGGTGCAATATTCAATGACCGACCTTTTCCCTTTTGGAGGGAAAACATAAACTCTCATTATAAAATAAAGTCTCTAATAAACTAAGACTATGTGCACTTTATTATTTTTAATTAAATAATAAAAACAATTAACCTATGTGCACATTAAAATAACTAAAGAGACTCCCACTTGTAGTGTTAGGCATGCCAAGGGGTTACAAAATAGACAAAAGACATCTTTGGATCATCTTCAAGCTCAATCCTCAAGCCCATGAGAAGAGAAAATGGGTTGAGGGTCTTGAAGTTTTCAATTTCAAAAAAATCCCAAGAAGGGACATTACAACCACCCTTTCCCCTCGATCTTTCTAGCATTGGGAGAGTCCAACCATCGTGTGCTCACAAACATCCGCTTAAAGGATGTTAATGAGGTCACTGATGCTCTCTGATGTAATGAAGTTTGTGGCAAATTGTGTGACCCCTAATCGCACAAGCTCCTTTCCATTGTGTTCTCTCACATCAAGTTTAACACCCAAGTGTGATTGTAGATGAACTTCGTAATATTTTTGCATCTTCAACCACATTTTTCACACATGAGAGTTTTGCTATGTCCTCCATAAGAGATCCAAGCAATGGGCTGCACAAGAGGTCCAAAAAAGTGTAGGGTGCCTCTTCTCAAGAAGTCTCCCTGCTGCTACATATGCCGCCACGTTCCTGTCACAACTTGGAAGACATTCTCCACGCCCCCTCATCTAACATATCACACAAAGTGCGTGTAGTTTTCATTTGGTGGGAGGCATCAATTGATTTTAAGAAGACCAATTGCCCACTTGATGCCACTAGGAACTTAATCAATGTGCGGTTTTTCCCATCTATCCACCCATAAGACAATGGTGCATCCTTTTTTTTTTTTGCCATAGCTTTTTTTGCTCTTCTACAAGAATTTTGGTATGTATGACGGAATCCTCCAATAATGGACCACTCAAATCATGGGGAGTAGGAGCCTTGAACCCCTTCCCAGAACAATCAATGCAATGACCAAATTCTCCCAATATAGACTTTTTGCCACATTGAAAGGAATGTTGTTGTAGTACCAAAAGTTTGCCGTAGTTATTCTTGCTTCATTGTGCATTTCTTTGTTCCAAGCGGTACTTTCAAGTGAAGGTTGTGAACCAAGACTACTTTGAGGAACAAAAAACGTCGTTGAACTACTTTCAGTGGATGAGCTTTGTCCCAGTGTCTGACCTCATGGAGTTGGGTCAATAGAAGATGCCTCAATGTCAAAATCTTCTCTCGCTGCCCTCCTATTTACTAGGGCTGCAAGTGCATCAACTTTCCTCTTTTTTTCATCTTTTTCTTTGAATAAGCTGCAAGGAAAGCAAACAACTCTCTTTGAGCTTCAGGCGATGCTTGATTGCGGAATCTCACTTCATTCCCTGGTATCCATGCAATGTGGAACTTAAGGCCCTAGACACCTCCACTCATCTTCATTCCACAATAATTGCATACAACACAGTTGTCTTCTCTCATTCACAATGCTTCCAAGAGGGGTCTTTTGAGTTAGGCTTATTAAGAGCAGCTGAACCTAAACCGGATGCCGATGCCATTCTAAAAACAAAAAAACAATTGTCTTAGATTTACAAGCCTTAGAGAAATAAAATTGTATGACGAAATTAAGAATAATATTGCTATTGCATGAAGAAAAAATTACAACAAAGCTATATTGAAAACATATGATTCTAAATAAGATAGGGTGTTGTAATTTATGCATCATCCTGAAATTTCTCTCAATTTTTTGATAGCTTGGTCTATGGATAGACCTTTTTTAATCAAGTCATCTGATTACTTTGTTGGATCAGTCTACCAATGAAAGGGACACTTTGTTGTATGTTTTTATAAAGTTGATGAATATTTTGAATTTTTGAACAATTAATTGCTAGTATATTGAGTGTTTCTGGATTTATCTACATGAGGATGTTTATAACGAGTCTTTTTGTTGAGCTCCTTCATCCATTATCAGAGAATAATCCAAAAATGCTCAATATAAAATGAATACCTGCTGAAACCTGGGGTCTTTATTTTCACTAGTTATTGATCACATTCAATCACTTTTCCTGAAGGTTTAACTCAGGTCGCTGTAATTAACATGCCAAATTATGTAGGCTATTCCTGTTGATGCTTTCATACTTTTACTGGTTTCCCTGATGCTTTCATACTTTTATCTTGGTTAACTCTGCTGCGCACTTTTTTAATTATAGAAGAATGCAATTGTTTATCGACTTATTTCTAAAGCCTGAAAATCCTTATGCAGTGCCTTATTTATCATGGCCGTAATAACTTAATAACTATACAGTATACACACAATGACATTATCAGACTCTTAATATTTTAAAGAAACTTAGAAACCTGCAAAATCTTAAATAAAAAAATATGAATAATCAATGAAAATAAATAAAAGGAAGTACGACTACGAACCTTGGTCGAAGGTCAAGGCTCGAAACATGAATCACGTAGGAGAAAATAGCCACGAAATGCTTCCAAACGGGCACGTTTTTTTCGCTTTGGTCGTTTTTTAGCTTTTATACCTAACCTGCGCGATTTTCACGATTTTCCCAGCGATTTTCCACGATTTTTTTGGGTTTTTCTCGCCGTAAATCGCCGATTTATCGGCAGGTCAAAAATTGTGATTTTCTAAAAGATAAATCGTTTGCAAGGCACACAATGACATACCACAATTTCTAGGAGATAAATCGAGATTTCTTGTACAAAGATTGAAACATTATCTCGCATCTTTCACCATGGTAAATTGTGAGCATATACTATTTACTCTCCTTGACGTCATATGCCATTTCCACCCAAATTCAGACAGTTTTCTTTTCAAATCCTTGGTGATTTCACGTAGTCAGTATCTCACTTTTCACATTTGTCCTCTGGCCCTTCCCGCAATAAATTCCAATTTTGGTTATTGGCTCTTTTTGCAATTACTACTTGAGAACAAAGTAATCTAATTCCAGCCAAAGAGGCTATGTTCATGACAACGAGATGCATGTCAAGTGAAAACCAAGTAAATAGTTTTTTCAACCACATGTTTCTAATGTTTTAAAGAATGAGGGCAATAACCACACGGACAATGAATATTCCCTTGATTTCGGGAGGAATAAGAGAGATCGAGAAACTTCGATGTTTTTACACCATAAGTTCTATGATACCGGGGTTCGTCCCTAGACCCACCCCCAAACCCTCCCCGATACATATCCAAAGATGGATACGTCGGGGTTCGGGTATGGATATGTATAGGGTACGTGGGGGTTCGTCCAGGGTTCGCCACGAGTACGTTTGGACGTATCCGGGACGAACCCCCATGTATCTCGCCAAGAACCCAAGCAAAAATTTAAGATAAAACAACAAAAATTCGTTAAAATTCGACAAGAAATTCGCTTATTTAAATTATTCTACAGTTTTATTGAAAACCCTATTAAAAATTCTATCATTCACGATTTTTAACCCTTACGGCAGCTAAATCTTTTACCCAGAGTTTCAAACTAAAGAATGCAGATGTGGAGGATTTATTTGCCTGTAGAATGAAAGCATTCGAAGCGTTGGAATTGTTGTAAGCGGAGGATTTATTTGATTGAGCTATGCATTGAGTACTCGAACTCCTGTCTGCCTGCCATGCATTGTGTATTCCGTGTTTTAAACTTTCAGTGCATCCTCCATTTTCTAGTGTTTCATTCCCCCTTTCCAACCCTCGACAGTCGACTATCCTTTCCATTCTAAAAATATTATTCGTAAAGGCTTAATATATTAAAAAATTAGGTTACAATCTTTACGGGTTACATTTTAATAAATGAAGTTTAGTGTTTACTATTTAGTAGTTAATAAATTAATTGTTTAGGATTTTAATTTGTTGGGTTATATTTGGTTAGTTACAAACTTGCATTATAATTTATAGATAATACTAATAGTTTGACTATTATGTGGTGCTAGTCTTTTTAATATATTTGTTTTAGATTTTGAGTGATAATTTTTTATTATTATTTAATATTTATTATTAATGATTTGATTATTATATAATTTTAGTTTTTTAATGTATATTTTATTATTATTTATTAATAATTAATTTCTAAATTTATAATTAGATAGTATATTAAATGTTTTGAACATTGATTCAAGGTTTGTATTGCTATTTCAGTATTTTATTGATTAAAAATGAGTATATATACGGACGTATTCAAGATGTATCATACCCAAGAGTTAATTAAAATTGACGTATCCACATATCAAACCCATAGCATAAGTTACTATTCAAAATCAAAATGAACAGAATTTAAATATAAGTTGGGATTGTAGTGATATATACATAATGTTCTGACAAACTAAAGAAGCCATGCATTCTATTAAACTAGTAACTGGATTTGGGAAATCTGGCCCTGTATACTCTCAATACGAATATCCAAATGCTCCAGCTTCCTTTCAATGTTGATATTATGAATGCCCCAGCTCTAGCCTCCTGCTAGTTAGCTGAAAGAAAATGTCCTTTTAGGGAGAAGACATGCTTGTTTTGTTCTTTAATTGTGGCGTCCTATTATTCTCTCCTTTTTTCATCAAATTGCATTTTTGTTTTTGTAATAGATAGTGTAGCCAGAAAATTCTATGCATAGTGCTATTCTCAGCTTTTTACGTTTTTAATTTGATGTTTACAGCAATGGATAGATCTGGCCAGGCTAACAGGACTCCAACAGGGCAAAGCTGAACCTCAAAATATTGCTTATAAAGAGTTGGATTATCTTCTTGTTGAACAATTGGAAGGCGAAAAATCAAATGCTGTGGATGCTAACTGTATTGAACATCAAGAATTTGAAAATTCTTCAATGCACAAAGAATGAAGTCTCTAGCATTGATTTTTGTTCCAGAGTCTGTCAACTTCAACACAACAGCAAAGAAACAGCATAACACGTTATGTAATTCCTATATAATCATAATTCATTTTAAACTTCGAGAATAATTCAGATCGATTGAAATGATAAGATTTGTCTATTTAATCAGCACAAATCGTTGCTATTGAAATCTAAAATGTAAAAACTTCTAGACTTGGATTCTAAATTCTCAACACGTTTCTCTCAGCTCTCTGCCTTTTAGAGTTTTCTAGAGAGGCTGTCTTAGCCCAGCCATTCTCCCATGGACAATAAAATTTTGTATTGCCCCTTTCTTGGTGATTAATGAGGATGTTGGTCGTCCTCCTCTAGATTGTGGTACAGATTAGGTAAGTGTGGGTACCAACACCCCTCTTCTCTTGGATGTATTGGCTGTTTCTTTGGTGAAAGACATTTCTTTCACATCACATGGTTATTTGTATTATATGGCTCTATCTTATCTAAATTGTCTAGGGTTTACCTATTTGTGGGTTCAAACCCTCTAGTTAAGACTGCTAAAAGATTTTCTTAGCTCCTACTTTCTATTAAAGCTTATTGTACTTTCGAGTCCCTTTGATCTGCTTTGGCCATTTGTGGATGTTAGTTTAATTCCTTTTATTGATTGACTGATTGATTGCATGCTTCGTCTATATTACCTCTAACCACCTTTCAATTTGTGTCACTCTATTAACACCCTTTTTATGGAATACTTTTAGTCGTGTCAAATCTTATGTGCGCATACATCCTAAGGAGGATTCAGCTCATCTAAGGGCCTTTTATGCTATTATTGAAAGTATCCAAAATTTGGTGGAAAATTATATGAAAAAAGGGTGATTTAGATAGCTTGTTTTGAAAAAGCCATTGCTCATATGGTTGCATGTATGCATTAGCAGTAGAAAGAATGTGGAGTTATTAATGTAAAGCTTTTGGCATCATCTAAGTTGAATCTAGGTTATAATAATTTTTTTAGCCTTTGAATGATTTGCACCTTAGGGCCTAGGACCTTGTGCGAGGGACAATCTCTGTGTTGAGAGAAGGCTGCAAAGGTTGGAGAGTGCACACTAGTTAATTTATAGAGATAAACCAAAAACACACATTCAATAAGAGAATCTTTTTTGAAGGAAATGCAACTTCTATTTAGTTTGAAAAATATGGGAAAATTATAGATGTGTACACGATTGCAGGAAAGACGAGGAATGCATATGAGAAATATTGGTTTCTTAGGGCATGCCAATAATTCTACTATCTAGTTTGGCTTCATATGTCGTCAAATCTTGGTCAAATGAATATGTTATATATTAACACAACAAATACAAGAAGTTAGTTACAACTAGCGATGATTACAAAGAACGGTTATAAGTTGTTTCATCTTCCAACCAAGCAATGGTTGATCTTCTTCTTAGTGTGGTCATTGAATTACCCGTTGAGTTGTTAGTCTTAGTGATTCTTTGATGTGTTGTAGATTTGGAAAGTGCCCCGTGGCAAGCCACATTGAAGTAAGAAGTTGCCACATGGTTGTGAGAAGATACTACGGAGTTGTGGTTCTTACGTGGGGTCTACGCCAAAGGTGATGCGTGGCTATGAAGTGAGGAAAATTGTATGAGATGTTGTAAGGTTTTGTGAGGCCGAAGAGGCTTTGCACGAGAAGGTAAATGTTGCTTGGTATTGCAAGACTTGTGCGCATTCTACGGGGTGGGCAATGCAGAGGAACTCCATGTTGAGAGGTGTGTAGGATGCATAGGTGCACAAAAAGTGCATGTGGCTATGCAGGGAATAACTAAACCTACCATGTGGAGGCTCTGTGGGATTCTTTAGCAACAATGTGCACATCAAAATGTTGCTAAGAGGTAGGGAACTCATCATGCTTGGCGGAATCAATCATCAAAGAGGCTAATAGAACTTTTCTATCTGTCGCCCCAGACAAGGAAAGCTCCACATAATTGGAAGCTAAATGAAGCAATTGACGCCCTAGTGGAGGAAGAAATTCAGGTTCAACAATTAAGGTAAGGCGCAACCCTACATGAGGGGCAAATTAGTGAAAAAAATGATAATTTCTAGATCATGCATTGTTATATCTTGCGAGGAGAAGTTTGTAAATAATTCAGTATAGATCCCTAGAATGGGACTACTTTGCTAGGCTAGTCAAGTATATATGCATATTATGGTAGTTGGTTAAATAGTAGAGGTCTTAGTCAACATTGTTTAAGTTTAATAACTTTGCCTTGTTTGTAGTAGTAAATGTTATATATAGGATGAGGGTGCATATATATTTTATTTTTTCCATAAGTTATTTTGACTAAATTTCTTTTGGTCTTTATCCTTGATTTGAGCCGAATTGTGAAAAATTCATTCCACAAAAATGCTAATGTCTTTGCTTCCCTCTAAGAGCATGGATTGGGCTAATGTAAATAGTTTCTTATGTTCATATGATTCAATTTTATCAAAGAAAGATTGATGTTGGCGCAAGTAATGTGGGTACAAGAATATTCATGAAATAAACGAGAAGTCCACCATCAAAGTCAAGGTGATCACTTGAGGTGAATGCGTCTTGATACACTTTTTGTTTCTCTTTTTATCATGAAGCATAATGGTAGGGTCACCCCAATTCCTTGTGCTCAACGATTATTGTAATGGGCATGCTTGTCGATTTGCACACTATAATATGTAGAGGATGGGACACATCTATATTTCTTAGAAAAGTGGAGATTCTTATTGTATTATTGGAAATGGATTTTATACTAAAACATGCAAATAAACACCCATAACACATTTAATAAGAATTAATCAAGGCTAAGGTAGAGATTAATCAATAAATTAAATTAAACTAATTAATTATGGAAACCTAGATTAAGGTAAGAGGTGGAAAGAAGTTGGCTTATTTGATATTCTAGAGATAACCGCCATGATGTGACAATGTAGGCAAGTGTTATTTTGGTTGGCGAAAAGAACCTAGAATTTTTTTGATGGACGAGGGCTTTAAAACTTGTGATGTACAAGGGGCTTTAAAACATGTGACGAACAAGGGGCTTTATCCTAACCATAATGTTCAAGTATGTGAAGATAATGTTCAAGAAAAATTCTTTAAACTAATTTTTTCTTTGACCTATAGGTCCATTGTCTCATGTCTTTCAAAAACCTTCCTTAGAATTCCATGATGTTGCAAAGATCACCAGGACATTAAATTTCTTCCTCCTACCCCATTATTGTGTTGCCAAATCTAAACCTACTAAAAGGGAGCTTATTATGGGGATATTTGTTATACTTAGTTGATTCTTGTGAGATACCTCTGTTTGACACAATATCAAAAACAATACACCAATAATTATGCCGAAGGTGTTACTAAGTTGGATGAAAGGTCATTTCATCCGACGCACGTGAGGGCAACAGCGAATGATGTTGATCCATTTGGTCATTGACAAATGACTTTTTCGTGACCATCCACGTGTTCAACCACCATGTTTTTGAATGCATCTGCATGTGTCACAACATCGAATTTGACAAAGGGGATAGTGTTGTTGGTGTCATGGTTTTCGTCAACGAAAATTTTCAAGGGTTTGAGATAAAAGATAAACTACGAAATAAATATGGATTTTGATTAGATTTCCAAGTTTCTAGTTTCGTACAAGCACAACTTTTATCATGTAATGGCAATGTGAAGTTTTTGTTGTCCGTGCAATTGGTTACGCCCTAAAAAAGTGGGTGGATCACCAAGTTTATGATATTTTGGCTATGATATTTTTTTGGGTTTGGTTTCCACCACGATTTTCTGTTTGCCAATGTGAATCAAACACGTGGCATTTGTCTTGATTTTCTTTACCATCTTTGACATCCAACACATTCAATTTTGTTTGAACATTTTTTTATCGACTCAAAATCACATATGCAATTAGTTATGATATACACAATCACACACACATAATCACATATCTAAATAAGCACCAAGGAATGGGGTTAGGGTAGATTCTTTCCACATCTCAATGGCCCCATTGTGGGAGAAAAATGAATAGCGAAAAATCAAACACCCATTATTTTCATTTCTACATTTTCATATCCACCTTGATAAATTATGAGATTTGTGGGATCGTTGAAATTTATGACTAGTTTCATTTTATTTTAACCTTGAATAGGCAACACAACACCTAAAATATGTATTTTTAAAATATATTTTCTCCATTTGGGTTAGGTGGCATTAGTTTAACGTGCATGTTAATAAAACACATAATAATGTAATTGTAGTAATCCCAACAAATTACAAAGCCACTAAAAAGATGGGATTTCTAGTTGATTATAAACAATAAATACAAATTTAACATTTCTATTGATTATTAATATCTAAGTTTGTATCGGTCAATTACAAATTAATTTTAATCTAAATATTAGTGTGCTCATGAGGCCAAGTATGGCCAACTAAAATGGAAATCAATTGAAATGGTAATGTTAAAAGGGAAATAAAGACATGATGTTTACAAAGTCAATTACAATTTGAAACAAAAATCAACCGAAATGGAAATGTTAAAAGTGAAATAAAGATTTTAAATTAAATTAAATTAAATTAAATTAAATTTATTTTTCTTATAGACTCGTAATAAATATTGTTCTTTCATTGTTAAGTGTACATATGCCTTGATAGCCTCACAACTCATGTTTACATATTTACTCATTAATGTATTGTCTTGATGATTATGTGTTTACGTGGTTTTGAGAGATGGTGGAGAGATTGAGCTATTGGGCACTTTCAATTGGATTGACGATCTCCCTTGGTGTTGGTTGTAAAATATGTTTTTAGTGCAACCAACGGGGACAACAGTCCCTCCTCATTATGGGAGAGGTTCCCTTATTGAACACAAACAAACAAGCAAATCTACTTATATACAAACTATCAATATTTCAATGAGGATTTTGATGCTTTAGATGTCTTCATCTCATAAAATTTTCAATACGAAGAGAAGAAAGTAGAAGAATTAATATTCGAAAATGAAGAAAGCAACACTTTTAGACATATAGGTTACAAAATGATATCCTACTTATGCATGCAAGAATGACAAGATTAGAATTATATACACTGAATACATGACATATATGCAATAGACACAAATTTCTAAGCACAACATCAACTGAAGGACACAAAGTTCTATTCATATATATATATATATAACTTCACATGGATAAGATAGAAAGCATAAATAGATAGAACACAAGAAAAGATAGAACTTCTTCTGTATTGATTGTCGATTCAGTGCTTCCACATTCAAGACATAAAAACCCCCTTTCAATATAAGAAGCGAGGTCTTTTATAGCCACTTGGGCAGTTACAAAATGAGTCTCTTCAATTTCTATTCTTTTAATGACTCATTAATGCTTAATCAAAAGGTATCACAAGTTGGCCTTAATTACAAAATACATCATTAACACATTGCCAACTTTTAAGAACATAAAAGAGTTTTAAAAGAAGAATTCAAGCACTAGTTGAAGGGACACTCGAAGAGGAAGCAACCACTATCTTTTTCTTCAATATCTAGATTTCTGAATTTAACCAATACTCCATCTATTTCCATGCCTTTTGGGATGGTGGTATTGCAATGACATTTGTCCATAAGTTTAAGCAACCTTCCATTTCTTCCCAAAAATATCCATTCTGTGAAAAACCCTTGATTGCCTCAATAATTATAGTCCGAAGTGCACAAATTTCTTTCACCTTTTCTTTGGTCACATCCTTGGACTTGAACAATTTCTCCTTAATAAGGTTCTTGAACTCAACTTTGATATCTTGCATTGTGTTCTAAAACGCGAGTCTTCTTTGAAAACTCACAGCGGCGAAGGTCTCTGAATTCATCTTGCACACAGGTCTTGAAAGCCTCGCCCCTTTGAAACATATTCTTCAACTCATCAATTGCCTCTTTCAAGAACCTTTATTTTCCAGTCCACACTATGCACCCACTTCTTGGATGATTGTTCTTTGGATCATCAAAGACTTTATTTGCAATGAGAGTTTTCTCATCAGTTGTACTTATCTGTTTGAGATCTTGTATACAATCTACCCATAGTTTGAGCTCCTTTTCAAAACCAGTGATGACTGTGGTGAATCTTTCTTTGAATTGAGAAAATATTATCATATACTTTATATGCTTCATCCATAAAATTTAGACCTGAAACTAGCATATCATCTACCATTGCTTCCATTGCCTTCCCATAGGTAGCATGTTTATGAATATCTTTGATAACCTGGACCTCCTCATTGGTTAGAACAACAGGAGGGGGCATTGCATTCAGAGGAGTAGGATCAATTACCTTATCACTTGGCTAGGAGGGATCTGATGAAGTCTGAGAGGACTTGTATATGCTCCTCAAGTTGCTCTTGAGATTGCTTTCCTTTTTCTACTCTCTCAATCACCCTAGACATTGTTTCTTTCAAGTGTACTTCACTTTCAGGAGTAGATTCTCCCAAAGGGATCCTTGTCAATTCCAAATCACTCATCATCAAATCTTTCTCATTCTTATCCACTTTAGGCTTAGCAATCTCCAAGAATTGTTGACCTTGAGAATCAGACACCAATCTAGAAGTGGTTTTTTCCTTCTTGCAGGAGGAATTGGAATTGTTCCCGGAGAGCAACCATTGCATCAAATTTGGGGGCGACAATCTTGGAGGGAGTCTTCCTTTTCTTACTATCTACAAATGGTTGAACCCACGTAAATGAAGAAGTGGAAGAAGAAGAAACAATCGCCCCGATGGTCTATGCAGCTGATACCTACAAAATGGATGTCCCAACATTAGAAACAGCACCTCCACAGCCAGAGACTCTTTGACAGATGCTTCTAGAATGACCATTGTCTCAGTTTCTTAAGTATGACTCTTTTGTTTATCATCTTCTTCTTCCTCTTTTTCTATACTGCCCCCTTCAAGGTTGCTTTCTTCAGGATCTCCAGTTCCTTCTTCTTCATCATCAAAGAGATCAACAATTTGCTCAATATCTAATATTGTTTCAGATTTCTTTGGAGGAGATAAGGGTTTACCTTCCTCTTCAGCTACCTCTTATACCATTTCCATCTTCTCAATCTTCCCCTTTTTGATATATACCAAGGTTGGAACTTCAAGAGGGGAAGAGGCAGTCTAAGTTGACATCCCAGGTGTAGGAGTAGGGGCCTCTCTCTAGGATGAGGAAGCTTCCTGAGAAGGGGATGTAACTTTGTTGCTTCTATAAGCTCTCATTCTCTTATCAAACCAGACCTTAGTCCTGACAATGACTGGATTTATGATCTCTTGCAAGTTGTCCTTTTCTTTCTCATACCAATCAATAGTTTCCAGAGGAGTATGCTTGATGGTTCTATCAAACTCAAGAGATTGCAGCTCCTCATTGTCATCCTGTAGCTCATCAGGTACCTTGTAGATGCCAAAATCCTTGATTTTCTGTAAAGAAAGACGACCATAGAATCTTCTCCTTGCTTCATAATTGTCTGAGCAATCTACCCAGTAATCTTCCACATCATGAAGGTGATGGAAAGCCATTCTTACATTGTTGTTAATGAAACATTTGATATCAAAACAAGACCTTTTCTAAAAGAAATGGAAATTGAAAGAAGCCATTGTTCTCTCTATATTCTAAGCATCTAAAGCACTCTTACAAGTGTAATTGCCAAGAGTGATTGGGAATTGTATACCTCCTATCTTCTTATCCTTACAAGTTATTTGTAACTTATCTACTTGTCTGCAAATATCTACCAAGGAAATCTTGTCACTGCAGTACATAGGAAGCTTGTATGGAGAGTCCTCAAAACATGCCAACTTGATATAGGAGAATTTTTTGAATTGGATATAATAACTACCATAAATGGATATTAGTTGCATGGCCTCATCGAGAATCTTCTAGCTGTATCACCTTCCAAAAGCTGAACTATGTACATTGTGAAAGCATCATTGACTCTCCTAAAATGATGGTTGTTGTTCTTCAGGGTCAACTTTGTGTAGTAGTCATACACTAGAGCATTCTTTTTATCTTCATCTAGAGAAAGACCCAACCATTCCTTGTATGCTCCAATAGTGTACATTAGATAAGAATTCATGTAGAAAGCATGAGTTCTATGCACATTATCCAACTGTTTAGTCAAGTTAGCACAAATGATTTCTCCCAAGTCAAATTTTGTTTTCCCTCACATATGATGTTGATGAAGGGACACATCCAATAATGAAATTCATTGCTTACAGGGAGCCCCATTATCCTGGATAAGAGAATGATGATGTCAGAGAGCTCTTCTTTAAAATCACTTTGATACAAAGCCTTGGGCAATCTAGAAGCTCCTTTCTTTGGGACCTTAAACCAAGATTTGGCCACCATGTTCTTGTATTTATCAGATTCTTGATCAAATAAGTACTAAGCTTGTTCCATGGAAAGGACATTGCCATCTTTAAATATTGGAATTCCAAGAGCATCCCTTATACACTCCACGTCCAATTTTGCGATTACTTGTCCTCGGGAGTTAGTAATTTCTCTTGTATTAGGATTAAAGTGAGAAGCACACGCTAGAATTGTGTCCGTGCATTGGACTGAGACTAGGAATCCCCCTATATGTTATTCCATAATATTTGATGTGTTGCGCCATAGGCGGTGGATTTTCATCATTGGTTTGTGCCCAAAAAAATCATTGAAATCCAAGTGTTGTACATCCGTGTCCCCTATATTAGGTACAAAGGTTTCAAGGGACGAAAGATGTTTGTGGCCTTTATAATGAACCTTCATAATGATGGAAAAGAGCCAGGAATAGGAGATTAGTAGGTATCAAATTCAAAAGTAAAAATGCGGTAGGGCACGGGAAGAATTGTCCTTGAAAAACACACAGAGAACTATGGAAAACTCGACTTTCATCCTTTGAAAGGATGGCAACCTTCATTGGACCGAAAAATACTTCAAATTTTGAAAATGGCGGAGAGAGAGACTGTGTGCTACGGCTAAAAGCTTAGAAAAGGGTGTGTATGGCTCAAGTTAAAACTGTGATGGTGAAGGGTGAACAACCCATCTATTTATATAACCCCATTTGAGGAAGGTCGACAAGAATTAATTAATGAGGGCATTTAATGACTTGGGATATTTTGGAGACATGGTGGACAGAGATATTTTGGAGACATGGTGGACAGACCGACTCCCCATATAGTGATATGGCAAAAGAAAGTAACACAAGAGTATCGAATTCATGAGGGACACGAACACTCAAAATTCCCGCAGTGGGAGAAGTTCGGCAACGCACGAGTGTGCGGGGAAGCAATGGTTCGGAAGAAGCCGGGACATTTGGGACATGAAGGACCAAAACTTCGCATAAGGCTAGCGAGATCGTGGAAGTCGGGTAAATCGAAATCGAGTAACGCACCGGAGGTCTACGGGCATTGGGACACAAGTTCACCACAAGGCCGAAACGCCCACACAACGAAGGGGACTTGGCGGGTGAAGAAGGCTGCGGCCAATGCGGGAATGCAGGGAACTGAAGGCATTGAAGCACAAGGGACAAAAGTTCATTTCAAGGTCGAAATGCCCATAACACAAAGGAAATGTATTTCAATGCGGGAAAGGCGGGAATCGGTGAATTAAGATTCCGATGGAAGGTCGGACATGTGGGACATGAACACCCGAAATGCCCACAAAACATAGAAAAAGTCCCAAAACTCAAAATTTCACTAACTGTTGGAAATCATTTTTTCTCATGGACCTTCACAAGGACATGGATAAGTGATCTTACCAATTTTTATGAAAAACTAAGACAGAAAAACACACATTGTTTGGGGGGGGGGGATAACAACACTTGGCTTCACAAGATGAAACCCCTTCGAATCCACTCGTGTTGTGCTTTCCTTGTGCCACATGTAAGAGGATCTATTGGAAATATAATTGAAGGTCCAAAGGTGGCTCCCAGAGCTTGTTGTGTTCTCTTGTAAATTAGGAAGCCAATCAAACATGAAGAAAATGAGGAATTTATAAAAAGTTTTGGGGTTGAATCGAGGGCTAACACACATGACATGAAGACAAAGCAGTAAAAGGAAATTGGCCCAATAATTTCTCCCAAACACCAATGTTTCCTCTTAAGCAAGAGCATAAACATGAAAATATTCGTTGTATCTAGTAATAACACCTAAACAATGTATTAAGATGCCTAAAGGTGTTGAATGTATCACATATGGACTACATGCACTTATTCTTGCCATACACATGGTTTTTGAATGTTAAATTTGTCTTAATAGTCGATGTCCTATTTTTAATTGATCTCAGAAGGGTTTATTATTCACATTGTTGTGTTTTAATAATGTTGCAATCTCCACATAGATGATGACTACATATTTCATGCCTCAACATATGGGTTGACATCTCTTCCAACTATTCTCACACATTCATGAATTCATATTTGTTGTCTTCAATGCATTATGATCTTGAAACCGTTAAATATTCATATTAAAACATTCCCTTTTTATAACCTTGATGAAAGCATCCTATTTTTTTTCACTTTTGAAATGCATTAAACAATAATTATGTTGAAGGCATTTTAGGGTTTATGTAAAATCACATTGTTGTGTTTTAATGGTGGAATGTTCAGCACTTCATGAGGGAAACTCTCCACTACAATAGATGATGTAGGCTACATATTTCCCCATGCCTCAATTTCATATGGGTTCAAAGACATGTTCTTCTCACTCACTATTCTCAAACAATTGACAACAATGGTACATTGTTCATATGTGTTTGGTCATAAGAATTCATTTGCATTCATCCATTTGTTGTCTATCGGTCATGTCCATCGAGAGTCTTCGCAGGGAAAGCTGTGATCATCAAGAGTCTACCTTAATTGTACATATGTAAGTTTCTCTTGAAGTATTCATCGACCATGCCTTGATTTCGATATATCTTCAAGTATGTTGCTTTAAAGACTTACCAACCCCATTTCTTCTTTCAACAATGGTACATTGTTCATATGTGTTTTGGTCATAAGAATTTTTTTTTTTTTCATTGGTTCCCTCCAAGAAACCCATTTCATCGCTTCCATCTCACATTTCATGATCTTGAAACCGTGTCTCAAAACATGAACTTCAATGCTACAATGATTGCTTCATTTTATATAATATAAGTTGTTTATTTTAAAGGACAAATTCCCTTTTTATAACCTTGGAATTATAGAGGAATAGACGTTATTAACACAAAATTGACATCCAACAATAAAAAAAAGTTAAGAAAGGGGATACACACACATGAAAACGGAATCATTTCCCTCCCTCACTTTCTTGTCTAAATGCATTAAATAGAACCTAATTTTGTTGAGCCCATATATGTTATAACTTTACTTTGTTCAAATGGGTGTATTTGTTTGTTATTGTTTTATATTTTTGTCATCTTCTCGACATGCTTATCCCTTACATCATTTTATCTCTTGTTGGAAAAATGCATATCTCGTGAACTCAGAGGTTTGGTAATCGGTGGTACATCCTCCTTTATCCAAAGTTGGTGGTACCACGACTGGTCAATCTTATAAAATGATGCATCATCCTTCGTTTGATCAAATAAAGTACATATCCTAAGAAACAACTATCGATTCTTCATGGTTATCTTGTTTAACATGCGATAATCAACACATAATCGCAAAGTACCATCCTTCACAAATACCACCAGGGCACCTAAGGTGAAACACTAAGCCTAATGATTCCATGGCTCAACAATTTTTGTAGTTGCACCATCAACTCGAGTCATGGTTAACCAAAGATCAGAGATTTAGAACCGGGAGATGCTCCAGGCATGATTTTTATTGAGAAATGAAACTTACAAACAAGAGATATCCCAGGACTTCCTCCAAAATACATCCTTGAACTCGGCAAGAATGGAGTATTCCTCCATAATTGTATTTGCCTCAATAATTGATTCTTCTAGATGTATAACAAATAATTCACATCCACCCAATTCCTATTTATAATAGAAAATAAATGTTTAGGCTTCCTTTTCCTATTTATACCAAAGAATACCACCCAATTCCCTTGATAATCTAAACACTACATTTTCTTCTTAAAGTAATCTAGCTTCACTTGATGGATTTAAAACCAATCCATACCTAACATTAGGTCATAAGCCCCAAGGGGAATTATGTACATGTCAACCTTGGTTTTGAAAACTCTTAAGGTTAACTTGATTTAACTAAGAAAATTTGTAACTGGATATCTCTTTCCTAAGACAAACTCAACTTCCCAACCTTCCCTCAACTTAGATGGTTCAACATTACAATTTGCGGCTAAAATAGGAGAAATAAATCTTTTGGTTGCTCCAGAATCTACTAGAACATAAATAGAATAATCAAATAAAATACCTTTTGCCTTAATGAGCGTGTAATAATCCTTGACTTGCTTGTTTTCCACTACTATATAAACCTTGTGTTGAGATTGTTGACTAGGTAAGTATTCTGAGCAATTTTTCTTTAAGTTCCCTTCCTTGCCACATATCCAACATGTTCTTTTTCCACCAAGATTAAATTGACCCCCGATCTAGGGGTACTATTTTGATTGTGAAGATGGAGTCTTCTTAAAGATTCCTTTCTTGTTTCTCTTTTTGATGCTCTTCTCGGTGTTATTTCTCATGAGGGTGGACAAGGTTAGCTAGGAGAATCTCTTGGGCATCTAACTAAGACTAATGATTTTATGGTTTTAAGGACCCTTTCTAGGGTAGATCTTGGTTAGGTGCTCTTGCACAGAAATCCTATCATTAAGTAAATGAATATTATTTTTTTCCTATCATTTTCGGTGCCTTATTTCTACGAGGAATCCTTCCCCATCATCCCCTTGAAACCTCACCCCTCCTTTCCTAGCTATCACCATTTTCGAAAAGAATAAGATTTTTTTATAATCTTTATTGTTCATCTTCAATAGTTTATCTTAGAGTTCCCTATAGCTATAACTTAGCTTTGATATCACAAGTAACATCCCCAAAATTCGGGACTAGAACTTTCTTTAGCAAGTCTCTTTATAAGCAATCAAAAGTATAACATAACATATAAAACTTTACTTTCCCTTATTGACATGATATTAAAAGTTTCATAATGTCATGAAAGTATCATGTATATCTTAGCTTAACTAGTTGAATTTCTTGTTAACTCATAATCATCCTCATCGTAGCTTAGAAATTCTAAAACACAATTCACTCTCATCAACTAATCATCTCATCATTCATTGTCATGCCATAAATAACAAAATTTCCCATTTCTTGCAAGTAGGATATAGATCAATTTCATGGATCCATACACTTTGAAATTTATGGCAATGACAATCCTAATTTTAGTTATCAACTAATTCTTTTCCACTCCATGACTTGTAATTATCATGTAAACATGATGTGAGAAGATTATGCCCACAAAGCAAAACACAATAAAGAAGTAACAACCTTTCAACAATTTTCTTACAAGGATTTAAAATCACTACCCACCAAAAGTAACTTTAAAAAACAAAGCTACAACACCAAAGATACAACCAATCCTCTCTTGCCTTAAAGGTCATGGACAAGTGTTTCCAATTCCACATATGCAATTTGCCTCTATTACAGTCCAATTGGACAAAGTTCACAAAATATCAACATGAGTTTTTATAACTCTTTGCGAACCCGTAGACACAAAATCATGAACTTGGGTACATTTCTAGGTCCTAAAGCATACTAATATATACATGATTCCTAAACAAGAAAACTAGTGGTTGACAACTCCTTTTGGCCTCTTTGCTTTATCTCTTGCCTTATTTTTGGTCTTACACATCTTACAACCCTGTCGAACTTAACTTATTTATCTTTTATGGCCTCAAACACTAGCGCCCAGTTAGGACATGAACACCTATGCGCTCTAGTTCCTCATGGGTGCTCCTGACCCTTTCTATCCTTTTCTCACTCTTTTGGGTATCTTTTACCTTTTGGGCATCTTTTACACTTTTGGGTCACCTTCCAGTTATCAATTACAAAATTCAAACAAGGGAATCATATATATACTTATTTATTGCTCTCAAATAAGGGGAAAAGCACTAGCATTATCTACTATCACCTAAGCTTGCATCCAAAGGCACAAGAGCATTACAAAGCATCCATCTAACATATTCACTCAAGGGACAAGGGTTTCATCACTTTTGCATACACAACATAGGAGGGGAAGTTATTCTATTTCATCTCACACATTCTATACATTTCTATTATTCTAGATCTTTCCCGCTATCATTGTGCAACTTGCACAAGGGCATCTTAGGGCATCATTACACACACATTCACATAGAACTACATGGAGTCTGAAATGTAGTGTAGCACTCGATACTAAGTTCACTCTTTGGGTGACCGTTGGGGTCAGTCCGACTCCACATTTTGCATCTTTTTATTAGATTTGATGTGGTTTGTGTACATATGCGAGATAGATATCTATTTTTCAGTCACAAGTGTGAACAATGGCATTGGAACAAATCAAGAGAGACAAACAAAGACTATCGGTGAAGCTCCTCCCGCACATTGAAAAATATCATAATTTGAGCATATGAGTGGACACTAACATCCAGATCCAATCACTAGCACCTGGGTGGTCTTGTCCTCACATGGACGCTTATGTCCCGCACATTTTCGAGTTCCGAATTTCCATTGAGCCTTGACAACACCTCTTCCAGATCTGTTTCAGCTATCCACCCGCCTAGATCACTTCCAGATCACTTGGAAATCAGCTAAGTCATCTCCTCTCTCTCCATTGCTTAGGGTTTCATATTATTCCATGTTTGTTGCTTGTACATTTACTGTATATTATCATTGTACATCACTCATTACAGTAGTTACTCTAAAACATATATTTAATTCAATTTATACTAAATCAAAAATATACATTTCTATTATCATCTTATTGGGGTGATGAAAGTGATTCATTTCGATGTAGCATGATGATCAATGAAACTCATCATAGAGTTAAAATAAAACAATCTCACAACAATTTCAATGTAACCATATACTAGCTTCCACTTGCCCTTGATAAATTTTAGGATAAGGATAATGAAGATTCTTGTAAAGCTCATTACTTGTCTAAAACAAGAACCTAGACAACTAGTTACTTTATCTCTTTAACATCACAAAATGACAACCGTACACTAATGCATGTGCCTAAAACAAAGTATCTCCATACACATTGATAAATCAAGTGGATCTTCACATTAATACTACTATATCATCCTTTACAATTGAATACAAGAAATACAAGACTTTACCTTATCAAAAAAACAAAAAAACAATATATACTTCTATTCACAACTTATATCTCATGCCATATCAAAATAGAATAAGGAAGATGGTGCAACTAGTCAATTAGTGTCTAAGACAATCAATAATAATAAACAATCTATAACTCTATATTATATTTATTAAGCTGTCAAGGAGTGAAAATTTCTAACAAATTCCATCGAGTAACACCATTACCATGTTTCATAACATGCCCTCATCCCTTTTCACAAAGAAAGGAACTTTCCAAAATGTCACAAAATATGCCCATTAACATTCGGATAATCATCATATTCTAAAACACAACATATTCATACTTAGATAGAACGTTCACTAAATAGCTTCTTCTAATAGTCATGCTCACATGGATATCCCAAGAAATTACCAATCTATAGTACAATCATGATTAGATAATGAGTGTCAAAAACATAATTCCTTCCCAAAACTTCTCATTAATTAAACACATCCACAAGAAGATCACAAATAACACGTAGATGAGAGTCTTCCTCTAGGGCATCATGCTTTCATCCATCATAACAATTTAAATCTATAATACAATCCTCTTAGGGACAGGTGACATATGGTATGGAGAGATTGCACACTCCTAATACACACATGTCAAGAACTACATTATTCATAATGCCAAACAACCACATTCCATCTAGGAGTATGTTTGAGGTCACCTAGATAAACTTAACATACAATCCAATCACCAAATCCAAGTTCCTAAGCATGGAACAACTCATAGAATTAATTACATATGACTACAAGAATCACCTCACTTCCATCACATGGATTTGAAGCCCAAATTCTTAAACACGATATATATATATATATCAAGAGATGGTCTGTTAACAACTTGAAACAAGACTCCCAATAACCACTAAGAAAGGAACATATAAACATATCTAGGTGTAATCAAATTAAACACATTAGCAACACCCACAATACTTTAATAAGGATATTCAATCATGCTTATCCATGAAACATATGATTACCTTACCCTTTCTCTAGGAGGAAAAACACAATTAAAAATACTTCACTTTCAATGCAGGAGATCATGTAACCATATATCAATGATGAAAATTACAATTTACCGGTTTCATGAAGCGAACCAAGTTAATATGCCTATGAACAACTTTCCCTTGTCTTTACTACCGTATTTAAATTGGTAGAGCCTATACTAAGTCATGTCTCATTTTCTAAGACAAAGAGACGTTTTAATGACTTCAACACAATGCCAAACACAACACAAACCTAAATGTTTGCACAATGAACAAGGTTTTCCCACATAAACCATTTGATATCTTTACACAACTATGTCATGCAATACATACCAGATGGTTATGTATCCATAACATTGGTTCAAAGGCTAGTTGTAAGATACATCACATACCTATCACACTTACTTTGCTCAACCATAGACTTTAGACCAAAATGTATGTATCTAAGTTCCTAAATACAACTTCCACATACCATGAGAACAATGTTACATACATGCATGAGTATATGCTCTACTCGAATAAGAGTTGATAAAAACTAAAATCAAATTATGTATCTTCATTCGATACCACATAACATCCACATCCACGGTGGTGTGCATAGCCTACTCATTCCCTTGCAACTAAAACATCCATATCACATTGCTTATATTAAACCATAAAATTGTCTCACAAGTAAGAAAAAATAAAGTATTGAACACCTTTATTGCACAATGGATTCCATGATATTTTCAAGGTGGAGATTACAAATTATATAGTTCAACAATTAATCACATTACATATGGGCTAGCATTAGGTCATCACCCATAACATCCATGTTACCAAATTAGTAATGAGATATCACCAACATTACATAATCTGCCATGAAGTTAGGCCAAAGGTCTTTAATTAGAAAAATGAATATTTAACCTTACAACAAGGAAGAGTACAACCATGACATTACACCGCTTTCATTAATATAAAGAAATGTGACTAAATTCCTTCTCAAGGAAGATCATTCCAAACTATCATCAATAAGGAGTTCCTACTATGAAAAATAATAGGTCACACCCAAAGGGTGGATCACAATGAGCTCTCTTTTGGATTGGATGCCAAAATTGGCCCCTCTTGTTGGGAATTTGGGACGGTGAGATAGTGCTATGATTTAATAACAAACAAAATCATGCACACAGTTTCTAAACCAATTCCCCAAAAAATCTACAACAAAGGGAAGTATAAACTAGAATAATCCAAATCACAAAAGTACACACACATAACAAGCATGTACCATGGTTCACCCAATGTGGGCTACGTCCACCAAAGATAGAGATCTCACACACACACACACACACACACACACACACACACACACACACACACACACACACACACACAATATAACAGAGATTACAAACCAACTCTTCTACACAAGAGTACATGTATCTCTACAAGAGTATCTCCTCCTCCCAGATCTCCAACCTGATCTATGCTGAGTACACTAAACCGTGCCTCCATACCACCACTTGTGTCTTCTCTAGATCTCTAACCGGATCTTCCTGAGTGCACTACAACCTGTGCCTCTCAAACATAACCAGATCTCACATACCTGAAGCTACCCTACATCTGCCACTCCAAGCTCTCACTATATTGTGAATCTGTAAACAAGACCTCTACAATATCTAGATCTACATTGATCAATAATACAATATGATCTCATTGAACTACAATACAAGACTAGATCTACATATATCTATAATACAAGATCTCACTAACATGTGGATCTACAAGAAGAAACGCTATGTGCTTTGCATACTATGCAAGCCATTACAATGAGACAATAAATATACAAAGGAAATACAGTAGCCTGTTATTTCCTTTTGTCCAGCTCCTCTCCATGGAGTCTCTGTCTTCATGTAACTAGTTCTTTTTCCTCTTCTTCTTCTTTGTCTTCATCCTCTCAATCTCGAGAATCAAGGATCTAATCCGATCCTTCTCTTTTTCTTCATCCCGCTTCTAAACCCTAGCTTTCATGCTTATAAAGGCGTATATAAACTTAGGGCACTTTAGCCATGCAATTACATCAAATAAATCTACTTTAATGCTAAAGATAGATTTAATTCCCGAGAGTCAATTAAAACATCATTACACAGGTAACCGGTGCCGGTTAGCCTTAACATGCGCCGGTTCCCACTTGCTCTGAACGATGTCTGTCATGTTTGACCGATGACAGGTTACGGTTCCCACTTGCTCGACCGATGTTGTAATGCCCCACCTCGGGACACCGTAACCCACACCCAAGTGTAACTAAAAATTAGGAATTTTTTTTTGAAAGTGATTACTAACAATACTAAAACTAATGATACAAAACCAATTCCCGAAATTATTTACTTTAAACTAAATTGATTTACCCAATTACTCATTCCCTAGCCCAAATCCAATTTTACTTATTTAGTTCTTATCATGGCTACCTTGCTAGACAAATGCTAAGGTAAGAAGAAAATCTTACACACCCCTTTTTGATTTACTTGACCTCCACACCCACTCCCTCCTTAAGATTATTTCCTAAAACCCCAAAATTCCCACAACTTAAAGGTAATGTAGGATTTAATGGTAACCCTTGGATGCTTTTATTTTTAACCCTTGGATCTAACAACCCTAAAATTACCCTAAAATTTCTTTATGTTCTTTTCCCTTCTTTCTTTTACCTTATTCTCTCCTTTTGATTTTATCTTGCTTTTTTTTTTTTTGTAGGTGGTTTGGAGGAGCTATGGAGTTTCTCTTCTCTTTTTAAAAAAAAAAAACCTTATTGTATTTTCATGAGCATTTCATACAAACAAGAAATGTATTCTTTTCCCTTCTCTTTTATGATCCACATATATTTTTATTTTTCTTTTTGAATAGGGGAGGGGGCGGATCCGAAGAGAGGGGGTCACGGCGGGGCGGAAATGGACGGCGGTGGTGTGGGTTGAGGTTTGGGGACGGGGGGTGGTTGGGTTGGGGCAGCGTGGAGGATGCAAATCGGGGAGGGGACAGGGAGGTGGCGGTGTGCAGGGAGCTTGGTGGGAGTAAGGTGCAACGGTGAGGCCGCGTGGGATTGGGTGGGGCAAAGCTGCAGGGGTGGGGAGGGTTCGGCCCTCGTCAACTCGAATTTTGTTTTATCCGTTTTTTTTTATTAAATTTAAATTTTGTTTTAAGTTTTATTAATATGTAATATATATTATATATACATATATATATTTATGATATTATATATTGATTATTAACCCTCATCTATTTAATATAATATCTGTTTATTATTATTATTATTATATAATAAAATTATAGGTATAATGATTTTTAAGATGGACTTAACAAAAATCAAATTCTTAATCTACTACCATTTTTAAAACAAAGTCAATGAGTAAGTATGTAAAAAAATTTAACCATGGTTCCATAGTGTAAATCATCTCTATATGAATATGTAAGAGATCTCTATCATTTTCTTTTATATGAAATTGTTCACATACCCTCTCTAATAAACTATCTCCATTTGAATTCCTTTAAGAAATGTTAGGTATTGATATGTAGTATAAAACTCCATAGTACTTCCCAATACATTCATGTAAAGAATTTTTTAATTTTTTTAATTTTTTTATAAGTGTTAAAAGGATTTGTAGCCCAAATAATTCAGCCAAGAGGAGACTAAGAAGGTAACTGGAAATTATGCAAGAAGGAATACATTCTCAAATTTGAGTTTCTTAACAAGATCCAACTTTAAGATTCTCATGGAAAGGAGTAAACTACTCTTACTGAAAGTAACAATATACTTCCTACAACTTGTAGAAGGAGGAAATAAGTCTAAATCTGGTTTCCTTGCACTCTTCATTTTATAAAAATTGGAAATACTAAGTAGTATCCTTTCTCAACTACAAACTTCTCATTGTACATAAATATTCCTTTCAAATACAACAACTAACTAAGCATTACATGTTTCTAACAAAGAAATGACACATTTTCCTATAGAAATCTTAATATCCCATTTTACCTTAGTTTTATTCTTATGGAAAAACATGGTCTTAATAACAACCTTTCTACCTAAAAAGAAAAGGGCTGCCATCAACTTCCTATTAAATGGATCATTCTTGTTACAACATTGCTTTACAAGGAGTTTGAGATTAAAATCACACCATAACTTCAAAATGATTAAAATACATAAGAGCCCAGACATTCAAGTTCTCTTTCCAAGAATGAAGAAGTGTCACAACAACACATGTAACTCAAGATTACATGTGTATTACCAATCTCAAGAGAGAAATTTCCAAGACAAGAAGAGAGTCATAAAAGACGATGCCACCAGAATATTCCAACAACCCCAATCATCTTTATACTCAATCTCCAATTTGAGATCCAACTTTAAGTGCCTTCAAGGAATCCAAACAAGGAGAAACACTTGTTTTTCCACCCAACCATATGCATCATTACATGCCTTTCCCAAGGTTGGGATGCATGCTAGCCTCCCCCAAGCCCGTGGGAAAGATGACAACTATCCACAAGTTTGCACAAGAGTGAGGGTGAACACACAACAATACATCCACACAAAAATAAGACAAGTATCCAAAACAAGACTCCAAATTTGAAAAGGTAAAAAGGAGGAGAACCCAAGTTCTACCTCTAAAACAAATGGGGAAGAGAGGAGAGAAGTTCTCCAAAATTATAACCAACAATAGTCGCATTAAAACAAGATACCATGTGACATGTGTCACCCCTCTCCTCCTTCAAGGTCAAAGATGCCAAAACAAAAGAGAGAAAGGGTAAAATGCCTTTTAGCCCTCTTCTCCCAAATTACTCTAAATGATAACAAGACAATTCTTGTGCAACTTTTAACAAGCACACAAATCCATACCCCTTACATGGATGTGACCAAAGAAGAGGCAAAAAGGGAGGGAAAACTCCCTCTAGCCTTGGAAATAAGCCCCCCTACCTATTAGGTAGGGTCCAAGGGCTCATTTTTATGTTAAGGAACCCCAAACTAAAAAGGGGTCCCTAAAAATGCCCAAAATAACCCAATTTCGGGTTTGGCAAAATTGGCACAATGGTAGAGGGTGTGGGGACCACCCAAGGGTTCACATGTGACCCTAAACCCTCTAGATTAAGTACATCATTAATCTAATTCAAAACTTAATGCAAGTGGGGTCATTAATTCCCCAAAACAAGTTTACAACACAACTAGACACCCTAAGCAAAATTAATAATTACAAGACATAATTCATTACAAATGAGGGTCACCCATGGTGCCCAAAACAATAATTCTAACGCTAAGGCCTCAAGCAATAAACATGGCTAGGGCTTAGCCCGTGGGCTACTTGTGCAAAGTTACGTAGCTGGCCTGAGTCCCACGTTCTCCTGTGACCTATCACCTGCACACTCATTGCACACATTAAACGCACTTGTCCGATAAAATATAAATCAACTACTAAATAAGATATCAATGAATTCTAGACTAACATTTCATCTTTCTGGAATCAAAAGTGCGACAACATGCACAACCATACATAATTCACCATAAGTTAGTCACAATGATAAAATGACATGTATCCATAGAATCCCAACATGCAACAAACTGAGTATCCATCAATATAACTACGTTCCAAAACAACATCATATCAATTAGTATCCATGACATCATAAGATAATGCAAACAACATAGTAATCAAGCTAAATCGGCGCTATACGCCTAAATGTCCATACATGCCTAATCAGATCAAATCTCCTAATGTAATGTTCAAAACATATCAAGTCTCTGTCAAAACATGTCTATGAGTAAATGAGCAACAAGTAACTGAGCTATAAAAATGTGGGCATTACAGATGTCTGTCCTGTCTGACCGATGATGGCTTGCTGTATTTTTGAGCAAGTTTCCATTGCATGCTCCAGTGAAGCTATTTAGCTCCACAACCTAACAATCTCCCACTTGGAGATAAATTACTGAACCTTTGTACCTGTACCTGTACATTACTGTGCTCAACACACCATGAAGACCAGCAATTCTTTCCTTCAACAATTCTCTCAAAAAATAAAACCAGGAAGATCAAACCATCTTCTCAAACCAAGAAGATGAAACCATGACTTACCAAACTTGCGAAGCTACAACTGATCCGTGACAACCGAGCTATCTATACATCAAGCTCCCACTGAATCATAACACAAAGCCTCTCATGCAACCAAGCCAACATGACTAACACACCTGCAAGATCTCCCACTCAAACTGAAGTTCTAAGCCTCAATCGCATCCATAGCCATACCTGTAAAACCAACCATGTTCTCCATCCATCTATCCATGTCTCCATGTAACCACCAATGCAACTGACCAATACAAGTCAAATAAGAATATGCGAAAGTAAAACAAGATCCTGGGTAAAGACAACCCAAATGAGTTCTACCTGTAATAGTGGGTGATCAATCCACAAACCTGCATAACTCAAAGAATCCAAACACTGCAATCTACAAATCCAACCTTGCATAAACAACTAGCATGTCCAAGACACTCATATGTAGATAACATCTCTCAAGGTGTAACATAGTGACAAGAGGAAATACAAACATACCCTACTCATGCTCAAAGCATCCATGTGTAAATCAAACATTTGCATCATCATAGACTCACAAAACTAAATCTATCCAACATGTTCAAACTCACCATATACATCCATCCATATCACCAAATTCTCTGTAAGCTCCAAGTCTACCACCGACTAATTCCAGAGCCGAATATGAATCTTGTGCTCATCAATGTCAATAACAAACATCCATGCTAAACCATTCCACTAATACTAAGTGCAAATATCAGCATACATGTCATCAACATACTACACAAACTAACTAAGATGAAAGCAAGACAAGGGTACCATCTTAAAATGGTAAATGAGCACTACTGTCAAACCTATAACCAAACTAACCATGGTTTCCTAATAGACCACATCGCTGCTTGGCTGACCACTTGCTACTTGGATGACTGACCATGGTTAACCTTAACAGAAAACCGGTCTCTATAACAGATCGGTTTTCTCCTTTTTCACCCTTCAAACTATGAAAATTGATCTATCATCTAAAACCCAACTGAATCTAACCATCAACTGTAATCCCATAGGAATATCTAGGCACCACAAAATAAACCAAAAGTGACATCACAAAGTAATAAACTCAATATACCTGCAAATCCGTGATTGTCCTCCAAAACCAACTAGTGCCTCTACCACTCTAAATAGTAGCAATCTCCTCTCACTCTACATGTGCATCATGTATCCAATCCTGCAATGCCAACAACCATGGCTTTCTCCCACTGAACATGAAATCCCCTGCACTGCCTCTAACACCAAGCTCAAAAGCTAATATGTCAGTGAGAAATAAAACCAGATGAAAGAGAATATAAAATGATTCCCTTCTTATCAAAGAATACTTCTACATCACAGAAGTTTGGACTTCTTGTGAAGTAGGTGAATCAACTTCTTTTCATCTGTGTACACAAAATCTTTCGTTACTTGCAACTGTGTCTAACCATGACTTTTCATTGAGGATCTCATCCTTAAGACTAGATATCCTTGTCCTCAAGATTCCACACAACCGAAATAAAAGTCAAACAACACCAAGAAACCATGGTGTAAATTTGTGCACACAATCCAAACATAATATTAGTTGCTCCAAACGAAAGAAATAAAACATGAACCATATAGAGATACCTGACTCAAAGTCTCAATGGACTAAACTAAGCCAACTCCGTCCTCTTTCTGATCCAAACATTGAAGTGATCAACACTGTTTTTGCCTATACACACTGTGCCAAAAACCAGATCCTCCAAAACAAGACACTGAACCAACTACCCTCTCTTGCTGCAAAAAACCCTATATAGATAAGTTGCCACAAAGACCAACCACGGTCATCCCCTAACCAACCATGGTTAGGCGACGATAAGAGTTGTTCCTTTGTGATCGACCTTGTTCTCGATCGATATCAATGTTGCTTTGGAACAAACCCAACACCACACAATTTGGCATAGAACACCACACCAGGTGCCTACTTCAACCGAAGCCAATAGTTGAGCTGAGCCAATCATTTCAAGAAGCATCCAAATATTGTACAAAAATAATACAAAAAATCCATGCAATAAATTGCATCAAGATGAAATACATCACCTTACCAGCACCAAGATACTCAACCGCATCTTCAACTAAAGTACATGCTTCTCTGATGGAATCCTCGTCTTCGCTCTATGTGTATTGCCTCTCTACCAAAGCCCATGCATCTAACTGCACCAAAGGATGCATAACTGCTCCTCTATTTCATTCTCAGATCTAGATCTGCAGTCCCAAACATGCATGTGCAACCAAAATGATATAAGCACTGCAATACCGAGATAAAACCATACCTCAATAACCGGATCTACAATCTGACCAACATGCTTGTGCCTCCAAGAACTAGGAACACCTCAGCAAACAAGATACATTCTATGCATCTTTCCATTTCTTCAGATATGTGATTTTCTATTTAAAACCAAGTCACTCAAGAACTAACCATGGTCACCTCAGTAACCAACCATGGTTACCTCTCGCCGATGCCAATTGCCACTTAACCGACACCGACCACATGTGTTCACCAAAGAATCCTTACTCTTCTAGCTCCCACTTGAGATTAAATCTCTTCCTGTGATCTTCTCATCGAAAAAAAACGCTGCTCTGATACCAGTTGTTGGGAATTCAGGACAACGAAATAGTGCTATGATTTAATAACAAACAAAATCATGCACACAAGATCTAAACAATTCCCCACAAAATCTACAAGTGGGGAAGTATAAACTAGAATAATCCAAATCACACAAAAGTACACACACATAACAAGCATGTACCGTGGTTCACCCAATGTGGGCTACGTCCACCAAAGATAGAGATCTCATATATATATAATATAACAAGATATTACAAACCAACTCTTCTACACAAGAGTACATGTATCTCTACAAGAGTATCTCCTCCTCCTAGATCTCCAACCGGATCTGCCTAAGTACACTAAACCGTGCCTCCATACCACCACTTGTGTCTTCTCCAGATCTCTAATCGGATCTTCCTGAGTGCACTACAACCGTGCCTCTCAAACATAACTAGATCTCACATACCCAAGCTACCCCGCATCTCACATCATGCAGGCCAAGCTCTCACTGTATTGTGAATCTGCAAACAAGACCTCTATAATATCTAGATCTACATGGATCAACAATACAATATGATCTCATGGATCTACAATACAAGACTAGATCTACATAGATCTATAATACAAGATCTCACCAACATGTGGATCTACAAGAAGAAACGTTATGTGCTTTGCATACTATGCAAGCCATTACAATGAGACAATAAATATACAAAGGAAATACAATAGCCTGCTATTTCCTTCTGTCCAGCTCCTCTCCATGGAGTCTCTGTCTTCATGTAACCTGTTCCTTTTTCCTCTTCTTCTTCTTCGTCTTCATCCTCTCAATCTCGGAGAATCAAGGATCTAATCCGATCCTTCTCTTTTTCTTCATCCCACTTCTAAACCCTAGCTTTCATGCTTATAAAGGCGTATATAAACTTAGGGCACTTTAGCCATGCAATTACATCAAATAAATCTACTTTAATGCTAAAGATAGATTTAATTCTGAGAGATTCAATTAAAACATTGTCGCATACGAGTAATTAACACCCGATTAACCTTAATCGCGGCCGGTTCCCACTTGCTCTAATCGATGATAGGTTGGTTCCCACTTGCTCGACCAATTTTTGTCTGTCTGACCGATGACGGGTTGTTGTATTTTCCAAAGAAGTTTCCATTGCATGATGCTGCGGTGAAGCTATTTAGCTCCAATATCTAACACGTACCACCCCCATCCATCAATAGGATGCCGGAGGAAGCTCACACAAGTATGATAATCATACCAACTAAGCAATATCTCTCTTCACCTAATGAATCGGGGAAAATTTTAGATGCAAATATTCCTAATTAGGAGAATAGTAGGAATTATGGAATATGTATTTGGCTATTTCAATGACTTTATCACCGCCCACATTTTGCCTAAAAATCCAAAAACAATAATTTGTCCCTTACAAATACCCAACAAATCTCTAATACGAACACCTATTTTTAATGGATCATCATGTAATCGATGGGCTAGGATTTGAAACCATTCATGGATTGCGCAAGAATTTTATGGAACCTTTGGTCTCGATCGTTGACATTTTAGGTAGAAAATTACAAGCGCTTAGTGGAGGTAAGTCTATTGACTATTGATCCAATTTAAAACCTATTTTTATCATGTCACATTGATTTATCTGCTTTTATAAGTTAGGTTGTTAGTAATGTTATAATCTATTAAAATATGTCATTTTTGATTTTACAATATTGCCAATTTATGTCCATCATCATCAATGTCATTTTTTTATGTCATGCAAAACTGCAATGCTTTAGTTGATTTTCATCTCATCGTAACCAACTCAAAAAAATTCCTCATATGAAAATGAAAACTAAAAAGGGAACCTCGGGAAAAAAATCAAGTGCAACACCTCTTGATATTGGCATATGAAAAATCACATCTTATTTTGAGAAACCATCTACGGAATCTCATCCTTCTCCAATAGGACCAACACTATCAAGGGATAATGATTACATTCAAAATGAAACTTAGAATGATTTCATTAATGATTTGATGACAATGAAATGCATCCCCTTGAATATATCCCATTAAATGAAGTTGAAATTGCATCATTGGATGATTTAAATTTCTAATTTAGTGTTAGGACGTCATCACCTACCCAATTGAATGTTGGACATGAAAATTTTGGCAGTCAAAAAAATTTAAATTCCACTACAACAAATACTTAGGGATATATATTTCCAGTAGAAGAAAGAAAGGTAAGAAAATGAGACTTGGGAAGGAGTTTCAAGTTAGAGTGGGCTTCAAATTTTTAATTAATTGAACTGTTGAAAATGAAAATTAGGATAAACCTTCCAAAGATTGAAAATGTACAATATGCAGCTGGAAATTGGGCGGGGAAAAGACAATTCAATTTAAATTTAATACTATTGAGAAACACAGAAATATATATGAAAAGCAAGCGTCGACGAAGTTGTGAAGAATGTTGCGAGATAGAAAATTGTGGATGATACTTTACATATTAGGTATAATATTTGTAAAGAATAGAGGGACAATTACATCTCTAATTAACAAGGTCATTCAAAACAATATTTTAGGTAAAATAGTTCAGCTAGCTATTATTTTTCACATTCTAAAAAGAGGTCTTCCTATAACATATTTTCCTAAACATAAGAATATGTTGTATTTTCTTGGTGTCCCACACTTTCCTCATTCTCACTAGTCTAAAAGTAGTGGTTGGGATTGGGAAAATGTGTAGTTATGGTTGAGAAAGAAGACTTGAAAGAGAAACTTAAGTATACACAATATGTATCGTGTCATATGACGAGGTTACAACGATAGATAATATTGCTTGGGTCTATATGCATGTTTATACTGTTGAGAGTCATATTAGACAACCTCACTTACTTTCTATTCACAAGATGAATGAGAAATTCAATGTTGAAAACCTTTGTGAACTGGTAATAATAATTTTGAAGGAGATCAACGGCATGGATGATTCTACAATTGCAACAAAGCAAGTATGTGTTGGGACAGATGGGGCATCTATAATGTAATGTCATCGTAATAGTCTTTGTGTAAAAATCTAAACATCTCATTACTCATAAATGATTTCTATTCATTGTATGGCTCATAAAATGAATCTAGTACATGCAAAATAGTCGACAAATTTAATCTGTTGCAAAAGTTGAAGAAATTCTTCAAGAGGTGAATGCTTATTTTTGTTGTAGTCATCAAAGGTTTGTGGAATTCCAAATTTTGCAAAAGTACTGACAAATGGGCATAAACTATTAAAAGGTGTCTACACTATGTTGATCACATTGTATCGACTCGCCTTATTCATAGGGTGTATGCCAAGTATAAATCCTTATTGAGAGTAATGCCGTAGAATCGTATGGAAGTGGACAAGACTCGAGATTTGATACATCATTTGATTGATATAGAGAAATTGTTGATGTTGTGTGGTCTCTTTTCCATGTTGGATGACATGCATCGTTTAATTAACAAGCCCAAGAAAGAACTATATATATTGATGTTTTTTCTAGTTTAAGGAAACATGTTTGTGTGGCAATAAAATATTTGTTTTTCAATGAAATTTATTTTTGTGTCCAAAGTTTGATAGTTGGAATAATTTGATCAAGATTGGAAATCTAAGTAGCTTTCTACGATTTAATTTGTTGGAGAAGTATGTGCTTTTGTATGTGGATATGAGACACCAATGCATTTCTTTCAAATAATAACTGATAAGGTTGAGAAGGTCAATGTCATAGAGATGCTTTTTGATAACATTGTATCAACAAGGGTAAGGTTAAGAGAAATTGCAACTTCCATATGAGAAGAAATAAGGAAACGTTTTAGTAAGGATGTTTTACTTGAAGAAATGGCTTTTATAAATTTCACCTATTGGAATATTGTCCAAAATGAAATATTATTGCAGGAAGATTACCACAAGAGATTGACTACACTGATTCAACGTTTTTATAAGCCTGTTGATATCAATGGAACGAATATTCCAAGTATTTTAAGCAATGACAACTTGATCGATCAATCTCATGAATTCCTTCTACAATGATTGAGCAATTCAAATGTTTGGATAATCCCTTTGAGTGTGGAACAATAACCCGGCTATGGAAAAAAATTGGGTTAAGTACTATATTGCAGAAACCATGACCAAGTTTTTCTCATTAGTTGATCTATGCCAAACAATGATTTTCAGTTCAATTGAAGATGAGAGAGTTTTCAGATCCTTGTCCTTTATAAAGTCAAAATTATGAAACAAACTTAACAAAAATTTGGGGAAATATTTAAGAATTTTCACATCACGGTGTAAAGTGAATAACTTTCCATATGACATGGCTTTCGCAATATGAAAGCTGATTAATGAAAGGAGAGGGGATGATAAAATGTCACAAATACAACATACAACCCTATTGAAAATGAGGATGGATCTATTGCACCAAATGACTATCAACCGGTGTCGAGAGAATTGGTCAAACAAATGATAGAGATGATCCACCATCAATACATTAGAAGCTTCCATTCGTGGATATGTGATATAGATGTTCATATAATATATTCAAATAATCAATACATTGTTCTAATAATATATTTTCCTTATTTATACTTGATGATAAACTTCAAAATACTTGAGCAATGTAGATATGCAAAGTTTTTAATATCAATATATAGAAATACTATGTTTTTCTTTGTAATTTATTGAATTTAGACTCCAAAAGCTTTGTAATAGCTCGAATATCAAGATGTTTGAGTATGAAAATTTTCATCTTATTTGAATCATGTATTCCCATAGATTTTTCTAGTCTTTTCACCTTTAAAATTAAGTCCCATTAATTCCACGTGGTAATATTTGATAGCTTCACATGTTGTTTTCCTTTGTAAGAACCATGTCAGAGTGCAAAAGGTGAGCCAATAAGAAGGCTCCACATATGTACGGTTCTTAGAAACAATTTCTATTATATGATCTTTCTGTCATGTATGTTTCACTATGAAGCATGAACCAATAATAAAACACCATGTATGTATGGTTTTTGGCTGTGTCGACTCTACATAACCTTTATTAGTTACCGCGATTCGAAAACCAATAAGAAAGTTCCACACTTATATTGTTTTCACAATGTTAGTTGTTTGGTAGGTCATTTCTGTCATTATGAAATGCAAGCCAATAAGAAAGCTCTAAGTTTCTTTGCAATTTACAATATTAGTCCTTTGATAAACTTGTCGGTTGTTAACCAATAATAATAGTCCACATTTTACTTTCTGCATAACTAATCTCTGTTAAGACTTTGTTAGAAATAGATAGAAGCAATCCAATACGAAAGATCCACGTTGTTTCACTAAGTGTAATGTCATTCCTTAGTAAGACTTTTGAAGATGTAATGATGCAAAGAGCACACCACTTAATAGCTTCCACATAGTGTCCTTTCTTCAGAGAAGTCAAGGTTTCTAATATTTGTGAGATACTTGTCATGTCAATTTTGTGAATAGTGAATGAATCAACAAGCTCTTCATAGTTTGACAAGCTGCAAAACTTGTTAGGCCCAAAGAGTGTAAGGAACCACCGAGAAATATCCACTTAGTTTCGGAACCGTCGAAGCTTGTAATTCTTGAAAATCAATTACTAAAGAATATGAAGGACAAACAAAATAATGCCACAAATCGGAAAAATTTTCAGAACTTGCAAGATAAGATGCAAATAAACATTAATAAGTTAGTTAACACTGATAACGTTATGTAAATTGTCATAGACCAAAAATGCATGTTTCCTTTGCAAAAAAATATTAAATTCTGATCAATTACCTTCCAAATTAACCATTCATAATTAGAATTATTTTTTCAAACTTGTAACATTTGATAAACATGAAGTAATTTCTTGAAAATACACAAGAGGAGAGAGAAACATAACTATAGAGGAAAGAGAAGGAATGATCCAAATGTGCAACATAAATAAACATGTAGATCAAAGACTACAAATTATTTGGTACCAATCTTGGAACTAGAAACTAATAAGGGCAAGACTATATAACTACTATATGGTCATGACCTAATTTCTACATTCTTGACTTCAATATTTATAGTCTTGAAACCTTTGACATTATGGATCTGAAACTTCTTGTGTGCTTCACTTATTTGGAAATGACTTTTGTTGCATGCCACTCTTGCTTGCACAACTTTGAGATAACTTGTAATCACATGCAAAAATTGGAACCCTATAAACATACATAACCCTTTCATGTAGTTGAGTGCTTTAGACCTATAGTAGGGCCTTCTCTAATTGATGTGCAACTGATTTCAATAGATTTAGGATTCAGGAATCCTTTTAAGTACTTTTGGAATGATATTTTCAATATGAGGTTGTAAGAGTGCCAGGTGAGTTATAAAGTGATATTGAATTTCTTATATAGCCTTTATAGGTAAAATATTTTGATAAGGCATACCATAGGAAGATAAAATGAAAAGACAAATAAAAAATGAAATTAAATTAAATCAAAACATAACTATTCTCAATGGAATGCTTGGGAGATATTTGAATATGTTTCGATCTTGCATCACTAAGAATGTCTTATAGTGCTAAGTATAATTTTTGGTCATCTTTGTGATATGATATTTTACATAACCATGAAGGTCCCACCTTTTATAGATGTCGGGTTGAGCAATGAGTATTGACATAAGGTCGGCGTTATTTTGTAAAAATCGGAGAGATGGATAAGTACTAAATTTGTACTTGCTAATAGAAAAATAGAGATATGACCATGCCTTTTGGTTCTGACCCTTGCACCAAAGCATCTATTTCATGCTCAAATTGATGTACCACATCTATGGCTTCTAATATTTTAGTCACATATTTGGGTAGTTGACGGGAGGTGTCAAAGAACATTCAAGTTTGATCACATTATAACCTTGATAGTTCTAGTAGATCTCTATAAGTAGTAAAACTAATCAAATTTATGACTATGCAAATAGCTTCTGCACATCTACAAATTTCATGACAAAGCAAATTATTTAGTGATTAATCAATTAAAATAGATCTATAAAAATTTACGAAATATTTTTTTATGAAAAGAGATCTTATATTATATTAATGCAATAAGATACAAGATAGCTTTCAAAAAAAGTGGGTGGTATGAGAGCACGCCCCAAAACCACAAACAAGCAAACAACGAACAAACTAGGCCAAGCCTAGGAGAACAACAGACAAACTAGGCAACACCTAGGGAATCACCAGAGCACAAAATTAAGTAGCAATTGCAAACATTCCCGAAGCGGGAGGATCATGGTCATCTAGCTAGCTTGAACACCGGGAGGTTCTTGCCGACATCCAGAGTGTCCCAACCAATGGGATTTTCTTCTTCATTTTCTACCTCCTCCCGAGTGGGGATGATGAGAGAGAGGCGGGGAACTTGTCCGAGGGTTGCATGGGCGATTCCACCATCCGGGTGCATGCTTAGGGGAAAAAAGTGAGCCCCACCTGAGTTGATGAGCAGGGGACCCCAAGCCTTATTGGCGAGCTAGTGGCGAGTGGCTCCTTCGATGTGGAGGACGAGGCAAGTGATGAGCCCGATTGAAAGAAAACCATTAACACTGGTGTGAAGACCATCACAACCATGCGATGAGGAGCGTCGAGATGGCGAGGCTCGCTTAGGGCGAGATTGCATGAGGCATCCCCCTAGTGCCATAACAAAGTCTCCAGGTGGTCCACCTCTAGGGAAACCTTGTTAGACTGGACTTGAATCTACAGTAGCACATTGGAGATAACTAAATACTTGTTATACACATAAATTTGTTGATAAACTTCAAAATTACAATGATTTTTTTCTTTCTATATCCAAAACAAAATTTCCCCTCTAAAAACATGCCAAATCTGGCGAACATAGGTAGAAGCTTGGGGTTATCTCCTAAAAGAACATTCTACCAAGTAAAGAATGGGGGTTTGAGAGGAAAGAAAAATGAATGAATTCAATTCCAAGAAAGTTGCGCTTTCGAAAAAAACCAAAATATATGCATTAATGTTTCTAAGTGGCCATATAATGGGCACTTGGGATCGAGACCCCAATTTGAACAAGTCGAGACCCCACTGGAAGACCTTGGTGTAGAATACACCACAAAAAGTGGGCAATTTTAGGCTCCACACAAATAGACCAAAAATGTCAAATCACCTGCTCTAAGAAGACGGAGTGGAATGAATCCCCCATCGAGTGTTGAGTTTTTCAACCATGGGAAGATGAGGTGCAAGCCAGTAGTAGCCTTTACTAGATGAATAATTGTGAAATGGGGTATCAACATACCATTTCCAGTCCATCCACCAAGGGCGAGAGGAGTGCACGAAATTTTGTGTAGCATGTGGTCAGGGACTGAATTGAGCACTTAAGTGATATCGACATGATCCTGGTTGGTTAGCCAAAACTAAGCTTTAAGCTCAGTCCAAGAATACCAGGATTAAGAGTGTTTGCAGAATAAATCTTGAATGGTGCAAATTTCACGCTTGAAAAGTTTGAGCGCGAGAATCCACACAGGGTTCTCTGCGAAAAACTTATCCTGAGCCGGAAATATCAGTGACCACTAGAGGGAATTCTTGTTAATGGAGAGCCCATTACGCAAAAATTTCGCCTTTCCATTGACACCATGGTTTGATGCACTCCCATGTTTTCCATATGCTTTTAAGTACAAAAGTGCCAATAACTTTAACAAGCACTGGAGCAATAAGGAGGTTAACAAAACTTAATCCTTTCCATGCAAGGTGGCCATAAGATGACCCTTCTTCGATGTCATGGCATAGGAGAAATTTCCATGCTTCTTGGCCTTGGATGCATCTAACAATCCATTTTACACAGAGTGCCCGCCCTTAACGCTGAATGTCAATAAGGCCAACCCCTAGAATTGCGAGGAAGGCAACATATCTCCCAAGCAACACGATGAAAACCTTTTCCAGTGGAAGCATTGGCCCAGAGAAAGGCTTTGAGGAGATTTTTCACTTGAATAGAGGCTTTAGAAGGCACCCAACATGAGGAGTAAAAACATGCATGGCCACTAGAACTTTGGAGCAGATTTAGAATTTTCTTGCCAAGGAAAAAGGTCTGGTAATCCAATAATCTAATTTTTGGCCACCGTTGAATAACAAGTTGTCATAGCTTAAATTGACGATGCTTGAAATGCAAAAGAGATGCCAAGAAATTTAAACATTTCTCCATGTGCAAGGATCTTCCAATCAAAAGAGTCCAACCAAACGAGCCTTTGGGAGGAAGGATTACTGGTAACACTGGGTTTTCACCATTGAATGGAAGAACCAAACGCTAAACAAAATATATCAAGGTAGTGCATGACATTGCGGATATTGGATTCATTCTCAATGAGCATGAGAAAGGAATCATATGCAAAGTGACCATTAAGCAATTGAGAATTGGTCGTATAAGGCAGTGAAATTCCCCTAATGAGCCCTTGGGTTTTGGCATGGGCTAGTAGATACCCAAAACCTTTAGCCACAAGCACATAGAATGCATGCGCTGCTGGTGGGCATCCTTGAAAAATGCATCGAACAATCCAAAGGAATTAGAACTGAGGCCATTGATAGTGATCTAGGTAGAGGCATCTATAAAAATCATTATGACCGATTGAATGAAAACGGGGCCAAAGCCAAGGGCTTGAAGCATGGCAAGAATAAACGGCCATTCAATCCAATCATAAGCTTTCTCAAAATCATTTTTATGAACATAGCAGATTGATTGGATCTATGGGCCCAATCCATGCCTTCCTAAACAACGATGATGTTGTCGATGTATCACCCCTAGAATGAACCCAGTTTCTTCCGGTTGAATAATAGTGGGGTGAATATTATGTAGACTCATAACTAGCACTTTGGAAATTATTTTGTAGGATACATTCAATAAAGTGATAGGCCGCCAACAAGTAATTTTCTTTGGATCCCTGGTTTCAAGATGAATTTAATATTCCCTTTGTTGATACATGATCCCAAAGACTAGTTCTAAAACCCCTCGAGATAGACTTGAAAAAGGTCTTGGTGACCAAATCCCACAAGGCTTTGTAGAATTCGCAAGGGAAGCCATTGCATCCGGATCTTTATCATTGGCCATTTGCATGACCGCATCATGGAGGTCATCAATGGTGAGCATTCGATCACAGACCACCTTTTGAGCATGGGAAAGCTTGCACGACACAACAATAAAACATTGTTTGAGGGCTACTTGGCGGTCAACAAAGGCTTATTGAGCCTGAAATACCAACTTATAATGTCACAAAAATGCTTGCAGCATGAGTGGGGTCGATGGCGCTAGTTACATTATAAAGGATGGCCCAGATTTCTTGAGAAGGTTTTTGTCTTTGAGAGAAAGAAAAGAATTATTTTGAAACTCAATCACCAATTTTAAGCCAATGCATGTGAGTTCAAATTTGAGCTCCCTGAACATTGTAGTTATCACCAATTTGAATTTCTTTGGTGAAGCGTTGCAACTTTGCAAAACAATTGAGAAAGCAATATATAGAAAAAAATCATTGAATAATCCTTGGACTATCAAGTGCTTTATTTATAAACATCTTCCTCCTTAGAGGGTAAACAACTTGTATACTTACACAAATTTGCCACCGCCACGAGGCTTAAAAATAACTCAAATAATTAAAATGTTTGTGAGTGGCTAATTAAAGGATAAAACTATAGCTTCCATGCAAGAAATTTGATACTTCCTATTTTAAGATTACAAATTTAACAATATTAAATCCTAAAAACGAGAAATCTACCGTTTTTGTTCGATCTCTACTTAGAAGTTCCTTTTGAAGTTGCATGTGTAGACTGTGTTTGAGTATGTTGAAGTTCATCTACACATGCTTTGAACTCATTCTCAATATAACATAGGTCCAAAATAGGCGACATCATCGGATCGGACACTTCTTGTATCACTACTGGAACTCTGTTATAAATAGATTCAACATTTTCACTCATAAGAAAATCTTTCTCCACTTTTCCATTTGTAGAAGTCACCAATGCCATAATATTTAATGTCTTCCCATCCATATCTACTTGGGTAAAGCTAGTAGTGATAGTAACAATGAACTCTTGTAATTGTTTCTCAAAGAATGACTTCTGAATTAACCTACCTTGTGTCGATGCATAAAGGTAATATGAGCTTCAACTAATAATTTGATGGTCTTCTTTACTATTCATTATATCTCTCTCATCAAACCTTCCACTCTAGCAATCCAATCACCTAATTCTTTTAAAATGTTTCCCGTGTCGATCTTTCATGTATTCAAGTCACATATTTTGATTCACAATACATTGAGACAAACATGCTTGTTTATGACAAGCGGAGCTTGTCCATCATGGAACTTATCCTGGTCATGTGATTTTTTTGGCCTTCTACTTGTTGTAACTCTTGCTTTACTTTCTGACTTGATGACTTTTTACAGAACCTAATAGCTCATACAAAGTCATCAAGTCCATTTGCACATTGGGAGAATTATTCTTTGGCACAATTACTTGCTTCTGAGTATGAAGAGCATCAAGTTGAGCCCACATTCTCTTAACTAAATTAGCTATCATCATCAATGACCGGAATAAAAAATTGACTGGGTGTCTACATCCACGAATTCTTCCCTCGTGTTTTATTTTTTGGAAATCCTCAAAATTTCCTCTATTTCCATGTAAATGGGAGTACCTCTTGGGAAAAATTCCTCTTTGTGATCCTCTTGAGGGTGCTTGTTGGAGTATCATACTTGAGTTGCATCTCTGGTTCTTCATGTTGTACCATTAAAGAAGCCACTTCGTTTTCCCAATAGGAGGAGTCCATGTTCCTTCTAGAGTAGTAGATAGATTGTGGTTATGGAAGGCAAGGTAGAAGAAGGCCTTACCACTTATGGTAAGGTGTGTGGTGTCTAAGGAAAATTTGGTTCAACTTGAACATGTCCCAGAGGGGCCAAGAGATGGCTCATGAAACTATGAGTGACCATAGGAGCATGGAAAGAAGAAATGGGAATGAAAGAGGGAATTGGAAGGAGTGGCACATGCATGCATGGTAAAAAGTTTGGGAAACATATGGTGTGATAGGAGGAAGAAACATTAGATGAAGAGATTGATCAGATTGGGGAGAAATTGAAGGAAGGGAAAGGAAATAAGGAGAAGGTTGTATTGGTGCCTTCAACTTAGCCTTAGAATGTCTTCTGACAAGAGTGTCATATGATGTTAGAGTTAAAGAAGATACAATAGTCAGAGGAGTGGAAGAATAAGTTAAAGAAGTAGAAGAAATGGTTGTAGGAGATACACTCATTGATTCTAATATTGTTGTAGTAACTATAATAGGATGGGAAGAAGTGACTGCAATGACTTAGGGAGACAATGATATGGTCATTGGTGATGAAAAAGGATAAGAAACAACTGAAGAAATGGGTGAAGAAGAATAAGGATTATGAATATAAACTTGTGCCAAAATAGAAACAAGGAGAGAAGGAGAAACAATGAGAGTAGTAGAAATAGGGGAAGAGAAAGGAGGAGTTTGAAAACCAGTAGGATCCAATATCCCATGATCTCCTCCTATTTCATCTTCGAAGAAAAAAACTAATAGAGATGATAATACTACTAGTGAAAGGAACCATGCATAGAAGAAGAAGAAACCATCCCTATAGAACTAGAAGGAAAAGGAACATAAATAGGAGGTACAATTGCAACAATAATCACTAGAGGAATAATAAGAATAGGACTAGTTTCTTGTGGACTTTGTGGACTTGTGGTTGTCCTAATAGACCTTGCAGGGCTTGTCATTTGTATGCTTGGAGAAGGAGCAGAATGAGGACCATATTTTCCTTTTGATGGAGGAGGCACACCAACAAGAATCTTCTTGAGCTGACTTGGATCAATACCTTGGTCATCTGAATCTTCTTCCTCTTCTTCCCTCTCTAGTTCTTGTCATGGCCTAACTTCCAATCCACCAACTCTGTCCATTTCCCAATATGTGCATAGGTAACTTTGAAATTTCTCATATTAATGGCCACCACTTGATCATTGACCTCATCCTTATAAACTAGGTCATCCTAGTCGGGATGGTGTTTGTAGCTATCGGTGGCCATGTCGGGAGTGTCCTTGCAGAATTATCTCACTCTTCTGTTGGGTCAACCTTAGAGTGTGATAGTCTAAGTCGAATGATATCCCGTGGGATGCTACTCTCTTTGCCTTTTACCAATCAGTCAATATCATTGAAACTACTCAAAAGTGTCGCTCTCATAATTTTCACACCCAAATACAACATCATAAAATAATGGAATAATTTTTTTAAAAAAATAAAACCACATTTATTACTTTGCTACAATAGTCACCAAATACAAGTATAGGTCTCACATACACACCAAGTTTCACAATTTTCATTTGTCCAAATGACATACAACTAACTATTTTACATTCACATACATTGCATCTCATAATCAAGAGATGTTGTGGTTTCTGAAGCACCATTACAATTTTAGGGCCTACAACTTATATTTTAAAGTAAGACTCATTTTTGTTCCAATTCCAAACTATGTGTCAACTCTAATATCAATTCTCATTAGTTCTTTCTAAGCCAAAATAATTTAATTCTCATAAGAAGGTTTGTTTTATGTGTGTGTGGCCTCGAGAACATAACCCGAGTACGTATAAGCCATCATCAAGAATGAGGGACGCATACGATAAGGTAAGATTAAGAAACATATTATAGTTGTCAATGCAAGTCTAGAAAATATTAAACACGAAATATGATTACCAACCCCATTGAACTCTTTATATCAATTCCCATCATACTCCACTCCTCAAACTATGCTTCGCCATATGAATGCTAGCTCTCGCGTCTTCCACCCAAGGTAGGAGTCACTCATTAACACAAGTGTCAAGAGATATTTATAAACCAAAATAAGGTCCTAGATCAAATTCGTAAGGCATAAGTCACTTTCCATCCTACACTCTACGGTCCTTCCGATGATACATTGCAATGAGCCTTCAAGGCCATTAACCATCATGAGTATAATGTCTCTTGAAGTCACTAGGGATGGTGGTATCCTTCACAGGGTAAATTTCTATACACTACAATAAGGATGTTAAAGGATCAAAACTCCCTATTTAGACCATTGCAAGAATTGTAGACAAAATTAGAGAAAATACCACATGTTCAAAGAAGAGATTTACAAAATATAGCCTTGAATTTTTCTTTTGACAAACATTGAGATAATTATATAGTTTTGAAAATTGATTCTCTATATGAAAGCACAATCATAAGCATCTTTTGGAGTGAGACAATTTGAAGGAAAGTGCATTGATCTATACTCACAAGGTTATTTAGTTGGCACTAGGAAAGACTAGCTAGTTCTCTTTGTCTCTTGTTTGTGAGTTTGGTTATGGTTTATATCGTGTATTATTGATGTATCTTGCAAATATTTATCTTTAGATGTGGCCAATAGAAATGTTGCATGGCAATTGCTAGTGCCTTCTCTATTCTTAAATGTTTATGTTATCCCAAAATACCCCCTAGGGTTATTTTTCCTATAACTCATTTAAAATGGACTTATCCATTTAAAAAATCCTAGGATGTTCAAATGAATGTCAAATTCCACCTCTCCAAAACACTCCACTTGACCATTGGCATTTAAAAAATGCATGGAAGCTCAACTAATCCATTAGTGGGTTATATCTAAAAGGCCACATGACGTTCATTTTTCCGTCAATTTCAACGCTAAGCATCACACATGGGCCACACGATAGAAGATCAATGGTCAAGGTGGAGACACATATCACCATTCTAGAAAACTTCAAGGTAGATGCGTATGGAAAATGTGAGGTCCACGGATCACAAGGTTGATTTCATTTTGGAGTCCGCGACAGGGGAAAACAAATTCAACACAACTAGAGAGAAACATGACAAAGCACAAAGATGACAGATGGTGTAAGATCAATGACTGACGGTGGACACATGTCACCATACCAGAATAGGATGAGAAGATGGGCTCATGTGGATGTAAAGTCTGAGAATAAACTGATTTTCAAAGGGCTTCAAGTCAGGTGGTCTTACGAGTTAAGGCACTATACGTGGCTACATTTCTATGGAGCTAACAGATTTTAAGTTCGCCCAGATATAATTCGGGATGTGAAAATGTGACCAATGAAAGGAAAACACAAAAGCAAGAGAGACATGACATGAGACATACGTGGAGCCTTCTTGTTGGTTCATGTTTTATGGGGGTTGATGTTGTATAACTGAACTTTGACATTACAAGGAGTGTGGAGCTTTCTCTTTGGTATGTGTTTCATGCTCTAACTGATTCTTATAAGAATAGATTGATTACGAGACATGCGTGGATATTTCTCATTGTTTTATGCTTCACGATGGATAATGGAGGTTTCATAAGGCACGCCCTAAAACCAACAAAAAGTGAACACTTGGAAATGGAAAAGTAATGCACATGTAGAAAAATACAATTCTCGAGACAATGAAAGCAGCTGCCACGTGTCACTCCTATTCATCCCAACATGCAAAATTCAAATAGCCATAATCTGTTGCTCCATAGCTCCAAATCATGCAAAATCAACCTTGTTCTAAAGGTCTCCTTGGGCCCTTCATTTTTGCATCATAAAAGTCTGAAATTGATGGCACTTGGTGAGAGAAAATATAGGAAAATGTAAAAATATAGTCGAGGAATTTAAAAGTGCGATTCTGAGATGGCTCAACCACACAATTGATGAAGTATGGGGCTCTTACCTTCTTCCAAAATGAAAGGACATTGAGGAACATGTTTAATAGGGTGCCCGTGATGATTTTTAGAGATTAATAGATGATTGATGTTGGTTGGTTAAAGCTTGAAAGTTGTGTTGCAGGGAAAGACAAATTTTATTAATGGCAAGATCAAATACAATATTTTTCCCTCTCTTTTCCCTCTTCTCTATATATTGTAAAATGATGCTTATTCCAAAAGGAGGACATTCCAATGTAAAGGAACTATGTGAAAATGGTTCCTGAGAAGCTGTGAGCCATCAAACCTTCATTTTGGGCTTGACAATGTGTTCTTGTGCCTTCCTCTGCAACTTTAATGGTTTGTGCATACTTTTATTGCAATAAATCTTGTTTTGTGGTGTTTTCTCAACCCTGACTCGTGTTTATTTGCAACCTTGCCTCTCTTTTACTTTATGTATTGTGTTGTGCATGTATTTCTCCTTACAAGTTCATTTTGTTGTGTTTCATGTGAGAATAGATGTGAAATGCAATTTGAGTCTATGTTACTTATGTATGGCCTCTCCCTTCTCCATTTCCTTCTCCCTTATCCCTAATTAGAGTGTCTCTCCACCATTTTCTAGTTTTATCACCATCTTTTAGCTTAAGATTTCATTTCCATGAATCTTTCTAACTCTTTTCTCTCTCCTTGGTCCATTCAAATTATAAGTTTATGATTAGTTAGTTTGTATTTCAGCATTAGGATTAGTGTTAGCATTAGGATTAGGTAGAGGAACTAGTCTTCTCTGGAATTTTTCTCAAGTAACAAGTCCCACAACTTGAGAGACAATCCCATGTTACCCAAAAACATTGATTATTCATTCACGCATATATGAAAAATCATAGGATGCTATTTTTGGTGATAACAATTTTGACGTGTCCTATCGAACAAAGTTTGAAGAGCTTTACATCTTCATTTCATCAAGTGGACGTGTTCTTGGTGAAAATTTAGCCTTTGGATGTAACTTCTAAGCACATTTGGCGACTCCACTTGTCTAATCAACCCATTTTCTTATTCAAATGAGACCATATCCTTTTCTTTCCATCATTTCATTTCTCCTTTTCCATGAAGTTGTGCAATCATGACTTCATTTCCTCATTTTTCCCGGTTTCAAAGAATAAAGTGTCATTCATATCCACCTTGACCTTTCAAAATCCTTCTTGAAGCTACTATAACACACCTCCAGATTAATTTTATGGACAAAATTAGAATCAATATGTGTTGATCGATTTTTCTTCATCCCTTTCTAGATTAGTGAGTTAGATAAAAAAGAACACTAAACAACCTCGATAAAAGCGCACAACAAAACACCGAATATTATAATTTAGACACCGAATTAATTCGGGATGAATTTACATAGATGGAGAATACATTTTATAGTGTTTGATCTCCTATAAAGGTGGAGTCAAAATTCATCTTCAATCCCTCATATCTCTCTCCATGAATCTCTCAGACTTATCCCCTAATATCTCACACATCCCTTTATTATCTCACACACCAAAATAGCTACGTGATTTGTTCTCACAACTCACCCAAATACTAATACTAACTATTACAATTATATTGTTAATATGAGTTATATAAACTCATTATTAATAATATTACATTTTATTTAATAATGTTACACAATATTTTGGTAACATTCACTCCCCTATTGTTAACATTATTAATTCCCAATATACACTCCCCTAATGTTGACATTATAGAAACAACAATCACACTTCCTTTTGCAGCTTGTTGCCCATGTGTGCTCATGATCTGGATGGTTTTGTAGGACAACCAACAACCTGCAAGGATGGTTTTCCAAGGACAACCAACAACCTCAACAAATGATGGTTTTACAGGAAAACCAACAACCTAAAACAAAGGATGGTTTTACAGGACAACCAACAACCCAAATATCATGTTGTTACTTTTCCTTTGTGATTTCATCTATCCACTATGTATTTCCTTCAGGGAATATGTAGGAACCACTGCTCATTGAATACAAACTGAATAGGGAGAAATTTGAACATTGAGACCATGTTCCAATTCCCCCCCTCAATGTGAAAATTTCACTTATTCAAACAAGAACACCGAAATAGAATCACATAACCGAAAATAACTACGGATATCGAAATAAAAGCAAACTAACACACATTGTCACCATAACTTTGTGTGGCCCCGTATTTGGTGACTGACGAGAGGTTGATGATTGAACTCCAACCTCTATTTCCTCCATCCTCCATGGGTTTCACCGCTTATTCAATAGATTGGAACATGGGTCTCAAATTTGCACCACCTTTTATCGATGCATCTTCCCAAAAATCTTTGCTTTGGTTCTGAAATTCCAAATCGGGTGTCTAGGGCAGCACCCCTAGCAAGGTCAAGGGTCGGCGCCCCTTGCAGGTCCTTGGGCAATGCATTGGGCATGCTCCCCCCGCGATACAAGGCGGGCGAGGATGAAGCCCCTAAGCGAAGCACATTTTCCTTTTCTAGGTCATCAAAAATATCATCGAATCGTAATATTATTCATCTTATTCTCCCAAAAAATTAGATGTCGGGTAACACCGAAAATGCATCCATCAAGATATTTTTTTTTTTACAATATTTTGACATATCAACTATTTTGACTAATAAAAATGACAATAAACAAATATCCTAAAATCACCTATTTAACTAACTTGACAACACAATGTCTTTAATGACTCTATTACAATAAGACATTTGACAATGACATAATTTTCTTTATTTTTCAATGGAATGACTAGACGAAATGAATAATGACTTTTTTATACTCATTGAAGATAAAAGAATGTAATATTGACACACAAAACGAACATTAAAAAGTAATAAAGGAAATTTACTTTTTAAATACTCTAAACATAAAACTTGACCTTGACCGGGTTTTTAGTGACAAAACATTAATTTTTTTTTTTAAAGACTCCACGTGAATGGTTCCTATGACCAAACAACACTAAAATTTTCAACGCATTAAACAGGTCGACTACACATTCACATTGACAATTCTTGTGAAAAAGTTTTTATTTCTATAAGAGTGACTTACTGCAAACAATCGTGTCGACTGGAATTTGTATCTCTGTAATGAACACTTGTGCTTAGAGTTTAGACATGTCACCCAAGACAGCATACAGACTGGGAGAGTTGTTTTGCGTGAAGGATATATTTGCGAACCATTGACCACTTTATTCATGGAAACAGACCGAGATAGGTGGAATGACAACATACCTTGGAAGCTTTAGAATGCAAGAGAACACAGACTAATATACCGGATCCAAGCAGAACGTCTCCAGGACATTAGAATATTTTTTAGGCTCGATCAGATCTAACACGTAAAAGACAGATGTTGACGGTGTAGACTGTTCGATGGTACGTGATAAATCTTATCCTTGTGAGAAAATCACGCATTTCTGATATATAAAAAAGAATAGTCTGAAAAACTTAGAATGCGAATGCTCGGCGTGACTTCCAATGACCCAGTCTTCTCATACGCAGGTTGGCCCTTGCACAATTTGATGGCAACGTAAACACAAAAAATGCAGAGATGTCCTTCTGGGTTTGATTCACTAATCCAATGGAGGATAATGTTATCCCTTGAAAATAGATTTCAATGTGGGTACTACGCAAACATTGAACCCAATGAAATTCCAGTATGCATAGAAAATCTCAAATGTGCCAAGAGGTGGACTTGCTAAGATAACCACAAAGAACTTGGCAAGATGCGGACTTGCTAAAAAAACTACAAAGGCATGAATATGATATTATGGTGACACAAATGGCATCACAATGGCATTATGATATGATGAAAATGAGGAGCTATAATATCAAAGGTTTTTATGACTTCCAACTTTATTTGTAAAAATTCTTATTCTAAAATTTGTTTGAAAGAGAGGGGAAGACATGTATTTATAGCTTTGAGATGGGATTATGTTAGGGGTTATCGTCAATGGCTGGGTTTGACAAAGTAACCTTGGTCGGGTGAGTGGGGGGACATGATTTGAGTGATTAGGTGAAATAATGGATTTGATTTGATTGAGTGGGATTTATGATTTGGATGATTTTGGAGTATTTAATTATTAGGTAGGGTGATATGAATTTAATTATAATATTTGGTTATTAGCTTATAACGAGGTTTAAGTATTTAAAAGGGGATCAATTAATCAATTAAGATTGATTAATTGACCATGCATTTTAGGTGGGAAATGAGGTTTATTCAAATTGAGGGGAAAATAGATTCAAATGGGTAAGGATAATAAAGGAGAGAAAACTCAAGGTGAAGGGAATGAGCGATACCAAAAATTGGTGTCTACATTTTCCCCTTTTTGATGAGTGGGTTTCATTGGGCAAGCCGCGAGACAAAAACGATGAAAATATTATTGATTGATTGTTCCCCCTCAAACTTGGGAGTGTTGATCTAAGGGATGTTGATCATGAGTTTGAAATAAATAGATGGTAAAGATTGGGTGGGTGATGAAAATATGGACGAAACACATAACCAAGGAAAGATGCCCCAGGAAAAAAAGATTGCAATAACAATGAAAAATATGGCGGTAAATCCAATATCACATCGGTAGAGGACAATTGTGGTCTCAACGTGGACATATGAAAACATTTTATGGAGTAGTGGTGGGAGAAGACCAAAGATGCAAGTATGGATGCAAACCACAATGACTAACGGGTCATAGGAAAACATCAAAGTGAGTGAACCTAAACAAGAAAGGTATGTGAAATATTTTGTATGCAAGGAATCGAGTGAAAAAACATGCATCCGCAAAAGGGAAGAGGATGAAAATAATGATGCCCCAACACGGGGCATGAAGAGTACTGAAAAGGTGAGTTCTAATATAGATGGTGAGCTAATATGCCCTAGGTGAAGGGGTTAATAGTTTTCATGAGAGTGCTTTCCTAAGGAAGATGTTTGGTTGACAAGAAAAGATTAGAAGAAGAAAGTAAAACAAACTTTGATTCATGGAAATGGGGGGAAGATTACGATTGATGTTTTCCAAGAAAAAAGTAGAGAAGACACTTGCAAGGGAAAAGGTGATAAGTGATGGTCGTTATGGTATCCTCAAAGATGAAAAAACCATGGTAATAAATGCTTATAAATGGATATGATGACGCCCATGTGAGAGGGAGACGAGGATAAAAGAGGTAACAGGGTCTGTCAAAAAGAGAGAGGTCAATGTTGCGAGAGAGGAGGATGAGAATGGGGTGTAATGAAATGGATGGGCATTGGTACACAAACAGAGAAATATCATAATCAGCTTTGTGAATGCTAGGTGGGAGGATATGTTGAAGGACGCATTGCGAAAGAGAAAATGAAATGGACATGAGTAGTGATTGATTATGAGAAGAGCAAGAAATGTCAAAGTTGAGCGGAGATGGAGGAGGAGAAAAAAGGAATGAAAGAGGAGGAAGAGGAAAACAAATATGGATTATAGGAGAAGGGAAGGAAGGATGAATAAGAAAGGAGAAGACAAGATGAGAGAAGATGACATAAGAAAACAAAAAAGGTGAAAAATATCCAAAATGAAGGTAGTGGAATAAGGAAAGAAGTATGTGTGAGATGATGGAAAAGTGAAGGAGATGAAAAAGATGAAGAATTGAAAGAAAACAAAAGAGATGATAGAATAGAGAAAATAAAGAAACTAGAAGAGAGCAAGAAAACATGGAGAATATCATTGAAAGGAAGAGAAATCTGGTACATAATGAGAAAGGGAGGGTAGGAGGAAGGTTAAAAATATGGGGGAAGAAGAGATGATAGAGTGGATATATGGATCAGATTAAAGGGCCCAGGTTACCGTGAGGAAAACCAAGGTAAAGAATATGGAATAGACCACATGGAAATGCATGTGGATGGTGAGATGATAAAAATGATGGGACAACGCTGAAGAGCCAAGTTATCAATGGGGAAATAAGAAGGAAACACAAAGTAAAAAGGGGAAGAAGATGATAAAGAAGAAGTGAAATAAGATGAGGAGCATAAAGGAGAGAGGAAAATAGAAAAATGATGCGAAGGAAGGAAAGCAAGAACGAGAGATACTCAATGAAGAGTGAGTAGTATCGGGAAATGTAAAGAGAAGCTTGGAGGAGGAATGATACGGATTTGAAAAGATGTGGATATTCATGAAATGAGGATAAGTTGATGATGAGAAAATAGAGAGAGGGTGTATGATGAAGATAGTAAAGAAATTGGAAAGGAAGAATGGAAGATGGAGAGGTGGCGAAGAAAAAGAGAGGGAAGGGATAGAAGAGAAATGCTAGTGAAGGGATGTTAGGAGAAGTCCACCGATAATGATCGGTAGGGAAGGATGGGAGGAAAAGTGAGAAGAGGGAAAAAGTAAATGAGGAATGGAAGAGGAAACACCAATGAAGGGACGTTAGGAGAAGTCCCCCAATAATGATCAGTGGGACATAGCAGAGGAAGGAAGGAATGAAGAAAAAAATGAGAAGAATTTCAAAGAGAGGGAACAAGGCCATGTAGAATGGGGATGAGTGATTTTTAGGAGAATTCCACCAATAATTATTAGCATAGAAATGGAAGATGATGATGAAAGAATGTTAGGGAATACCAACAATAATGGTGGGTAAGCATGGGGTAGATATGTGGGAGAATTCAAGAAGATGGAGTGGAAAGAGTAAAGAAAGGAGGGATAATGATTTGTGCGAAGATGAAGGTGAGGAGAGGATGCAATGGATGAGGATGAATGAGGTAAAGATGAAGAAATAAGACATGAAAAGAATGGCCAAAAATGTATGAAGGATGATGGATCAAGAAGGAGAAAATGAACTTGGTGATAAGTGGAAGATAGGAGATGCATTATGTGATATGATAGGTGGAGAAAGGAAAATGGTAGGAGGAAAATGTGATTGGTATGAGAGGCGATGAGAAAGAAATGATCAATGGAGGGAATGAAGAATGAGGTGAGGGAGAATTCTAGAATGATGAGTTCAACTTAAGGAGGACCCTTAAGTAAGACTGTCATGAGATGGAAGTGGTTAAGTAAGATTTCCAAGTGAGGGATGATGGAGATGAAAAGTGGGAAAATAGGAGGTGGTATTTGCGAGAATGGAAGAGGAGGTGAGAGGATGTGATGATGGGGAATGAACGAGAAAATGTGGATGGTGAGGAATGTAGTGATGGGGGAGTGCAAGATGAAAAATCATCCTTAAGAGGGACTCTTAAGTAATATCACCATGCCACGAGTGGTTAAGTAAGATCGCCAAACCGACAAGTGATGATATGGAAGGTGAAAGACAAGAGTGTATTGGGTATAGGGGTGGAATGGTTGGTTGGAGAAGATGATTATGATGAAGAGGTGGGAGAAATAAGATGGAGGAAATATGATGGGATGGGGAAGTTCGGATGGCAGATCAACCTTAAGAGGGACTCTTAAGTAAGATTACCATGCGGTGGGAATGGTTAAGTAGGATCACCAAGCCAAGAAGAAGAAGAATGATGAAGAAGTAAGTGATTGATGGAGTTGGTGGGGAGAGGGTATGACAAGATGGACTAAAGGAGAACCCTCAAGTGAATTTTCCATACTGTGAGCATGTGTAAGTAAGATTACCAAGCATAGAATATGGATACTAGGAAGAATGAGAAAAGAGTGAGTGGTGTATGCCAAAATGGAACAAGAGGTAAAGGAGATGATAACAAAGAAACAAAGGAGTGTGACATGAATGGATTGAGGAATATATGGTAGGAGAGTGTAAGGGAATCCTTAATTGGGATGCCCATGTGGTGAGAGTGATGATGCAAGAATGTCAAGTGGAAGAGGTAGAGTGAAAAGATGTTTGTGGTGGTGATTGTCGTCTGATGGAAGAGGAAATGGTGGAGAAGTTTCTACAGTGGGAGGATCTAAGGAAGAAGGTATACCTCAACTAAGATTCCCAAACTGTATGGATGGTTAAGTAAGATTTGCAAGCTGAAAATGGAAGAGTGAAAAGGGAAAATTCGGGAAGAAAGGAAGGGAAGATACAAAAGAGTGGTGAAAGGGGACAAAATTTTGAGAATGATGATGTGGGGATAAAATGGGAGTGAGAATCAATGGATCAAAGACATTTTTGATCATGGTGGGTGATAAGAAGCTGTAGGATAACGAACTCACCTTGAGAAGGATCCTCAAGTAGGATTCACAAAATGCAATAGAGATCAAGTAGAATTCTTAAACAAAAAATATATTAGCAAGAGAATTTATATATGTGAATAGAAATAATGGAATTATGGATGATTGTAAGATATGCCATCCTTAAAGGTAAACATAGATATATATTTCATGGTTTGAAATTTGATTATAAGAATGTGATCTTGATAAATGGTGACCTTAATGAGAAAATGACACATAATTGTAGCAAGGAGGATACGGGAAACCATGCTTCAAACCGGATTGGAGGTAAACAAGAAAGGGTACCACTCAAGGCATTGCACTTGCAGCCAATAGTAGGTGTTAATACATAACCAATGATAGTTAGTTATACCAAAATATCATGAGGGAAATATGGATGAAATATGCTCATAAACCTAATGTCGACACGACAAAGGGGATTCTAGATGTAACTTGTATGTGGGAAGAGGGATCTCCATAGGTGGTTGTTCTTAGAACTATGCCCCAACTCTGGGTAGGGGGAAGAGAGAAAATTGATCAATGTGGGAAGTTTGCTAAGAGAAAGTTGATCAAAGCAGGAAGCTTTCTGAGGATGCTAATATAGTAGAAGGTTGATCAATGCGGGAAGCCTTTGCTGCCATGATAAGAGAGTAGCCATCCTTCGAGGGTATGGTCTACTTTTTGCTTTTTTTTTGGGATTTTTGACTTTTTTTTTTTAGATGGTAGGATAAGATATACATGATAGTTGTCCTTCGAGGGATCAATTTATTTGTATATGCTTTTAATGAATAACTTTCCTTTGAGGATCAATCTATTTTTTTTTTTTAGATAGATAAGGAGATCCATAATTTGCATCCATTTTTTTTTTTTTGTTGATTTTGTATTTGATGGGGAAGAGCTGGTATAGCTAGGTAGACCACTTAGGAGGGAATGATGATTACACAAGTGACACCCTAGACCTTTTATGTGGTTTCAATAGGTAGATAGGAGGGTGATGGGTGTAATGATCGCGAAGATCTCACCAATAAAGGAGAACCTATCCATAAGGAAAATGCTATGGATAGAGCCATGGTGCCCATATTTAAGGTCATGTCTAGGAAGTGATGGTAGACCACATAATTCCATATCATTATAGTGATAGATGGAAGAGGTTCATGATGGAGGAATGATCTAAGGATATAACTAAGTGCTCATTGGTAGTTATGCTAATAATAGTAGAATGGTCATAAGTGTAATGCATTAAAGGTTTAGTCTCGGTTTACCATTAAGGATAAGGGAAGCCAAATGATAAACCCTTGGACCCATACTTATGAATGATAAATAGGATAAGATGATAGAAATGAGATAAGCTAAAAATTATGTGTTATCCTTGTGGAAGTGAAATAAATATGTGCCAATGAGATAATAAATATCCATAAAGGTGGGCTTAGGATGAGGAGAAATGGATGAAATTGAATAAGGTAAAATATGTGCAATATCCCAAAAAATGAGGAAGTGAAATAAATATGGCACCCCACAAAAAGGGACACGTATGATATAAAAAATGGACTTAAAATAAAAAACATGGTCCCTCAAGGAGAATGGCAAACATGCCCACAAAGTTGTACTTTGAGATAAGAGCATGGCCACAAGTGTGGACTTTGGAATAAATATGGCACCCCAAAGGAAGGGACATGTATGGCCACAACGATGGACTTAAAATGAAAAACATGGTCCCTCAAGGGAGAGACGAATATGGCCACAAAAGTGGGCTTTAAAAGAGATGAAGATTTGGACAAGATTAATTTGGATTTAAGATTGGATGAGATTAAATAAAGCGATGTCAAAAGTGAAGTCCCCCAACATCAAGGAGTTATATGGATGAATAAGAGATGAATTGATGTGAAGGGATGCTAAGGATGAGGGGAGGATGTCCCCTAGTAAGGGAGATTATATTAGATGCGAATGAGTTAGTGGATGTCGAAGGAGTTTAGATAGGATTATTTTGGATTTGGATTAGATAAATTTGGAAACCATGAGGGTGATTGGAAAGATAAATAATATCAATGAACAATGAAGGACCTTTCTTAGGAGGAATGTCATGTGTAGGAGAGATGTTAAGGGATGATATGGATGGAGGAATCATGGGAAACCCGATGGATGGGATACAAATTGGATTAGATGTAGATGGAGAAGGATGTTCCCCCTTAAATGAGGAAATCATCTTTCTCAATAAGGTTATGGATGATTATCTGAAAGGCCTTACAATGTTCAATGTCATGGCCTGAGGTATGATGATAAGTGCAAATGCAATTGGGATTGAACCATGATGGCTTTGGACTATGGGGATTAAAATCTTTAATGGGAGGAAGTGTGATGGAAGATATTCAAATTAAATGTCGAAGGATGTCTGCGTAGGACCCAATCAAGTGTCATGGGGAAGGTAACACTTGTGGGTTTTGATAGAATATTTTGGCTTGGAGTTAGGGAAGAAGTGGACATAGATCGGATGGGTGAATTAGATGTCTTAAAAGATGAATCAATTTTGAGGAGGGGTTAGATTGTTTGGATTGGTATTTATCATTACAAGGTGTATTAGATGAAGGGGTTGACCTTAAAATAGATGTCATAACATTGGATTGCTGAAAAGAGGAAGACTTGACTTCTTACGAGGATGCATAAGAGACTTTGGGGATGTTTACCATGAGCCTTAGATTTTGATCGAGAAGATTTACCCTTGGCGGGGATGATAATAACCTCAACTAGAGGATCCTAAATATTGTGGTGTAGGTGTGGATATTGATGGAGAAAGAGAACTAAAACATGAAGATGATATTGATGGAGAAAGAAGTGTTTGTATAATGCGATTAATAAGGTCTATGTGAGATTGAGATTGTGTAGGTTTTGGTTTGGTCAATGTGGAAATAGTTGATTTTGTAGAGGAATAACGGATCCCCGTTGTGTTTTTCGGGTGGAGTTGTTTGTTCCATAAATTTTTCAAGGGGTATCATTGATGGATTTGTAAATCAAGAGGATTTGGTCGATGTGATAGAAGGATTAATTAAATAATATTGGGATAAAACAGGTGATGTGACCATGGGCAAGGATATAAGTATAGGTGACAAAGATGTCAAGGTAGGGGTAAGTGGATTTGTTGATATGACATATATAGGGGTATTTGGGATTGATATGGAGGTGGGCATAATTGGGATATTTGGAGATGTAAGTGATGTGGTGATGGGTATGTTTGATGTAGATGTGGTTAAGGGGTTGAATATGATAGGTTGGGGCATGATAGATGTGGATGAAGTGGTATGTATAGTTGAAGTCTATGTGGATGTGGTAAAGGTAGTTGGTGTGGTTGGTACGGAAAAAAAGTGTGGGAGGAAACTGGATTGACTCTAAGGATGGTATAATGGGTAAAGGTGGAATGGATGTAGGTAAGGTAGTCAAATCTAATGAAGGGATGTGGTAACCGATGGAGTAGATATGATAGGTAATGCAAGTAAATGCAAGAGTAATATCGGGTGTAGAAGTAGGTGGGAATGGTTGTTTCATAAATGTTTTGAGGGGTAAGAATGATATGTTTATGAATGGGGTTGATGTTGTAGGTGTGGATGTATGGATAGGTTTTTTGATGTAGATGTGGGTGAAGGAAGATATGTGAGAGATGTAGGGATAGGTGTGTATATAAATGGGGTCAAAATATGTGCTAAGGATGAATCTGATGTGATAGATTGGGGCATGATCGAAGTGGATGAAGTAGATGGTATAGTCAAATTTGATGTGGATGTGGTAAGGGTAGGAGCAGGTATAGGTATAGGACAAGTAGTAAAAGTTGATATAGGTGTGATAGTTGTGGATATGATAGGTTCTTAAATAAGGAGTGGGAATAATGTCTAAGGTAGGAACATGTGGATTTAGTGATGAGATGAGATCTTGATTGATAGTGTTAATGGTGTAAGCATTTGATAGTTGAGATGTAAAAGGGTGGCTTGATTTTTTGGTGGTTGATTAGGAAAAGGTTACGTAATTCTATCGAGGGGTTGGCTAGGTGAAGTGGTGGAGTTGTCCATTTGGATATCCCCTTGATTTATAAGTTGTTGATATGATCTTTGAAGGAACGACATTTCTCAATGTTGTGACCTTTGACTTGATGATATTTACAATAGTGGGCTTCGTGATACAAAATAGGCTTGGGTTGTGAGTCGTCCACGGGTCATATGGGAGGAAGTTGGATGGAGTGTACTTTATCATCAAAAATTTTCAAATACAAAACTATAGATTCCCCAAGGGGTATAGTTAGAAGATGATCTAGGGGATTGTTGTTGAGGCCACGTGCTTAGATGTAGGTATGGATGAGGACTTAACAACCATGATGTTGGCACACCCTTAAATGTGTTGTTATGTGTGGATGGTTTAGTAAATTTAATTTTAGGTTTGGTCGATCTGAGTTTAAGATGACCTTGTTCGATGACATGGGTTTCAAGTTTACGAACCATGGTGAAGGCTTTGTCAAAGTTCCAAAATGATTGGATTTTCAAGGTAGATGATATATGCTTCACACATGAACGTGAGAAGAGATCGATGAGTTCAGTTTGTGGAAGAGAGAAGATAGTTGGTTTATAATGTCACCATGTAATCGTGCGAAAAAAAGTTCCCTAATGGACTTATCTTCAAACTATCGATGGCGTATAGGTCAGTGATAGTGATTTTGTGAGCAATGTTGATTGAAAAGTGTTCTAAGAAAAACTACACAAGTTGGGTGAAGGAAAATATCGAGTATTGAGGGATATTATTATACCCGATCTATAACATGTGGGGACCAACCAAGGACATGGGGAAAGTATGAAGCATTATGTATTGATCATGTGTAATAAGATAACATGCGTGTTTGAACACACGAAGATGATGTTGGGGATCTTCCTTGCTGTTGAACTTAATGAACTTGGGAAGCTCCCAATGAGGAGGGTAAGGTTTGATAAGAACCGATGGATGAATCGGTTCATTACATATTTGTTTGTAGGATAAATTAACCTTGGGTACCAAGGTAGTGATTCTAAACTATCCAACCTATTCATAAAAGTGTGAATAGGATCATTTGATGTGATGTTAGGTTGGGATTGTGATTGTGTGGCATGAAAAGTATCTTGATAAGGTGGTTGATAAGCTTGTGGGTGTGCGGTGTTTGAGGAACCATTTGATAAGGTGGTTGATTAATTTGTGGATGTGTCGGTGTTTGGGGAATTGTTGATAAGGATTAATATATGTCATGGGTTGAGATTGGGTAAGTTGTTGCATAGGTTGATGTTGAGAAATAGGGAAGTGATGTGATTTTGAGATTGGGTAGGTTGTTATGGTAAATGATAAGTGGGGATATGAGTGTTAAGAGGATTGAGATGGTTGGAGCATATGATGGGTAGGAATGTAAGTGTTAAAAGGTGGAGATGGTTGGATAGGTATACTAGTAGCGGATGGAATTAAGTTGACATAAATTGACATGGGTGGAATAAGTTCCACTAAATGAGTAGACTGATAGGATTGAGAAATTGTGGGAGATTTACGAAATAAGAAATCATATATGGGGTTAGGAGGAGGTCCAAGAGTTTCTAAAGGAGTGAAGATGGGTGTGCATTTGGTATAGAAAGGTTATATTGATGAGAGAAATGAGTATTGGTTCCAAGATGGGAATGATTTTGGATGACATGGTCATCATGAGGCGAGACCATGGAAACAAGGGGTGGATAACTGAAGGTGTGGTTTCAAGTTTGAAATTTTGTTGGGAGAGAACATTAGAGGAAGGGATGTCATTGGATGGAGTGGATTGTTATGTTGTTTTGATATGAGAAAGAGTGACAATAGGCATGAAATAGAAAAACATTTTTTATGTAATTTATTAACAAACAAATCAAACAACAAGTTTCTTATCATCATGATTAATTAGAAGATATGAAAAGAAAAGAATTTTTTTTGTTAGTTTTGGCTAGGGTCTTAGGGTCTTCTTCTGTTGGGTGATGAACACCCAAACGTTGAACCGGGTAAGGAGATGATTTGATGTGTTGATTTTGTTTGTATGAGTTTTAGGATGTGTGTGATAAGATGTGATATACAGAAGATTAAACCCCTATTTAAACTACGTGAGCAAGCAAGATGCACAGGGTTCTTTTTAGACCAAATCCTCAAATGTGAAGTGTTGGACCACGATTGTCATTAGACCAAAACCCATAGGTATTAGTCTCCGCTACAATCACTAGAGTTAGGATCTATGAGAGGTGGTTAGTCCATGTCACGAAACTCATAGGGAGCGTTGGACACACATGCCAACAATCTCCCCCTCAGTGTTACCCGAGTGAGTTTCAAACTCGAGACCTTTCACTCTGATACCATTTGTTGGACCACGATTTCCGTTAGACCAAAACCCATAGGTATTAGTCTCCGCTACAATCACCAGAGTTAGGATCTACGAGAGGTGGTTATTCCATGTCACGAAACTCACGGGGAGCGCTGGATACACATGCCAACATGAAGTTTGATGTAAAAATCACTCAAGAAATGGAAATAAGAATGCAAAAAGGAGAAAATAGGGAAAGCAAGGAATTCTTGAGAGTGATTTCTTCATTTTATTTAATCGCATGTGAAAATGGCGTGTGTGAAAGCTATAGTCGGTGACCAAGAATGTCTAGGGACCCTAAAATTTGCATCATTCACGATTCGGAAGGGTTGGTGAATAGGATTTACAGCGTGTTTATATTTCAATGATTGTATTTGATAGTGTAATGTTGTGGTTGCGGTGTCATAGATTTCACCTCGAAGATGACATAAACGATCAATGTAAGTACCACACCACACGGGCGGAGATAACATTAAACCCTACAAACAAGTAAGCTTAAAAAATGAAATATTCAAAAAATATATATCAAGTGGCGATAACTAGGAAACATGACAACCGTTATACTTATGACACCTGCATAAGACCATAAAGTAACAAAAGAAAAAATGACTAGATCTTGGGTCTAGTCCCACCGGTTTATGCTGCCGAAATGTTGATCGAGTTTTCTTCATCCCTGTCCAGATTAGTGAGCTAGATAAAAAAGAACACCAAACAACATCGAATATGCAAGGGCTTAGTACCTTGGGAGAAGATGGTGACGAATGATACGGGTGCAAAGTAAGTGATGAGCTCCTTTCATGATCTTGGTAAACTTGCAACTCAAAAACACTAAAGAAAACTGATTAGATATTTTATGTGGGGGTTTCCTGATGAAGTCGGCTCCAAGAAGTGTTACCTTCCTTTCATGGATGTCAACCCTCGTTTGATAAAAGAAAATGATATAAACAAGAGATAGATGGATAACATGCGAAACTGATAAATGTCTATATATGAAAATATCGATGAATGAAGAAACCACTGAATTAATCAAAGAAAACCAAGCTTATACAAAAATGACAATTTTGGGGGTGGACCTGCCAAGAGATGGATTTTCCAAGAGAACCATAGAGGACTTGCCAAGAGGTGGACTTGCTAAGAGAACCACAAAGAACTTTCCAAGAGGTGGACTTGCTAAAAAAACTACAAAGGCATGAGTATGATATTATGGTGACACAAATGGCATCACAATGACATTATGATATGATGAAAATGAGGAGCTATAGTATCAAAGGTTCGTTATGACTTCCAAATTTACTTCTAAAACTTCTTATTCTTAAAGTTTTTTGAAAGAGGGGGAAGACATGTATTTATAGCTTGAGATGGGGTTAGATTACAAGTTATCAAGTAATCGGGGTTTGATAAAGTAACCCTAGTCGGTGAGTGGGGGACATGATTTGAGTGATTAGGTGAACTAATGGTTTTGATTTGATTGAGTGGGGTGAATGATTTTGAGTATTTAATTATTAGGTGGGGTGATATGAATTAATTGGAATATTTGGTTATCAACATATAATAAGGTTTAAGTATTTAAAGGGGATTATTAATCAATTAAGATTGATTAATTAACAATACATTTAGGCGGGAAACGAGATTTATTGAAATTGAGGGGGAAAATGGATTCAAATTGGTAAGCCTAATAAAGGAGGGCAAACACGGGGTAAAGGGGATGAGCAATACCAAAAGCGGTGTTTACTGATATGCATGTTTTTATGAGTATGCAGACTTTGAAATGACTTTGGTAGAGATTCACAAAATATAGAACACAATAATCTCTCTATTATTCACACTTTCAATACACGGATAATATATAGCCATTTACATAGCTAAACAACCTCCTAGAAAATAGGAAGTGTTACTGATAATTAAACTAGACTATTATTCACGGGTATAACAAAACTATATGAGGACTAATATTGTTATTAATATATGATATAACGATAAGAATTCTTTGACTATACAATAACTGATTACCATGGAGTACTAAGTATTTTCTAACCTTCCCCCTTAGTGTGAACATGGGAGAAAACAAATCACACTTCCTTCGTAGCTTGCCACCCGTGCGTGCTCATGATCTGGATGGTTTTACAAGACAACCAAAAACCTCAACAATGATGGTTTTATAGGAAAACCAACAACCTCAACAAGGATGGTTTTACAGGACAACCAACAACCTCAACAAAAGATGGTTTTATAGGATAACCAACAACCCAAATATCATGATGTTGCTTTTCCTTGTTCTTTTGTTTGTCCACTGTGTTTTTCCTTCAGGGAATAATGTAGGAAACACTACTCACTGAATACAAACTAAAAAGAGGGGAAAATTAAAAATGAAAATGGAACATTGAGACCATGTTCCCCCCCTCAATGTGAACATTTCACTTATTCAACACAAAATTAGAACTCTGAAATCATACTTCACACAACAAACTGCAACTTTGAAATAAAAGCAAACTAACACACACATTGCCACCATAGCTTCATGCGAAGCCCTTCGTTGGTGACTCAAGAGAGAGGTTGTTGATTGACCTCTAGCCTCCGTGCTTCCGTCCTCTAGTAACATGTTGCTAGCTCGGTTGGATTTGACTTGGATGCTCCAAAGTTTCCACATAGTCATTATTCTTTTTTTTTAACAATGTGAAACATTTTATTTTTCAAACGTCGGAGTAACACCAAAAATGCGTCTGTGTGGCAATTTTTTTAATTTTTCAAACTTTTGATGACAATACTAATGACTCAATAAAGTACTTGATTTTGATGATGCAATGACAATTAGTACACTTTTTAGACTTTGAATTGACTCACAATTACTACTTAACAATAATTACATACTCTATTAGATTGACTCGTCTTTTTAACTTTGACAATAACTATTTAATGTAGAATTTATGGATGGGGGACAAACTAATAACAATAAACTATTTATTTCAACACTTTAAAAAAACTTTTGAACACAAATGAATATACATCAATATTAAAATACTTAAATTTTAAAGAAAAGACCTTTCAAAATAGACCGACTCAAACTATTAGAGGAAGACTTAAGGACTATAATAAAAACATTTACTTGAAGGACATGTAGAGAATTAAAACGTTTCTTTATTCTTAACACCTAAAACAATATGAATCTAAAACCGTAAATACTGAAACATTAAAACAATTAAGCCAAACTAAAATTTGCCAACCTAGAAGACTTACAAAAATAATAGAAGATAAGAAAGAAGGGCAAAATAGTTGTGGAAGATAGCTAGCATATTCTACGTTGAAGATATGACATAGGTGACTTTCAACGATGTGTTATTGACTCTAAAACAACATTGATATTTGGGATTCACCTTGAGGAGCTCGATCGGACACTTTTTTGGGAGGAAACCACAAATCTAGTGCATACAAGGATGTTACACGGGATTTGGGTTAAGTTGACTGAACCGCTTGGAGAGCTCCTCAGAAAATTAAAATACCATGATCCATGTAAAAAAATCAGGGTGACCTGAGATGCACATTGATAGATTTGAATGAAGATTTGGAGCAACCAGTTATCAAAGGCGTAGATAGTGGAGGAGCTCCAGATCTGATAATGTAATTTGAATGTAGTTGTCTTCAATTCACGGCCAGGTGGAAGGAAAATGCAACATGGACAGTATTGAGTTCAAGGCGAGGAATAAAAATTGATATTGATCGAAATATATGATCATCAACAAGATTCGCAAATCAGAAACTCAATTGATGCGAATAGTCAAAATGCGTCTTCCTTTGACTTTGTAGCAAACTTTCTCTTCGTCAGAAATTGTCATGAATCACTTTATGTTTGTAAAAATCTCGGTTGACATCAATCTGGTTCGAAACTGTGTTGAGTGCAACTCTTGGACAGATAAATGTAGATCAAAACAATGTGACTACAAACACAAACCTCCTTTACCAAATACATCCAACGTTGAATTTCAAGAGAATCAAATGCTCTTGATGTGGAACAAATATCAATCAGTCAGAACTACACTCTTCTACACCTTATAAATTTTAATAGACCTCAACGTGAATACCATACAATAAACTATATCAATCTACCTAAAATGAGCTGAAGATTTAAAGAACAATGATAATAACGTATTGCATATACGGAAACCATGAATATCATTGAATTTCCCTAAACAATTTTCATGATTTCATTTCGCTCTGATACCAAATAATGACTTTTGTATCGATTTACAAAATACAGAACACAATAATCTCTTTATTATTCACACTCTCAATACATGGCTAATATATAGCCATTTACATAGCTAAACAACCTCCTAGAAAATAGGGAGGTGTTACAACAATTAACCCGGAATATTATTCACGGGTATAACAAAACTATATGTGAACTAATATTGTTATCAATATATGATATAACTGTAAGCATTCTTTGACTATATGGTAACTAATTACCATGGAGTAATAAGTATTTCCTAACACTTTGGATTTCATTCTACACTTGTAGATGATTTTTAAGGGAAAGTTCAAAGGATGAAGCGGATCTTATAAGATATTAAGGAGAAAATACAACTATTGTATGCTAAATAACTTTGGTTTTAGACAGCCTTTTCCATGGGGGTCCTATACCTAGTTGGTTTAGATCACAACAAAATCTTGAGGTAATGAGTGAATCCTTTACTAAAATGGTTTATTTTATTTCTTCATTTTAGGCACTAAAATCTAATAAGAATAAGGTTAAGGAACCATGTCAATGGGATGTTCCCACTAAGTTTTTGTCGGTATCCAATGCCCCTTCCTAATCAACCACCTCAACCCAAGGTCAAAATTCCTAGATTCATCAAGGTTTATCCTTCCATTCCCTCTCCTCCACAAGAATATTCTACATCCCCAATTCATTGCGAGTCATTGAAAAATAAATTTGAGACCCATCCCACCCCTCCTCTTGCATTCCCAAACCCATTTTGGGAAGAAATATATTAGAAAATTAGTCAAAGAGGGAAACATGTTGAAGAACCCATCAAAGAAGAACTTACGAGAAATTGGAAGGATTGGGATCTGATTTTTAATCCAATCAGATGCCACAACTGGGTTAAGCCTTCAATAGAGGTTGGAGTTGAAGAACACAAGGTGGAAGCTGATTTTGTAGAAGATCAAGAGGAAGAAGGAGATGATCAACAATCTCTATGTTATAAGTGTAGTGTGTATATTGGCACCATATTCACAGAGGCTACTAATTCATCCTAGAGGAAGAGGAAGAGGAATTAACTTCAAATGAAGAGGAGCACAAGGAGGATGAGACCCTAGGGAGTGTGTTTGAGCTTGACAACAAAGAGGCCGATTTCTTATGAGACTTGGAAGATTTCATTGGTGAAGAGGAACCCATTGAACTTGCCACTTTTGCATATTCACCATATTTCTTCCAATACAAACAACCTCTTACTACAAAAACTCCCAAAATCATCCATGGAAGAGATTGCCAAAGAAGGTCTTGCTGCCCAAAAATAGTCCTCATGAAGAGGAAAAGGAGGATTTCAAAATTTCAAATTTCATGTTTGATGATGAGGAAGAGATCGATGACAACATTTCCAAATCAATCATCATGGGAGAAAAAATATTTGAAGAACCGGAAAAAGTTCCCATCAACTTTCAAACATGCTCAATGATGAAATGAAGAAATTGTGTCTACTAGCTCCATTCTTGGAGTTGAATTTAAAGAGAGTGGGTAAACCAAAAGAACCGGCAGTCCTTGCCCGATCATATATTTGGATAGTCTAGAGCGAAAGGAGTTTGACCACCATGCTCATTTCAGAGCATGAGGATGAACTATAATGTTGCAAAGGCTAAATTCAACACCTCCAACCAAATCCAGAACAATCAGAGGAGGCATTCATCATTTTTGTAGCTGATACTTTAAAGAAACGGGAGTGCAAGGCATGCTTCATTCCCACCATGTGATTTTGTTTCCAAACTGATCATATGACCACATTTTGTGAGGAAAGGAAGTTACTTCTCCCTTCCTGTTGCAAGATTTGTTTGAGTTTCCTTTTCCTCTAGTTAGAGTAGGTAGGTAGGTTTTCTTTTTGCAGAAGAAGTGCTTATGCACACTCTGCATTTTTCCATTTGGGGCATGTAATATTTTCCCCTTTTGTACATAATTTTTGTGGGAGTTTTTTGTTTGAAAAATCCATTTTGTAAGAAATAGTAGTTTTCGTGGCAGAATTAGATAGTTGGATAAATTTCTAAGCTTTATTTAGAGCTCCACAGATCAATTTCTGACTAGCGGTCATTAGGAAATTTCAGTTTGGTGCTAAGTTCATACGGATTTGGGAGACAAATCTTCAAAGGAAAAGACTAGTTTCTTCAAGGTTAGACTTGACTCCATGCCTAATGGATGATTCAAGGATATTGGTCTCTTCATCTAGCATGTCAATGTCCCATGGAGGTCACCAAATTGTTATCCCAAAATACACCCTGGGTTATTTTGGCTATAACCCATTTTAAATAGACTTGACTATTTAAAAAATCTTGAGACGTTCAAATGACTCCAAATTCCACCTCTCAAAGCTTACGACCATTGGTATTTAAAACCCTATGGGAAGCTTAGCTAATCCATTAGCGGGTTATATCTAAAAGGTCTTGTGCATTCATTTGGCCATCACTTTCAACTCTAAGCATAAAAAAAGGGGCCACATGGCATAAGATCAACGGTCAAAGTGGAGACATGTGTCACACTGGAAAAATGCAAGTTAGATGTGCACAGTGGACGTGAGGTCCATTGAAATCAACCAAGTTGATAAAATTTCATGTCCACAATGAGGGAGACAAAGTTAAAATGGCCGAGAGAAAGAAACATGACGAAGCACAAATATGACAGATGGTACAAGATCAACACCGATGGTGGAAAAGCGTCTCAATTCCGGTGCGGGGGTGAGCGAGATGGGATCTCGTGGATGTAAAGTTTGTAGAATAAAATGATTTTCAAAGGGCATCGAGATGCGGGAGATCTAAAAGGTCAAGGCACTATACGTGGTATTGTATTTGTATGAAGCCAATAGTTTTAAGTATGCACTGAGATAAAAATCATGATGCGAAGGCACAACCAATGAAAGGGAAACAAAAAATCAAGAGAGATCTTACATGAGACATACATGAAGCCTTCTTGTTGGTTCACATTTCACGATGGTTGATGTGGTATAACTAAAGTTTGACATTGTGAGGAGCATGGAGCTTTTTCATTGGTCTTTGTCTCATGCTCTAACCAGGTTCTTATAAGAAAAGACTCGACATTGAGACACACGTGGAGCTTTCTCATTGGTTTATGCTTTATGATTTCATGAGGCCCGCCTCAACAATCAATGAAAGGAGAACACGTGGCGAAGGAAAAGTAATGAAAGCATCAACAAAGGTAATTCTCGATCCATCAAATCTTTGCCAAGTGTCATTCCCATGTTCATCCCGACATACAAAATTCAAACGACCATAAATTTCGCTCCAGACCTCCAAATCACACAAAATTGCTCTCGTTGGAAAGGTCCTCTTGATCCCTTAATTTTGGAATCATTAGAATCATAAATTGATGGCATTTGGTGAGAGAAAAAGAGGAAAATGGAAAAATATAGTCATGGCATTTAAGTGCAACTACAGATGGCTCAACTACCCAAATTGATGAAGTATGGGACTCTTACATTATCCTAGAAGAAAAAGGACATTGGGGAATGGGTTTAATAGGGTTCCCATGATGTTTTTCATAGATTAATAGATGATTGACAATGGTTGAAGCTTGAAATTCATGTTGCAGGGAAAGAAAGAGATGTTCATTAATGGCAAAGATCAAATCCAATCTCTTTCCCTCTCTTTCCCTCTTCTCTCTCTCATTCTCTATATATTGTAAAATGATGCTTATTCCAAAAGGATGACATTCTAATGTAAAGGGACTATGTAAAATGGTTCATGAGCATCATGTGAGCCATCAAACCTTCATTTTTGGCTTGGGATTGTGTTCTTATGCCTTCCTTTGCAAGTGTAATGGTATTTGCATACTTTTATTGCAATAAATCTTATTTGTGATGTTTTCTCAACCCTAACTCATGTTTATGTGCAACCTTGCCTCTCGTTTACTTGATGTATTGTGGTGTGCATGTATTATTCCTTTACTGATTTCATTTTGTTTTGTTTCACGTGAGAATAGATATAAAATTTAGTTTGGGTATGTGTCACTTATGTCCTGGCCTCTCCCTTGTCCATTCTCCCTCATTAGAGAGTCTCTCCACCCTTTTCTAGTGCTATCACCATCTTTTAGCTTAGGATTTCATTTTCATGCATCTTTCTAACCTTTTTCTCTCTCTATTCCCTTGGAATGTTATGTTTAGGATTAGTTAATTTACATTTCAACATCAAGAGTAGTGTTAGCATTAGGATTAGGTAGAGGATCCGACCTTCTCCATAGGTTTATCTCAAGTATTAAGTCTCACAACTTGAGAGAGAATACAATGTTACCCAAAAACATTGATTGCTCATTCACACATACATGGTAATTAGAGGGTGTAATTTTTTTGGTGATAACAATTTACTTTATTAAAATTGTTCCTTAACTGAATTGCTAGTGTCTTTTATACTCCAACATGTTTAGTTTTTCTCCCACAATGTGCTTCCTAAATTATCTCGCATTACCTTTCATTTAATTTTATCTTACAAAAAGATCGAACGAGGGCTAGATGCAAACCATACTCCTCATGTCTCCTTTGTACATCATGCCCTATTTAGTTGCCTTGGAAGGGAGGATTTCAACATCACATTGGTGTTCTACATGAAGGTTTCCCTTCACCTTACCATTATATGCCACATATTCTAAATAATTATCTAAACCAATATTACCACATCGAAATGAGTTCCCTACGGTAAGAAACTATGTCGCTTAGGTCACCATGCAAGTGTTAAGTAGGATAAAATGACATTGTGTACACCTAAATTTTCATCCTAATCTTTCATACATATTACTAACAATTCCTTTGTGTAGATAAGGGTCACTGATGCATCTATTTCTTGAGTGGGTGCCTTAAGAGTGTCTGCGAGAATGAGGTATGACTATTCACATGGTCATTATAGTTTAGAGATAGTACACATAGAGACATATCACTATGTGGTATTAAGTTTAGTTATCCTTGTTCTTATTTTTCACACACACTATCACTCCCGACACTTGCTTGCATCTAACTCCATCATTGGCACCTTTTTCACTTATTCTTGTTTGATCCACGACACATTGCACCATTTTTAACATTTAAGTCTCCTTAGCTGATGCCATCACCTGTGGGAAATGGTGTCGGTGTTAGATTAACCTTGGCCGATGGCATTAGGTATATATACACACCACACCTAGACATTCATAAGGAAGGAAGGAAGATAGATCACAAGAACTAGCCATTTTCTTTTATCTTTTGTACCATCTTTGCATATACTTGCTTTTCTCTTGGTTCATTTTACATTTGATTTGGATTGGAAAATCTTCTTGATTGTTGGATTTCTTACACTATTGGGTCATCTATAGTGAGTCTAGGACATAAACGATGCCCCCTTCTCCACCCATATTGATTCTCTCTCGATGTACTACTTCTCTTAAAAGATAGATACATCAACAAACACCCTACGGGAAGTGCTCTAACACTCTTTGTCATTTTGCATAGATTACTTCATCTCCCTCCCCATTTATCTATGTTAGATCAATATTTTATGTACATCGGTGCTAGTCAACATAGTGCTCTTACAAGATCAACTCCTTCGCTTTCCTTTACTTGTATTTAAGTTATATTGCAATAGTATAGATTTTTCGTGCTTGTCTCGTCTTCCCATTAATCTATACCTCTCCCTCATCAACTGATATCCTAGAAGGGTATGCTCCTTTATCTTGATTGTGAGCATTAGAATCCCTAGGTTGACTTAGTGTGGGGATTAATGCCCTTTGGATATGCGACCTTAGCACTCATTGTATCCCCTTTAAATCAATCAATTTTGTGTTGGTTCATGTGTGTCTCTTCTTCATTGCCTCATACCCTTGTAGAATAGAATACTTAGGATTGCAAGCCATTGAGACACATTCTTGTCCCACCATAAAACCCAATGTGAATCCTACACACCTCCCGACCTAGAAAACCTCGTTAAAGGCATCCATCTATAATTTTGACCTCATTTCACATCACTAAAATTAAGAAAACCCGAAATAAAATTGTCTACACATATGCCATTAACTAGGGTCCATTTTATCTATTCCAATAAATTTATTTCATAACACCTTTTGCCCATGTGTAAAATTTCTTGAACTATAATCCCATCCTTTGTGTTTCTACAAATTTGACTATCGATGCCATCAACCCCTATGTAAATTTTCTTACATGAACGATTATCTTAGTAAACTCCATTTTAGGACCTAATATCAACTAGATCATCACTCCATCATGGAGTATCTAGGATTAGGATCCTCTGATTCTATTGTGTGGTCATTTCTTGAAACCTTTCATCTTGATGCTAAATTCCTCTTTTGCATGGAATTTTGTGCCAAAGGAGCCCCTAAAAAGAAGCCTCCTACATGTCGCAATGGCCTATTTGAGGATGAAGAAGAGGAAAATAAAAAATGATAACACTTTTGATCATCCTCTTGAGATTCAAAAATTCCTCACATAATTTCCTCAATACTGAGGATGAATAAGAAGTTCTTAGTAAACATATCCTTGAATTTGTCTCCAAACAACTTGATAATAGGGGAAAAGGGGAAAGGTTATATAGCAGGTTCATTTGAAAATACCTCCAATTATGATCCTACAACCTTATTCTCCAACTCATTGATAGGAAAAATCAACCAAAATTCGCTACTACAACTCAATTCCTTCAAATGTAAGCTAACATGACTCAACTAGTCAATCACCCTATAATAGGATCTTGGGGCACCATGCCCCCTCATTTACCAAATGGGATGAATGGGGTGACCATCACCCAACCCCATATCCACGAAAACTCCTAAGAGTTGTCCAACAAATCCTCTAGCACCTTACATTACTAGCATGGTTATTTGGGGTATTGTTCTAATGCACCAAAATTAACGAGAACTTGACAAGGTCATAACTTGAGCTCCTGGGTGTCCATTTGAGTCCATTTTTTTAAAACCACATGTTTTGATGAGACGAACGCACTAAAAAGCAATCCCCACTGGTTGGAGCAAGTTTTTCCACTTTTTTTGGGCCCGAAATCCACCATCTTGAGGCAAAAAATTAGGATTTAAGTTATAGTTCGATTTTTTCCTATTTTAGGGCATTAGTTAATTTTAGTCTATTAGTTGCATTATGAGTTAGAAAGCTGGAAATTCTTATAATTTAGGAATGTAGAAGATGCGTGGCAATTTCAGTGCCCGTACGAATAAGCATGCGAACTTACTAAGAATAGCAGGTTCTAGTAAACTGCTAAAAATAGTAATTTCCGCCACCTAGAGTAGATTTAGTCAAAGTTAGTTAGAGTTTGCTTGGAAACTCGAGTTGGGAGTTTTTTTTCTATTTAGGAAACATTGTAATTCACTATTCAATAATGAAGAAGATATATTTTCTTTTGGAGTTCATATTATTTGTAGTATATCGAGTTTGTTTAGAATTTGGATACATTATCTAGTATTAGAGCAAGGTTTGAGTCTTTAAAAAAATGGCAGGAAAAGGAGGCGGTATTTCCCAGATGAATAGAAATATGCAAGATCTTCAAAGGAAAGTTGTTACACTTGCTGCAATGATAACCTAGAGAGGAAATCAAGGTGGAGATCAAACAAATGAAGAAGAATTTTGTGAAGACGAGGAAATGCAAAAACCACCATTAGCTTTTGAAGAAAGGATGCTTCGAGAATTAGAAGGAAAGAATGATGGGATAAGAGTTGATGTTTCAGAGTATGGAGGTAGTCTAAAACTAGAGGAGCTGATAGACTGGTTGACTAGCATGGGGAAATTTTTTGAGTGGAAGGCTATGTCAGAAGAAAAGAAGGTAAAATTTGCATGCATGAAATTGAAAGGTCATGCTATGTTATGGTGGGATCACCTATAGAAAGAGTGGTCAAGAAAGGGGAAAGAAATAATTAGGACGTGGAGTAAGATGGAGAAGAAGCTAAAAGATAAATTTATCCCTGTGGATTATGCACAAACCCTTTACAAGAGGTTTGAATCTCAGACAAAACTTATAAACAATGTAAGAATACACAGATGAGTTCTAAAAGTTGTCCATTCATGTAGAGCATGAAGAAACTAAGAAACAAATGGCTGCAAGGTATGTAAATGGATTAAAATTTCTATTCAAGATGAGATAAGTATGCACAAGATTAAGAGCATGGAGGATGCCTATCAATTAGCCTTAAAGTCTGAGGAAAAACAAAGTTGTCAAATTTTTAGGAGATCACCTGGAATGAATAGGGGCCTCATCTTCCTTTTGGGGATGAGCTAGTTTCAGCCAAGGTAGGGGAGAATCACCTCATGGAGTGGAAAAGCAAGAAGATATGAGACAAGATTCCTAGAATCAACAAAGAGGTAGAGGATTTTCTAGGGGTAGAGGATATGCTGGCGATAGAGGATGGGAGGCTCCATGAAGACCATTTGTTTTTTACAAATGTGGTGAAGAGGGGCATCGGGATTTTGAATTCTCGCATTCTTATACACATGACAAGAGGAAAGAAAATGCTCTAAGAGTAAATCTTGTTGAAGATGAACAAGTAGAAGACGAACAGGACCTAGAAATTCCACCATATGTTGGATAAAATATGATGATCAAGAGGACGACGATTACTCCAAGAAAGGATATCAAGGGAGATGGATGGTTGCGTAAAATTATTTTTAGAACAAGATGCAATTCAGGAGGAAATGTATGTAACCTTATTATTGATGGTGATAGTTGTGAGAACATGGTTTCAAATGAGATAGTCGAGAAATTGGGTCTACATTGTGAGAAGAATCCTAACCCTTACCGCATTGCATGGTTTAAGAAGGGTAATGAAGTTACTATTGATAAGAGATGTTTAATAAGTTTTTCTATTGGGAACAATTACAAGGATGAGATTTGGTGTGATGTTATTCCTATGGATGCATGTCATATGTTGTTACGAAGATCATGGCAATTTGATAGAAAATTTATTCATGATAGGGAAAGAATACTTATATTTTCTTGAAGGATGGCACAAAAATGGTTTTTCTACCTCTTAAAGAAGAGGGGAAGGCTGAAAATATGATTTTTGCAAAGGAATTTGTGAAGGAGGAAAAGGTAACCAGTTTCTGTTATGCACTAGTGGCGAATAAGGATGAACTTGCAAGTGCAAAAATACCAGTAGAAACAAAAAAAAATTAATAGAAGAATTTTCTGATGTTATTCCTGATGAGCTACCAGATGGTTTACTGCCCAAAAGAGATATTCAACACCATATTGATTTGATTCTAGGGTCTTCAATCCTAAATCAAGAGGCTTATAGGGTGCGCTTGACATTGCATGCAAAGTTGAATAGGCAAGTGGTAGAGCTCGTGAGAAAGGGGTTCATAAGGGAGAGAATGAGTCTATGTGCAACCCCAACTTTATCAACACCAAATAAGGATATAACATGGATAATGTGTATGGATAGTAGAGCAATAAATAAAATTACAATCAAGTATAGTCTCCCAATACCTCACCTTGATGATATGATGGATGTGCTTGCTAGATCTAGGTATTTCACTAAGATTGATCTTCGAAGTGGTTACCATCGGATTCAGATCAGAGAAGGAGATGAGTGGAAAACATCATTCAAGATACGAAATGGATTATATGAGTGGTTGGTGATGCCATTCGGGTTATCCAATGCACCTAGTACTTTTATGAGACTAATGAACACCATACTGCGAGAGTATAATGGTAAGTTTGTTGTGGTTTATTTTGATGATATCTTGATCTTTAGTAAAACTAAATAAGAACATTTGAGGCGTCTAAGGGTGATATTTGAAGTGTTAAGGAAATATAAACTTTATGTAAATATGAAGAAGTGCACGTTTATGCAAGAGAGTTTGTTATTCTTGGGCTTTACTATTTCAGTAGATGTGGTACATATGGACTCGGAGAAGATAAAGGAAATTATTGAATGGCCTACTCCACAGAGTTTAACGAGAGGTAGGAAGCTTTCATGGTCTAGCAACATTTTATAGAAAGTTTATCAAAAATTTCAGCAGTATTGTAGCACCTATAATAGATTGCACAAAAGGAAGGGATTTTTGTGGACAAAGGAATTTGAGGATAGTTTTCAGTTCTTGAAGAAGAAGGTGCTTAGAGGCACCCATTTTGGCACTACCAGATTTTGATAAAGTGTTTGAGGTTGATTGGAACGCCTCACATGTGGGTATTGGTGTTGTTCTAAGTCAATGTGTAAATCCAATAGCTTTCTTTAGTGAGAAACTGAATGAGGTAATAAAGAACTACTCTACTTATGATGTGGAATTTTATGCAATTGTACAAGCATTAAGGAATTGGAGGAATTACTTAGTGCTAAGGAGTTTGTGTTATTCTACACCACATAGCGCCAAAGTATGTGAATACACAAAAGAAGTTGAATAGTAGGCATGTAAAGTGGGTATAATTTTTACATGGTTATACTTTTCTCTAAAACATAAATCAGGAAAACAAAATCAAGTTACAGATGCATTGAGTAGGCGTGTGAATTTTTTTACCACTATGGAAAATGAGGTGGTGGGTTTTGAAGAAATAAAGGGTTTGTATTCTTCCGATTTTGATTTCGGGGATATTGTTGAAAGGTTAATTCTTCCATTGTCAGACAATGCAAGAGATGTCTAGGATGAGTACATTCTATAGGATGGCTACCTATTCAAGGGATGCTAACTATGTATTCCAGTTGGGTCAATGAGAGAGAATATAGTGAAAGAGTTGCATAACAGAGGATTGGCTGGGCATTTTGGTAAAGATAAGACGATAGCCTTGGTAGCGAAAATACTATTGGCCAAAGCTGAAAAAGAGATGTGGAGAGGTGTTGAATTTCCCAAGTCTTGAAAGGCCATGCACAAAATATAGGGTTGCGTATATGTCGTTTCCTATTCCTAAAGGGCCATCGAAAGATCGAGCATGGATTTTTTTGGGATTACCAAAAACACAATGAGGTAATGACTCAATTTTTGTGGTTGTTGATAGGTTGTCTAAGATGGTTAGTTTTATTGCACTGTAAGAAAACAAGTGATGCAATAGGTGTAGCAGATTTGTTTTTATAGAAGTTGTTCGTTTGCATGGTGTTCCAAAACCATTACTTGAGATAGGGAAACAAGGTTCTTAAGTCACTTCTGGAGGAATTTATGGAAGAAATTGGGAACTTAACTATAGTTCAACATTTCCTATCATCCTCGGACTGATAGGTAAACAGAGGTGGTAAATCAGAGTTTGGGAAACCTATTAAGGTGAATCATTTGGGAAAAACTGAAACAATGGGACTTAGCATTACCAAAAGTTGAGTTTGCATATAACAGTTCCATAAATAGATCCACAAGAAAGTATCCATTTTGGATTTTGTATGGGATTAATCCAAATAGGGTGTTATATTTGGTACGTATACCGATTGATTGTAGATTCGGTGATGATACGAAGCATTTTCCAAACATATACAACAATTAGAGGAACAAGTGTGGAAGAAGCTGCAGAATAGTAATAATAAGTATAAGGAAATAGCAAATGTGCATAGACGGAGAAAGTTATTTACAGGTTGGTGAGTTTGTTATGGTATACTGCGGAAGGAAAGGTTTCCAAAAGGAACCTATAATAAGTTGAAATCAAGAAAGATTGGTCCCCGCAAAATTGTGAAAAAAATAAATGATAATGCTTATGAGGTAGAATTGCCAGGGAATTTTGATATTTCTCCAATGTTTAATGTTTAATATTTGTATTATTTTCATTATTATGGTGTAGAAGGGGATGTTCTTGATGAAGTAGTAGATTGGAGACAACATGTTTTAGTGAATAAGAAAGAAGAAGTGGATCGATTCTAGATAAGAAAACAATGGACACGCGACATGGGAAATACAACAAGTATTTGGTACATTGGAAAGGACTGAACAAGAAGACAATACTTGGGTCACAAAGTGGGAAATTAAGAAGTTAGATGTAGATAAATGGAAGCAGTTTGAAGAAGAAAACTTGCAGGAGATGCATTTTTTTTAAGTAGGGGGGAATGATGCACCAAAATTAGCAGGAAGTTGACAATGTCATAACTTGAGCTCCAGTGTGTCCATTTGAGTCTAATTTTTTTTTTTCAAACCACATGTTTTGATGAGACAAATGCACCAAACCATCCCTATTAGTGGAGCAAGTTTTTGCACTTTTGGGCCCGAAATCTGCCATCTGAGGCCAAAAATTAGGATTTAAGTTGTAGTTCAGTTTTTCCTATTTTAGGGCATTAATTAATTTTAGTATATTAGTTGAATTATGAGTTAGAAAGTTGGAAATTCCTATAATTTAGGAATTTAGAAGATGCATGGAAATTTTTGTGCCTGTACAAATAAGCATGCAAACTTACTAAGAGTAGCGAATTCTGCAGTAAACCTGCAAAAATAGTAATTTCCACCACCTAGAGTAGATTTAGTCAAAGTTAGTTAGAGTTTGCTTGGCAACTAGAGTGGGAGTTGTTTTCCTATTTAGGAAACATTGTATTTCATTATTCAATAATGAAGAAGGAGATCTATTTTCTTTTGTATTTCATATTATTTGCGGTATATCATGTTTGTTTAGAATTTGGCTACATTATGTTCCTTCCATCTCCTATGATAGGTCCACCGATCCCCCTTCACATTAAGGAATTTTCCAATCTTTATAAGGATTGGATTGGAACCAATTCATATATTTCCACCAACCTCTTAGCTAAAACCCTCATCGAGAGATGCTTTGGATTGGTACTATGCCTTACCTCCTAACTCCATAGTTGAGAGCTAAAGTCCTTGATGACACCTTAGTGAATGAATTTCAATATCATGACCTACTTGAGAGAAAAATGAATTCCTTCGTTAACTATGAACAAATTGAAAATGAATCATCATAAGCCTTCATCAAACATTGGAAGACCATGTCTACATGAGCTGAACACAACATGCATAATGATAGCCTCTTCCAAATTTTCCTACAATCTCTTAAACCTTTCCTTTAATACAAGGTGAGGTCCTTTTCTCCCACCTCTCTATAAGAATATTTTAAACAAGCTAAAAGGAAAAATTACCTCATAAGAGAGTTCAAGAAAGTTCCTCCTAAGACATAACCCAACAAACAATTCTAAATACTTCAATGTTATAAGAACTAGAATGTGACAGATGAAAGAGTCTTTGATACTCTTCCTCTTGTTGCTTCTTCGAAGAAGACTATTTTCAACATTTACCAAAACACTAACAACAAAAAAATCCTAACTATCATTAACAATTTAGAAAGGAAGAGTTTAAATGTTGCTTACCTAAGCTGTTTAACACGATCTTTGATCCTTCTCGACCTCAACGACATGATGAAATTAATTTTTTTTGGTGGCATGCTAATTGCGGTCACTCCCATGAGAATTTTTGTACACTAAGCATAAATTCCATCAACTTCTTCTTGGGATCCCAATTTGACCACGACACCATAACTCAGGAACATTTGACTAAAGTAGTCAAATCTTGTGATGATGCAAAGACAAAAAAAATATCATCACGAAGCAATTAACCAAGATAATGAGAAGCTACATGTGTTCTCTAATCCCATGCTTAACCATAATGCTGGTGAAAGTTCCAAAAGAAAGAAAATACTATGACCAATGTAAGTTGATACAAAATATCCTCCCAAAGGCATGGTTACCATGAATGATGTTAGGCGTGTCATATCTTATATAGAACACAAATATCCTACCTCATTCTAGCCTCAAAATCATAAAGTTATATATCCTTATGTTCCTCAAAATCATGATTGTCCAAGTAGAAATATCCCTCTTACGGACATTATCGACCCTTGTGGAAAACATCCTACATGGTCAATGGTTTCGGATTATTTCCCTTACTAAAAACACTATCTACCTTATGGAGAATATTCTATAAGGATGATGGAGTCTAACTTTGTTCTTACAAGAAACATCAGCCCCTATCAAATTAAAAATTGCAAGACGAGATAACATAGAAACCGAGAAAAATAGTCTCAAGTATCCCGATTACCCCTACTTCTTTTGGCACTATTCCCGAGGACTCCCATCACTCTCATCGCACCGCACAACAACTCGGTCATGATGAGTGGGACCCTTTGAAGAAATTTATGAACTTCCTAGCTAAATTCATTTTATATAACTCATGCGTACGTCACCTTGACATCATGCGAGCATCCCATGACAACATTATTTTATATGAACATCCCCTTTCCTCCCACTTTGGGGCACTTTGTCCCACATTTCATGGCTCGGAGGAAAGTAATTGCCATCAATGTGAGGAGCTCTTCGTTCATACCGACACGGCCATGGATACTCACTCTCACATTTTCTTCCCTATAGCCTCCATGATCCCTCACAAGATTTTGCTTCGTGTAGATGATGTACCTCTTCTCATCTTAGTTCAGATTGGCAACACTATGATCAAACACACTCTCATTTACAAAGGAACCAAAATGTGTGTCACCTCGTTAGAATTCATTAAGGATCTTAATTACTCCATAGATGACCTCAAATATATAGGAACCACTTGTCAAAGGTATGACCACCGACAAATGCCTCCCATGGGATGTATCCAGTTACCTATTACTGTTCCTCCTAGAACAATTTGAGTTAAATTCATGGTCTTCAACTTTCCCCTATCTTATAATATCCTCCTAGGGCAGCCTTGGACTCATCACATGTGTGTAATTTCTTCCTCCTCTTGTCAATGTGTCAAATTTTCTCACCAAGGAGCTATCTATAAGATTCAAGGGGATCCTAATCCTTGGAACTATGAAAAATCTAACAAAAGGATACATACAAACTCCCAACACTAGACAAGTTATTTGTCATCCCCTTTACATAATATCAATGCTTCAACTACCCTATAGATTCTCTTTGCAACAATGTCACCATCATGACTTGGTTGGGCATAGGCCTTACAATATCTCAAAGTATTGTGATGATTTTCCCGATGAGGTCACACTTAAAATTATTACTTTTGATTTACTTGAGCTTATCATATCTCGATTACCTCCTTACGACCTCATTCTCTCAAGGAGACTTTCGTTCCCACTATCATCTCATGTACACCACAACCTCCATTAGAGCATATGGTCCGATTAGAGACTATAGTCGACTCTTTTGTGGGTGGATACATCCGTATCATACTACGACGATGGTTACACTTTAGATGATTCCCACCTAGCTAGTTATGTCCATATTCGTGATAGGGAAGTCTTGCGTTACTAGGAGATCCTTCGCATGCAACATGCTCATGACATAAACTTTGTCCTCATATAAGAAGAATCCTCAAGTATGGTTGATAATTCTTCTATCCAACTGGTTCCCAAGCCTTAGACTGCTCCACCCGCTACACCTCCAAATTTTTGTCATCCATCTAGTCAACCCATTTTCCCTTCATCAAGTGGATGATCATGTCACTAATTTCAATTACAAAGTCGATGACCTTATAAGGGATGACCCCATATACTTGCTTCGATTACTCGGGTCAAAAACAAATCCATCACCACCATCTTTACCAATCACACCAGTTCCATCCCCACCTATTATCATTAGCCCTCCACATCTTGTGAGACTTACCACCCCACCTCTTTCCATTATGGTGCCTTGGTCCCCTATGAATGATCCATAATGCACATGACATGAGGCCTCAAGATATGATGTCTCAAAGTGTAGATTTTATCATTGACACATGAAGTCGAGGTCAAACGTGACCAAACTAGAAAGGCTACAAAACCTTCCACTTCAACTCTATTCTTGTGTTCTCATCATGGGTATTGCGCACATACCGACATTGACTATTATCGCGTTATGCATAACATTAATCAAGCTCCTGAAACCTCTTCCCACAATCAAAAGCGTGGGGATGATTCCTCTTGAAACTAACCACCTTCTCCTCGACTAGCTAGACTCTGACAACCTAGTTCACGAACCACCACCTTTCCTTGATCCTTGTTCCTCCGGGAGAAATATTTGGCATGAAATCCTCACCTAGCTAGAGGATTGATTCAATGACACCCTATTTTACATGAGATCTTAAGTTCATTGATAAGTCACTATTACACAACATGCCATAGAGGACCTCATGACTCGTGTTAGAAGTCACATCCTGCACCAGGTCAACGACATCATCACTAACACCTTATGATCTTTCACACCTCATGGCTAGCTATCTATAGTACCTTAATGACATTTATCTTTCCTCTTTTTTCTTGAGCTCTCTCCTTCGCTTGGGCTCTTGACATCCACTTTTGTTTTCACAGATCTCCTTGTATCT